>CM060314.1:40861304-40953804 GCA_030674185.1 Monoplex corrugatus | reverse complement strand
TAATTTAAAATAGCTCGGTGTCTGATAGAACAATTATAGATGCATTTAAAACATAAAAGATGTATAATACCAACATTTTCAAAATTCCGTTTGTATTAGTAATACTGAAAAAAAAATTAAGAAAACATTCAGTTTGCAATAATACAGATCCAAAGTACGTCCATAAATTGCACAAAAGAAATTCCGATTGATGATGGCAACTGACACATCCAAATTTTCAATCTTAAACCAACTGTGTATCATTATACAGATGTAGTACTGATTTCTTTTCAACAGAAAAAAATTACATAGACACCGAATCATACTATCCATGTGGAAAGAGGTATTTGAACACCTAGAAATTCTGACACTTATCCTGACATGTAAATGGAATGCAACTATAAATTACCACAAAATAAACATCAAATCAAAGGCTCACAATACAAATACAAAGAGAGTGCACAATTTTAAAAGCAATACATTTTTGTGTCAATGACTTGGCCCCAATTTGAGAGAGAGAGTGTGTGTGTGTGGTGTGTGTGAGTGAGAGAGTGAGAGAGAGAGAGAGAGAGAGAGGAGAGAGAGGAGAGAGAGAGAGAATTGATCATCATTTTCTGATAATTTTGTCTTAGGTTTGAATAATGAATCAAAGCAAAACAACAACGACAACAACAAACAACAACAACAACAACAACACAAAAGACTAATGATGATGAGCAAAGAGTTCTCAACACATACATCTCTTTTACCTAATGCTTGTTCTTTTTGCCAATTTGTGGCACATCATTTCCAAGATTACAACACAATACAGACTGACCGAACACCAGTTTACGACATCTACACATACACACATATGACAAGCAATCTGAGACAAAATGAAAGACAATGAACTGATTCAACATCTACATATATACACATATGACAGTAGTCTGACACAACATGAAAGACATTGAACTGATTGGGGACAGCTCTATAGCACTGTGAACAGATTTTTGAATACAACTTTACTGATTACATTCTACTTTAAATGATTTTGGGGCACCAGAAAAAGAGACATCTGTAAACCATCTTCTGAAACTACATGTAGTTCCACATTACTATAATATCTTTTGAGTGATACTATATCAAGGAATTGGACCTTTGTTTATTTTTTCGTTTTTTAATGGAATAAAAGTCAGATGCCAACATTTTTCTTGTTCAAATATTCCAGGGCATGAAGAAAGTAAGTTATTTTCTAGCTCCCTTTGGATAACTACCCTCTGAAAGATAGAAACGAAACATCAACACCAATGCTCTCCTGATCCTTTATTTGTTAACCTGATGTTATCACCATGATTATCTCAAATAAATGAAAATTATTTCTGACATCACATTTGTATGTACCTGTACACAGATATCCCGCAGATTAATATGAAAAATGAAAAGAAAACAATAAGTAAAAAAAATATATTGTGCTGGTCTGCTAATTTTTTCTACAGAAAACAAACAAAACAACAGCAAACCAGCAACAACAAAGACCAAAAACAGCTCCAGACAGAATGCAGCCTGAAAATTGTTGTCAGACGCTGACGCAGCTCAGGCTTCCTATTCTGACTTGTTCTTGGGTTGATCAGGGTACTGCTGAGTCAGGGGTACAAAGCCAAGCAGAAGGAAGTGACGCTCATAGGCCTTGGAAGCACGGAATTGATCGTCAGTACCATGAAGTCTGTCCAGTATACCTAGCACGCCATAGTTCTGGTTGAACCTGATGACAGGTATTATGCAAATAGACACTTTATTTGTTGACTTGTAAACAGTTTTACTGCATGACAGTTTTTGTAAATTACAAAGCGCTTAGGAATTTACAGAACTCCTCATTAGAATCATTATTAATAAATGATGTGAGCATGCACCTGTACACAAGGGCATTAGACACACAATCTTTGAAAAGTAATATGAGCATACTAGACATACAATAGTCCACACTGCCTTGGGCTTTTGAGATTTTAAAACATGCTAAATTAATCCTCGCTTTTTTTTCCTTTTGGTTTTGCTGTAAATAATATCATGACTGACAAATTGTTTTCATATCTTTGTAAGAACAATATTACTGCTTTTGTTTCTGATAAAACCGAAAATGCAGTTCCTGGAAAACCGATTTAGAATCCATTTTTGATTATCAAAGATAATAGCTCATTATTTGTTTTCAGTTATTTTCTTTGAGTCAGCATTAGTTTGGAGTTTGGAGTTTGTTTAAGAAGGATTTATCACACTCAGGTAATTCCACATGTGCTCTGGTCAAGTCTGCCAGCAATTATCTCGAAGATTCCTTCAGCCTTTGCAAAACCCTATGCACAAGCAAGGTTTTGAAATAGGGAGGGGTGAGGGGAACAAAGAACCTGTGAAACACTAAGCTGACACCACCAGAATGACCGGAAGTATGAAGTTGGACAGCTAATGGGCATTATATGAGTCAGTCATTAAAACATACTTACATGAAATCGTGCATGAAGTTGTTTTACTTAGATTATATTTTTCCAATATGAATATCAGTTTGTTCTGTATTGTGAAGGTCAAGGTGTATTTATGTGTATTTTTGCACTGTGAACTACATGAAAAGTTTTCGTCATAGTGTCTTCCTCACACACACCACATGTATATACAACACGTACTCCTTCTTTTACATTATATCCCTAAACACACACACACATATATACAAACTACTAAACTATCCAAACTCCTTAAACCGTACTCTCTCTCTCTCTCTCTCTCTCTCTCTCTCTCTCTTCTCTCTCTCTCTCTCTGTTCCTACACACATAAACAAACCACTTAATTACTCAAACTCCTGTAATCGTACTCTCTCTCTATCCTTACACATACATACATACACAAACTGCTAAAATACGCAAACTCCTAAAATTGTACTCTCTCTCTCTCTATCCCTTTACACACATACACAAACTAATAAAATACCCAAACTCCTAAAATTGTACTCTCTCTCTATCCCTTTACACACATACACAAACTACTAAAATACCCAAACTCCTAAAATTGTACTCTCTCTCTATCATTACACACACATACACAAAGTACTAAACTAACCAAACTGCTAAAATTGTACTCTCTCTCTCTCTCTCTCTCTTAAAGTAACTAACTCTTACAAATATTTAGGGTTAACATTTACCACAAAACTAAGCTTAACCACAGCATGGACAGAGATGTGCAGAAAAGGGAAAAGAGGGGTGATTGAAATCCTTAGAGTTATGAGAAAATTGAATACTATAGACCCAATACTATATTGGAAACTGTTTAATACACAGATAGAACCTATGATTACATATGCAGCAGAAATTTGGGGCTTATATGACAATAAACAGATGGAGATTGTCCACACATTTGCAATAAAACGTTTTTTAAACATCCCTCTTCACTCCTCCAACAAAATAGCTTACGGTGAAACTGGTAGATATCCACTTAAATTACGAACAACTATTAAATGCATAAAGTACTGGCTAAAAATACTCAAACTTCCGCCATCACGATTATGTAAACAGGCATATGAAATGTTACTACAGCAACACGAAAGAGGTAAAAGAAATTGGGTCGATAATGTTAAAAATGTTCTTATACAGAACGGATTTGGTATTGTTTGGCTAGCACAAAACATAGGGAGTGATACTGCTTTCATTTCAGAATTCAAAGATTGTCTTATAAACTCTTATAAACAAAACTGGCATTCAGATATTGAAGAAGGCACGAAATACAATTGGTATTTTTCCTTCAAAAACATCTTTCAACCGGAAAAATATGTAACAGTAATACAAAATAGATGGCACAGATCTCTGCTTGCGCGCTTTCGATGTAAAACGCTGGGATTAGGAGTAAATAAGAAATGGTTTATTAGTAATGAAGAAAATAATGACTTATGCAAACTGTGCCAGCTGACCACAGAAGACGAAACTCATTTTATTTTTTATTGTACAGCTCTAAATTCATTAAGAGAAAACTCCAAGTTATTTGCATCCCATTGTGTAGTAAGCAGGGATCTCAAAACAGTACTATCATCTGAAAATGAACAAATACTCACATGCTTAGCAAAATACATAGCCGATGCAATTAAGATCAGGAATGAAAAGCTATCTGTGTGAAAAGAACACCTTGGAATAAAAGAGAAATGTTGGATGGTCAAAATATTTGACTGTTTATTTGCTTTATTTCAATCACATTTTGTGGGTAACACTAAGGTAAAGTGTCTTAGAATTATTTCATTGATTGTCTTTTTGTTTTTGTACATAAATAGAATCATTTTTCTTCATTCTGTTATTGTTTTTTTTTCAATGAGACTTACTCAACAACGCCAATGTATGAGGGTGAATACCCCTTGGCAACATAGCTGTAAAAAGCTTTTGTCAATAAAAGGCGTGCTTAGCGCGTCAAGCGTCAAGCGTCAAGCGTCAAGCGTCTCTCTCTCTCTCTCTCTCTCTCTCTCTCTCTCTCTCTCTCTCTCTCTCTCTCTCTCTCTCTCTCCTCTCTCAAAATACAAACAACTGACTTGAGGTGGTGATAGTCATGAGCCTCAGGTGAAGGCAGGAAGGGGAAGTGGTAACCACAGTGTGACACAGTGGTGAACATGATAGCGATGGCAAACCACAGCCAGGCCACAGCCATGTGTGAACCCAGCAGCAGCGGTCCCAGGGCAGGAGGTAGCAGGTTGGACAGAATGTGCTCGATAGGGTGGGCATAGATGGACACGATGCTGATGGGGGCCGTCCACTCATGGTGCTTCTTGTGGATGTACTTGTACAGCCATGGGTGGTGCAGTAGTCTGTTACAAGACAAGTTATTGGTTGGTTGACATTGTTGCTTTGTGTGTGTTGTGGTGTTATGGAGTGTTTGTGTACCTCTTTGTGTGTGTGTGTGTGTGTGTGTGTGTGTGTGTGTGTGTGTGTGTGTGTGTGTGTGTGTGTGTGTGTGTGTGTGTGTGTGTGTGATATGTCTCTGTGGCTGTTAAAGATTACATCTAATCCTTTCATTCCCTCAACCTGTCCATCCATTTCCCACAGGCAGCAGACTAAGACATGATGAGGGATAAATATATTTGCCATTTCTCGCAAGTGTTGACTGGCAATATCTTTTGGACAAGGTAGGCCTGACTAACTGTTGTCAATCAGCTCTCAGGAGACAGGGTATACAGTAAGTGCATAGATTTAACAAATTTCTGTTTGCCCAAAGGTGCTGCTGCAGATCAATGCTTTTGATTTTTCAGATGGAAAAAATTGTGGTAGGTCACAAAAACGTTTACATCAAACCTATGTCCAGATCTTTGCAGAAAACTAAACAATGTTATGAAAAGCCAAGAGAAGTATAAGATTATCCAAAGAATGCATCAACTGACAGCCAATTCTATCAAACTGCGTAACATACTGGACAATCAACTATCTAATGGTATAACCACTCCAGTCCTATCAAATCGTGAACTAGTGGTCAGTGACTGATTTTATCTATACATAAGGCAGTCGTGTAAGTCATACTTTTGGCTCATGAACAATTATAGTTCCACTCCCATCACATTTATGAAAGAGATCGACTATGAAAACAATCTCACTAACACTGAGTACAAACACTTCGTGACTCCTTTACAATTGTGTGAAACAATCTCAAATCAATCTTAACCATTAACCACACCACTCTTCTCAAACTATTACTATAATGGCTATGGAACAATCTTCACTACACACTTACCCCAGCCTTCTCACACCAAACAACACAAGCAATGGTCACTAAAACCATATCTGACTGGCAGACAGACAACATCAAAGTCTGAGAAAGACAGAAAGTGGCATACCTGTGTGAGTAGTAGAAGCAGATCTCCTCGACCAGAACACCGAAAACCACTGCTATGAGTGCCCAATGCAAGGTAGGCAGGTCTTCAGGCAACACGCTGCAGCCTCTCCAGGCCATGGCATAGTAAATGACAATAGCCGTTGGCAGACCCACAAAGATCTGGTTAAACAGCACTAGCTGCACTGCTCCACGTAGGCGATCCTTGGAAACCTACCACAGAAACATGGTGAAGGTCACTTACAGAGTTGAGACAGATAACTGGATGACATTCAAAACAACTCAGGACAAGCATAAAGACACAACTACAATGAACAACTTAGTATGGACTTTGGAGTATGTTCAAGAGGGAGTCATCATGCATGGACAATTCTGTAGATGCTCCACCAACTCTGCTAGCAACTGGAAGACTCCTTGAGCCTGCACAAAAATCAAATGAGCTGGCAAGTCTTGAAAAATGGAGATGGGGGGGGGGGGGTGGTGCTGAAAAGCACACATATGAAACACTAAGCTGACACCACTAAAATGATTGAAGCATTAATTCAAGAAGGGCAGCAAACATGGGCAGTTCATGCTGCGGACTTGGATAACAACACAAAAACAAAAACAAAAACAAAAGAAAAATAACCTAAAAAATACCAACTTTAAGCATAATACAGACAAAGAGTATTTACACTCAAAGTCATTTTTTTGACATAGCATTTCCATTTTTAGCTTTTCAACTGGCATTTTCAGCGTGATCAATGGCATGGCCACTTTTATTGTGATTAGCGAAATGATCATAATGTCTGTGTGCATTTGTACAGATGCACTACACACAGTTGTAACTAAAAGACATCGAGCTGTCCCAATCCCCGCCCTCTCACTTGTGTTTTGGAGGCGAGGAGGTAATACTCTTGTAAACCCATCTCCTCTGGTTTTCTACTTCTTCTAACTAATTGAAACAAAAAACAGGGTTGCCAAAAAAGTCAATGCAACACTCCTACAAATACATCAGTACATGACACCAACACAGTGTATGTAAGACAAATTTTTAGCGCAGCAGAAAGGCAGCCTGCAGAGCACGACACAAAATGCACAGCCAGAACACCAGGAAATGAAAGTGACCGAAAATCAAGAAGAACACTACAAGCGAATACATTTTTGTGTACAATGAAACATGAAAAAAAAATTATACATCAGATTTATGTCATATTATCCAGTTGAAGTATTTTTTTAAAAAAGCAAAAAAATGCTGCCTCATGTCTTGTTACGTAATAGTGCGTGCGTGCGTGCGTGCGTGCGCGCGTGTGTGTATGTGTGTGTGTGTGTGTGTGCGTGTGTGTGTGTGTGTTTGTGTGTGTGTGTTTGTGTGTGTTTGTGTGTGCATGTATGTGTTTTTGTTTGTGTGTGTGTGTGTGTGTGTGTGTGTGTGTGTGTGTGTGTGTGTGTGAAATTAGCGAAAAAATGAACTCATAATGCTCATGTCTGCATTTGACAGATGGCCACTGACACTACAGTCTCTTAACTAAAATTGACATCAGGATGTCTGTGTCTGTATTTGACAGATGGCCCAATAACACAAAATGGCCTTCACATGTTCCATATAGAGTCCAGACACAGCAGGTACAAGGCTCATTAGAAAGCCCACCTGCTCCTCGTGGTGTTTCTTGTTAACTTCTTCTTAACTAATTGAAAGAAGAAAATGAAGTGTGTTGCCAAATGTTAAATTGTCAATTTGCAATTTCATGCTGCCTGTACTTAAGTATCATGCAGTACATGACACTTTTTCAACTTACAGGTGTATTTTTCTCAGGCTGAATTTTATAGCGCAGCAGAAAGGCAGGCCTGCCAGTGATGTCAACGATCAACAGAAATGCGTTGAACAGCCAGAACACCAGGAAATTGAACACGGTTGTACCTGAAAACAGCAGCAAAGAACTATTTCAAGCCTTGATCATACTTTCTTTGTATCTGTGCAAATCATGAAAAAAAAAAGGTTATACATTGCAGATTTCATGTGTCCCTACTATAAGTTGAATGATTTGTTACAACAAAAGCAAAAAACTGCTGTCCTGAGACATGTCCTGCCTAACAGTTACGATAAAAATAGTACATTTTTTACTTGTACATAAAAATAATTAATGAAGCACACAACAGTGCACATCCTTTCTTCAGAAAACATTTGATCCAAATTCATGTTAAAATCTAATGGCAAAAAATATTTAAACTCTTGTTGAAAGCAAAGATGTAGTCATAATGATAGTAAAGAAATAGATCACATCAATTCAAACTTATTCATTTGTAGCTTACCAACAGATCAGCAAACATGCAAACCAAAGGTGGTCCTGGCCTATCCACAAAAAGCCAAGAAAACAACTATTTATTTCCTTCTGGAACTGAAAAGATGGCTGTTCCATAACTGTAAGACTCCCGCAAAGTGAGATGGCAGAGACCTCACTATCCACTAACCAGCTGCACTACTGTGGTGCCCACTCCTCTCAGTTGCACTTTACCTTCACCAACCCTGAAGATGGCCAGAAAACTATCACACCTGCATAGACAGAAGGTTGCACTAGCAGTGGTTTGTTTGTTTCTTTCTTTGTTTTCGTCTCGAGCCAGGATCAAACTAAGGCAATCTCACTGAAGGAAATCACGAACTCATTCTTTATTCTTATTGCTGCTTAAAGCCCAGCAAACTGCATAGTGCCATATCAGGATTATAACCGTTTCAATACACACATTGTACTTCAACAGAAAACAAAACAGAACAAAAGGAACAGATAATTAAGTACACATATCAATGCATTCGCGCACATACTCTAGGAGATGCCCCTGGCATTGACTACTCCATCCAATTTATCACACAAAGGATTAAAAAAAAAACATACCTGAATACAAATCTATACATAATTTAGGACACTAAAACAGATGTAAAAACGGGCCTAAATTACCAAAAATTGCTTCTACATATCTCATTTCCCTAGAGCCAAAAAATGCACGTAATATATGTACTGAATTATCAATCCTAAGAGAAAGTATGTAAGACTTTATCGAACACATCCAGATGAATGGACCAGCAAGACAGAAAATGATGGGAAGAAACCAAGAGAGTGACAGACAAGAGGACATTTTTAGCACAAAGTTTCCAAAGGGTGGGGACACTCTTTATACTGAAAGAGCCCCCGGTATACCCACGGGGGGGGGGGGGGGGGGTTGAGGAATCAGGAACTGAGGAAGGAGAAAGACCGCTACTTTGTCATACTACTACAGGTATTAGCTTCATTTAAGACGTGAAGCCCTAACATTATAATGGGTTTCACTTCTTTAAAACCTGTTTATTTTTTTTCCAAAATGCCAAAACATAGTGTGAATACTGACCAAATATACCCAGAATGAAC
This sequence comes from Monoplex corrugatus, assembly GCA_030674185.1. Classification (NCBI taxonomy): domain Eukaryota; kingdom Metazoa; phylum Mollusca; class Gastropoda; order Littorinimorpha; family Ranellidae; genus Monoplex; species Monoplex corrugatus. The sequence continues at coordinate 40,944,625 of CM060314.1, read as the reverse complement.
GGATCATTTCCACACAGGTCATAGATGTTTTTCCACTGCTGCTGCCAGAAGTCGCCTGACCCTCTCCAGAAACATTGCAGTTGACTGCACACATGTAACATATTAATGTAATGTAATGTACTGATTACAGGCAACACCTATACACAACTAAACCAACTTATAACAATAACAAAAGTAACACACACACACACACACACACACACACACACACACACACACACACACACACACACACACACACACACACACACACACACACACACACACACACACACACAGGAACACACATACACGGTATGTAATACACACACACACACACACACACACACACACACACACACACACCGGTCACACACATGCATCTACTGGAGCATAAATTACTGGAGCATAAATGTACTCACAGAGAGTAAAAAATGACAGACACGAACAGAAAGAGAGAGAGGGAGAGAGAGAGAGAGAGAGAGAGAGAGAGAGAGAGAGAGAGAGTGAGAGAGAGAGAGAGAGAGAGAGAGAATAATGCAGCCAAAGAAATCTAAACAATAACAACACCTGACACTAGACAGCGGGAGACCTTAAAAGCATGCAAATGTCAGTTGATCTGACCTATTCCGTAAAATTGGTAAAGATTTGCCCAATTACACACACACACACACACACACACACACACACACACACACACACACACACACACACACACACACACACACACACACACACACACACACACACGCACATACACGCACACACACACACGCGCGCACACACTCACTGGTCAGTCCATTTCAGCCGCACACATCATCATCATTATCATCATATGCCCTGCCGCATGGCGTTGGCGATCATGGCCCTCCATACGAATGTATCCCTTGTCGCTGCAAGTACATATCCCACCCTCTCTGTCCTCAGCCATCCTGCAAGTCCGTCCAATAATTTCTCCCTGGGTCTACTTGGTGTTCTCTTTCCCTCCAGCTTTCCTGTTGTGAATAGGTGCTCTAATTTCTCTTGCCTCATAAAATGTCATATAAATGTTGCTTGTCTTTCCTTAATCTTCTTCATTAATATTCATCTTGTGTCTGCCTCCTTCAAGACTGTCTCCTTTTTCCTTTTTTTTTCCTTTTTTCTTTCTGTCTTTTTTTCTTTTTTCTTCGCTGTTCATGGAACTGTCAACATTCTTCTCAGAAACCACATTTCAGTTGCCTCAATCTTGTTCTGACTTTGCGTGTTGACTGTCCACGCCTCACATCCGTACAATTGTATCGGTTCTACATAACATGCAATAACTCTCTTCCTTATGATAATTGATAGGCAATTGTTGGTAAGAACGCTTTTCATTTTCTGTAAAACTAAATTCAGATGTGTATGGATTCACTTCAAAAACTAGAAAATGGCAAATTGTTATCTTACCTTTTGACTTGTCCATAGCCTGTCAAATTGTTTTCACACAATGCTGCGTAAAACAGGCCCTTTACCGACATATTGTGGAGCGTCAGCACATGTGAATGATTCTACACAATCGCTGTAGTGTGGTTGATATAAATGAATTAGTTTTAATTGGTTCAGTATTTATGTCTGTTGCCCTGTTGGCATATTTCGTGTGTGTGTGCGTGTGTGTTTGTGCGTGTGTGTATGTGAGCGTGTGCGTGAGTGGTGTGTGTGTGTGTGTTGTGTGTGTGTGTGTGTGTGTGTGTGTGTGTGTGTATGTGTGTGTGTGTGTATGTGTGTGTGTGTGTATGTGTGTGTGTGTTGTGTGTGTGTGTGTGTGTGTGTGTGTGTGTGTGTGTGTGTGTGTGTGTGTGTGTGTGTGTGTGTGACCAAACAAGTTTGATCAGCAGATAAAAAGGTTGAGACAGTGTATATCTATGTAAATTCATCCATGTCTATGGTGATAGATTAAAAATTAGGTGGAAGGGACGAAGTGCGAACAATTCATTGATTGATTCGGTTCAGCTTTTACGTCGGCACCCACCTCAGGTGATATGGCCAACGGCGATAACCATCCCAGGAAAATGGGGGAAAGGGGACTTACCTAATCCTATATTGATACCACAACATTGATGTTAAAATGGGACAGTGAGAAGGCCAGTTCTAATGCAGTACACCCCGGGATCCGAACCCATAACCATTGAAATGTGAACCCGACGCTCAAACAACTGAGTTACTGGGGCCCGCGTCCGAACAAGAACTGGCAAAACGTGAGTTAGAAGGTGTACCGTGTGAAACTGACACCGCTAAACTTTGGACTTAAGTAAGTAGGTAAGTGGGCAAGGGGTAAAGTTCTTAGAAATTTAAAACATTTCTCCAGTGTAAACTCACAGATGCGCTTTGTAAGAAGTAATTCTTTGCTTTTTATTCTATTTTTCTGTCTTTGTTTGTTTGCTTTTACTTTTCTTTGTATTTTTCAAAAATTCTGTTAATACATCAGAACTGTACGCTGATAATTGCAGTTCATAAACTCTCTCTCTCTTTCTCTCTCTCTTTCTCTCTCTCTCTCTCTCTCTTCCCCTCCGTCCCTTCCTCCGTCCTTCCATCCCTCCTCTCTCTCTCTTTCTCTCTTTTTTCAAAGAAATGCATACACCGTACTGAGAGTTTTGATTATACATACCTCTATGTTCAACTTGCTTATTCAGATTTGTACAGGCAGTCTTGCCGTTGCTGTGAGTGTTTCAGGTGATCTGATCTATTCCGTAAAGTTGGTAAAGAGCTGCCCAATTACACAAACACACACATTCACTCACACACTCACTCACTCACACACACACACACACACACACACACACACACACACACACACACACACACACACACACACACACACACACACACACACACACACACACACACTGGTCAGTCCATTTCCGTTATAATCTTACCTTTTGACTTGTCCCAAGGCAGTCAAACTTTTTTCACACAATGCTGTGTGACACAGGCCGTGTACCAATATATTGTGGAGCGTCAACACAGTCATGTGAATGGTTCTACACAATCACTATAGTTTGGTTGATATGGGTGATTTAATTTCGGTTGGTTCAGTATTTGTCGAAAAGAAACTCTGTGAATTCTCCAAATTCAAAAGGATGGGATGGAATGGGGTCAGTGAGTGAGTGAGTGAGTGAGTGAGTGAGTGGTGTGTGTGTGTGTGGTGTGTGTGTGTGTGTGTGTGTGTGTGTGTGTGTGTGTGTGTGTGTGTGTGTGTGTGTGTGTGTGTGTGTGTGTGTTGTGTGTGTGTGTCTGTGTCTGAGTCTTTGTCTGTGCATGTGCCCATATTCGTGCCAGTGAGTCAAGGTGTGTGTCAAAGTCAAGTTAAAAAAAATCAATTCTCAGGCCTCTAGCCCATGACAATAGAAGCGAACAGTTTGGGTGTGTATACATATGTACATATGTATATACGTGTATATATATATATATATATATATATATATATATATATATATATATATATATGTGTGTGTGTGTGTGTGTGTGTGTGTGTGTGTGTGTGGTGTGTGTGTATGTATGGTTGTGTTGTGTGTGTGTGTGGTGTGTGTGTGTGTGTGTCTGTGTAAACAATTGTATTTGTATGCTTTCCTGAAAACCATATTGTGTTGGAAAAGAGCCATGTAAGGATGGGCTGGACCATTGGTCAAGCTCAGTGGCACCAATACTTAAAGTAGTAGAACTCTTCAAAGTGTAGAGAAGTCAACAGCACAGCTAACATAGCACCTAGCAAGTGTAAGAAAAAATTAGGAAAATCTCTCTCTCTCTCTCTCATATATATATATATATATATATATATATATATATATTATATATTATATATATATATATATATTATTATTATATATATGTATATATATATATATACATATATGTATAATATATTTTATATATATTATATACATATATATATGTGTGTATAGAAATAGTTATCATCAGAACAACTAACAGAGCACCAGCAAATGTAAGAGAAAAGAAAACTAAAAGTATAGGGAAAGCATCTTCTTTTAATCTACTGAAGTTGTCTTGTGTGGTTCAATATTTATGAAAAGAAAATGATTCCTGGCAATCTTTTTGTTTACCTTTTTAGAAAATAATATATATACATAAATTAGGTAGAACTTCAAGACTTTATTACCGCATTGGATTTATGTGCTGGCCTATGCCTTACGCCAGAATCATCTTAATTTTATTCCAGCAAATGGCGTCCGTGGCGATGGTGCATATGGAATTTATTCCAAACTTGAAAATGTTATCTTGGGGAAAAAAATGAAACTTCCATAAAATAGTCTCAGTTAACTGTTATAAAATACCCCCGTCAGGTTGCGTTGAAACATTGTTGGAATGATGCTGTAATCTTACACTCACTCTCTCCCAGGGCTCTGATTTATGATTACAAATGGCAAGGCATGTATGTCAAATGGCACAAGAAAAATTGTCAGGTTGATAGTTGTCATTTTCTTTGTTTTCATTTGGTACGTGTGCATCAGGAAACAGTACAAGTGAACTGACTATTTGCACAGGTCAGGTTCTTGTGGCAGTATACACCTGGAAATAGCGCACATTAACAAGAAATGAAGGCACTTGTGAAGATGTCCTGGCTGGCTAAACAATGGCAATGATTCAGATGTCACAAAGGTTACCTTGCCATTACATTGTAAATAATGACCTTATGTTGTGGAACTGTAGAAAAAGTGGGATACACACAATACCACACCACACACAACACCACTCCACACACCCATATCACACCACACACCATACCATTACACACGTACAGGTTATACTCACGCTTACATGCACATACCACAGAGTGACACACATGCACATATGTATTTATAACACACACACACACACACACACACACACACACACCACACATACATACATACACATACACACCACAGACAGACAGACACACACACACCACACACACACACACACACACACACACACACACACACACACACACACACACACACAACACACACACACACACACACACACACACACACACACACACACACACACACACACACATCCAGCCCACTACCACAATTAACAACAACAATGAAGACTGATGAGACATTGCCTTTTATTTCGATTTTACTCTCTCCAATAAAACTTGCATTGATGGTGCATATGTATTACAATTACATGTTAAACATGCAAATATGCGTACAAACAAGCAAAACATGCAAAGAAACAAACAGAAAAAATATACATACAAACGTACACAACACAAGCAAGTGTTATATAGATGTATATGTCCAAAAACTCCACCAAACCAAAATAAACAGTTTGCAAATTTACCAAAGAAACAAACTAAAGAAAATCAAACCATTGCTGTACACTATCTCTGAATAGTTGTACTAAAAATCATGTAAGTGAATTGTATACATGAGCATGTCTTGGCACATGTAAATGTTGGCATACGTATGCTGTTGCAAATGTGTGTGTATGCTTCATAAGTATGCATGTGTGTTGCATGATACAATGTGTGTATCTTGGATTATAAATGAAGTGACAAGAAATATGTGAGCGTACCAGTGAACACATGAAGATACTACTACATCATACAGTTGTATACAGTGTGAGTAAAACTGTAAACGTTTTTATACTGACAATATACTCATTCATATCCTACACAGGATCATCACTGTCCTATGCAAGATTCATCACTGTCCTAAACAGGATGCATTGCACTAAGCTTAATGTGCTCTCCATTTAAAATTCCCATGAGACCAGTGCTAAAGAACAAATCAAGACTGCAGTATCCCTCACACAACCCTCTGTGCAATTTATGAATAAAGATACAACCACTATCACAGTGAACTCTACCATCCAATACAGCCAAAGCACACATTAAGAGGATGAAATCATGTAATCCATAAGTACTAAATTGAAAACACGTACAGAACGAAAACCCACTGCCTGAAACACACAATCACCATACTGACTGGAAAATTGAAAACCAAAACCAGAAAGAAAATTAAGAAAGTCAGAAAGCCTCATAAAAAAGCGATTACTATATTTGTGTGCATTATATGTTGTCATACATACACACACACACACACACACACACACACACACACACACACACACACACACACACACACACACACACACACACACACACACACGCACACACACACAAACAAACAGTAATAAAAAGGACCAAAAAAAGACATATCAATTATTAAACACGTTCTTTCCTCATACCATAATCAATAAATAAGAAATTGTCCGTAAGAAATGCAAATCTTCAGATCTGCCATTGCGTCAGCTTAAAAGCTATAGGACTGTTCCCACTAAATCAGAAAAGGCAGCACTGATCTCATACACATCAGCCACCATACAACACCTGAAATGTCCAACCACATCACCCACACGATATCAGAAGTTTCAAAGGGAACACTGAGTTTCAAGTACACTTAGCAGCATGGATTCTTGACAAACTCACTTAGTAAAATGGATTCTTGACAAACTCACTTAATAACATGGATTCCTGACAAACTCACTTAGTAACATGGATTCCTGACAAACTCATTTAGTAACATAGATTCCTGACAAACTCAAGGTTACCAAGAAACATCCGAGGGAGCAGGATGAGACCTAGAACACCAGTGCCTCATTATATACCACAAGAAAAGAAGCAGACGGAGAAAATACAAATATATACTACTAGGTATGTCATAAGCCATGGTGGTCATGTATTGTTTGAGGTTCTGCCAGAGAGCACCCTGTGTCTCGTCATAGCATCGTCATTATGGTCCGTGATGCTTGTCTCTGATTTTGGTGTCATGTGAGTAAGTGTGTGTGTATTTCACCGTTTTTTTCTTTTTATTATTATTTCTTTTTTCTCACACTATGGGAAAGCACTGCTCTGTCCCAAGCTCCTTCCCTTCCCTCCTCTGTCGCATGCATGCACACACAAAATGTATTCTGTCACATGCATGCACACACTAAGTGTATCTTCCCCAATCACAGAGATATAGAACAAGCATACTGGTGTGTCCATCTCATGAATGACAGATCTTTGTGCTACCATTACAAGGTTTATGTTGTAGGCGCAGATGCTGTGCTATTACTTACTCTTTTGTATCTGAGGCCAGCAGCTGTCGGTAATGAGATATCATGATAATGTAAATGGCCAAAAAAGGGGGCTTAGGGGAACAGGATTTAATCAAGTAGTTCATTTAAAAAGCTCGGGGGGGGGGGGGGGGTTGTGCTGAGGGGAACAGGATGTAATAAATAGTTAATTCGAAAAGCTATCTTGAATAATTATTCATGAGAATATGATATGTAAACTCAAAATATGCAGGGTGTCTAAAATAATTATAATTGCATTAAACAAAACGATTGCTCACTATACCAATATTTCTCAAATTCTCAATTATATAACATTAAAAACATTCAGTTTGCACAAAATACAGATCTAATAGTATAGTCCACAAACTGCGCAAAAGAGATTCTCATAACGATGTTGGACAACAACTGAACACATCGAAATTTTCAATCTTAAACCCAACCGTGGTATTATTATACAAACGCAGCATCTGATTTCTTTTTCAATAGAAAAAAATTAAATAGACATCAAATCATGCTAGGCCATGTAGAAAGAGGTATTTGAACACCTAGAAATTCTGAAATAAATTACCACAAATTAAACATCAAATCAAAGGCTCACAATACAAAGAGAGATCACAATTTTAAAAGCAATAAGATCTTTGTGTCAAAATTTGAGAGAGAGAGAGAGAAAGAGAGAGAGAGAGAGAGAGAAAGAGAGAGAGAGAGAGAGAGAGAGAGAGAGAGAGAGAGAGAGAGAGAGAGAGAGAGAGAGAGAAACTGACCATCACTTTCTGATAATGTTGGCTTCGATTAAGTATCAAAACAAAACAATAGGAACAACACCAAAAACCAATGATGATGAGCAAAGAGTTCTCAACACATACATCTCTTTTACCTAATGCTGGTTCTTTTTGTCAATTTGTGGCACATCATTTCCAAGATTACAACACAATACAGACTGACCGAACACCAGTTTACGACATCTACACATACACACATATGACAAGCAATCTGAGACAAAATGAAAGACAATGAACTGATTCAACATCTACATATATACACATATGACACGCAGTCTGACACAACATGAAAGACATTGAACTGATTGGGGAACAGCTCTATAGCACTGTGAACAGATTCTTGAATACAACTTTACTGATTACATTCTACTTTAAATGATATTGGGGCACCAGAAAAAGAGACATCTGTAAACCATCTTCTGAAACTAGTTCCATATTACTGCATCTTTTAAATGATACTATACCAAGGAATTGGACCTTTGTTTATTTTTTGTTGTCTTTTAATAAAAGTCAGATGCCAACATTTTTCTTGTTCAAATATTCCAGGGCATGAAGAAAGTAAGTTATTTTCTAGCTCCCTAGAATTACAAAACATTTCAACTGTCAAACTTTTAACATTGTCTACTTGATCAGCTGCTCTAAATGTTCCCAATTGTATATTGGTGAAACTGGACGCACCCTTGACACACGTTTCAAAGAACACTTGGCTGATATCCGCCACCAAAGGGATAAAACTATTCCCAATCACTTCAACCAATCAGACCACTCAATCAATGACATCCGAGTGAAAGGTCTGTGGCTTCTACACAATAACAGCACCATAGACAGGAAAGACAGAGAATCCCACCTCATAAATAAACTTGGAACACGCAAACCACATGGTCTTAACGACAAACCATGAGTAACAAAATTCAGACATGCCGTTTCATGTCTCTTCCTGTTCCCACGCCTACCAGATTCTTGGCACCGGGCACAATCTACTCCCTTATCTCTTGGCTCTTGCCCTGTGCCTTTTTCAGAACAGGGCTATACCGATATAGCATGGCCACTTCTCAAAATGCAGAACTCATCTCACTTCCCTTTTGACATCACAGTTAATAATAATAATAATAATATATTTTATTTATATAGCGCAAAATCTTGATAAAATCAAATCTAAGCGCTGAGCGTATACATGCATACATACCTACATACATATGAGCGTATACATGCATACATACATGCTTACATACTTACATACATAAATCTAAGCTGAGCGTATACATGCATACATACATACATACATAAATCTAAGCGTATACATACATACATACATACATACATACATACGTACGCACATGCATACATAATAATTACAATATTTATATAGCGCAAATCTCGACAAAATCAAATCCAAGCGCCGAAAAGACACACACGCACACACGCACGCACGCACACACACGCACACACACACACACACACACACACACACACACACACACACACACACACACACACACACACACACACACACACACATGCATGGCCACAAATGGGGAGAAAAGAATAAAAGCAATAAAAGCAAGAATAAAACCAATGGAAAATCACAGAGAGCACATCATATACAATTATATATTAAAACAAAGTGATTCCCCTCCGAGCGGAGACAGGCTGCAGAGGGGGGTTGAGTGAGGTTAGGATTTTATGCAGAGGAGAAAAGGTGAGTTTTGAGAGCGGACTTGAAGGAGGCAAAAGTAGGTTGCTGACGGACTGAGAGAGGAAGTTTGTTCCAGGAGAGTGGACCAGAAACAGAGAAGGCTCGTGGACCATAGGTATTGAGCTTAGTGCGTGGAAAGCGAAAAGTCAGAGGATCGGAGGCAGAGCGGAGGGTACGTGAGGGAAGATAGATCTCAAGTAGGCTTGACAGGTAATCGGGGGCTGCGTTATTGAGGCTTTTGTAGCACATGGTGTCTAGTTTGTACTGTATGCGCTTTGATACAGGGAGCCAGTGAAGTTGTGCCAGGAGAGGAGATATGTGGTCAGCTTTTTTCTTTTTGAGTACAAGGCGTACAGCATTGTTTTGAATGCGCTGTAGGATGTGAATGGTGGAGGCAGGAAGACCAGACAGGAGTGAATTGCAATAGTCAATGCGAGACATTATGAAGGAGAGAACGAGTTTTGCAGTTGTTTCGACAGAGAGATACTTCCTGATCAGGCTTATACGATGGAGATGATAGTAGCAAGATCTGGCAGTTTGAGAAACAAAGTTGTTCATGGAGAGGGTAGAGTCAATGCAGACACCAAGGTTTTTAGCTGAATCAGAAATTGGGACTGATGTGTTACATAATGGGAGAGAAAGAGGAGGCAGCTGGGAAAGTTTCTGACGGGTGCCAATGAGGATAGCTTCTGTCTTGTCGTCATTAAGCTGAAGTCTATTGTGTGTCATCCAGTTCTTAATGTCCGAGTAACACTCAGTGGTGCGAGTCAACAGGCGCTGTATATTATCAGGTGAGTCACTATCTTGAAGTTGGGTGTCATCAGCATAGAAGTGGTGTTTTATAGAGTGGGAGTTGATGATGGTGGACAGGGGGGAGGTATAAAGAGTGAAAAGAACAGGGCCAAGGACAGATCCTTGTGGAACACCACAGGTCAGGTATGCAGGTTGAGAGTAAGTGCCATTGATGAGAACAGTTTGTTTTCTGTTTGATAAATACGAAGTGAAAAAGGAGAGAGCAATGTCAGAGATGCCAAAAGTATGATGAAGTCTAGAAAGGAGAATACCATGGTCAATGGTATCGAAGGCTGCAGACAGATCAAGGAGTGTGAGGAGAGAGACTTTGCCAGTATCAGTTGCAAGGAGGAGATTGTTGAGAATGTGTAGTAGGGCAGTTTCAGTGCTATGGCACTGGCGGTAGGCTGACTGGAAAGGATTGAGGAGATTGTTGGCAGACAGGTGAGAGTTCAGCTGGTTGAGGACGACCTTTTCAAGGAGTTTTGACAAGAAAGAGAGATTAGAGATAGGCCTGTAATTTTTCAGTTCATTTGGGTCTAAATTGTGTTTCTTGAGGAGAGGGTGAACAATAGCAGACTTGAAAGAATCTGGGACAGTTCCAGTTTGAAAAGAAGTGTTGATGATGTCAGTGATGAATGGGAGGAGAGTAGGGAGACAATCGGAGTAGAGAGAACCTGGAAGAGGATCCAGTTCGCAGGTTTTGAACGACATGGATCTGATTGTGTTGAAAATTTCTTCTTGTGAGACTGGGGTAAAAGTAGTGAGAGGTGTGCCAGAGAAGGAAGGGTCAGGTGGGCATGGTTGACAGGGTGTCCTGTCAAGCCTGTCACGAAGAGTTTGTATTTTGGTGGTGAAATACTTAGAGAATACAGATGGGAGTTCTTCATTTGTATGTTTTGTTGGGAGAGGTAAGTCTTTTCGTGTGCCAAGGAGATGATTCATGGTTGTAAAGAGTTCTTTTGAAGAAGAGGCATTCAGGATTTTGGTTTGGAAATAGCTTGTTTTTGCAGATGCAATGAGGGTGGATACTTTTGTTTTAGAGGCTTGGAAAAGTTGCCTGTGTACAGTGAGTTTGGATTTGCGCCAGCGGCGCTCTGCTCTGCGGCGGGCACGTTTTGCACAGGCTATCTCATGAGTGAGCCAGGGGGTAGGGGGGCGGTCAGGTAAAAGACGGGTTGTGGCTGGAGCATGAGTGTCCAGAAGATGGTGGAGAGTAGTATAGAATTCATCGGCAAGGTTATGTGACTTTTCAGAAAGGAGACGGGAGGCATCAGATGAAAATGTGGAGAGGTCGATAGATTTGAGATTGCGTCGAGTCACTGTGCGCGTGGTACGGGAAGGAGGAGAAATGTCAAGAGAACAGAGAATTGCAGAGTGGTCAGATGGAAGGGCTGAAGTTAGACGGGTAGAAAGAACTAAGCAGTTGTTAGTAGCTGAATTGTGGTGATCACGAGAAATGATCCAGTCAAGAATGTGACCTTTTTGATGGGTTGGTTCAGAAATGTGTTGAGTCATATTGTGATTGGACAGAGAGTTGATGATATGTCTTGTGTCATAACGGTGAGTGTTGTCATAGTGGACATTGATGTCACCTAGAATGCCTCCCCTCTCCCCTTTTCTTACTACTGCTCATGATGACATGGGCATTCCATCTCTTACCCACTGGACGAGGCGGCAGGGAAGTTTTTAGTCCCGTTTTTATTATCCATTGTTTGGTGTCTGTGGTTTGTCTGTGACCGTGCGTTCGCGCTTGACAAAGGCTAGTTGGCCGAAAATTTGCGCTTGTTTTGTTTTGTCTTGTTGGAGACGCGCTTACATTGGTTTTCTTGTTCTTCTGGTTTGTGTTTAGCTCCCTTGGGATAACTACACTCCGAAAGATATGTACTAAACATCAGAACCAATGGTTTCCTGATCCTTTATTTGTTAACCTGATGTTATCATCATGATTGTTTCAATATAAATGAAAAGTATTTCTGACATCACATTTGTATGCAACTGTGCACAGATATCCTGCAAATTAATATGAAAAATGAAAAGAAATTAATAAGAAAAACATACATTATGCTGGTCTGCTAATTTTTTCTATAAAAACAAAACATCAGCAAACCAGCAGCAATAATGACCGAAAACAGCTGCAGACAAGAAGCAGTCTGAAGATTGTTGTCAGACGCTGACGCAGCTCAGGCTTCATATTCTGACTTGTTCTTGGGTTGATCAGGGTACTGCTGAGTCAGGGTACAAGGCCAAGCAGAAGGAAGTGACGCTCATAGGCTTTGGAAGCACGGAATTGATTGTCAGTACCATGAAGTCTGTCCAGTACACCCAGCACTCCATAGTTCTGGTTGAACCTGATGACAGAGTATTATGCAAATACACAAGTTATTTGTTGACTTTTTCAACATTTTGACGGCATGACAGTTTCCGTAAATTACAACGCGCTTAGGAATTTACAGAAATCTTCATTAGAATAATTTATAAATGATGAGAGCATGAACCTGTACACAAGGGCATTAGACACACAAACTTTGCAAAGTAGTATGAGCATACTAGAAATACAATAGTCCACACTGCCTTGGGTTTATTTTATCAACTGAGATTTTAAAACATGCTTAACTAATTCTCGCTTTTTTTCCTCTTGGTTTTGCTGTAAGTAATATCATGACTAACAACTTGTTTCATATCTTCGTTAGAACTATAATACTACTTTTATTTCTGACAAATCTGAAAATGCAGTTCCTGGAAAACCTCTTTTAGAAGCCATGTTTGATTATCCAAAGATAAATGCTCTTTATTTGCTTTCACTTATTTTATTTGAGTCAGCATTAGTTTGGAATTTGGAGCTTGTTCAAGAAGGATTTATCGCACAAAAGCAAGTCCTTACGCACTCCAGCCATGTCTGCCAGCAATTGTCTCGCATATTCCTTCAGTCTGCGCAAAACTCCAGGCACAAGCAAGGCTTTGAAATAGGGAGTGGTGAGGGGGAGACGGAACCTGTAAAATATTGAGCTGACAACACCAGAACGACCGAAGTATGAAGTTGGACAGCTAACGGGCATTGTATGAGTCAGTCATTAAAACAATTTTAAAAGAAATCATACATAAAGTTGTTTTACTTAGATTATATTTTAGCAATGTGAATATCAAATTCTGTATTGTGAAAGTTACTGTTATGTTTATTGCTGCTGTTATTTTTGTTTAAAGCCCAGCTGACTGCGTAGAGCCATATCAGGGCTATAACCATTTAAAAACATACACGATATACTTCAAGAGGGAAAAAAAGGAAAAGAAAATTAAGTACACATATCAATGCATTCGTGCACATTATCCAGGGAAATGCCCCTGGCGTTAACCACTCCATCCAGTTTATAGCACGAGGGATTAAAAAAAATATACCTGATTACATATTAAAACATAAGTAAGGACACTGAAACATGTATAGCCCGTGACGATACGAGTGAACAATTTAGTGTGTGTGCGTGGGAGTGTGTGCGTGTGCGTGCGCGTGCGTGTGTGTGTGCGCGCGTATGTCCACAGTTGTATTTGTATGCTTTCCTGCAGACTAAAATGTGTCGAAAAAGATTAACCATTTCAGGGTGGACTGGACCATTGGTCAAGCTCAGTGGCAAGTCACGAATGCTCCTAGGCAAGTCCTATTATTGCCTATCAAAGCAGCTGGAAACTTGAAACTGGTTAAAATTAGACACTTCTTAACTGCATATGTTGTAGAAAATGTTTTTGTAAGCTAATTTTAACGTGTTCAGAGGTTGGATAAGTAAGTAACATCCCCTGGCCAGCCGATGGGTTTATATGCTGGCTTAAAACTTGTGCCATGATCACCATACACATGGGACCTGTCACGTTAGTGCATATGGAATTTGTTGAGCACGGAGACATCGTCTTGAGAAACTGAAATTGAAAGTGAGAGGTTGCGTGTATTCTCTGTTTTCTACCTTTAAGATTGCGTGTGTATTTCATTGTTTCTTTGTTTGCCATGTTTTGAGTTTCGGGTGGATTTTTATCTTCATCAGTTACTCTTCTCCTTCTTAACTTTATTTCTTTTGATTCCTCTGTTTGTGTGCGTTTGTGTGTGTGTTCGTGTGTGGTATGCGTGTGTGTATGTTGTGTTGTGTGTGTATGTTTTAAACTTTCTTAAATGTATGAGCACAGTAAATGTGTGTGTGTGTGTATGTGTGTGTGTGTGTGTCTGTGTGTGTGTGTGTGTGTGTGTGTGTGTGTGTGTGTGTGTGTGTGTGTGTGTGTGTGTGTGTGTGTGTGTGTGTGTGTATGCTTGAGCCCGTTTGTACGTATGTGTATGCGTGTGCGTGTGGTTGCCTGTAAATATGAAAAAGCATACTTTTCAATTCTCCTTCGCTTATGAGTTAAATCAAATTACGACCAGATCTTCAGCCTAACAGACAAGGAATCATAGCTATAAAGCTCAGTAAAGATGGGCCGTTAGAGGTTAGAGGTTGATGCTCTGTGGTGCTGGATGGGGGTGTTGAGAATCTGTGTGATCCTTTAGAACTCGGGATTTTGCAGGTGTGGTGGGTGGTGTTCGAACATTTTTCTAGCATAAAAATATATAAAAATATGATGGCTGCCTGGGACTGTTAGTTGGTCTTACATTCACAAGGGAAATAACTCTTCTTTCTTTACTTCTCTTGGGGCTATGAGGGTCTATCCACGTAATTTGCCTTATTTTTCTTACAAACCGACGTTTTATAGGTTGGGAGCTTTCGTGTAGTTTTTGGTGGGCTTCATAGAACACTGCAGAGAACCTACGTGTGTTTCAGTAACAGAGTGACACAAGCATAGAAATAATGTATAGAAGGCAAACGTAGACCAAGATTATTGTCATAGTCCTAAGAGAAGGAAAGAAAGATTGTTTCCCTTACAAAGATAAGTACAAACAGAAACAAGGGGACAGATAGATAGATAGATAGAGAGAGAGAGAGAGAGAGAGAGAGAGAGAGAGAGAGAGTGAGAGAGAGAGAGAGATAGTAGCCGTTTTACTCGACAGAATACACTGTCAGGTGTAAAATACAAAATGAAACAAATGAGAAACCTTTGTCACAAAGGTTTGAGGAAGACAACGCAAACGAAGAAAAAAAAACTGCTGGTGGCTGGATACCAATGCATAGGGCATGGGTGGGTGTAAATCCAGAAGACCTTCGCAGAACTCTGTGACAATATTCGATAGGAAGGTCCTACGCTTCCAACGCAGGTGACGTGTTTCGTTCTCTCTGTAGAATTCGTCAGACTTGCGTGATGTGTTTTGGGTTCGTCTGCTAGTGACGTCCAATTAAACAAGACTGACTTCCCCTCGGTGTGACCATGAACTTGTGAACAGATCTAGGATTAAGTTGTAACAACCTAGGGCCTACTGCATGGGATAGCAAAAAGAAAGGACCATCTACACACATGCAGAGTAGGCCACCCAGACGTAAGGTAACACAACTCTCTTCAAAATGTAGATAAATAGCCAATACAACGAACAAAGCACCCAGCGAGTTAAAAAAAAATTATGAGAAAAACATCTAGATCTACACATACGCAGAGGAGCCTCTCAGCCACCGAAGCTTAAAGGTAGCAGATTCTTCAAAATGTATAGAAATCGGTAAGAGCACCCAGCTAATGTAAGAAGTGTCAGGAAAATACATTCTTTTAATCTACGGGAGTGGTCTTGTGTGGTTCAGTACTTATACAGAGATTCCTGGAAGTCATTTAAAAAAAAAAAAAATGTATGGGCTGTGTGCAGTTCGACAAGTTATCGGGAGTTCCTTCCCTTCCCGACGGTACGCGACGGCTGTAGGCATGGACGCCACGGAGCGAACGCAAGTACCGTCGGCATTGAAATACGCTGAAAAACTCAATGAAAACGAGAAACAAAGGTATAAAAAGTCGTGGTCTGCACAACCAGATAATCTCCCTGATATAAACTATATCAGCATCGTTAATTATTTTGTTTATGGGACTAGCGCCTACACAACGGACGTATTCAGGGATTACAAAAGTCTGAAGGCATATCGGCTTTTCGTTTCAGGCTGGGTCCATATTTGGACATCCAGACTTGATGGATGTCAGAATGTGGTCGTCGCAGTTAAGGAATGTTTCCTGCAGCGTGTACACTATATCAAACGCTGTTCATCCGTCATTTTTGCTTTCGGTGTTTTCTCCACGAATCGTGTGTGTGTGAGTGCGTACATGCTTGGGTATGTGTATGAGTGTGTGTTGTGTGCGCGCTCACGCACTTGTATGCATGTATATCGTGTTGTGTGCGCACATGTGTGTGTGTGTGTGTGAGGGAGAGAGAGACCCCATACCTGTGTGAACCAGTGTGTGTACCAGTATGTATATGTGTGGTTTTATTGTAGGTAAATTTGATAACTGGTTTCCAGTTATGCCAAGGTTTATGTGCTGCTAGAACTGCAGGAGTGTGTAAGCTGCTTGATAACACAACACACACACTTGAATCACTGGAGTTATTGATTTACTATTCTTCACCCATTTCTAGATCAAATGAAAAATTGCAGTTAAGCACACAAATACGCAAATGATCCCCCCCCACCAAAAAAAAAAAAAAAAAAAAAAAGAAAAGAAAAAGAAAAAAGTCACGAGTTGTGATTGTATTTTGCAGGTGTGGGATATGGGTGGTGATAGGAGGAACAAAATTTCAGGTCTTGGAAACTCTGGAAACATTTCAGTTCACACACACCCAGAAACACTTGCACACAAACACACGTGCGTGCACACACACACACTTGAAATAGAAACAAAAAAGTTCAGTGTTTTGTGCACATAATAGTAATAATAGCATCTAGTCAAACAACTGAAAGCTAGGTGCAAATCTGTAGATAAAAATAATTCTTTGTTTATATCAGTAATTTACAAGCCCCATTCCTTCATCAGTGACTGATAACAAGATGAAACTATGATACATAACCACATTTACATCTCAAACGCTATGCCTGCAGCCATCCATCTGTGGCAGATGACGCAGAAGGTGTTCGGGAAGAGATCAAAGGCGAAAGTCGATCTATATCTCTCAAGGCTGTGCATGCATCGAAAAGAAATAGGCAAACAAATGGGTCGTGTTTGAATAAGATGTCAGGCCTTTGAGCTAAAGCTGTGCCAGCCATTCTCTGTCTCCTCAATGTCAGCTGCTCCACATCCTTTCCACTCGTTGTCACAACACTTGGTATTCTGTAGTATTGCCTCTTTTTCCTAATCTTGTCTGTTGTGACAACTTTTCACACAACAGCTGTTCACAATCTCTAGCATTTTAATTACCACTCTTCATTCATGATTTCTTTCCTGTTGGCGCCAGCGTGGTAAACAGCAGAAGAATGAAACTGACTCGGAACATTTCGTGGTCTCTCAGATGCAACGAATACCATAGGAATGGAAAGATAACTCCTTTAATTCCTTCCGGCAAGGAGTGATGTCATCTGCACACGGCCCGTAGATGAATTAGACAGAATCTGAAGACCTTACTAGCGCATTGGACTTTTGTGCAGGCTTATGCCTTATTCTAGAATCATCGTAATTTTGTTCCAGCAAATGGCATCTGTGGTGAGGGTGCATATAGAATTTTATTCCAAGTGTGGCAATGTTGTCTTCGGAAACAACTGAAACTTCCATAAAATAGTCTCAGTTAACTGTCATAAAACAGCCCTGTCAGGTTGCATTAAAAAATTGTTGGAATGACGCTGTCATCTTACACTCGCTCTCTCCCAGGGCTCTGGTTTATGATTACAAGTGGCAAATCATATATGTCAGATGGCACATAAAAAATTATCAAGTAGACAATTGTCACATTTTTTGTTTTTATTTGGTACGTGTGCACCAGGAAATAGTACATGTGAACTGAAGGTTTGCACAGATCTGGTTCTTGTGGCATGTATACACCTGGAAATAGCACACATTAACAGGAAATAATGACACCTGTGAAGATGGTCTGGCCGGCTAAACAACAGTAATGGCACAGATGTCACAAAGGTTACTTTGCCATTAAATAATGACCTTGTGTTGTGGAAGTGTAGAAAAAATAGGATACACACACCACACCACATCAAACCACACCACATACTACACCACACCACACACCAAACCACATGACACACCACTACAAACACAGGACATTCACAAACCCACATACCTCATAGTGACACACATGTACATATGTAATTATCACACACACACAAACACTCACATACACACACACTTACACACACATCCAGCCCATTACCACAATGAATGACAACAACAACGAAGACTGATGAGACATTGTCTTTTATTTTGATATTACTTTCTCCAATAAAACTTGCATTGATGGTGCATATGTATTATGATTACATGCAAAACATGCAAATATGCGTACAAACAAGCAAAACATGCAAACAAACAAACAGAAAAAATATACATACAAACCTACACAACACAAGCAAGTATTATAGATGTATATATGTCCAAAAACTCCACCAAACCAAACTAAACAGTTTGCAAATTTATCAAAGAAACAAACTAAAGAAAATCAAATCATTGCTGTACACTATCTCTGAATAGTTGTACTAAAAATCATATACATGAATTGTCTTGGCACATGTAAATGTTGGCATACGTATGCTGTTGCAAATGTGTGTGTATGCTTCATAAGTATGCATGTGTGTTGCACGATACAATGTGTGTATCTTGGATAATAAATGAAGCAACAAAAAATCTGTGAGCGTACCAGTGAACACATGAAGACTACATCACACAGTTGTATACAGTGTGAGTAAAACTGTAAATGTTTTTATGCTGACAATATACTCATTCATATCCTACACAGGATCCATCATTGTCCTAGGCAAGATTCATCGCTGTCCTAAACAGGATGCATTGCACCAAGCTTAATGTGCCCTCCATTTAAAATTCCCATAAGGCCAGTGCTAAAGAAAAGAACAAATCAAGACTGCAGTATCCCTCACACAACCCTCTGTGCAATTTATGAATAAAGATACGACCACTGTCACAGTGAAGTCTACCATCCAATACAGCAAAAGCACACATTAACCCTCTCCCATTTGCAAAGCTCGCAGTGAAACTTACCCTAGTATTCGCCATCTTTCTTGTTCGCACAAAGACAAGAATGGAATGCGGTCATTTCCTTCTTCTCTCTTGGAATGATGCCAGTGGTGGCGTCTTAATTTAGTGTTAACAGTTCATTGGTCTTTCGTGGACCTACCCGCCAAATTTCATCCATTCAGAATGAGCTAGCTCATGGTTACAGCGTGATGGAAAAGTACTGGCCATGTGCCGTGGCTGGAGTGAACAGATGCAGGAGAGCTGTGTTTGGCCAAATGCAGCCGGAGTGAATAGGATAGGGTTAAGAGGATGAAATTATGTAATCCATGACTACTACATTGAAAACACACACACAGAACGAAAACCCACTGCCTAAAACACACAATACTGATTGAAAAGTGAAAACCAAAACCAGAAAGAAAATGCAGAAAATCAGAAAACCTCATAAAAACTTATTTTATTTGTGTGCATTATACTTTGTCATACACATGTGTACACACATGCACACACAGTAATAAAAAGGACCAAAAGATGTATCAATCAATGAACACATTCTTTTCTCATACAACAATCAGCTAATAAGCAAATTGTCCCCAGGAAATCCAAATCTACAGATCTGCCATTGCGTCTGCTCAAAAGCCACAGGACTGTTCCCACTAAATCAGAAAAGGCAGCACTGATCGCATACACATCAGCCACCACGCTACACCTAAAATGTCCAACCACACGATGTCAAAAGTTTCAAGGGGAACAGTGAGTTTCAAGAACACTTAGCAGCATGGATTCCAGACAAACTCAAGGTTACGAAGAAACATCCAGAACACCAGTGCTTCAATATATACCACAAGAAAAGAAGAAGAGGGAGAAAATACAATGATGTACTAGGTACGTCATAAAACCTGGTAACTGTGTATTGCTAGAGGTTCTGCTGGAGAGCACCCTGTCTCATGGTATTGTCATTATGGTCCATAATGATATGGTATACGTTTGTCTCTGATTTTGGTGCCTTGTGAGTGAGTGTGTGTGTGTGTGTATATTTCTTTTGTTTTTACTATTATTATTTTCCTCACACTATGGGAAATCACTGCTCTGTCCCAAGCTCCTTCCCTTCCCTCCTCTGTCACATGCATGCACACACAAAATGTATTCTGTCACATGCATGCACACACTAAGTGTATCTTCCCCAATCACAGAGATATAGAACATGCATACTGGTGTGTCCATCTCTTGAATGACAGATCTTTGTGCTACCATTACAAGGTTTATGTTGTAGGCGCAGATGCTGTGCTATTACTTACTCTTTTGTATCTGAGGTCAGCAGCTGTCAGTAATGAGATATCATGATAATGTGTATAATAAAAAGAAAAAAAAGAAAAAAAAAAGAAAAGGGAGGGGGGGGGGGGGGGGGGGGAGGGAGTTGAGAGGAACGGGATATAATCAGGTAGTTAAGTTTAAAAAGCTACCTTGATTATTCATGAGACAAGCATGAGGATGATGATCTGTGAACTCAAAATAACCACAGTGTTTCAAACAATTATAAATGCATTAAATAAAAAAATTGTTCTCAATACCAATATTTCTCAAATTCACAATTATATTAGTAATACTGAAAAAATCTTACAGAAAACACATTCAGTTTGCACATAATACAGGTCTAATAGTATAGTCCACAAACTGCACTAAAGAGATTCCCACAACGATGTCGGACAACTGAACACATCGAAATTTTCAATCTTAAACCCAATCGTGGTATCATACAAACTCAAAGTTTGATTTCGTTTTCAATTGGAAAAAATTAAATAGACATCAAATCATGCAATGCCATGCAGAAAGAGGTACTTGAACACCTAGAAATTCTGACACTTACCTTCGCATGTAAATGGAATGCAACTATAATTACCACAAAATCAAAGGTCCAGGATACAATTGGAGAATACATTTCTAAAAGCAATAAGACTTTTGTGTCTATGACTTGGCCCCAATTTGAGAGAGAGAGGGGTAAAGAAGTAGATAATTTTCTGATAATTTTGTCTTGGCTTTGAATAAGTAAAATCTAAACAACACCACCACCAAAGACTAATGATGAACAAAGAGTTCTCAAAACATACCTCTCTTCGAGCTAATGCTTGTTCTTTTAGCCAATTTGTGGCACTTCATTCCCAAGATTACAATAGAATACAAGCAGGTTGACCAAGCACCAGGTTACCACATACACACATATGACAAGCAATTTGACACAAAATGAAAAACACTGAACTGATTAAACATCTAACACATGCATACATACGACACGCAGTCTGAAACAAGAAAGACAATGAACTGATTGAACATCTATACATACACACATATGACACGGAGTCTGACACAACATGAAAGACATTGAACTGATAGAAGAACAGCTGTATAGCATTGTAAGCAGATTCTTGAGTATAAGTTTACGGATTACATTCTACTTTAAATGATATTGGAACACCAGAAAAAGACACATCTGTGAACCATCTTCTGAAGCTTGTTCCACATTACTCTATCTTGTAAATGATAATGTACCCAGGAATTTGACTCCTGTTTCTTTTTTTAATGGAATAAAAGTCAGATGCCAACATTTTTTTTTCTTCAAATACTTCTAAGCATGAGGAAATTGAGTTACTTTCTAGCTCCCTTTGGATAACTACACTCTGAAAGATATATACTAAACATCAAAATCAGTGCTCTCCTGATCCTTTACTTCTAATGTCATCCCCATGATTATATCTAATGTTATCCCCATGATTATCTCAAAATAAATGAAAATTAATTCTGACATCACATTTGTCTGCACCTGTACACAGATATCCTGCAGATTAATATGAGAAATGAAAAGAAATTATTAAGAAAAACATATATTGTGCTGGTCTGCTAATTTTTTCTACAGAAAACAAACAAAACAACAGAAAACCAGCAGCAACAAAGACCAAAAACAGCTCCAGACAGAATGCAGCCTGAAAATTGTTGCCAGACGCTGACGCAGCTCAGGCTTCCTATTCTGACTTGCTCTTGGGTTGATCAGGGTACTGCTGAGTCAGGGGTATAAGGCCAAGCAGAAGGAAGTGACGCTCATAAGCCTTGGAAGCACGGAATTGATTGTCAGTACCATGAAGTCTGTCCAGTACACCCAGCACGCCATAGTTCTGGTTGAACCTGATGACAGAGTATTATGCAAATACACAAGTTATTAGTTGACTTTTAAACATTTTTACTGCATGACAGTTTCTCTAAATTGTAAAGCACGTAGGAGTTTACACAATTCTTCATGACAACCATTATCAGGCCTGGAGAAGATTAACATTTTCTACTAGCCAGCCGGGCTAGTGGATTTTAAGATCGACTAGCGCGCAGATATTTTCACTAGCCTGACATGTTGCTCTGAGAAATATCAAAATTCTGTTTATGATGATGGCCAAAAATATTCAACAGAATAAGCCATTGTTACAAGAAAGATGGTCAATCTTTCTTCTGGAGACTTTCATCTGGGTGGGGGGAGGTGAACAGGGGGAGATCTACTGATAACATGAAGATGTAAAAGGCAGATGATTGGTCTCAAAGCTTACATGCATTCTCTGTGTAAGTTAGAAAGAGTTATTTAGTTTAAAGGAAATTTATAAGCATGATCTTTTTGCTTACATAGCCAAAGTTTGTTTTAGTCCTACTGGTTGTTTGTTATATTTTACAAATTACTTCATCTTCAGCCTGCAATATTTTTCGCCTTTCATAATTCTAATAATTTACTTTCAAAGGGTGAGGGTGAGTGTGTGTGAGGGAAAGAAACAGACAGAGTATGAAACAATTGAAAACGAGAGAGAGAGAGAGAGAATATGTATACATGATATAGGAGTGTAACACACACGTAACACAAGTGAGAAATTTTAGCATTGGTGAGGCCTAGTAAATATGTTCATTAAAAGCAAGTCCAGCAAAACAATTGACAGATTTACACACAAGAAAACCATTTTGTTTCCATTGGATTACCAGCCATACCTTATCTGTTGGCTAGGTCTGCAGTGGTACTGAACTACATAACTACATATCTGTTTGCTTTTGTTGACTCTGTGTGTGTGTGTTTTTGTTTTAATGAGTTTTTGTTTAGTTAATTTAGTTTTTGTTTTTTCAAATTTTTCTATTGTTGTTGTATAAGTATTATGTCTCTTTAGTGTGTGTGTATGCCTGTGTGTCCATTTTCTAGACATCAGCAGATCATTGTGAAGGGAAGACACTTTAAAAATATTTAATCCACCCAACTAAAATTTACATCCTGAGAGACAAGTAAAGATAATGCGAGAAAAATCGTCAAGTAGTGTCTATGCCTTGTAAACTAATTTCTTTGCCGTATCATCTTATCAAGTGATGCATCAAATTTGCTCTTGCGAGAATTTCTTTGCCAGTGGCACACACATCTCTTTCCCTCCCCATCCCTTGATCTCGATAAGACGTTATATTATTTTTTGCGGTTTCCATCCTTAATTAGAAGCTTCTAACCATTTGACCAAATCTGACAGATTGGACCAAAGGTCGCTGATCTGTAAACATTTGATTGTACTGACAGACTCCCTTCACTGACAGACCTACGGGAAGCAAGAGTTGCCTTTCCCGGGATAGCCTCCTTTTCGTGCGAATGTTGGCAGACTCGATCACTGCAAACGAAAGCAATCGGCAGATCGGAAAGTTTGAAAATTCGAAATAGATTAGAACTGCAGGGGTCAGAATTATCACTCAACCAACGGACTAGTACTTTTTTATTTTGACTCGCCCCACAGGTTTTTCACTCCCCTCGGGCAACCAGGCGAGTGGATTTCGTCAGCCCTGATTATTAATGAATGACATAAGCACGCATCTGTACACAAGGGCATTAGACACACAAACGTTCCAAAGTAATATGAGCATACTAGAAATACAATAGTCCACACTGCCTTGGGCTTATTTTATCAACTGAGATTTAAAAACATGCTGAATTCATACTCACATTTTTCCTTTTTGGTTTTGTTGTTAATAATATCATGACTATCCACTTGTTTTCATATCTTTGTAGGAACTCTACTACTACCTTTGCTTTTGATAAAACTAAAAATGCAGTGCCCGGAAAACCTATCTAGAATTCATTTTTGATGATCCAGAGATAAATGCTTATTTGTTGCATTCAAGTACTTTATTTGAGTCAGCATTAGCTTGGGGCTTGTTCAAGAAGGAACTATCGCACACAGGCAATTCCATACGCGCTCCAGCAATTATCATGCAGATTCCTTCAGCCTTGGCAAAACACACACACAAAAGTACTAAAATACCCAAACTCCTTAATCCTAGAAGCGCCCTGTGTAAACTCTCCCAGTGCCAGGGCTTTTTTGGCTATTTTCACCATGTACTTTTAAAGGCTTGGTGTGCCTTTCTTTGAGCAGCTATACCAGTAAAGTTATATATTTTTGGAAAGGTAATTGAATAAACTTTTCAATGGTATAACTTTTTCTATGTTCGGAGCTATATGGTGGTCACACGACCTTGCTATAATTAAAATGACGACTAATTAGTTTTTTTTCGTTATACTTTCAACAGTCTGAGCATCTACATACTTCATCAAAAAACAACATAATCATCATCAGCAGATAGCAAATTTAATTGCCTTTCCAACCATATATAACTTTACCATCTTTCTTCAATTATGACCAGCTGTATGCATGATTTCTGACCATACCCATAGATGCCAAGTAACTGAAAAAAATTGTCCCATGTTCACCATATGCTTTCTGCAGCATGGTATGACTTTGTTTTGATAGTTATGCCAATAAAGTTATATATCTCTGGAAAGGTAATTGAATAAACTTTTCAATGGTATATCTTTTTTTATGTTTGGAGCTATGTGGTGGTCACATGATCTTGCTATAATTAAAATGAATGCTAATTTTACTTCGTTATGCTTTGTACTGCCAATACATCCATTTAGCCTAATAGTGAGATAGCAAATTCAATTACCTTTCCAACAATATATAATTTTACCAACTTTCTTCAAGTATATCCCACTGCATGCATAATTTCTAAGCATACCTATAGACCGTAAAGCATGCAACAGCGTGCGGATAACAACACGGCATGATATTCGTTTAAATGATAATTGATTGCTGTTCACTGTGATATACTGTAGGCAGTTGAGAATCAGAGAGCGAGGAGTAAAGACGAAGAAGCATTGCCCTGTCTTCCGAGTTGGCTGAAGAAAGAACGAAAGATGGTGTCAGAATCGTGATTACGAACTCCAACAAAAAAATCCAGAATATTGAAGACTAAAGTTCAACCATGGAAGATGAACAAGAAGAGAGAAAAGCCAGTCGACGACATGCCAAGATTCCCTTGCCTCCTAAACTTGATGTGAATGGAGGAAACCTGCAGAGCAGCTGGAGGAAATTCAAGAGGCTTTGGGACAGCTATGAAATTGTGACAACACAGACAGAAGAAGACTCAACATACAGAACAGCAGTTTTTCTTTCTTGCATCGGGCTGGATGCTATGGACATCTATGAAGGATTGGCATTTGCTAATGAAGCTGAAAGAAATGACATTGACACCGTTCTCCAAAAATTCGAAGAATACTGTGTGGGTTCAACCAATGAAACTTACGAAGCATTCAGATTCAACTGCAGACATCAAGCAGCAGGAGAATCTATCGAACAGTTTGTAGCAGAACTGCGGAGACTGATCAAGACCTGTAACTATGGTACACTGAAAGACAGATTGTTGAGAGATCAAATCGTACTGAGTATACATGACGAGATTCTGCGATCAAAATTACTGGAAGTGCGACAGCTGACATTGACTGCATGTATTGATATGTGCAGAGCGCATGAATCAAGTCAATATCAAACCGTCCAAATGATGAGAAAAACGCAGGACATGCAGGAAGTCCAAGCTTTCAAAGAAAAGAAGACAGCAAAGCAGTATAGCAAAGGAAACAAACCAGAGTACAGAGAAAAATGCGGATATTGTGGTGGAAAGCACCCAAGAGCAAAAGAGAAATGTCCAGCATTTGGAAGAAAATGCAAAGCTTGTGGAGGAAATAATCACTTTGCTTCATGCTGCAGAACACCCAAGAAAAATCAAAAGAAAACAAGAGTTCGGCACTTCGAAGAAGAAGAGACCGACACTGAAAGCAATAATGAAATCCTCGGGATCGAAGACAAAACCAGAAAAAAGGAGAGAAACATACGAGCAAAAATGCTGATAAATGAGATGCCGGTAACATTTCTTCTTAACACAGGTGCAACAACAAACGTGATGTCTGAGAGCCTGTACAGAGAAGTCACAGGAGATGAAAGAAAGTCTGACCTACAAGAGACGAAGAAGAAGCTGATGATGTTCAACGGAACAGAAATGAAGCCTGTGGGGGAGATAGTGCTGCGAGTGAAAAACCCCAAGAACAGAAGGAAATACAAAGTCAACTTCGCGATCACCAAAACGGATGTAAGCCAGTACTGGGACTGAAAGCTGTACAGCACATGCAATTGTTGACGATCAATCAAGAGAACATTGCAACGATAGCGGCGAATCAGAAAGAGGAGGAAAATGCAAAAGATATGCTCACAAAGTACAACAATGTCTTTGAAGGAGAAGGAAAACTAGAAGGGAAATTACACCTAGAAACAGACCCCAGTATTGCTCCAGTGAAGATGCCTTGCAGAAAGTGGCTGATAGCAGTGCAAGAGAAAGTGAAGGACGAGCTGAAGAGGTTGAAAAAACTGGACGTGGTCACTAAAGTAGACACGCCAACGGAGTGGATAAGCAGTTTGGTCGTAACAACAAAGAGCAATGGGAAAGCCAGACTGTGCATCGACCCTAAGCTACTGAACAAAGCCCTCAGGAGAAACGAGTACCCCATGCCAACCATTGATGACGTACTGCCTCTCCTCAAAGATGCAAAATACTTCACACACCTGGACGCGAAAAACGGGTTTTGGCACGTTGAACTGGACGAAGACAGCAGCTACCTAACAACATTTGAGACGCCTTTTGGCAAATACCGATGGAAACGAATGCCCTTTGGAATTTCACCAGCCCCAGAAGAATTCCAGAGGAGGATTGACATCGCTCTGGCAGGACTGCCAGGCTTGGTGGCGGTTCATGATGACATCTTTGTTTTTGGCAGAGGACCAACCGACGAAGCAGGAGCACAAGTTCATGATACCAACCTGAACTGTTTGCTACAACGATGCCGAGAGACTGGAATCAAACTCAACAAGGAGAAGATTGAGATGAAACAAACAAGAGAATCCAAAGAGGTCATCATCTGTCTGAAGAGACACTTGGCAAGACACGGAATACCAGAACGCCTGACAACAGACTGTGGAACTCAATTCACATCAAACCAGTTTGGAAAGTTCAGAAAAACATATGGGTTTGAACACGTAACAAGCTCACCACACTACCCTCAGTCCAATGGAAAAGCAGAGAGCGCGGTGAAGGCTGCAAAGACGTGCATGAAGAAAGCAGAACACAACAATCAAGATCCCTTCCTCGCTTTACTTGAGCTGAGAAACATCCCGACAGAGACTGTAAACAGTTCGCCTGCTCAGAGACTGTTCGGCAGAAGAACACGAACACAAGTGTCGACGTCAAAGACATTACTCCAACCTACGGTTGTACCAATCAAGAAAGAACTTGAGAAAAGGAAACTGAAGCAAGCGCGCTACTACAACAGAAGCACAGTAGAGCTGACAGAACTGAGTCCGGGACCGATTGTGAAATTCCAACCTCCAGGATCCAAAAAGTGGATCAGTGCCAAAGTAGACCAACAGATGAACATCCGGTCATACAACATTCGCACAGAGGACGGACGTCAGTACAGAAGGAATCGTCGTCAGCTACGAGACACAACAGAATTGGAACTTCAGCAGACAATCAACCCCCAACGACTTGTCCAGAGAAGGATGATTTCTGGAAGACATCAGGAAAGCGACACATCGGGCAAGCAACAGCAAATCATCATTCCATCAAAACAGATGTTGGAAGATAACAAGAAAACTGGAACTGGAACAGATGTCAGGACGCCAGCTTCGTCTGTCCGTGAAAACTCATCAGATCAGTCACCAGTCATCAAAATGTCTGAGACAACCAGCGTCAAGGAGCCAGATGAAGTTATCAAACAAACAAGGACAGGACAACCCGAACCAGTTAGTTCTCCTTACAGAACAAGATCTGGAAGACAAAGCAAAAGGCCAGATTTCCTGAAATATGAATGAAACTGAAGACTCTACCACAATCAGATAAACTGAAAGCATTGCGAAATATGGACATGATAATGATGGATAGTATAATGATCAGAGATAAAATGAGGTGAATGAATGATTGGGCCCTGTGCGTGAGAATGAGTGTTTCTTAAGTTAATGTTGTGATAAAGATAGGAAACACATTTATTTCGTATGGACTGAAAGATAGGAAAAATGATTAATTGATTTTGCTTCCTTAAAGAAAGGGAGATGTGACGTGTGTTGACAGTAAACAGCGTGCGGATAACAGCACGGCTTGATATTCGTTTAAATGATAACTGATTGCTGTTCACTGTGATATGTATATATACTGTAGGCAGTTGAGAATCAGAGAGCGAGGAGTAAAGACGAAGAAGCATTGCCCTGTCTTCCTAGTTGGCTGTAGAAAGAACGAAACAGAGAACAACACGAACAATAAACATTTGGGGTGACACTGTCAGTGTCACCAGTGTGCGATGGCTCAGACACTGGAACATCACCACTCTCGTCAACACTGACATCAGTCACGCTGTCGGAGCTTTCACCATCACTTGAATCACCTTCTCCCGCATTATTCACCTCAAAATCACTGCCACCATCATTTGGGTCGAAATCGTCAAGCAAGTTTCTCTGACTCGCCATTTCCAACTTCTACTCACTTTGAAACACACACAAAAAAACCGGTCAAAAATCAACTCAGCAGGTCGAGTTTGGTATCAATAGAAAGCTGAGAGCAGAAGCGACGCAGTTGTGGTGTCCCGGATGTTAGCAAAGGGAAACCACTCGCGCGACACTCGCGAAAACGAAACTACAGTTAAATCGGCGATTCAGCGTGGCTGGCGCTGTGGAAACACCGGCGCCGCCGATCTTATCGGTGCCTGGCGCTTCTAGGGTTAAATTGTACTCTCTCTCTATCCATACACACACACATACACTTCTTCTTTCTTCTTTCTTTCATCTGCCGCTGGTGCCCTTCGGCGTCGCGGGGAGACACAGACGTCTGTCTGCAGCAAGGCGGGAGGCTTGATAGAGTGACAGGTCATGGGCTCGCAGGGTGTCAGCCACGGAGTCGCTCCATCGTCTCCGTGGTCTACCTCTGGCTTTCCAGCCAGTGTATCTGGTGGTGTATGCCCGTAGGGCCGGTTGGTCGGGCGGCATTCTGGTGAGGTGACCAAACCACCTGATCCTTTGTTGTTCGACATGGTGGAGAATTGGTGTTAGTCCGACCATGTTTCTGATCACCTCATTCTTGATCTTGTCGCGTCTGGTCTTGTTGACAGCTTTTCTCAGGCAGCGCATTTCACATGTGACCAATTTTCTCTCTAAGGCTTTTGTTAGGGCCCATGTCTGACACTGGTATGTGAGTGTTGGAACGAAGATGGCGTTGATGAACACCATACACAAACAAGTAAAATATCCAAACTTCTAAAATCGTACTCTCTCTCTATCCCTACACACACACATATATATAGGCTACAAACTACTAAAATACCCAAACTCCTAAAATCATACTCTCTCTCTATCCCCACACACATACACAAAATGTACTACAATACCCAAACTCCTAAACTTGTATTCTCTCTCTATCCCTACACACACATACATACACAAACTAGTAAAATACCCAAACTTCTAAAATCATACTCTCTCTCTCTATCCCTACACACACACATACACAAACTAGTAAAATACCCCAACTTCTAAAATCGTACTCTCTCTCTATCCCTACACACACACATACCGGTACACAAACTAGTAAAATACCCCAACTACTAAAATCATACCCTCTCTCTATCCCTACACACACACACATACACAAACTAGTAAAATACCCAAACTCCTAAAATCATACTCTCTCTATCCCTACACAGACACACTCATACATACACAGACTAGTAAATACCCAAAACTCCTAAAATCATACTCTCTCTCTATCTCTGCACACACACATACACAACGTACTACAATACCCAAACTCCTAAAATTGTATTCTCTCTCCACCCCTACACACACATACACAAAGTACTAAAACATCCGCATTCCTAAAATGTACTCTCTCTATCCCTACACACACACACACACACACACAAAGTACTAAATACCCAAACTCCTTAAATCATACTCTCTCTATCCCTACACACACACATACACAAAGTACTAATGCTAAAATACCCAAACTGCTAAAAGTGTACTTTCTCTCAAAATACAAACAACTGACTTGAGGTGGTGGTAGTCATGAGCCTCAGGTGAAGGCAGGAAGGGAAGTGGTAACCACAGTGTGACACAGTGGTGGACATGAGAGCCATGGCAAACCACAGCCAGGCCACAGCCATGTGTGAACCCAGCAGCAGCGGTCCCAGGGCAGGAGGCAGCATGTTGGACAGAATGTGCTCGATAGGGTGGGCATAGATGGACACGATGCTGATGGGGGCCGTCCACTCATGGTGCTTCTTATGGATGTATTTGTACAGTCGTGGGTGGTGCAGTAGTCTGTACAAGACAAGTTATTGGTTGGTTGAACATTGTTGCTTTGTGTGTGTTGTGGTGTTATAGAGTGTGTGTCTCTTTGTGTGTGGGTGTGATGTGTATATGTATGTGATATGTCTCTCTGTGTCTTAGACATTACATCTAATCCTTTTATTCCCTCATTCTGTCCATCTGTTTCCCACAGCATATTAATACATGATAAGGGATAAACATACTTGCCATATCTCACACATGCTGACTGGAAATAACTTTCCGAAAAGGTAGGTCTGACTAACTGTTGTCAATCAGCTGTTGGGAGACAGGGTATACAGTATGTGCATAACTCTAACAAGTTTCTGTGGGTATACAATATGTGCATAAATTTAACAAGTTTCTGTTTGCTCAAAACGTGCTGCAGCAGCCTATCAACGATGTTGTATTCTTCAGATGAAAATAATTGTGGTAGACCACAAAACCTTATACACCAAACATGTGTCAAGATCTCTGCAGGAAAGCGAACTAAGAGGAGTATAAGATTATCTAAAGAATGCATCAACTGACAGCCAATCCTGTGTAACATGGTGACCAATAAACTGTCTAAACAGTATAAACCACTGGAGTCCTAACAAATCATGTAATAGGGGTCAGCAAATGATTTTACCTATACATAAGGCAGTTGTGCAATTCATACCCAAATGTCCAAGGTATCAAATTAAGTAAAGTACTGGGCAATGAACAGAAAGTACTGAGCAATGAACAATCTGAACTATACAACCATTCTGCTTCTATGAAATGGTGTACAAAGGACAGTGAACATTCTGAACAACTGGCTCATGAACAATCATAATTCCAATCCTATCTATCATATTTATAAAAGAGATCGACAATGAAAACAATCTCACTAATACAAGTACAAACACTCTGTAACTCCTTTACAATAGTGTGAAACAACAATAGTGTGAAACAATCACAAACTCAAATCAATCCTAACCACACAACCACACCACTATTCACAAACTATTACTATAACGGTTATGGAACAATCTTCACTTCACACTAACCCCAGCTTGCCCACACCAAACAACACAAGCAATGATCACTAATTTCACACCTGACTGGCAGACAGACGACACCAAAATCTGAGAGTGACAGAATGTGGCATACCTGTGTGAGTAGTAGAAGCAGATCTCCTCAACCAGAACGCAGAAAACCACTTCTATGAGTGCCCAATGCAAGGTGGGCAGGTCTTCAGGCAACACGCTGCAGCCTCTCCACGCCATGGCATAGTACATGACAGTGGCCACTGGCAGACCCACAAAGATCTGGTTAAACAACACCAGCTGCACTGCTCCACGTAGGCGATCCTTGGAAACCTACCACAGAAACATGGTGAAGGTCACTTACAGAGTTGAGACAGATAACTGGATGACATTCAAAACAACTCAGGACAAGCATAAAGACACAACTACAATGAACAACTTAATATGGACTTTGGAGTATGTTCAAGAGGGAGTCATCACGCATGGACAATTCTGTAGGTGCTCCACCCAACTCTGCTAGCAACTGGAAGACTCCTCGAGCCTGCACAAAAAACAAATGAGCTGGCAAGTCTTGAAAGGTGGAGATGGAGTGGGGGCGGATGCTGAAGAACACACATATGGGACACTATGCTGACACCACCAAAACGCTGAAGCATTAAGATGGGCAGTTTTATGCTGTGGGCTGGGATACCAGAAAACAAAAACACACACACGAAAAAAAAAATAAATAAATAAATAACCTAACAAATATCAACTTTAAGCATAATACAGACAAAGAGTATTTATTATCAAAGTCATTATTTTGACTTAGACAGCATTTCCATTTTAGCTTTCAACTGGCATTTTCAGTGTGATCAATGGCAAATGGCCACTATAGTGGAATTAGCAGAAAATGAACTCATAATGCTCATGACTGCATTTGACAGATGGCCGCTGAACTATAGTCTTTTAGCCAAAAATGACATCAGGATGTCTGTGCCTGTATTTGGCAGATGACCAATAACAATAAGGCCTTTACATGTGCCATACACAGAGTCCAGATACAGCAGTTATAAGGCTCACTAGAAAGCACCTTTTACTTGCAAGAAGAAAATCAAGTGTACTGCCAAATATTAATCCTTTGACTCCCGCACCCTATCCACCAACTGCAAAAACTGAACCCTTTGACTCCCTTACCCTATCCACCAGCTTCCTGCAGGAAGCTGGTGGATAGGGTAAGGGAGTCAAAGGGTTCAGTTTTTGCATTGCTACCGTGGTTGACAATGCAGGATGCTCACTGACAGGGCGCCGTAGTAAAAAGATTAAACTAATTTAGTAATTTTGCAATTTCATGCTGCCTG
Organism: Monoplex corrugatus; assembly: GCA_030674185.1. Classification (NCBI taxonomy): domain Eukaryota; kingdom Metazoa; phylum Mollusca; class Gastropoda; order Littorinimorpha; family Ranellidae; genus Monoplex; species Monoplex corrugatus. The sequence goes on along the minus strand of CM060314.1, from coordinate 40,911,121 downwards.
TAGCTTAGCAACAACTGAAGTGCCATGCAGTACATGAACTTTTTTCAACTTACAGGTGTATTTTTCTCAGACTGAATTTTGTAGCGCAGCAGAAAGGCAGGCCTGCCAGTGATGTCAAGGATCAACAGAAATGCGTTGGACAGCCAGAACACCAGGAAATTGAACACTGTTGTACCTGAAAACAGCAACAGAGAATTATTTCCAGCCTTGATTATACCTGCTTTGTATCTGTGCAAAACACAAAAAAGTTATGCTTTGCAGATTTCATGTGTCCCTACTACAAATTGAATGATTTGTTACAACAAAAGCAAAAAAAACAAAAAAACAAAAAACAAAACAAAAATAAAGTGACAGAAAAGAGGAAATTTTAGCACAGAATTTCCAGAAGATGGGGACACTATCTATACTGAAAGAGCACCCGGCATTCCCACAGGGCAAAAGCAGGAACTGAGGAAGGAGAAAGACCACTATGTTGTCATACTACTACTGGTTCTACCTTCATTTATAACATTCAAATCCTAACATTATGATGGTTTTCAGTACTTTAAAACTTGTTCACTTTTTTTAAATAGCCTAAAGATAGTGAGATGTAGATTTAAAGAATAAATACTGACCAAATATACCCAGAATGAACGGATCATTTCCACACAGGTCATAGATGTTTTTCCACTGCTGCTGCCAGAAGTCGCCCGACGCACCCCAGAAACTTTGCAGATGCCTGCACACATGTGACATAAATGTAATGATTGCACACAACACCCAGGCACAAACTACACCAACTTACACTTACTGGAGCATAAATTATTGGAGCATAAATATACTCACAGAGAGACAAAGTCATAAGAGTAAAAAGTGACAGACATGAACAGAGTGAGAGAGAGAGAAATCATCCATCCAAAGAAATGTAAGCAATCACAATACATGATGCTAGACAGTGGGAGACCTTAAAAGCATGCAAATGTCATTATACATGTAAATCATTACAAATAACTAGTTGGTCTGTCACAATTCATCAATCTGTATATGCTGGTAACATAGCATGCAAACTTACATACAACATGTACAAAAATCATAAGAAAAGTCTACAAGGTCTGCTATAATATTTTGCAGTTTCTGCTCAGTGTATCACATTTTGCCTCAACTTAAAATAATCTTATAGACCACTATTTCTCAATCAATACTATCAATAAATTAGAATGCTTAGTGTCAACATGGCTCTTCAACAATGGCCACAATTCAATGAACAGCAGTGAAGAGTCATAAGAAGGATTCTCTTTTCAATAATAGAGGATTTTGATTTTGTAGATGACCCACTCACCACTACATGCAAGAGAAAACATCCAAACTGAACACCTTTGCACAGCAAACAGACCTGACTATCAGCCAGCACACAACAGATGATGACAACAGCGAACATTCCAAATTCTAGGCAGCAATGTGAGATGTGATGGAAGATCAGACAGAAACGTTCAGAGCCATTTAAGCAAGGTTAGAAACACCTTCAGAATTCTAAACGTGTGGAGCCCCCCCCCCCCCCCCCCCCCCGTACCACATCAACACCTAGCTGAGACTGTACAGGCTGTGTCCTTTACACCCTACTCAACACCCAGAATGCTATAAGATGACAATGAGTCACCTACTAAGCTTCAACTTCACATAGGGAATTGTCAGAAATCATGCCAAGTTCTGGCCAACACCATCTCCAGTCAACAACTACTCGCTTCATACAGTCAAGAAATTAAGGACACCATCATCATGAGAAAATGGCAGACATGGATTATATCACACACACTGCGTTTCACTGGACACAAGAAGGAAGACGAAAGGAAGGAGGACCCAATAGAGGACTCAAGACCTTGAGACACTCTTGAAGGACCACACAGAAGCTGGCAAAGAACAGACAGGAATGGAGGTGCCTAACATACTGCCCAACTTGCCAACAGCATAAAGGGCAAGAAGTAAGTAAATACTATCAATACTTTCCAGTAAAACATTCACCTGGGTTTACTGTAAATCAGTTTCTATCCCCTGGCAAAGAAAACTGGCGACCTGATTTCAGTAGCTACAATTTCCAAGAGAAATTAAAACAAATGACACTAAAATCCATAACCATTATTTCTTACAAAGAAAACGAGACATTCAGTAGTATGGTTAGGTTTAAGTAAACCATGGTACAAGCTGCAGGAACAACATTCCCAAAATGTGTGATAGCAGTGACAGCCACAAAATGAAACGCTGTACTGTGAATATGTGCGTGACCATGGTTATAATAATGTCTATAGAACTTTCCCTGTGTATTCATGAGATAGTTTTAATGCACATGTGTGACACATTGCATGCTGACAACACCCCCTCACTCATCTAATCTATGTAACATAACATAAACTAATCAACATCAACAAAGATTATATGGTGTAACAGATAGCTTTATGCAAAGTTCAGTTTTGATACATGAATTTAAACTATGTAAGTCCATTGCCTTTGCCAGACTTTTTTCCCCTAGTACTTTTTTTTTTTCAACTGAGTGTTGTCAGCTGCGTTTATTTACTCCCATGCATAAATGTGAAAGCCAAATCCATTACAAATGCAATATTGGATTCCATTTCAAAGAAGTATAATAATATTCAAGTACGCGATCAGTTTAACATCACATTGCATTTGATGGGACATGACCATCAATCATAAAACTCAAATCACAGGAATCAATATGATATCACACTGTATTTGTCTTCACTTAAATGTTAAAGGAAAACAGTCTGTAACATCTTCATGTCATTATCTGTGCATACTTAATCCGTAATATTTCTATTTTATTATCTGTTCATACTTTATGAAATAAACTTTTCTAATCCCAATATAATTTATGTGTGTGAACACACAAGGCAAATCTGTGCTCTTGCAACTTTTTGTTTGTTATTACAAAGACGCCAAAACACACGAAAAGACCCATACATGTGTACTGGAAAAAAATCTCTGGTTTCTGAGATAGCAGACTGGTACGTTGTTCTGTCAGTCATGGAACAAAAGATACATAGTATGCTTCAATTCTTACAAAGACCTATTGTTGCTTAAAGCCCAGCTGACTGCGCACAGCCGTATCTGGGCTACAACCATTTCAAAATGCACACAATATCTCACAGGAAAAACAAACAAAAAACACTGCATGGGAAAAAAATTAGTTTGACAAGGAACACCTGAGGATGCCAGATGTGACCCAGAGCATAAATGCCTCACCATTCTCTGGACAATCACCTCCCAAGCTCCAAACGCCACACAACAGCCATTTCATCAAGCATTGCATGTCCCATTCAGATCGAGACATTCATTACCTTATTAACAAACTGAATGGAAAATGGAAAGGTACGGAGATGATAAACCCCAGGACACAGCCACACAATGTGCACAAACCAGGTCCAGCCCAGCCACTGGACCAAGAGAGACTAAAAGAGCCCTCTCTTGCCTTATTCTGGGCCTTCATCTTCTACTGGACAGCCCACCCAGCCTCCAGCTCACACAGCTGCCAGTTCTTTTCCCCTTGCTAAAATCTCAACAGTTAAGCATCAGAAGTTCTCAATGTTGCTTTGCTACTACCACAGAGGATGTCTGAACAGCCGCAAAAGTGGCCAGGCATGATGCTCTAGACACAGCCCACCTTGCTGTTAAGCTAGATCTAACATGCCCCCAAAGGGATCCCATATCAAAGCATTCCTGCACATAATCTAAGGTATGCCCCAGGCACTGATCATTTTAACCAATTTACTATCCGGGTGTCGAAAAAAAATGAATACAAAATTGAAAATGTAAATATACTGAAGGACCTAAAACACATACATAAAAACACTTAGATTTCCTAAAATTGCTTCTGCACATCACATTTCCTTAGAGTAAAAATGCAGCCAAATATCACTTCTAAGAGAAAGTACATAAGGCTTTACGGAACACAGATGAATGGACCAACAGGGCAGAAAATGACATGAACTGAGGAAGAGATGACAGTAAGCAAAGGAGCGAGGCAAAAATGAAAAGAGTAGTAATAATAACAATAATAATAATCATTACAATAACATTTGTTTATAATGCACCAAATCTTGATACATAATAATAATCATAACAACAATGATAATAACATTTGTTTATAAAGCACCAAATCCTGATACATAAATCAAATCAAAGTGTACACTCTCATTATTCATGAAAATATTTACTCACAATGACAAAAAAATTAAGGGATAAAACACATGCATCCCTGGAGGTGGCAGACAGAGAGTGGGACGAAGGGATAGACATGTAGAGAACTTGAGGAGTAAATCATTGCTGGACAGAAGGTGTGTCTTCAAGTTAGGCTTGAAGAAAGACAGAATATGTGACTGTTGTATGGACCAGATACAGAAAATGAGCATTGACCAAATGTAAAACACCTGTAATGGCTGTATCGAGGAATCTGTAAACAGCAGGTCAGAAGCAGAATAAAAAGTTGGGCAGGACAGGTATACATTCAGAGATGACCACAAAGATAAGCAGGTATAACATCATTAATACATGCATCTGTAGCATAAGGAATTGGTTTTGTGTGAACCTCTGTGAGTAACTGGCAACCAGCAGAGGAAGTGAAGCAAGGGAGTGACAACATCATGCCTCTTTACAAAGGGCATGATGGGCTGCAGAATTCAAAATACACTGGAGGCTTGTGACAAAAGAAAGAGGCAAACCAGTCAGCAGAGTTACATTAACTGATACATGAGATATATACAAGAAAAGTCACAAATTTAGATACCACTGAAGTCATTCTATCAATCATACCAACTGTACCAATTCACAAAACACAATATTATCTTATACCATCAAATTTACATGTATTTATCAAATACATTATCCATTTGTCACCAAACAAACAAATCACTTTCCTCTCAAGCTTTCCAAACATATCATAATCCCAACTACTTTATTTAATCCTTTGACTCCAGCAGGAAGCTGGTGGGAAGGGTGAGGAAGTCAAAGGGTTAAGTTTCTAATTTGATGGCATGGTTAACAATACAAGATACTATTCAACAGGGTGTGGGATTCAAAAGGTTAAACTACACTCACCTGTTGATGGTGTTACTGGCTGACACAAAGATGAGGAGGGCAGTGCCCAGGATATACAGTCCTTTACGAACTGAGTCAAGAAGGCGAAAAACCTCAATCGCCATGGTTGAATGTTTCTGCTGTGGCCTTGTTAAACACCTTCACTAGCTTCAGGTTCTGAAGAAAAAACAACAACAGTGGTATCTGAAACTGGCTGGATGGGGGATGTGGTGATGTAAGAACATGAGGGCAGACATCCCCCATCCATCCAGTTGAATTAGAACAACACAGACACTGAGACAGAGAGAGAGAGAGACACAGAGAGAGAGAGAGAGAGAGAGAGAGAGAGAGAGAGAGAGAGAGAGAGAGAGAGAGAGAGAGAGAGAGACTAAATAAGAAAAACAAAGAGACTCGGAGAGACTTCAGATGATTTATTCATACAGGCAACTGTCCATCATGAAAGTACATAACTCATAAGGGTAGAGAGAAGGGGGACAAATAATCAATACAGAGTTTACAGTTTTACAAGCTCATACAAATGGGAATAAATCAAATACTGAATCTCAAAGTTGAAATCCCATGACATAATCCTGTTTAGCCTGGTATGAAAATGTACAGAACTAAAAACTGAAGGTATGAACAATGTGTAGAGAACATGCACAGAGAGGTCTGAATATATGTTAAAGATTCCCTGCCTAGTTTCCTCATTAAAGCTTCTACAATTCCAGTTTGTCCCAAAAAGGGAGAGGGGAAAGATAAAAGTCTTTCTTTTACCCTACAGCCTCAAAGGGGCCAACAGGATTCTGTGCCAACTATCCAGTAGAATGACATCACTGGTGCCTAGCCATGCCCACTGAGCAATTACCAGATGTTTACAGACTCCCACTGCTACTGTGAAGCAGGAAACAATCAAATCAATGGGGGAGAGAGAAGGAAATAGCCAAGAGGATAAGGAGAGTGATGGTGGTGAAAACTTTGGGCTAAGGCTTTCGCCTGCCCTATCAAAAATTAAGAACTCAGACTGGTATGATCTACAAAGACAGCACCCCTGACCCATCCCCCTACCACTGTATCAACATCTTGATCTGCATCTACACAGCACCTGGCAATGAAGTAACTACCACAGTACTACACTACTGTTCTTTGTTGCAGTAACTCTTCATAAGTCATAGCTGCCCCTTCACTTTACTCTACATTGCACGCATGAGACAGAAAGAAAGTGAAGTATACAACACCCTCACTTCTGTCTTGGAAAATGAAAATATAATTAAATTCTATTTGAAGTATGGAAACTTTCTGACACTTCACTGTGCCTTTTCCTGTTTATGGATGAATAACTGTGAAGATAACTTTATTTGAATAATACCACTGGGTCCAAAAAGAGAACTTGTTCAGAGCTGATTCCATGAGCTGATCATTGAGATCTAACTCTCACTCTCAGCCACTTTGCTACACACATGACATCTCATCTGTGTGTGTGTGTGTGTGTGTGTGTGTGTGTGTGTGTGTGTGTGTGTGTGTGTTGTGTGTGTGTGTGTGTGTGTGTATGTTTGTGAGTGCATGCATGCATGCATGTGTGTGTGTGTGTGTGTGTGTGTGTGTGTGTGTGTGTGTGTGTGTGTGTGTGTGTGTGTGTGTGTGTGAGTGCACATGTGTTTCTTTTTGGATACTTCAAGTAGAGCTGATGAACGACATAATGATGACATACAAAATAAGAAATGTTGTGAATAACATTTGCATATTTCACCAGCAAGACAACAATCATCAATGTGTAAGGTCACTCATTTTTCTTACTTGTAACTGCTATGAACTACTGTCATAGCTGACAGATATAGGCCTATCCATCTCCTTTGAATTTCGTGAGCGGCGGACTCCACTGTATATATAATAAAATAAGTCTTAAAGACCTGGCATGAAGAAAGCAACTTGAAGCTTACCAATGTTTCTGACATCATTTCAAATTTTTTTTAATGTATAGCTGCCCTTGTTATACTGTTAGCATACTCAATTTTACTGTTCAGTGTCATCTGTAAAGGAGTAGCAGCAGCAACAGCTGTAGTAATACTACTAGAAGTAGTGTCAGTAGTAGTAGCAGCAGCAGTAGTATCAGTGGAAGCAGCAGCAGCAACAACCTTGTACAGCTGTAGCCTATGCAAACACCTATTTCTCCAATAGACTAGTCGATCTTGTTCACAGCTGATGTTTACATCAAAGTATCCACCATAACCATTAGCAAAATACCTAATTTAGCAAAGCAACAGCTTACAGCAGCGCTTTAGCCTTAGGCTCTGTTCATAAATTTGCATTTCTAACCTGTACGCTCCAGTATACAAACACAGGTCTTAGTTATGGCTGCATCACATGACAAGTCATGCCCCAATCTCGGAGAAGTAATTTCACGTGCACTTCGATGTGCTAAGTTATTATAACTTTCTGAATGATCAGTCCAGAATTTTAGCAAATGGTATATATACCAAACAACCAAAACACAGTAATGACGTTCACAAGTTACCTTTACACTGACTTCGACCCAGATTTGACAAAAATCCGATTAATCCCCGCATACCAATTCGTAACCACCCCTGATAAGCGCCAAGTGGACTTTGGACACAATCTGAAATTCGGTCGGTGTTTATTTTCCCTCTGTTTCTGTTGGCAAAAATAAGCGATAATCCTTAATCAGTTAATGGAATATGGAATGAAAACAACAGAAATACGTAAAGTGAGCATTTACTTACCTCTCGGATTCAAGAGGACTTGTTTGCTTCAGCCGTACGGAGGTGGAAATACTTCTCCTTTTTGTTGTGGTCTCCTTCTCAACAGATTGTTACGTGACCAGTCTCAGCCCTCTATGCTTCTCTTTGGCGAAATGAAAATATTGACGTCACGCACTCTCAGGGGCGGTTACTCATAGAGACACGTTTGACAAAATTAATGATGGCTGCTCTACTTTCGATTCTTCCGCTTAGGCCGTGTGTGTGTTGTGTGTGTGTGTGTGTGTGTGTGTGTGTGTGTGTGTGTGTGTGTGTGTGTGGTGTGTGTGTGTGTGTGTGTGTGTGTGTGTGTGTGTGTGTGTTTCTTTTTGTACTAACGGTCATACATAACTGTGTTGTTGTTTTTTCATAAACATCATCATAATCATCAAGAAGTGCCTTGCCGCATAGCGTTGGCGATTATGGACTTCCATCTGTTTCTATCGAAAACCACTTCATGAACATAGCAACAGGAAGTATATTTTATAAAGTTACTTGCTGCAAAATGTCACTGATTACTTCTCATCTGTATCTTAATTGTGAAGACGGTCTGTCCGTTAGTCAGATACGTTTGCACATAATCACCATTTTGTAAACTACATTACATACAATTGCCCTCAAAGTACAATGATACTCAAGATACTGTAAACTATAATGCAGCCCCCATATACGATGATTTTTCCAATGTCTTAAAAGTCAAATGTGTAGGCTACCTGTTTCAGAATAGAACAGTCACTAGTATCAGCAGTTGTAGTCGTGTAGCCAAGCTGACCAAGAGGACCAGCTAACACTTATCTAATGTGAAACAGTGACCGACAAAAGGAGGAATGAAATTTATGAAGGTTCAGGATTATAGTGCTCATACCAATTGTCAGTGACTGAGTAAACACAGACGATATCAAAGCTCACAATCCATTACTTAAACGTATCAATTTTAGTGATACGTGCAATCATACACATAGGTTACCATTTTGCAGATCTAGAACAAAGGTAGGAGAGAAGTACAAGGTTGTATATAATAGAGACAGAGAGAGAGAGAAACAGAGCGACAAAGAGAGAGAGAGAAGGGGGAACAAATAAACAAATATACAAACAAACAAAATAACAACAGAAATTGTTTAGGCCATATGCGAGTGACTGGATAACAAATGAAAAATTCAAAAGTTCATCACAAACTTAGAGCTTCTTGTTGCTGTGTTAGTGTTTCATTGTGGTATTCAAACACACACACACACACACACACACACACACACACACACACACAACACACACACACACACACACACGCACGCACGCACGCACATACGCACACTCACACACACACATATATATACATATATATATATATATATATATCCACAGCTGAGATACAAAGACGTTTGCAAGCGTGACATGAAGGCGCTTGAGATCAACACTGAGTCCTGGGAGGACCTATATACATATATATATATATATCCACAACTGAGATACAAAGACGTTTGCAAGCGTGACATGAAGGCGCTTGAGATCAACACTGAGTCCTGGGAGGACCTCGCAGACGACCGCAACAGCTGGAGAACTACTCTCAAGAAACAGCTGCGGATTGGTGAGGACAAACTGTCAGCTGCTGCAGCAGAAAAGCGAGTTCGCAGAAAAGGGATGACAGCCAACAGACCAGCATCAGCATACACATGCGACCGCTGCGACAGAGACTGCCTCTCTCGCATTGGTCTGTACAGTCACAGGCGACGCTGCTTGGACCAAGCAGACAGCCCATCTAGACATTAGAACGGATATACTTTGTCCATGGTCAGTCATGACCGAAGGAGGCCTACTACTATATATATATATATATATATATATATATATATATATATATATATATATATATATATATACAGACACACATACGCACGCACACATACACACACGCACGCACGTACACACACATACACACACATATACACACACACGGACACACATACATACACACATACACACACACAATATATATATATATATATATATATATATATATATATATATATATATATATATATACAGACACAAACAGACACACATACGCACGCACACATACACGCACGCGCACATGCACACACACACACACACACACACACACACACACACACACACACACACACACACACACACACACACACACACACACACGTCTGAATAAGCGTACAATGTCCTCTTATCAGCTACGCAGAATTGGTAAGATTCGCTCCTTCCTTTCCACTGATGCTACCAACAAGCTTGCTGTCTCTTTCATACTATTTAGACTGGACTATTGTAACTCTCTATTCGCAGGTCTCCATGACAACCAACTATCTAAACTTCAGCGCATACAGAACCACGCGGCTCGCCTTGTTCTCCGCAAGCCCAGGCGTGAGAGTGCAAAATCTCTGCTTAGAACACTTCATTGGCTCCCGGTAAAGGCTAGGATTCAATATAAAGTTGCCTGTCTCTGCTTTCAGTGTATCTATCACGAGAACATGCCATTCTATCTTGCCAACCTCCTGCAGGGTTACAAACCTTCTCGAACGCTCCGCTCTTCTGACACCTCACTGTTGACTGTTCCTCGCTTCTCTCTAGACACCTTTGGTAAAAAATCTTTCTCTGTCTTTGGCCCAAATGTATGGAACTCTCTACCACTGTCTCTCAGAAAAACTAAGTGTTTCTCAACCTTCAAACGGCACCTGAAAACCCACCTCTTTCAAACTCATCTAACCTGAAGAGCCTTAGTTTGCAAGTCTGTCATCAGACTAATCTCTCCTGCCTGTATAACAGTATTTTGTATAAGGGCCTATAGAGCAAGGTGTGTGTGTGCGTGCATGTGTGTGTGTGTGTGTGTGTGTGTGTGTGTGTGTGTGTGTGTGTGTGTGTGTGTGTGTGTGTGTGCTTGAGTGAGCATGTGTGTGTATCACTGTATGTGTACAGCTGAGGAAGGGATAGGGGAGAAATTGAGTGGGAAAGAGACTGAAATACTTTAAGAAACTTTTTCAAATCTTTGTTTGTATGTAAATTGTGATGTATGATATGCGAATAGTTCATAATTTGTGAGGAATTTTGATTGTCAAGGTATTAATGCTGTAATACTGAAGTTGTAATGTTTTTCCTGTATATGGATTAGAATTTTTCTGTTTTTATCTTCATTCAAAATATTGATTATAATTTTATGTACAACTATTGCATGCATAAACACACACACACGCATGCAAACATAGCACACGCACCACACACACACACACACACTCTCTTCTCTCTCTCTCACACACACACACACACACACACACACACATTCTTACAAACACACGCGCACAGCAACGCACACGCACGCACACACACATGTACACACACACGTACGCAAGCACACACACGCAACAATACATAAACACAGTATGCCTCTTTATTCATATGAAAAATCTGTTAATCTTTCTTCATTACATAAGTCAGTGTTTAAATTTTAATATTCTGTGGTTTCTTATGTGTCTTCTTACTTGTATAGCTTTAATGTTTGTTGTTATCTTATTGTGTATGTAATTGTGAACATTTTTTATCACCTTTTTGCCTTTCTTGCGAAATGTAAAGCGCTGGTGAGCATGTTTTTATATGGAATATGCGCTATTCAAATAAACATTATTATTTATTATTATTATCTTCAGATTCCAATGAATGACCAAACCAATAAACATGCCAGCCTGCAAACATGTCACGACGTCATCTGTGCCAGGATACGAAGACGCAATGTATGTGCTTATCGGCTTACATGTAGGCAGAGAATTAGGCCAAGTACTCGTGTTCACTCACCCCAGTTTCTCTGGCATTTTATGTTGAGCGTGCGACTTTTAAATCCTTACAGTCCTACGAAAAGTGGCATTAGGAGAGGAAGAAACACACACACACACACACACACACACACACACACACACACACACACACACACCACACACACACACACACACACACACACACACAAACACACACACACTACACTTGAAATGCAAGATTAGTTATAGAATGAGTTATGGAAATATGTCGAGTGTTAAATGCGTCAATGGTTCATACGTTTTAAGAAGCAAGAGAGAGAAAGATAGACATATGTGAATAAATACATGTCGACCTTAACAATAAAAACGGGAACAACAACAACAATATAGCAATATTGCTAGTTGTAGTTGTATTAATTAATATTGTATAACATGTAGATTACATACATAGAATCAAAGGAAAGACGGAAATGGAGGGAGCATTAAGAACAACCAAATGAAGGGGAGGGGGGTGGGGAAGATAGTCAACCAACGCAATGATGAAAACAAAAAATAAAAATACCATTTAACATGAACCAGAAAAAACACGAAAGAAGAATACGAACGCGTATTTAATACAACAAAACAAGACAGGCGCAAAGTTTCGGCCAACTGGCCTTTGTCAAGCGTAAGATTACAAACACGTTTGTAATCTTACGCTTGTCAAAGACCAGTTGGCCGAAAATTTTGCGCCTGTCTTGTTTTGTTGTATAAAATACGCGTTCGTATTCTTCTTTCGTGTTTTTTCTGGTTCCTGTTTGCTTGAACGCGGGCAGTCACACTTGTTTTGGATACCATTAAACATGTCATAAAAAACAACAACATTAAAAATAGTTCTGATAAAATATCACTTTCCATATATATGTATCAATCAGTCAAGTGCATTACAAGAGCATGAGATAAAGGCACACACACACACACACACACACCGCACGCGCGCGCGCGCGCGCGCGCGCACACACACACACACACACAAAACAGAGCGAGAGAGAGAGAGAGTGATATTGACACTGACACTGACATATGGTTTATTGTGAAGGCCACCGATCCATACACAAACCAGGTAGTGTGGGGAGGCGGTTACATTGTTCATTATCTATCATCATGTGCCCTGCCACATGGTGTTGGTGATCATGGCCCTCCATACGAATTTATCCCTTGTCGCTGCAAGTAAATCTTCCGCCCTCTCTGTCCTCAGGCACCCTGCAAGTCCGTCCAATATTTTCTCAGTGGGTCTACCTGGTGTTCTCTTTCCCTCCAGCTTTCCTGTTGTGACCAGGTGCTGTAATTCCCCTTTTCTCATAAATGTCCTATAAATGTTGCTTGTCTTTTCTTAATCTTCTTTATTAATGATCTTCTTGTGTCTGCCTCCATCAAGATTGTCTCGTTTCTTTTCTTTGCTGTCCGTGGAACTCTCAACATTCTTCTTAGACACCATATTTCGGCTGCATCAATCTTGTTCTACTTTGCGTGTTGACTGTCCACGCATCACAACCGTATAACAGTATCGGTTCTATATAACATCCAAGAATTCTCTTCCTGATGTTAATTAATAGGCATTTGTTGATAAGAACGCTTTTCATCTTCTTGAATGCTGTTTTGGCTTGGCCGATTCTGCTGGCTATTTCTGATGTGCATCTCTGCCTTCAGGTGAGATGACCGTTCCCAGATATTTAATAAACTTATCAACCGGTTACACTGTTATGGTACACAATACTTTTCGTTCGTCATCCGTTTTGTTGAAGGAATGTACCAAATGCTTCAGACTGTTACCTCATCTCAAAGCTTCAAAGCATAGAATATAAACATGGCCAGTTTGTGGAATGTTCTGGATTGTTACACTTTAGGACCGTACTCCTAGAGGAATCAGAACTTTTCCCAATGATTCCGTATAGATGTTTATTCCTGATGTCTTTATAGACTGGACAGTCAAACAGAAGTGGGATTCATCTTCTAAAATATTGAGACAAAAGGGGCGGGTGTTTTTTTTTTCCATAGCACACATTTCTGTTGAAAACCATTTGTTTACATCCAGTTCATACACGCCTAATTTAAATCTGACCAGACAGTCACGAAATGTCTTGATAGTTACGTCATTCACGTACTTTTCTGGTTCGTGGAGTGATTTAAATTGGCTGTAGGAAGAAAATCTATCACTGTTAAGTATCTTACTGTTCCAGTCTTCTTTAAATCTTCCTATCATTTTTTGCTTAAAGGAACACAAAAAGCTTGGATTCGTTAATCACGCCGTTTATCCATACTTTTTGGAATCCATATTCTTCTAGACATTCTTTTTAATATCTATAACCCAGGTAAGTTTTTATTGTTACTCCTTTGCTCCCCAGATGAGAAGTAATTGTGTTGTCATCAGCTCTTCTACATCGTTCGAAATGTCGCCTCTTGCATATTCATACATACACAAAAATAGGTTCATTCTTTTCGATGCTGATTCAAGTCTGTCCATATTTGCTTATAATCGATCTGGACGTGCGTTTGTGTCTTCTTCGTTTTCTTACAGTGTATTCATGTCATCACTGTTCTTTGATACTGCTCGAGCCATTCTGCATATGCCATTGTCAATATTCCATGGAGACTGGCCAAACCTTCACAGCAGGTCTTCCACTTGCTTGCCGAGTGTGGCGCTCTGTACACCAAGGCAATGAAATATTTGCAAAAATCTTTATTCTAAAATGTCGTCATCAGTGTCTGGCAGTTCACTTCACAGGGCTCTGGGGGGTTGCTCGAAGTCCATGCATCGTACAAGCAGCAGGACTAAGAGAAAGTACAGCGCAGACAGACAGACACATGCTGGGCACGATTTGAATTATTTGTTTACACTGACCTTGTTCTTGGTACCTGGGTTACCACACACGGCAGTCGTCCTTTGCAAAATATGGAGCAACGTAGAAAAAAAAATCCTACTCCTATACATGGAGCACTGTAATCGTTTGGCCTTCTTATTTGCAATGCTTGGGTTTTCCAGAGAGACAGACAGACAGACACGCAGAAACAGAGACAGAGAGAGAAGAAAAGAGAAGAGAAGAGAAGAGAAGAGAAGAGAAGAGAAGAGAGAGAGAGAGAGAGAGAGAGAGAGAGAGAGAGAGAGAGAGAGAGAGAGAGAGATGGCAGAGAAGAGTTCAGTATGTAATTTGATTGATTAAGTTCAGTTTTACGTCAGCACCCACCTCAGCTGATATGGCCGACGGGGATAACCTTCCAAGGGAAGTAGGACAAGGGAAGTAGGACTTATCTAATCATACACAGATACCACGAGAACTACAAAAGATGGGTAGTAAGACTAATGTTAACCCTTTGACTGGGACCCTATCCACCAAAGCTGCTAAAAGGCCTAAACCCGAGCAAAGCCCCTGGACCAGACGGAATCACCCCCCGCCTCCTAACGGAAATTGCGGATGAAATTGCCCCAGCTTTGACGCTTCTCTTTCAGTCCTCCATCAATACAGGCATTGTCCCAAAGGACTGGAAAACGGCAAACGTCTCTCCAGTGTTCAAGAAGGGTGAACGATACAGGCCTGAAAACTATCGCCCCATCTCCCTAACGAGTGTCCCATGCAAAATCCTAGAGCACAATGTAGTAAGCACAATCATGGGATTTGCAGAGGCAAACAACATCCTACGGGAGGAACAGCACGGTTTTCGGCGAGGCAGATCCTGCGAAAGTCAACTGTTGGGGCTTGCGGATGAACTATCCTACAACATGGAGAAGGGGAAACAGTCAGACGTCATAGTGATGGATTTTTCAAAAGCCTTCGACAAGGTCTGCCACTCCCTTCTAATCCACACGCTCCGACATTACGGGATCACTGGCCAGGTCCACGAGTGGATCAAGAACTTCCTGGCAAACCGACAGCAGGCAGTGATTGTTGATGGAGCTTCTTCAAAGGCCGTTCCAGTAGAGTCAGGAATCCCCCAGGGATCAGTCCTGGGCCCTGCCCTTTTTCTCCTCTACATAAACGACCTCCCTGAACAACTCTCCTCAACAGCACGGCTCTTTGCAGATGACAATCTCTGCCGCAAAACCACAACTTTCCCCCAAGACCAAAGGAAGCTACAAGATGACCTGGACCACATGGCGGATTGGGAAACTAAATGGAGGATGTCTTTCCACCCTGACAAGTGCCAAGCCCTCCATGTCTCCAGGAAGAGAAACACACTGACTGGCACGTACCATCTCCACGGCCAAAATCTGAAAAGAGTAGAGGAGACAAAGTACCTGGGGGTCACCATCTCCCAAGACCTCAGCTGGGACACCCACATCTCCAACATGACAAACAGGGCAAACAAGACCTTAGGTTTTCTCAGGCGAAACCTGAGAGTGGGTTCCATCAACATCAAGGAAACAGCCTACAAAGCCCTGGTTCGTCCCACTTTAGAATATGCCTCACCTGTCTGGGACCCCTACACTGCTAAAAACATCGAAAACATCGAGAAGGTCCAACACCGTGCAGCTCGATGGGTTGTGAACAGCCACCATCACACTTCAAGTGTCGATTCCATGCCGACACATTTACAGTGGTCCACCCTAGCAGACAGAAGAAGAACAGCAAGGCTGACCACCACCTTCAAATACCATCCAGAAGAGGTCAGCATCAACACCCCATTCAGGCCCACACCAAACACCCCAGCACGGTCGACAAGACAGTCACACAAGGAGACGTATCTCCTCCCTGCCTGTAAAACGAACTACAGGAAATACTCATTCTTCCCGAAGACTGTCAGGGACTGGAACAGTCTGCCCCCCGAGGTTATCTTTTCAGCCTCGGTGGAGTGCTTCAAGTCCCGAATCTGACCAGCCAGCCCCCCTCCCCATCCTCTACCGCCGCCACCCCACCCCAAAGCTCCCCCACTGCCAGTTCTACATACCAGCGTCCTAGCCAGCGGGAACCCCCACTTTCTATACACATCAGAACCATCAAAACGATGATGGTGATTGTTCCAAGAAAGAAGAAGAAGAAGTGAAAAAAAAAACTAACCATTCAACTCTTCAGCCTATCCACTAGCTTCGTACAGGAAGCTGGTAGATAGGGTCAGGAGATCAGAGGGTTAATTTTTTGCTTTGCTAGCATGGTTGGCAATACAGGATGCTGCAGGACATGTTGCGGTAGTGAAGGGGTTGATGTAGCGCACCCCGTAGTTCTGCATGTAGATGCTTATCACCACCATACGTTGTCTGTAGAGATGAGCTCAGCACGTAGACGCATACGGTCGCCAAAATTTGACCATGAAGCCCGAAGTGGAGTATTTCTTGCATTCCTGTCCACACGGTCAGTCCCTATCTGGCAGTGAAACCCCATTGGGCAACGCTGTCTCCCCTCTGCTTAATCTGTGCCGTGAAATGAACAGACATGACCAGAGACTGAACAGAAAGGCAGAAGCAACGTGATTTCGCAGGCAGTCATGCTTCTCACTTGACCAGCTCGAACGGTAATCTGCGTGTTTGTAATGCAGCACATATGGCTGTCTAAAATTCTTAAAGAGACAATCTTACTGTTCTTTCCAATGAGACTTTTCGAGTGACTGGTTTCTGAAACTGGTTATTACTATGGTGGTCCAAGTGAAAAAGAAAACAGAAGTATTTAAAATGGGAATAGCCTCCACCAAGTTGGCATGATCTCCTTCAATCCTTCTCTTGTTGCAAGCCAGGACAGTCCATTACATGTCTTCAGGCTTCTTTGCAAAACAAGGATCCTGTCTCTCTACTGCAGGGTGAATGCCATTCGACACAGCAGTCAGGTGGCTGATTTCCGAAAGCGCTAGCAGAAATTCATTTCCAATAAAACAATGATAGACTGGAACCATTTGGACGAGAATTTCACAGCACCATCAATTCATCACCGCTTCCGCACATGGATCAATATTATGACATATTAATACAACAAGTGCAGTACCCTTTTACGCATTTATGTAAGTCGAGGTTTCTTTGATATATATATCAAGAATATCAGGAAGATTATGTACCACTTAGCAGATAACTGTGATAATGTCAGAACCTCTGGAACGCTCTCAGACACTATGTTGATAACACCCACCCATCTCCAGCCTACATTAGATAGCTCTCCAGTTCCTGCTGCAGCAGAAATGGAATGCCAATCCTCAGGTGGTGAAGGTCGCTCTAGCCAGGTCCACGAGACGATATATACTGTTCATGGCCGGGCGTAAGGGAAAGGGAGATACGTGCATACTCTCTCTCTCAGTCTGTCTCTTACACATACACTTACATACGCTGGGGAAATGAGGAGATATATGAATGATGAGAGACGGGTGAAAAATACACAAATAAATATATATAAATATACAAATAAAAAAGATAAATAAACAAATACGCAAACACAATATGGACAGATAGACTGCACCCATTTCAAAACGCCAAACAATATCTTTTTGTCAGTCACAAAAGTTTATTAGTTTAATAGCCACAAAGCTTTCTAACCACTTTTTTCATTACTATTGTTTTTTTTTTTTTTACCTGTTCCATAACACCACACTACAATGATATTGTATACGAAAAGACATGGCGGTGAAAATAAACCCCAAACAAAAAGACGACACACAGAACAAAAATAAACAGGCAACACTGCTGATCACAACACTGACTCGGATCTCCACTGAAACAGAGCACGCATATAAATATATGTATACTGACGCTCTGTAAAATGTGTGAATAGATAATAACATGTGTGAATATTATCTATGCATGATTCTACATAATCAACTTTCAAAATCCCACACACGTCCATTCTTTTAATTCACAGACCAGTATCCACAAAAGATTTCCACTCATTCATATACCATTACCAGTGTTTAGTTATGACAAACAATATACGTACATGTTCAAATGTTTGAATCACAATGCAACATGTCGACTGAACAAGAAAAAGTATTACCATTTTAGTTTGGTCTGATGTATGGCTGAATTCTGCATGCAACAGGGAAAAAAAACGAACACGATAATTTTTATTTATATTGTTGACATTCTATAGCTGTGAAATGTTTGTTTTCGTAGAGTTTGAACTCCTACCACTTTCAGAGTATATGAGGGCTAGCGATAAGAATGTTGCTTGAAGAAGCGTTAAAACATTTTGGTTGCACTGTGAGATACTGATGCAATTGTCAGATCCTACACCATCGTAAAATGCAAAACATTTATGACTTCGTATCTCGGGAAATTGCGCTCCCTTTTGGGATGGTTCTAAACACTTGTTTTTTTTTAAAGAGAATATTCTACACCACATTCCCATGCACACCTACACACATTCAGTACATATTTAGATGTCTGTAGGATCAAAAGCATTGTCCCTGGAAAACCTATGATGGAAAAAAAAACCCCACCAAAAACGACAGGGGGACAAAAAGAGAAATACAAATACACACACAACTTTGCACAGACACCAAACACATTATTTCCATATGTCTGCAAAATTTGATTTGGACAAAGCAGTAAGTAGCTTTGATAGTGTTAAATTAAAAACACGGTGGATTTTTTTTTCTTATTTGAAAAAATAAAATACTGTGCCTGCTGCATAGACATGAAAGCTATTCAAGACAAGTGAACTGGCATTAAAGTATGTTCTCTCTCCATCCATGAGTCCTTTTGATAGTCTAGAATGTGAAAGATATGGAGTGTCAGAGAGAAAGAGGTATTCCTTGAGGGACTTCAACTTGTCTGTATTATAGCCCAATGGACCACTCACAGCCATTTCAAGGCTATAAAACACCATAAAACCTGTCATAAAAGCAAACAGATAAGCTCCCCCCTCCCTCCTCTCCCTTCCCTCAATCAAGCAGAGTAAAACATAAAAACAAAATGATAATGAAGCCGTGAGACAGTTAAGTACACCGCTAAAACCACACAGTCAAAAACAGAAATCTAGGTTATGCTGGAACATCAGCCATTTTAGATAATACCCCAAGATTATGATACAAGAATAACATCAATAGAAACTACACATTGAGGGTTACATGCCAGAACAGTGTATCTCCCTTCTTTATTCGTTTGTTAATACACCATTCTGATAAGTAACACTCAACAATCATCAGATGTGAAAAAAAACAACTAAATAAAATTGCAGACAGGAAGGGTGCACTGGAAGTGTCATGTGATCTACATGACCGATCCACCCCAGTTTTAAAAAAAAAGTGAAAATGAAATCAAAAGTACAGAAACAAAATCGATCAAACACACACACACACACACTCGGTAAAAGTACCAAACAAGTACCAGTGAGAACAGCTAAAAGGAAAGAAGTACAGAAACAGAAACAATCAATTAAAAACACATAAAGTATGAGTATCAGAGAATATAGATAAAAGAAAAGGCCAGGTAGGCAAATAACACTGCAGTATGGACAGTGTGAGACCAACCCAATGTTTACAACATCCCACACGCACAAAAGGTGGTTGCTATTTAAAAACATACAAAATAATAAACAATATGGATCCTTTGAGGGACAGTATCACTGTAAAAGATCATGCCTTTAAAAGGATAAAGAAAAGACAAAAGATGTTATAGGAGGGATATCCTGCTGATTTTATATTTGATTCGTTGCTTCAGGCAGCCCATGAAATCAGACTGGACGTGAGAGACAATGGTCACATTTAGACACATAACAAACACAAGACAGGTAGCATAGCTGAATACTTGTTGTGACTGTTAAATTAAAGAGGTGTGTGTGTGAGTAGAAGTGATAACTGAGCACTAAAGCAGCCTTTCATATAACCATACAATCATTATCAACCCAACTTTTGAATATGTCAGTAATTTAACAAGATACCAATAACTCCCTTGTGCCCATGGAGTTCAAAATTTATTAAAAAATAAAAGAAAAACAAAAACAAATAAGCAATGAGACAAAAAATCCCAACAACAGCGATAGTAACATGTATGCAAGGGAAAAGAGTGAAAATGAAAGTCTACATGTTACCCAAATCATAAAAGCTTCCATGCGCAATTTCACTATCAGTACAAGACTTAATCCCCAAATACCATATCCACTGAAACTTTTTCAGCATTATAAACACAAACCTATGCAAGCTAGATACATCAACAAAGCAACAGAAGCTAAAAAGCAAAGGGCAAACGCAGAACATGTCTGGGCAAATTCTATACAGAATGTATATTTGTCTGGCCTACAAACTAATGATCTGAACCAAATGCGGAGTTGCATGAAAATTCTGTATTCATTTATAAAGCTTCACTGGCACAGTTGATGAGCAGGTCAAATTGTAGAAACTGTCCACATTGTCCACACTTTGCTAACATAATTATGATGATCGTCATCTACATCATTCAAGCATACATCTGGACCACAATGAATCCCAAATTATATCCTACTGGCTCTGCATGAGAAAAAGAGTGGGATGGAGGAGAGGTAGGAGAGAGAGAAAGAATGAGAGAGAGAGTGAATGAGAGAGAGAGAGAGAGAGAGATGAGGGAGTAAGTGAGAGGGGAGGGAGAGAGGGAGAGAGGGAGAGAGAGAGAGAGAGAGAGAGAGAGAGAGATAGAGAGAGAGAGAGAGAGAGAGAGAGAGAGAGAGAGAGGAGAGAGAGAGAGAGAGAGTATATCTAGAACTCAGAAGACAGTGTATTTTGGTTCATCTGTTTGGTGACGTTTAAAAACAAAATGTGGTTTGATGAGTTTTGATGGTGATGCATTGCCTACCAGCAAGTATGTTTCAATGGTACATATGTCTGCACATGATCACACCAAAAAAAAAAAAAACACCTTTCATGAAAAAAAAAAAAGCGATGAACACAAAAGCACACCATATGATTAAGCCTCCATCTTGACAATAACACAGAGAAGATAAATCTGGAAGAAAGACTCCTAAACCAAGAATATGAACTCAAACAAGCCGTCTATTCCATCAAGTTACTACCACTCAAAAATTTTGGTCGTGGTCATACATCACCTTTCTAAAAAAATCATTTACATCCATCGGTCAAATATTACTGTATTTCTTTATAACGAATGCAGTGAAAACATGGGTACAATGACTTGCTTGTTCTCATTTTGCCTACCTAATAGCATTCATTATCTGATATTCCAAGTCTCATGCTTTGAGATGTTTTAACCTTATTAAGCATGAAACATAATTCATTCTATATTGTTTTTAATACAGTACTTCCAATAGCAAATAAATGTGCTGCTGACACATGTGGAGGAATATTATAAGAATATAATTGTACAAAAGCACTGTCAAAATGACAAATACGTTCTTGTCTTCGTTTCAGGATTTTTTGTGGTTTACTTTGTTGTGCTTCTTTTTTTAAACTTTTTTTTTTTGCAGTATCCTATTTCTGTTGCTATGACAATAGTAGATAAGCACATCTGGGAGATACGTAAAACTGGCTATGCACTAATATCTCTGTTATAAACTGACATGCACTAATATCTCTATATGTAACTGACTATGCACTATACTTATCATATAAACTGACTTTTGCACTAATATCTTATGTGTAGACTGGCCTATGCACTAATATCTCTATTAGTAGATGGCTATGCACTATATCTCTGTTATGTAAGTGACCTATGCACTAATATCTTGTTATAAATGACCTATGCATATATCTCTGTTATGTAACTGACCTATGCACTAATATCTCTATTCATATAACTGACCTATGCACTAATATCTCTATTATGTAGACTGGCCTATGCACTAATATCTCATTATGTAGACTGGCTATGCACTAATATCTGTTATAAATGACATGCACTATATCTCTGTTATAAACTGACCTATGCATAATCTCTATTATGTAAACTGACCTATGCACTAATATCTCTATCTATAAACTGACTATGCACTAATATCTCTATTATGTAATGGCCTATGCACTAATATCTCTGTATATAACTGACCTATGTACTAATATCTTTTTATGTAAGTGACCTATGCACTAATATCTCTGTTATATAAACTGACCTATGCACTATATGTTATATAAACTGACTATGCATATATCTCTATCATATAAATGACCTATGCACTAAATCTCTATTATGTAGACTGCTTGCACTAATATCTCTGTTATATAAACTGACCTATGCACTAATATCTTGTTATGTAAAGTGACTTGCATATATCTCTGTTATAAAAACTGACCTATGCACTAATATCTCTATCATATAAACTGACCTATGCATACATCTCTATCATATAATGACCTATGCACTAATATGCTATTATGTAGACTGGCCTATGCACTAATATCTCTGTCACTGGGAAATAAGGTTTCACTTCATTTCATTTGAAACAGCTGTGTCCCTTGCTTTACTGCCTGCCAGTGCAAAGACTGACACTTTCCTGTAAACCATCTCAAATTAGTTGTGTCCAGCTGCGCTGTGCTGAGGTTTTATGTGTATGCTCTTCTATGGATACTGGTAATACATGACTACAACCGAACAAAAACACAAATTACAAAACAAATAAAGAAAAAAGAATCAATGTGGAATTATATTTGTTTCGCATAGTTTCCTAAAATGAAAAAAGTGCTTAAAGTTATGAATGCTGACCAAAGAAAACAAGAAACCTGCATGTCATGAAGAAGGCCAGCAGACACACTAAAGAACACAGACACAATACACAAGTACATAAAATAGAAAAGAAAAAGAAAGATTATAAATAATAGAGAAGTATGGCATCACACAAATGAGGTATCAAGTCTGAAAGAACAAGATAGAAAAAAAAAAGCATGCATGTCATGCTAAACTGTGGTTATCAAAAACACCCATGGTAATGAACAGTTCACATCATTTCAGGCAAGTCTTCAGTGTCTACGCAGTGTATGTCAGCACAACGTGAGACAGATTATGTCCAAATAGGTCTCTTTCTCTCACACTCACACTCACACACACACACACACACACACACACACACACACACACACACACACACACAAATGAAAGAATTTTTTACCTGTTCCCTGCAAATCATTTAACTCATTTCTGATTGTCTACCTTGTGGTCATGCATTTTTGCAGATAAACATACTCTTTAAAAAAACAAAAACAAAAACAAAACAAACAGCAACAACAACTACTGAAAAGCAAATTTTTCTAGTGTAGAAATAATGCACATACTGATTTGTTTTTGCTTTTTGTTTTTTTATTTTGTAAAGAGAAACAACCTCTGTCTATATTGCAAGTGATGAAACTAATAAATAATTTGTACTTACTAAAAATACTAGTATCATTCTGTTTGTTGGTGGCGGTGGTGGTGCTTTTTGAATAATTTACAAGCTGGTCAGGTTAGCTCCCATTTATGATTTGGTGTATAAGAAGTGAAAAAGGTTTCCCTTTCTCACTGAAATACATGCTGTTTCTTTATTATAATTGCTTGTACAAGAACAGATAAAAAATATGAAGTCAAAAAGCCATAATCATTCACAGATAATGAAAAAGTGACAGTCTGAAAGTGCCGACTATCATAACACCACTCTAGCAAGCATCTGCTTGTTTTGTTGTTGTTGTTGTTGGTGTTTTGTTTGAGTCTTTTTTTTAATTTATTCACACTACATCTGTTTTAGTTTTGTAATATGATGACACATTTAGTGGGTCAACTGAAATCAGAAAGTAACAAGAATTGTAACTTAACTACAGTGAACAACAATGAAGAACACTAAACATGTCTTATTTTCATATCTTTTTGTTTTTGCAGTGTAGTGTTTTATGTTAACATTGAATCCATACACAATGCCAGATGACGGTTTTGTTTTTCTTTCATTCCAAATTATGTATGTCTCTCTCTCTCTCTCTATATATATATATAGATATCATCATCATCATATATTATATATATATATATATATTGTGTATTATGTTGTATAGTATGTTTATATTTGTATGTGTGTGTGTGTGTGTGTGTGTGTGTGTGTGTGTGATCATGTGTGCATGTCTGCTTTGTATCTATATATCTATACATATATATAGATATGTGTGTGTGTGTATATATGTGTGTGTTTTGTGTGTGTGTGTGTGTGTGTGTGTGTGTGTGTGTGTGTGTGTGTGTGTGTGTGTGTGTGTGTGTGTGTGTGTGTGTGTATGTTGTTTGTTTGTGTGTGTGTTCTGTGTATGTGCAGCATCAGCTATGCTAAACATTTTTCAAGACTGGAATAATGTTCATGAAGACAACATAAACAAACATAAATATAACATAAGGCATGGTAACAATAAGACCAGTTTGAACTGTATACAAGAAAAAACATCTCTGATTCTATGCTGACACACTTCCATGCTGGTAAACTCTACAGTGGAGAAAAAGAAAACTCTAAACAAAGTACTTTTTTCCAATTTGCTAAAGTTCGACTGTTGTATCAGTAAAGACATACGCTATAATACATACTGGATTCTAGAATTGCTGGTAAAAATGCTGACATTCCAACAAACACTAACTGACCATGCTTCAAGTGTCAATCCTGCACTACTAAGAATTAGGAGATGATCACAGAAATCTGTCAGACTGCAATCCAAACAGCCATGACATATTTTGGAATGATGAACGTACAACAGCTTATTCCATGTAAACACACTGAATGACTGGCACTCAACAAAGTATTTACAAGCTTCAAAATTCACACACATGAAGTAGAACTGAACAAACTGAGCAAATCAATTCCGTTTGCTTTGGGATTAGCACATTCGGAATGAGTTTGTAAAAACAAAAATAATATGTTCACCAAAATGTATATATCAAGCATAGTTCCCTCAGGTTTTTCTTCTTCAAAATATACACATATGACATAACACAGTAGTAATATTGGGGGCACAACCTTAGATTTCACTTTACCTAACATACTGTGCATCGAATTCTGTAAATCAGTAAATGACTATTTTTCAACTATGGTCTTTTTATCAACCTAGTCTATGAGGGTGCTTACCTGAAAACTGACTGGGATGGTTTGGAAACTCTTAACTCAAAATTATTCTACTAGCTAGTCACACACACACACACACACACACACACACACACACACACACACACACACACACACACACACACACACACACACACACACACACACAACACACACACACCAGGCAAACAACAACTGTTTGTCATGTTTTCCTTATGTGAACAAAACTTTCAATACACGTTCCCCAAACAACTCTACATGATTAAAAAATTATTGAGTGATAACTGTTATCTTGTTGTCCATGTGTAAAAAAGACAAAAAATCAAAATAAAACAAAAATTACTAAGTTATAACTGATGTTTTGTTGTCCATGTCTAAAATAATATTTTTTCATTATACTAGATGAAGTTATTATGATTACATTAATATATAAACTATTTCACACACATTCTGAGGTAAATGTACAACTAAGTGAAAACTTATACATCATTGTTTGGAATACTAATGTTTTATAATGATACAATATGATAGTGCAATTACTTATTATGCCTGCAAAAACTCCATCTATATTATTATAAAAACATAAGCCAATACGCTCACATGATGAAACTCATCAGAACTCTTCCTGTTAAAAAACATTGTATCTCCTTTTAAAGATCATTTAATCATGAAAATACATTTTTCATATGAAATGATATGTTTACATTATCCCCTGTGACCAAACCATTGTAAGGACAGCACTGGCGGAAAAATACAATGAAGTTGATTTGCTCCTTATTTTCCAGCCAGGAAAATGTATTTTAGAATGTGGTTACAATCAGTGTGTTGTCACCTTCTGCAAAGAACTTTTTTCTTCTTTTGGCTCTCACCAGAAAAAGTTGTATTTTAGAATGTGGTTACAATCAGTGTGTTGTCACCTTCTGCAAAGAACTTTTTTCTTCTTTTGGCTCTCACCAAGAAAAGTTGTATTTTAGAATGTGGCTACAATCAGTGTGTTTCACCTATTGCAAATAACTTTTCTTCTTCTTTTTGCTCTCTTTCTTCTCCTTTACAAGTGAATTTTATGACATAATTCAACTACATATTCTCACAAGTGTGTTATTCCATAAAACTAACTTACTAAGGCAGAAAAAAAAATCAAGCAAATGGAAGCCACATCAAAAACAAAAATCATTACTCAGTCAAACTGTGGGCACAGCTGGATCTCCAAATGTTATTTGTCACATCTAGACATGACACACAAGGCAGGCATTGTGATAAAATGCTGCAGGACAAAGGTCAACTGATAACAAAAAAAGCCACGCAAATACTGATCAACAAGTAACCATGGTAACGGGCATTTGCTGAATGTACAAGTACCATGTCTCTCTCACGGTGATAAGAGCAGGAGGTATGCACACCAAACTGGAGCTAGGCCTGAGAGATTCAACTGTAGAAGGCCTGAATCTGCTGTAATCAAAGAAGGGGGCAAATTGTGACATAAAGCTGGACTGGCATGATGACATCTTGGCTACAATGAAAATTTCAAAGGATGATGGATTTTGGATGGCACATGACATGTTTGATAATGTGTGCTTCCATTATGCTGTAAGAAAGCACATCTTTAATGGGTACAAAATAGTAAATACTTCTAGGAAAGCACATCTTTAATGGGTACAAAATAGTAAATATTTCTAAAACTGATCCATCTGGGTGCTGATTCTTTCAAGTCGGTTTGCTGATCAAACATGTATTTCAGTCAACTGTTGCTGCTGATGAAATCTAATCAAACATAGACAACTTTTAATACCATATACAATTATACCTAACAGTACAACAAAACCATCCGAACTACGTATTTCATACAGACTAGATGGGTCGATTCTATACTCTATCCCTCCTTGAACAGACTAAAACTGAAACTACGTCATTCCAATAAAAATTAGCTTCAGGACCTTAGATCAGATTAGAAGAACAATAAATTATAAAGAAACTATAAAAACAGCTACATAAAATACAATGTTCCTGATCTTTCAGATCAAACTCAACAAATACTCACTAACTGTATCAATTAATTATCAAATTCTGTGATGTAAAATCAAAAATCACAAAGGCTGTTTTCAAAAAAAGGAAACAAAACAAACGAAAAATCAGCATTTACATCCATGAAAAAAAAAATCAATGAAAAAGAAAACCCATTCACAGTTTGGCTACATATGCCTGAAAAACATCACTGGCAACAATGGATCATTGCATTATGCAAAGCATAATAACAAAACCAAGCAATGGATTCTTTCACAGGCCTCACATTTCTTCACAGCTCAGGACAACCTTAAGATCAATCTACATAATGTATAAATGTGTGGTATTTGATTAATCAACCAATCAATCAACTAATCAATATGTATAAATGTGTGGTATTTGATTAATCAACCAATCAATCAACTAATCAATCATGTATAAATGTGTGGTATTTGATTAATCAACCAATCAATCAACTAATCAATCAGCCAACCAGTCAATCAGCTAAGCAAGCAAGCAACCAATCTGTCAATCACTCAATCAACTAATCAGTCAGTCAATCATCCAATAAGTCAATCACAGCATCAACTGGAAAGTACAACAACACTGGAAAATCAACTGGATCATGCTGAGCATTCCTTCTAGATGGCAACTGACCAACTGTCTGCAGGGCCCAGGCTACATGATGACAACAACAGACATGCAAACAGGACATACAATCCATCACATACAACGTAAACCAGTCTCAGTAACATTATGACATAAACTTGATATCCTATTCCTTTCCATACATCTCTACCTCAACATAACAAAATGTTACATTTTTTCTTTTTTGTTGTTGCTCAAAGTGCCTCAGCATTACACAATTGTTACATCCTTTCCTTTTTCACACAAATCTGCATAAGCATGACATGTATGTGATACTCTTTCCTTTCCTACGCAAGTTTTTACTTCAGTTTGACATCGAACATTACATACCCTTCTTTTCCACACAACCAAAATTCATCACACAGCAGGTTAGAAAAGTCAGCACAAAAAGTCAAGCACACAGGTGCATGAAATTTGTCCCCAGACATTGCACGCTGTCCAAAGCTTCATGTGGTCAAACATTATCAACTCACTGTCTCAGAAGCAGTAAGTAGCCATATTCAAAGAGCATCAGTCAAGTGATGATGATAAAGCACTTATCCACACATATCCAATGCAAAAGTTGTCTCACAATGTTTTGCACAACATTCTGGCACATTCTTTTGAAGCACACAGCCATCTCTGTCCAGCAACCCCACACCCAAAGTCTCGTGAACACTCGCAGCATCAACTGAGAGGTATGTCCAGGGACGGAGAACGACGTAGCGCCTTGTAGCAAGGCTTGCACACAGGTACAGGCTTGCGGGAATAGTGACCAGGCAGTGCAGTGTTGTGGGCGATGCAACGCATGCAGAACACTTCTCCACATTTCCAACAGTGAAACTGAAACAAAACCCCAGCACGTGTTTAAAACTACAGAGTTTACAACAGAAAACTGTGTACCCGCTAAAAGTAAAAGTCTGAGCTACATGAGGAAATCAAATGAGACACTTGAAGAAAAAATTACTGTGAGTTATGCAAACATTTTCCTCTCCTTTTCATGCACTATTTTTAATCTCCCTTTAAAAAAAAAGATTAATGCCTATTGGCCGGAGACGGACGTGTATGTCTGTCTGTGTACCTGTGACAAACATATATTTGCTGTTTGAGGATTGGAATTTTACTAAATCTGGGTCAAACATGTGGACCACTGAGGAGTCTAGTCACGAACGCATAAGCATGAAAGTCACGGCACCAAGGTCAAGATCACATGGGCCAAGAAAGGGCCTGAAATGAGCACTTTTAGGAATGTGTGTGAACAGCATTTTCTAGAAACTTCTCAGAATATTTACAATCTGTTTTCATTACTGACATTTACAGTCTACCACTGTCTCCCAGGATTCACCGAAATGGGAAGAGAATAATGAATGAATCGGCACTAACCCAATCACAACTGGAAATGCACAACGGACAACAAATATGGGACAAATTGAATTCCTGTGTGTCTGTGGATGGACATTCTCCACCAAGCGTGGCATAAAGATCCACAGAACGAAAATGGGCTCCCCTTTCTGTCCAAAATTCTCGAGAAAATTGTCCTCCACCAACCTCCCCTTTCTGTCCAAAATTCTCGAGAAAATTGTCCTCCACCAGCTTTCAGCTGATTTGACTGCCAACAACCTTCTATCTCCCCATCAGTCAGCATATCGTCCAGAGCACAGCACAGAGACTGCCATCCTTCGTATCCTTAATGATATTCTCAATTCGTTAGATAAAAATAAAATTTCTGTCCTCCTCTTGTTAGATCTTTCAGCTGCTTTCGACACCATAGACCATGAAATTCTTCTCTCCCGTTTGGAACATACATTTGGTATTAGAGACTTAGCTCTTAGTTGGTTTCACTCTTATCTTTCAGACAGGAAACAGTTTGTGCTAGTGGATGGTCACCGTTCAAATGAAACCTCCCTCGATTTTGGTGTGCCTCAGGGCTCCGTGCTCGGTCCTGTTTTATTCATTCTGTATACTACCCCTCTTTCTGATGTCATCCGCAGCCATTCCATTTCGCATGAAATGTTTGCGGATGACACTCAGCTTCTTCATTCAGCTTCTGTTGATGACTATCCTGATGCAATTTCTTCTCTCCAAAACTGTACCTCTGACATTGATCTCTGGATGTCATCAAATAAACTGAAACTTAACTGTGACAAGACGGAGGCTATACGTTTCTCACATCATGATATCAACACACTTTCTTCTTCTCTCCCTATAGGTTCTAGTTCCATTGAATTTTCTGACTGTGTCCGGGATTTAGGAGTTCTTTTAGATCATGATCTTTCTATGCAAAAACATGTCACTAAGATATGCCAGCTTTCTTATATGGAACTAAGACGTATTGCTTCTATCCGCCCCTTTCTTACTGAGGAGGCCACTAAAACTCTTGTTTCCTCTTATATTCTTTCACGCTTGGACTACTGTAATTCTATTCTAATCGGCTGCCCTTCAGTTGTCATTCAACCTCTCCAACGTGTTCAGAATTCAGCAGCTAGGCTTGTTTGTAAAGCCCCTAGATCCCAGTCATGTTCTCCTCTTCTGAAAAAGTTGCATTGGCTTCCAGTTGAACAAAGAATCAAATACAAATGTTGCTGTCTCTGTTACAAAATTCTTACTTGCTCCGCTCCCTCTTATCTGTCTGAACTTCTTCAAGTGTATGTACCATCCAGAACTCTCCGATCCTCTACCGACACAAGAACTTTCTGTGTTCCCCGTTTCAATCGGAAACTGCATGGTCAGAGAGCTTTCTCCCACTCTGCTGCCATGACCTGGAACTCCCTTCCCTATCATATTCGCCATAAGCAATGTCTTCCTTCTTTCAAGTCTAGTCTGAAGACCTATCTTTTCACTCAATACTTTCATTGATCTCTTTCTTTTCTCTCTCAGCCCTGATCATCGTTCCTACATATTGTGTGTGTGTGTGTGTGTGTGTGTGTGTGTGTGTGTGTTGTGTTGTGTGTGTGTGTGTGTGTGTGTGTGTGTGTGTGTGTGTGTGTGTGTGTGTGTGTGTGTGTGTGTGTGTGTGTGTGTGTGTGTGTGTGTGTGTGTGTGTGTGTGTGTGTGTGTGTGTGTGTGTGTGTGTGTGTGTGTGTGTGTGTGTGTGTGTGTGTGTGTGTGTGTGTGTGTGTGTGTGTGTGTGTGTGTGTGTGTGTGTGTTGTGTGTGTGTGTGTGTGTGTGTGTGTGTGTGTGTGTGTGTGTGTGTGTGTGTGTGTGTGTGTGTGTGTGTGTGTGTGTGTGTGTGTGTGTGTGTGTGTGTGTGTGTGTGTGTGTGTGTGTGTGTGTGTGTGTGTGTGTGTGTGTGTGTGTGTGTGGTGTGTGTGTGTGTGTGGTTGTGTGTGTGTGTGTGGTGTGTGTGTGTGTGTGTGTGTGTGTGTGTGTTGTGTGTGTGTGTGTGTGTGTGTGTGTGGTGTGTGTGTTTTTGTGTGTGTGTGTGTGGTGTGTGTGTGTGTGTGTGTGTGTGTGTTGTGAAGCATGTTTATGCGAGCAGGAGAGAGGGAGAGAGAGGGAGGGAGGAAAGGAGAGAGAGAGAGAGGCAGTGCGGGAGAGAGAGAGAGTGAGCAAGGAATATCGGGAGCACGGTAGAGAACGAGAGTATGGTTGGGGTGGGGCAAGAGAGTGAGAGTATGAGTAAGAGTATGTGTAAGCGTGATAGAATTTGATAGTAGAGAAACTGAGTGGTTGAAAGAGGGAGTGTGTTTGGGTCTGTGTGTGTGTGTGTGTGTGTGTGTGTGTGTGTGTGTGTGTGTGTGTGTGTGTGTGTGTGTGTGTGTGTGTGTGTGTGTGTGTG
Organism: Monoplex corrugatus; assembly: GCA_030674185.1. Lineage (NCBI taxonomy): Eukaryota > Metazoa > Mollusca > Gastropoda > Littorinimorpha > Ranellidae > Monoplex > Monoplex corrugatus. Next base: position 40,879,211 of record CM060314.1, on the reverse strand, counting down.
TGTGTGTGCAGAGAAAGAGAGAGAAAATATTTTTGTATGATTGTCACTATTTTTAGTAATATTTGAATTTACTATGTTAATATGTCTTGTTGAACGTAAATTTTATGTTTTATGTTATATAGTGTTAGCAGCGGTATGTTTAAATTTTATGTTGGTGTATCTATTTGTATTTAGTTATATACTGATTTTATGTGAAGCGCTTTGTGCTCTGGAAAGCGCTATATAAATTGCCTTTATTATTATTATTATTATTACACACTCTGATGAACAAACAGCAGTGCGCTGCATCAACAGAAAAGATGTCAGGAAAACCAAGGCCAGGAAGTAAACGACAGTGACGAGGACGTCCAAGCTGTTGGCTCAGACAAGGAATTTGTGCAGGCTCTTGATGCTAAGCACCAGAAACTGAACTTGCCACCAGCAAGTGCAAAAGAGAGCTGGATAGAAAAACTGTCCCAAAACAGGATGTACTTCTAGGAAGAAGCACCCGGAATATAAACCGGCCACTTTTGGAGATATTGTATGTGCAACATGAAGGGATGCCTATGGAGTAAAGCAATCAAAAGTGAAGTATTCCCTAGAAATCCAGACACCACCGTCAAATGGAGGAGATCAGAAGGAAGAAAAGAATTCTGAAGAAACAAATGAAGGCTGCTTTAGAATTTGAGAAGGGCTAGAAAAACTATGGAAAGATCTCAAAGTGAAACATAGCACCCTTAGCAAAGCAGAATCAGTGAGGAGGAGAAGGAGCAAAAGGAAGACCCAAGATCACTTCTTTAAAGACCCCTTCCAATTTGCCAGGAACCTGTTTGAGCAGCCCAAATCTGGGTCACTCAAAGGAGACAAAGAAGCTCTGAAACACCAATTCAGAAAAACATATTCCGACCCTCAGAGCAAGGCACCACTTGAAATCTAGGGTCTGGTGCAGCATGCAATGCCAGAGAAAATGTTCAATAACAAGCTACCAACACTGGATGAGGTAAACAAGAGGTGGAGAAAGCCAGAGACAAATCATTACCTGGACCTATTGTACAAAAAGTGTCCCAGTGTCCTCCAATGGCTCCATACACTGGTAAGATCAGCATGGAGAAACATGAAGATCAGCAACCAATGGATGACTGCTGATGGTGTGTACATTACAAAAAACAAAAAAAACAACCCCCCCCCCCCCCCCACCAGAACTCAAGTGATATCAGCCAGTTCAGGCCAGTATCACTTCTGAATGTCAAAGAGAAAATCTTGTCCAGCATGGCTGCAAGGCTGACCAATCACCTAATGGGAATCAAGTAAATGGATTTGTCAATCCAACAAGAAGGCACCCCAGGAGTGTCAGGCTGCATACAGCAAGCCACAATGATTTGGGAAGTAATTCGAAGAGCTAAAATGGAGAAGAAAGATCTTGACATGGTGTGGCTTGATCTGGCAAATGTGTATGGATCAGTCCTGCACAAGATGATTCAAGTGGCCTGGGAGATGTATCATGTCCCAAAGAACATTCAAGAAATACTGAAGAAGTATTTCCATGGCTTCTCAATGTGGTTCTCCACAAAAGAATATGCTACAAGAAATACTGAAGAAGTATTTCCATGGCTTCTCAATGCGGTTCTCCACAAAACAATATGCTACAAGAAATACTTAAGAAGTATTTCCATGGCTTCTCAATACGGTTCTCCACAAAACAATATGCTACAGACTGGATCAATTTGGAAATAGGCAAATCCATGGACCATGCAATTTCTCCAATACTGTTTGTGTTAGCAATGGAGGTCATCTTGAAAGCAGCAGTGAGGACTTCAGGCCTAGCTAAACTTGGAAGCGGATACCAAATGCCCCCTCTAAAAGCCTTCATGGACGACACGATAGTGCTTTCCACAAAAGAAGAGACATGCGGGATCCTAAAGCAGTTGGGCAAAGTCGTCACCTCAAGTAGGATGAATTTCAAACCGAAAAAGCCATGAAGCCTCTCACTGAGGAATGGTAAAGTAGACAAAACAGTAATGTTTACTGCTGCCAACCAGTCCATTCCAACAGTGACAGAAGAACCAGTGAAAAGCATTGAAAGGCGGTATGATAACTTCCTGAAAGATACACAAAGGGGTAAGAAAACCAAGCAAACGGCAGGTAGCAGACTGCTGTGGCCTTCTTGGCAAATACAAAGTATGGTGCCTGCAGTTCATGCTGATTCCAAAGCTCCTCTGGCCTCTGTTGATATATGATATCTGCACTAGCACAATTGAATCTATGGAGGCCAAAATCAACAACTACACAACGAAATGGCTTGCTGTCCCACCCAGTCTCATTGATGTTGCGCTCTATTATTGCCAGGCAAAGCTGAAGCTACCCCTAAATTCCATACTTGAGTAGTACAAGACAGGAAATGTCAGGCTTCTTAGCATGCTTGAAAACTCAGGAGATAAGATTGTGAGACCAATCCATCCCAAGCTGAGGACTGGTAGAAAATGAAAAATTAGGAGGCGCTGGTAGCAGCAAAAGAAAACCTCATGGTCAGAGAAATAATAGGGCACACAGGCATATGCAGACCAACAGGCAGGGACTGGGATCAACAAAAATGATGGTGGTGGTCAAAGGCCAATGGGAAGGCAAAAAGAGATATAGTAATACAAGAGATGAAGAAAGAAGTGGATGCCACAAGATTTTAGAAGGCAGTTCAGCACGGCCAACAGGTGCAGTGGATGACTTGGGAAAATGCACTTCAAAGAAGTGTAAGCCGGAATGACTTGTGACATATTGCCCCCCTCAGAATCACGACAAGCCACAAGGCAGTGGGTGCTGATTTTCTGTCTGGGTTTATTCCCTTAGCCTTGGTCTCTCTTGAGACAACCAAAAGGCAGTGGTGCTATTTACCCATAGCTGGGCTCTGGTTCATGGGCACTAGAGCATGTCTACATGCTGGTGGGCTTGCATGCTACATGTCTGGGAGCCAGAACTCCTCTGAGTCCCTTGAGAGTTCAGCCTGAGACAGACCAACGGAGAAAATATTAGACACAGTGGGTGGGGGATAAAAAGGGTAAGAGATAGATTTGCAGTGATAAAAGATAGATTTGAACGGAGGGCCATCACTGCTAATGCCATGCTACAGGCACATGATGATGATGATGATGATGATGTGTTCTGAATTACCAACATACATGTGACAGGAGTGCCCTTCATGGGGAGAGGTGTTTCATAACATCCCTTCATTATCATCACTATCATATCTGATGGTGCCATCTTTAATTTTCTATTCATACAAGTTTGTGACTGGCCTTACAAACTCAGCCAACCTATTATTCTTTAGATATCATGTGATCATTCTTCTTCTTACACAGGCTAAAAGCATATAAAATCATACAAACTACCTACACAGCAGAGGGAGCAATATTTGCACGCTTATCCTGCCTTGAAGTCAGTCATACTCATACTCCACTGTTGGGGAGTTAGGGAATGAATTTGGCAGAAATACAGGAAAATGATCTGGACAGCAGAAATATACAGTTTTGTGAGGAAAAGAGAACATGACAGTAAAAAGGAACCCCTAGCTACCTAAAAGCAAAGTAGACAGCTCTCTTGTTATCATATTCGTCTCTGTCTTCTACTCTCCTGGTGTCCTGAAGATGATGCTTTTCACAATGTCATTGTCCAGTTGATCTTTTGAGTTCTTCAATTCATCCTGACGCATCAGAGCTCAACCACACATCTCTACATTACTAGTCTCTCTGTACATTTATTCCCTTGTTTTACCTGCTCTTTAATTTTCAGCGATTCCTATCAGGGAGACCAAAACACTCAAAACAACTTAGAATTATAATATATATATCTTTCTACCCACCAGCAACCCCCCTCCTCACACACCCACCACTACATCACTAAGACCAGACATACTCCTAAGATAACAGGGACATTTTCAACTTGTTGTTGTTGTTGTTGTTATTGTAGCTTAAAGCTCAGCCAACTGCATAGAGCCATATCAGGGCTATAACACTTCAAAACATACAAAACATCAACAGGAAAAAAAAAAAAAAAAAAGAAAATTACGTACACATATCAATGCATTCGTGCACATAATCTAAGGACATGCCCCTGGCACTGACCACTCTGTCCAATGTATCGCACCGGGAGATTTTAAAAAACACACCTGAATACAAATATAAGCATACACAAGGACACCAAAACATATATATAAAAACAGGCATAAATTACCTAAAATCGCTTCCACATATCTCATCTCCCTAGAGTCAAAAATGCACTTAATACATGTACCCAATTATCAATCCTAAGAAAAGGTACATAAGACTTTATCGAACATATACAGGTGAATGGACCATTCAGGCAGAAAATGACGGTAGAAATGACAGAAAGCAACGCCACAAGGCAGAAACAAAAAGAGTGACAGAAAAGAGAACTTTCTAGCACAGAATTTCCAGAAGGTGGGGATACAGGGGGAATTTTCAACTTTATGGATTTGCAAAGAGGTTGAGAGTCTGTGGCAGCATCAACTGATTTTGTCCACAATGATAAGAAGAGCTTCATTGTTTTAAATGGCAAGGTCAGCAAATAAATCTTACCATGTACTCCTGTTATATCTGATTAGAACTTTATTATGCATGACTAACAAATTTTTTTCATAAATATCTTCATGACTGATTATGTTCCATAGTCTGTACCAAACAGACCCTTACCTTTTTCACATAGTAGTCAAAGGGCGTGGCACAACTGCAGGTGAGCACATGACGCAGGGATTTCCAGTCAGATGCCACCGTCTTCATCTCTGCACGAATCAAGTCTTCGCTCAGGTTCTCAGAACTTGGCGATCGTACCATGGACGATATCAATGTGATCTCCTCAATTCCTGACCTTGACATTTGAGAACTGGACTCGTCAAAACCCGATTCTGAATCGCTTCTGCCCTGACTGAGGCCCACCTGAACACACAGACATATGGCAACATTGTTGTTATAATGCAAATATTGTACTGTGCACGCATGATGAACACACAAACACACCCACCCACCCTTATATAGCCATTTCTTCTTCACAGCTAAAATCGTTACTCAGAACTCTTACTCTGTTTCCATTTTGAATTTCATAAGTAGCTGAACATCACTGTAAAGTGCTGTACTGTCTCTGTCCCTCACTCTTTATGGTAAAACATTAATATAAAAAAATACTAATGACAACTTATACAGCACGTCATCTGGAGAATCCTAAGCACTTTACAAAACATTTTCATCATCATTATTATTATCATACATCATTCTTGTAAAGTACTGTTCTCCAGATTTATTCAGACTCACTGTACATTACATATAATATAATCACTTTTTAGTGGAGCATGGAGAATTCAAGCTGTTATGCAAGTTGACAACATTCCATTATGTTGCTGCACAGTGGGCACACATGCTGGGTGTTTTCATGTTTTCATAAGCACCACTGATATGACTCACAGAATCTTTAACATGCTTTTTTGATATTCTGCATGCATATATGACAAACAGAATTTATGCACTGGCAGGTTTGCACACATGCTAACCTGAGAGATTAGAAAAATCTCCATCCTTTACCCCTCAAACAGAGGTGTCAAGGTAAATCAAAACCAGGACCTTCTGACTAGATGTCTGACAAAGACCCACTTGACAACCATGCCTGTCAAATTTTGGTACATGTTGATTATGTTCCTCATGAACAACAGGAAAAAATGATGGAAACAAGATGTGACCATGAAATTGTTAAAACTTCTATATACTCTGAGTCAGTTCATGAGTGGGCGGGCAGGCAGGCGGGTGGGCGTGCATTTGTGCATGTGTGTGTTCATGCATTATATACATGCTGTGACACTGTAAATGTGTTTGTGGAAATGTGAAGTTTGCATGCATGTGTCCATGCATGTACACACTGTGACACTGTGAACATGTATGCAGAAACGTGATGGGCACAAGGCGGTGGGGGTGGGTGGGAGAGATAGAGATAAAGTTACCTCAAGAGGGAGACGACCATTAATGACAGGATCAGAAGTGTGGCTGGGCACACAATTAAGACTGAGGGATCCAATCCCGTCCTCCATGGCTCCTGTGGCCATGTCAGACAGGGACTCCACAGATAGGAACCCCTGCAGTTTGCGCTGAATCACCTCCTCAGGCTTGTTCATCAGTTTACATAAGTGGGTGATTCTCTGTGGACACCAGAAATGCATATATAAATAATAATGATGATATTCAAGATGATGACAGAAACAATAATTACAATGACAACAGCAAAGACAAAAAAAAACAAACAACAAGTCTCACATGCACAAACACACTGATATACAGACTTTGTCTTTTCTGTTTCTCCTTTCAACGATATATTCTCCCTAACATACAGACAGACAGGGAATGAAGTGGTCAGCACAATGGACTACTGACCAGGAGATCATGGATTAAAATATCAATCAACCCAAACATTCATCACAAGATTTTTTTATCCTGATCAGGTCCTAGCCGGTGCTGAGTGTGTTATGGGCTTGTTGGGAAGACTGGGACAGCATTGTTGAGTCTAATCCACTTTACGAATATATCACTGAGGCTGTTGCTCGAATTTTCTTACCAACATCACCTGTATCTCTTAGGCCTGACTGATATTAGGAAAGTAAGCACAAAGTACAAAAATAATTATGAAAGTAAGCACAAGTACAAAAATTTGTTAGGAAATTAAGCACAAAGTACAAAAAATATATTAGGAAAGTAAGCACAAGTACAAAAATATATTAGGAAAGTAAGCACAAAGTATGACAATATATTAGGAAAGTAAGCACTAAGTAAAAAAAGTCAACAAAAAAAATCAATCAGAAAAGTAAGCACAAATACAAAAATATATTAGAAAAGTAAGCAAAAGTACCAAAATATGTTAGAAAGTAAGCACAAAGTACCACCCTGTTGCACAGTTTCAGCCTGAAATGGAACTCGATAGCATCATCATCACCACCTGTATACTCATCATGATAACAATGTAAAAATTTGTCTCGCATTCTGTGGTCCTTTATGCCCTGTTCTCAGAGTAACCTCATTTTCAGTGGGTTTGAGGTGCGCTCAAGAGCTGAAATAAGCAGTGTGGGAATAGTAACAGAAGATGGGGCAGCAAAAATAAACAAAAGAAAACAAACAAATAAAAAACAAATAACAAAAATAAAACCAAAAAAGCTCAGACATATCCCCCTCAAGCCAAGCCAATCTCTTCCTTCTCAACACTAAAGCTCTGCAACCCACAAAACCAGCTCAGCAGCTAAAATGGGAGAGTTTAAGCTCTTCCAAGATGTATAATCTACATAAAACGCCAAGCAAATGTTGCAAGTTTGCTGATAAAACTTTTACGGACTCAGAAAGTTTTAGACTTTCTCGAATGTCACCACTGTCCCCTTTCATTTGAAAGTGTGCCATGGACAGAAGGTTCTGTTTCACTGGAATTTAAACTGTATGTAATGATTGACAGCACTTAGGAAGATCCAAACATACTCCATCCAAACCTGTCATTGATGGGACTGAACAATATAAGACTGGAACCAGAAAAAAACATGAAAATAGAATCAGAACGCATATTTATTACAACCAGACAAGACGGGCACGTATTTTCGGCCAACTACCTTTGTCAAGCATAAATATAAGATCACAAACAATCAAACACCAAATACAAAAATTAGGAGAAAAAGACTAAAATTTCCCTGCTGCTTTATCCAGTGGGAGAAAAAACTTAAACAGACTGCCAATGGGCAAAGCCAGTGGGCCATATTTTATGGTGTGTGTTGGAACAAGATTAGTCTGAGTTTGTAGGTGTGTTTTTGTATGTAAGTAACACTGTCTCAAAACGATGTATGGAATGTTCTCCCAGTCGAGCTGTGGTGGCAGCATGAAAGCTGCCAACTTTAGGTAATTTCAATGAAGCACTAGTGATGGATATCATACTTATGTAATCCTAATGTTTTTCTTGACTGAATTTCAATGTGACACTTATTACACACACACACACACACACACACACACACACACACACACACACACACACACACACACACACACACACACACACGCACGCACGCATGCATGCATGCACGCACGCACACACGCACGCACGCACACACACACACACACAAAGCCCAAAGAACCATTTGAAAAACTAAAATCTGTTTCATCCAAACAGACCTTCACCATCATTCTGAGGCTGTCTCTTTGTCTGCATGTGACTTATGTCCCCCTTTTTATTAGAATAGATCACATTAATTGATTCTTATCATTCTGCTTGTTTGGTCCACACTGTGTGGACATTATGTTGGTGCACAGACTGCATATTCACTCTTCCATGGGTAGTTTCAGTTTCAGTTTTTCTTTTACGATATCATTACAGCACTTGGAAAACTATCCATTTACATCAATGCCGTTGATAGTGAATGCAGACAAACTAAATCCATTTTTGTTTTTTAATCATTACTGTTGCACAGGCATGTGTATCAGTTTGTTTATTTATAGAATGGATTTTCCTGTGAAATACTGTCAGGGACAAATCTTTATTGCTGTAGTTTCCATTTGACTCCCACACCCTGACCACCAGCACCCTGCATTGCCAACCATGCTAACAAAGCAAAAGCCTAACCTTTTGACTCCCTCACTTTATCCACCAGCTGGTGGATACAGTAAGGGAGTCAAAAGTTAAGTTTTGCAGTTGGTGGCGTCAAAGGGTTAATGATAACGGGAGTCAAAGGTTAAGTGCATACTTCGCATGGGACCACAGTTTACTGTTGTCCAACAGACTAACACCCAGAGAGGGGGAAGGGGGGGGGGGGGGAAGGAAGGAGAAAATTCCCTGTCCAGCCATGACCCAGACCCCAGACATCTGGTTCCTCTTGCTTCCTAGTCGTGTGTACGAGTATTATCCACTTGGCCACCCTTCACTGTCCACAGGCCTCCACTCTCTGCAGCCTATCACACATACCAGCCTGGCTGCATGTTTTCTTTTTTCGATTACAGGAAGCCAGCCTGTATCTAGTGCACATGCTGGTGATAACAGGATTACGGGAAAGGGGGAGGTAAGGCACACTCAGGTTTTTATCATCCCTCCTGAAACTCTAACAAAACAACAAAATCGAAGCTGAAAGTTTGTTCAATCCATAAGACAAGCACATCCAAGTTGAAACTGAATACAGAATACAGGAAGCTGGGTGTCAAAATCGAAGGGGAGTGTTTGTTCAATACACAGGAGGAGCAGTCAGTCTTTTCTTGTCTTGTGTATTAAACAAGCATCAAACTTTGATTTTTCTTCTGTTTCATATTCCAATATTTCAAGCACTAATACTCCTATGGCTTTGCTTGTTGACTGTCCATGCCTCACATCCCGTACAACAGTATTGGTTCTATACAACATTCAAGAACTCTCTTCCTGATGTTAATTGATAGGCATTTGTTGGTAAGAATGCTTGTAATCTTCTTGAATGCTGTTTTGGCTTGGCCGATTCTGCCGGCTATTTCTGATGTGCATCTGCCGTCTGATGAAATGATCTTTCCCAGGTATTTAAACTTATCAACCTGTGTCAAGGTTGTGCCATTTACTGTTAATTTGCATGAGGGGATTTCATGTTTTTTACTGATCACCATGACTTCAGTCTTCCTACTGTTTAGTTCCACCCCTTACCTTTGCTTTCTATTTCTAGTATATTCATATGGTTTTGTGTCCCTTTCATTTTCTGCAATTAGCATGGTGTCATCTGCATATCGTTCCCTCCAACCTTTAATCCAGGGTCTTCTTCTAGGTTTCTCATGATGTACAGTAAAAACAGATCTGGTGACAAAACACAACCCTGTCTAACTCCTCTTTTGATGTTTTGGAAAGAGCTTATATTGTTTTCTATTCTCATTGCAGCTGTTTGTTCCCAGTACATATTTCTGATTATTCTAGGTCTTTTCCATCAACACTGAGTCTCTCCAGTTGGTTGATCAATTCTTCATGTCTTACCGATCGAAAGCCTTGGTATAGTCAACAAAGCATAAATACAAATTCTTATTCATCTCAATTGATCTCTCTATGTAGTTCTTAGGATGTATATGGCGTTAATAGTTCCTTTCCCTTCCACAAATTCACACTGTTCTTCTATTTCTCTTTTGATTCTATTCCTTGTCCTCATCATGATTATTCTTAACAGAATTTTTGTTACATGACTCATCAAGCTGATTGTGTGATGGAGTTCGCATTCTATAGCTCCTGTCTTCTTGGAAGTGCAATGAAATTTGATTTTGACATATCTTTGGGGATATTTCCAGTGTTGTAAATAGACAGAGGCAGCCGAGATGTGGTTTCTAAGAAGAATGTTGAGAGTTCCATGGACAGCAAAGAAAACAAACGAGACAGTCTTGATGGAGGAAGACACAAGTAGATCATTCATAAGGAAGATTAGGAAAAGACAGGCAACATTTATAGGCCATTTTATGAGGAAGGGGGATTTGGAGCACCTGGTCACAAAAGGGAAGCTGGAGGGAAAGAGAGCACCAGGTAGACCCAGGGAGAAAATGCTGGACGGACTTGCATGATGGTTGAAGATGAGGAGGGTGGAGGAGATGCTTGAGGCAACAAGAGATAGAGACAGATGGAAGTCCATGATTGCCAATGCCATGCGGCAGGGCACCTGATGATGATGAATACTCCTATGAACTGGTATAGCTTCTAGACTTAATATTGTGTATTCATGTCAGTCTTTAGTCTGTTTTGAGTCTATTCAAGAGGAAGTCATCACACTCGGACAGTTCCATACATGCTTCACTCGCACCCCAAATCAGCCAGCACTTATCTGGCAGACTCCTTGAGCCTGTGCAAAACCTATGTGCTGGCAACATCTCTAAAAAAAGAGGTGACACCAGCAGAACGATTGAACATTTAACCCTTTGACTACCGCACCCTATCTGCCGAATGCAAAAACTTAACCCTTTGACTCCCTCACCCTATCCACCAGCTTCCTACAGGAAACTGGTGGATAGGGTCAGGTAGTCAAAGGGTTAAGTTTTTGCTTTGCTAGCATGATTGACAATGCTGGATGCTGGTGGGCATGGTGCAGGAGTCAAAGGGTTAAAACAGGCAGCATCCCAGTCAACTTTTATGTTGCAGGCTGGCACTAAACTGGAGACATGAAATCTCAAGTCCAGGGCTCTATCAAAAGTGCCAGCCAGTTCTGTGAAATTATTGGTAGAAGGAAACTGGAAAGGAGTACAGGGAAGTGGTAAGCAAAGTAGGGATGGACTGTGTAAGACTTTGTCATCAATACTACTGTTATCGTGCCAATCACATGGAGGGATTGTATAAGACTTTGTCAATCAATACTACTGTTATTGTGCCAATCACATGGAGGGAATGTATCAGACTTTGTCAATCAATACTACTGTTATCGTGCCAATCACATGGAGGGATTGTATAAGACTTTGTCATCAATACTACTGTTATTGTGCCAATCACATGGAGGGACTGTGTAAGACTTTGTCAATCAATACTACTGTTATTGTGCCAATCACATGGAGGGACTGTGTAAAACTTTGTCAATCAATACTACTGTTATTGTGCCAATCACATAGAGGGATTGTATAAGACTTTGTCATCAATACTACTGTTATCGTGCCAATCACATGGAGGGATTGTGTCAGACTTTGTCAATCAATACTACTGTTATCGTGTCAATTACATGGAGGGATTGTGTCAGACTTGTTGTGTCAATCACATGGAGGGATTGTGTCAGACTTTGTCAATCAATACTACTGTTATCGTGTCAATCACATGGAGGCATTGTGTCAGACTTTGTCAATCAATACTACTGTTATCGTGCCAATCACATAGAGGGATTGTGTCAGACTTTGTCAATCAATACTACTGTTATTGTGCCAATCACATGGAGGGATTGTATCAGACTTTGTCAATCAATACTACTGTTATTGTGCCAATCACATAGATGGACTGTATAAGACTTTGTCATCAATACTACTGTTATTGTGCCAATCACATGGACGGAGTGTATCAGACTTTGTCATCAATACTACTGTTATCGTGCCAATCACATGGACGGGGTGTATAAGACTTTGTCATCAATACTACTGTTATCGTGCCAATCACATGGACGGAGTGTATAAGACTTTGTCATCAATACTACTGTTATCGTGTCAATCACATGGAGGGATTGTATAAGACTTTGTCATCAATACTACTGTTATCGTGCCAATCACATGGAGGGATTGTATAAGACTTTGTCATCAATACTACTGTTATTGTGCCAATCACATGGAGGGATTGTGTAAGACTTTGTCATCAATACTACTGTTATTGTGCCAATCACATGGAGGGATTGTGTCAGACTTTGTCATCCATACTATTGTTATCGTGCCAATCACATGGAGGGATTGTGTCAGACTGTCATCAATACTACTGTTATTGTGCCAATCACATGGAGGGACTGTGTCAGACTTTGTCATCAATACTACTGTTATCATGCCAATCACATGGACGGACTGTGTAAGACTTTGTCATCAATACTGTTATTGTGCCAATCACATAGAGGGATTGTATAAGACTTTGTCATCAATACTACTGTTATTGTGCCAATCACATGGAGGGATTGTATAAGACTTTGTCATCAATACTACTGTTATTGTGCCAATCACATGGAGGGATTGTGTCAGACTTTGTCATCAATACTACTGTTATCGTGCCAATCACATGGAGGGATTGTATAAGACTTTGTCATCAATACTGTTATCGTGCCAATCACATGGAGGGACTGTGTCAGACTTTGTCATCAATACTACTGTTATCATGCCAATCACATGGACGGACTGTGTAAGACTTTGTCATCAATACTGTTATCATGCCAATCACATGGACGGACTGTGTAAGACTTTGTCATCAATACTGTTATTGTGTTAATCACATGGAGGGACTGTGTAAGACTTTGTCATCAATACTACTGTTATTGTGTCAATCACATGGATGGACTGTGTAAGACTTTGTCATCAATACTGTTATTGTGTCAACCACATGGATGGACTGTGTAAGACTTTGTCATCAATACTACTGATATTGTGCCAATCACATGGAGGGATTGTGTAAGACTTTGTCAATCAATACTACTGTTATCATGCAAACCACAAACTATGGACTGATAAACTGAGGACAGCTGGGCTGGATGACTCATCTAATGATCAGACAGCTCAAATTCATCCCAGTCTGTAACATAAATACTGGCTTGCTAAGTTCGTGGTTTGGTTCAGCTTTTACTTCAACACCCACCTCAGTGATATGGCTGACAGGGATAACCATCCCAGAAAAGTGGGGGGAAGGGGGACTTATCTAATCCTATACTGACTCCACCAGAACAACAGTGATGTTAAGATGGGACAATCAGATAGCCAGTTTTCATATTATTATTATTATTATTATGAACATTTAGTACGCCTAATCAAATTAATGCCCTAGGCGTTAACAATGGCAAAACATAACCGAAATCACAAGCACGCACACACACGCCCACAAACACACACACGCACACACACACACACACACACACACACACACACACACACACACACGCACACGCACACACACACACACACACACACACACAGCACGACATGCAAATGCAATGACACATTGACACTAAGACATTATAAAGCCAACATTACGTTACATGGGGGGAGGGGGGCAGAAATTACCAGTTATTTGGGAAACAGAGAGGGTGAGTATCTGAGTGAGCGAGGTAGCTGATTCCAGATAGTTGGAGCTTGATAGGAAAAAGAACGCTGCCCAAACCTTTTAGTGCGGACTATGGGGATACTATAGAGACGGGTGTCGGATGAGGACCGCAAAGCTCGAGATGGCGTGTAGAGATGTAACAGATGGGCGAGATACTCAGGACAGGAAGACTCAATAGATTTGAAGCAGAGACAGGCAATCTTGTAGGATATTCTTTGCTGAACCGGGAGCCAGTGAAGAGAACAGAGCAATGGCGTAACATGGTTAAATTTTGAAGAGCGGAAGATGAGACGGGCAGCATGATTTTGAACTTTCTGAAGTTTGTTAATGAGGTGAGAGGGGGAGCCAGACAAAAGAGCATTACAGTAATCAAGACGAGATAGAACAAGTGCACAGACAAGAGTCTTTGTCGTGTCTTCTGAGAGGAGATGGCGGATAGAAGCAATTCGGCGGAGTTCAAGAAAACAAGTCCGACAAACGTTGCTAACATGCAGATGGAAGGACAGGGTTTGGTCAAGAGTTACACCAAGGTTACGGGCAGAATAGGAGAGAGTGATAGACGAGTCAACAAGTGTGATGGAGGTTGGAAGAGAGGGGTGATTTTGGAGTTTGGGTGGGGTGATCAAGATCAATTCGGATTTCTCTTCATTCAATTTCAGTTTGTTTTCAGTCATCCAATCCTTCAGGTCGGCTACACAAGATTGGGTGTTTTGGATCATGAGGGGAAGGTCAGGGAGAGGCCCAGAGACATACAGCTGATTGTCATCCGAGAAAGAATGATGCTGAAGTAGGTGTTCTTGGACAATAGAGGAGACAGGATAGGTGTAGAGAATGAAAAGTAGGGGGCCCAGAACAGATCCCTGTGGCACTCCATAGGTCAGACAGAAAGCATTAGAAGAAAGACCATTGACAGAAACTACTTGCAGACGATCGGTGATGTAAGAATGAAACCAATTCAAGACAGTATCATGGAGCCCAAAAGAGTGATGCAGACGGGAGAGAAGGATAGAGTGGTCAATAGTGTCAAAGGCAGCAGATAGGTCCAAGAGAGTCAAAAGTATATAAGGCACCCTGGGATTCGATCCCACAACCATTAGCATGTGAATCCGATGCACAAACCAACTGAGCTACTGTGGTCCGCTGAAGTTCCTGATGATGCTGTTTCCTATTCATTACAAGGTCCTACCCACGCACATGGTTTTGCAGAGGCAAATGGAATCTACTAGACCATTATTGTCAGATCTGGCTGAAGCACACAGAAGTATCAGAGTGTGATGCGTCGTTGAACAAATTCCAATGAAGAATGGAACGCTGAAGAAATCATGTGGAGTTTTATTGTCAGCCCTATGCGTAATATTACACAGACATGGAAGCAAACCTGTGGATAGTGAACTGACAATGAGAATGGGTTGGAGGAGGGTAGGGGGACATAAAGGTAAGGTCATTTGTGTTTTCATCCTTACATTGAGATTGTGCTGCTGCATGCAAATTTGCAGGGCGGAGGAGTAGTAGTGTGGTCAGACATATTATGTCCTCATAATGACAGTAGGGTGAGACCAGACTTATTAATCTTTGCAAAGGCAATAAGGTGGGACCAGACTCATCATGTCTTCATTACTGATGGTGGGGTGGGACTTGACAACTTCTTTCTTCACTTTGACTGTAAGGTAGAATTAGAATAACTTACTCTATACTATGAAATGGAGCGCATCCAAACTAAGTCATTTTTCGATCTGTGGGTGGGATGGGACCACAATCATTTATCTGTGGGTGGGATGGGACCACAATCATTTATCTGTGGGTGGGATGGGACCACAATCATTTATCTTTCCATGGGTCAGGTTAATATACCATGTGAGACACACAGAGAGGCAGAAATTGATCCAGCAGTTGTACTGTGACCTCTGAACAGATTTGATAGTTTACACTTTTTAACCTCACACCAAATCATCAAGCAGCACACTGAACCATATGAAGATCTCCTGACTTCAGTTAACAGAAAACTACGCTGGTATGGCCATATAACAAGATCCCAATGGCTTTGCAAGATCGATACTCCAAAGAACTGTTGTGAAATGAAAATGGAGGGGAAGACCAAAAAACAACAACAAACAAACAAAAAACAACAACAACAACAACAAAACCCGGACTGACAGCATTGCAGAATGGACAGAAAAACCATCTGCATAGACCAGGTTTTGGCACACAACCGACACAGCTGGAGGAATCTAATGAACAGATCTTTGGTGTGGCTCCCCACTGACTCTTCACTAAGCTAAGGGGGAAGCAGAAGAAGAAGAAACTTGTACTGATTTGGTCGTCCACATATCATGGTAACATGCCACATGCAACGCAGAAAATGGTTTGATCAAGTGGACCATTTGGAAGCGACCCTTGAAATAGTTGGACAGTTTATGCAAGTACTCCCACTGATACTAACTGATAGGCTCATCAAACTTTTCAACTTAGCTGCGTTTTGTTCCTCTGTCTGTTAATAATGTTCTTGAGACTATAGTGACCTGTTTTTGTTTTGTTTTGTTTTTTTGTTTTTTGAGTTAGTTTATTGTTAACAGGCTTCGTATGGGAAAGTTACGGTGGCTGAGAACAGAAAGAGTAGCAGATGTACTTGCAGCGACAAGAGATAGATTTGTATGGACGGTCATGTGGCAGGGCACATTATGATGAGTTTCTTGTGTGTTTTTTTTTTTAAATCAATGGAATCAGTTTTCAAACACATGTCCAAAAATATCGCAGAATCTATCTGCTCTTCCCCAGGAGCTGTACACCGTTTTCTAACAAGGCACCATAATCCTGCAGTAACTCTCCCACATGAAAACCTGTTGGCAATGGGGGTGATGAAGGAGATGGATGGATCGTAATCCTGTGGGTCTTTAACAACATCAATCATATCTGTAAACTTGCCACACACATAAGCCTGGGGATTGTGAACGTATGGGTAAATGAGGGTAGGTGAAAAGTGAGAAATGGGGAGGTGGGAGAGGAAGGGAAGAGGGGGTAAGGGTGTGTACGTGTGGCATGTATTTATTATCGGTCCTGATGTAAGAGACAATGGGGAGAAGCTGGAGAAAATCGAACACAGCCGGAAACCGTTTCTCTGAGTTATGTGTTTTTTGTGTCTTCCCTCTTTCCTTATTTATGGGAAGGGTGTGTGTAAGAGAGAGAGAAAGTGAGAGAGTGTGTGTGAGGGTGTGTTCTTTTGTCTGCTCTCTGCGTATGTGAGTGAGTGCGGGTGTTTATGTGTGTGAGTGAGGGTGTTTATGTGTGTGTGTTCTCTGTGAATCTGTGTACGTGAGGGTGTTTATGTGTGTATTTGTTTTCTGTGTATGTGTGTGTATGAGAGTGTTTCTGTGTGTGTTCTCAGTGTATGTGTGTGTGAGGGTGTTTATGTGTGTGTTTGTTCTATATGTATGAGTGAGGGTGTTTCTGTGTGTATTCTCTGTGTATATGTATGAGTGAGGGTGTTTATGTGTGTGTATGTGTGCAAGTGAAAATGTTTCTGTATGCTTGTGTTTGTTCTCTATGTATGTGTATGGGTGATGGTGTTTATGCATGAGTGTGTTTGTTCTGTGTGTGTGTGAGTGTGTGTGAGTGTGTGTGTGTGTGTGTGTGTGTGTGTGTGTGTGTGTGTGTGTGTGTGTGTGTGTGTGTGTGTGTGTGTGTGTGTGTGTGTGTGTGTGTGTGTGTGTGTGTGTGTTTCTGCACACATGTGTTTTTGTTCTATGTGTGTGTATATGGGTGTACACACATGTGTGTTTACTGTGTGTGTGTGTGTTTGTGTGTGCATGCATGTGCATTTGTTCTCTGTACGTATGTGTTTGGAATTAAAAGTTGGTGCAAGAGAGACTGATTACACTCAGACAATTCCATATGCGCTTTATCTACATCTGCCAGCATTTATCCGGCAGACTCATCCAGCACAGAACCCTAAGCACTGGTAAAGTCTTGGAATAGCGGAAGGAATCTACCAATGAATTACTCACGCCTCCGGAATGATTGGAGCATTAGGAGGGGCAGTATGCCAATTAGTTTTCATGTTGATGGATGGACTGACCTCTTGGGATATGAGATTTTGAGTCTCTATCAAAAATATGTGTGTGGTGTGTGTGTGTGTGTGTGTGTGTGTGTGTGTGTGTGTGTGTGTAT
>CM060314.1:40823804-40856304 GCA_030674185.1 Monoplex corrugatus | reverse complement strand
TTCTTTGTATTTGATTTTTATTTTCTGTTATTCTTCTTTGTATTTGATTTTTATTTTCTGTTATTCTTCTTTGTGTTTGATTTTTTATTTTCTCTGTTATTCTTCTTTGTATTTGATTTTTATTTTCTGTTATTCTTCTTTGTATTTGATTTTTATTTTCTGTTATTCTTCTTTGTGTCTGATTTTTATATTCACAAATGAGAACTGAGTCTTGCTCCTATTACGTGAAGCACTCTACTGCTTTGTGCCATCTGTGTGTCTGATTTTAATATTCACAAACGGGAACCGAGTATTGTTCCTGTTATGTGGGGCAGTGCCCTGCTTCAAGCCATTTGTTTATGTGATAAAAGACACTCAAAAAATAAAAATGAGACTGCATTATTCTACAGCCTTTTGTCCCTCTGATCTCCACTGATGTCAGATTTACCTCCTTGTCTTTAACAAGAGAAAGCCAACCTAGCAATGAGTTTACGCATGCATGTGCAAGATGCACACTCTCTCACACACAAGCATCCACCACACACATATCAAAGTAACAGTTTTACTGAAGATAATTTGCGAATTCATGTTTTGCCGAGTACACCTGTGGTCGTCTGCAGTTGAAAAACTGCAAGACTGTTAATTACACATGCCTTTTAGTTTTACATTCCCACAGTTGAAGACAATGATAACATGATATATGAAATCGTTAGCTGCCAATCTTTTATCACACATATTACAATCCGGCTGTATCTTATAGCCAGCCCCACTTGGGTTCTTATGAGGATGAGACCTTGAGTCGTGTGTACATACACACACACACACACACACACACACATTAACACACACACAAACACAGCACATAACACTTGGCACATACACTTGCATATACACACAAAAAGAGACTGGCGTGAAAAAAGAGAGAAAGCGGAAGGAAAGAGGAAAAGAAACAGGTAGAGTGAGATTACAAAACAGAGGAAAGAGAGAGAGAGAGACTCAGAGAGAGAGAGAGAGAGAGAGAGAGAGAGAGAGAGAGAGAGAGAGAGAGAGAGAGAGAGAGACAGACAGACAGACAGACAGACAGACAGACAGTCAGACAGACACAGACCGATAGAGACACCAATAGAGACAGAGAAAGAGACTCAGAGAGAGTTGGGGAAGAGTACATGATTCTAGGTTATTACAAATCTACTCAAGACATTTCCAGAATGCAGCTTTACATACAACATCTACCAAGTTTGGTCTGGATTTCCATCACATGCCATATTATGTAGTACAAGTATATGGAAATCATTCACGCACCATACCACCACCTTGATAAAACCACACACACACACACACACACACACACACAAACACACATACACACACACACACAGACAGACACATACACACACACATACACACACACACACACACACACACATACACACACATACACACACACACACACACACACATACACACACACACACATACACATACACATACACACACACACACACCTCCTAGACAGCTACAATCAGCCTTGAAGATGGATATATTCTTATTCACCATACTACACATTATTTAATAAAAGACACCAATCATCTAATCTCCCAATCAACCAATCAAATATAAATGAAATCTTCAGGCTGGTTTTCAATTGTTTAGAACTAAATACACTCCAGACAGCTACAATCTGCCCTGGATTTGGATGTGTTCATGCACAATCAGCACACAACACACCAACAAAGGACAACCACCCAATCAATCAAACAAAAAAGCAAAATCTTCACGAAAAGCATTTATTTTGTATAATAAATATACAGTCCCCATCTATTTGGAGCATTCTGCTTCAAGATCTCTATTATTCAATTTTTTAACCCTTACCCCCCTCACCCTACACACAAGCTTCCTGCAGGAAGTTGGTGAACACAGGGAGGGAAAGAAATGGTTAACCTCATTAAAAATTTCCCTGGAGACAAGCCATCCAATTTCTTCCAACCTCGTTAAAACCTACCCAGAAAGGCATGTTTGCGCAAGACCTTCCATAATCAGTTTTCTAGAATATTCCTAGTCTTCTACGTATGTATTCTGATGTTTTTTGTTTTTAGTTATGCGTGCCTGCTCCCATTTTGTGCATGTGTGTGACTGTGTAGGTGTGACTCTTTGTAGGTGTGACTCTGTTGTGTGTGTGTGTGTGTGTGTGTGTGTGTGTGTGTGTGTGTGTGTGTGAGTGTGTGTGTGTGTGTGTTTGTGTGTGTGTGTTTTTTGTGTGTGTTGTGGTGTGTGTGTGTGTGTGTGTGTGTGTGTGTGTGCATGTGTGTGTGTGTGTGTTGTTTATATGTAACAAAAGTAGAAAGAGACAGAAGGGGAAGAGAGAGGGAGAAAGAAAGAGAGATAGAGAATGAGGAAAAGGAAGAGAAAGAAAGACAGATGCATAAAAGGTCAGACAGACAGACTGAGAGAAATTGCGTGTCAATTCAATTTCTTCAACTGCTATGAAGGCTCGTTTTTGTTTGATCACCTCTACATAATTTTTCTTCAGTTTGTCCAGTTTGTATTAGTTTATGATGAACAGTTTTTATGATTTATCATTTTATGACATGCCATATCCCATTCCATGCTTTTTATTTCATTCATTGTTGTGTGTGTGTGCGTGTGTGTGTGTGTGTTGTGTGTGTGTGTGTGTGTGTGTGTGTGTGTGGGTGTGGTGGTGTGTGTGTGTGTGTGTGTGTGTGTGTGTGTGTGTGTGTGGTGTGTGTGTGTGTGTGTTGTGTGTGTGTGTGTGTGTGTGTGTGTGTGTGTGTGTGTGTGTGTGTGTGTGTGTGTGTGTGTGTGTGTGTGTGTGTGTGTGTGTGTGTGTGTGTGTGTGTGCGTGCGTGTGCGTGCGTGCGTGCGCGCGCGGTGTGCATGCGTGTGTAAGTGTTTATAAACAGATGACTGTCAATACTGTATGATCATACTGTTCTGTACTGAGATATTACAAAACTTATTTTACATTAAAGATTAAGAGCTTTCAATCATATTAACCCTTTTGACTCCTGCACCCTTTCCACCAGCATCCTGCATTGGCGACCATGCTAGCAAAGCAAAAACTTAATCCTTTGACTCACTCACCCTATCCACCAGCTTCTTGCAGGAAGCTGGTGGATAGGATGAAGAAGTGAAAGGGTTAAGTTTTTGCAGTTGGTGGATAGGTTGCGGGGGTCAAAGGGTTAAGCCAATCGAACATTTTGTCAGTCATGGCTAATCGAGGTCTTCAAAAATGTACAGCATCTGAGCTCTTTTTAAAAAAATTTTTTTAACAACCATGGCAAACCTCAAACTGGACAATCCTTGGATATCACATTATATCCAATATATTGTTTTACTTTAATAAGTTTTATATGGACGAATTTTACTTTGGGGCAAATAATTTCCTCATATAAGACCTACTCCATTTAACACATTCTTTGTCCAATCCTATGCAAGCACAGTATTGTGCATTGTGCATGCTGAGACACAAACTCTCCTTAGTGTCCCTTCTAGTCCTTCTCACAATATGAACTTGTCTGAAGAATAAAAAGAGAGTAATTAATATGGTCTGAAATCACAGCCTAACCAGACAAGGGCATAGCAAGGAAAATGATCTAATTGCTTTGCTGCCAAACAGAAATTATTGACTGCGAAGTGAAAAATGAACCTGCATGATAAACTCTTCAGCCACGTTCCTCACGCTTGTTAGCTTCATCGATTCTGTGTTTTCTCTCTGCATAGCAAATATTTTGAAATTTTAGACTGGATAAAATTATACCGCAAATGTGTGCAGGTTAAAGTGATTTGAGTGCCAGGCAAGATATAAAGATGATGATGTGTATAATCTGATTTGTATGTGTGCCTGCATGTGGGATTGTGATGAATGTGTGTGTGTGTGTGTGTGTGTGTGTGTGTGTGTGTGTGTGTGTGTGTGTGTGTGTGTGTGTGTGTGTGTGTGTGTGTGTGTGTGTGTGTTCGTTCGTTCCTTGATTTAACGTCTTTTCACTATAAGTGATATTAGTGTGTGTGTGTGTGTGTGTGTGTGAGTGTGGTGTGTGTGTGTGTGTGTGTGTGTGGTGTGTGTGTGTGTGTGTGTGTGTGTGTGTGTGTGTGTGGTGTGTGTGTGTGTGTGTGTGTGTGTGTGTGGTGTGTGTGTGTGTGTGTGTGTGTGTGTGTGTGTGTGTGTGTGTGTGTGTGTGTGTGCATGTGTGTGTGTGTGTGTTGTTTATATGTAACAAAAGTAGAAAGAGACAGAAGGGGAAGAGAGAGGGAGAAAGAAAGAGAGATAGAGAATGAGGAAAAGGAAGAGAAAGAAAGACAGATGCATAAAAGGTCAGACAGACAGACTGAGAGAAATTGCGTGTCAATTCAATTTCTTCAACTGCTATGAAGGCTCGTTTTTGTTTGATCACCTCTACATAATTTTTCTTCAGTTTGTCCAGTTTGTATTAGTTTATGATGAACAGTTTTTATGATTTATCATTTTATGACATGCCATATCCCATTCCATGCTTTTTATTCATTCATGTGTGTGTGCATGTGCTGTGTGTGTGTGTGTGTGTGTGTGTGTGTGTGTGTGTGTGTGTGTGTGTGTGTGTGTGTGTGTGTGTGTTGTGTGTGTGTCGTGAGTGTGTGTGTGTGTGTGGTGTGTGTGTGTGTGTGTGTGTGCGTGGTGCGTGCGTGCGTGCGTGCGTGCGTGCGTGTGCGTGCGTGCGTGCTGCGCGCGCGTGTGCATGCATGTGTAAGTGTTTATAAACAGATGACTGTCAATACTGTATGATCATACTGTTCTGTACTGAGATATTACAAAACTTATTTTACATTAAAGATTAAGAGCTTTCAATCATATTAACCCTTTTGACTCCTGCACCCTTTCCACCAGCATCCTGCATTGGCGACCATGCTAGCAAAGCAAAAACTTAATCCTTTGACTCACTCACCCTATCCACCAGCTTCTTGCAGGAAGCTGGTGGATAGGATGAAGAAGTGAAAGGGTTAAGTTTTTGCAGTTGGTGGATAGGTTGCGGGGGTCAAAGGGTTAAGCCAATCGAACATTTTGTCAGTCATGGCTAATCGAGGTCTTCAAAAATGTACAGCATCTGAGCTCTTTTTAAAAAATTTTTTTTAACAACCATGGCAAACCTCAAACTGGACAATCCTTGGATATCACATTATATCCAATATATTGTTTTACTTTAATAAGTTTTATATGGACGAATTTTACTTTGGGGCAAATAATTTCCTCATATAAGACCTACTCCATTTAACACATTCTTTGTCCAATCCTATGCAAGCACAGTATTGTGCATTGTGCATGCTGAGACACAAACTCTCCTTAGTGTCCCTTCTAGTCCTTCTCACAATATGAACTTGTCTGAAGAATAAAAAGAGAGTAATTAATATGGTCTGAAATCACAGCCTAACCAGACAAGGGCTTAGCAAGGAAAATGATCTAATTGCTTTGCTGCCAAACAGAAATTATTGACTGCGAAGTGAAAAATGAACCTGCATGATAAACTCTTCAGCCACGTTCCTCACGCTTGTTAGCTTCATCGATTCTGTGTTTTCTCTCTGCATAGCAAATATTTTGAAATTTTAGACTGGATAAAATTATACCGCAAATGTGTGCAGGTTAAAGTGATTTGAGTGCCAGGCAAGATATAAAGATGATGATGTGTATAATCTGATTTGTATGTGTGCCTGCATGTGGGATTGTGATGAATGTGTGTGTGTGTGTGTGTGTGTGTGTGTGTGTGTGTGTGTGTGTGTGTGTGTGTGTGTGTGTGTGTGTGTGTGTGTGTGTGTGTGTGTGTGTGTGTGTGTGTTCGTTCGTTCCTTGATTTAACGTCTTTTCACTATAAGTGATATTAGTGTGTGTGTGTGTGTGTGTGTGATGTGTGTGTGTGTGTGTGTGTGTGTGTGTGTGTGTGTGTGTGTGTGTGTGTGTGCGTGTGTGTGAGTGTGTGTGTGTGTGTGTATGTGTGTGTGTGTGTGTGTGTGTGTGTGGTGTGTGTGTGTGTGTGTGTGTGTATGTGTGTGTGTGTGTGTGTTGTTTATATGAAGAATAACAAAAGAGAAGAAAGAAGGGAAAGAGGAGAAAGAAAGATGAGAAAGGAAAAGAGAAAAGAAGACAGATGCATAAAAGGTCAGACAGACAGACTGAGAGAAATTGCGTGTCAATTCAATTTCTTCAACTGCTATGAAGGCTCGTTTTTGTTTGATCACCTCTACATAATTTTTCTTCAGTTTGTCCAGTTTGTATTAGTTTATGATGAACAGTTTTTATGATTTATCATTTTATGACATGCCATATCCCATTCC
Source organism: Monoplex corrugatus (assembly GCA_030674185.1). Taxonomy (NCBI): domain Eukaryota; kingdom Metazoa; phylum Mollusca; class Gastropoda; order Littorinimorpha; family Ranellidae; genus Monoplex; species Monoplex corrugatus. Next base: position 40,850,004 of record CM060314.1, on the reverse strand, counting down.
ATGCTTTTATTCATTCATGGTGTGTGCATGTGCTCTGTGTGTGTGTGTGATGTGTGTGTGTGTGTGTGTGTGTGTGTGTGTGTGTGTGTGTGTGTGTGTGTGTGTGTGTGTGTGTGTGTGTGTGTGTGTGTGTGTGTGTGTGTGTGTGTGTGTGTGTGTGTGTGTGTTGTTCGTTCCTTTATTTAACGTCTTTTCACTATAGTGATTTAGTGTGTGTATGTGTGTGGTGTGTGTGTGTGTGTGTGTGTGTGTGTGTGGTGTGTGTTGTGTGTGTGTGTGTTGTGTGTGTGTGTGAGTGTGTGTGTGTGTGTGTGTGTGTGTGTGTGTGTGTGTGTGTGTGTGGTGTGTGTGTGTGTGTGTGTGTGTGTGTGTGTGTGTGTGTGTGTGTGTGTGTGTGTGTGTGTGTGTGTGTGTGTGTGTGTGTGTGTGTGTGTGTGTGTGTGTGTGTGTGTGTGTGTGTGTGTGTGTGTGTGTGTGTGTGTGTGTGTGTGTGTGTGTGTGTGTGTGTGTGTGTGTGTGTGTGTGTGTGTATGTAAGAAAGATATAAAACAGACAGCAGACACAAAGGCAAAATGTCAGCATGACAGAAATGGGTTCGTTACAAAACCAACCAACAATTCAACCGACCAACCACACCCATCTCATTACAAAGGAAATGACACACCTAATATGCTGAAGCCAAGTGTTGGCTTCAATATTGGTTTCATGACCTCAACACTCAAACAAAGGTAACATGTTGGCTTCAATATTGGTTTCACGACCTCAACACTCAAACAAACAAAGGTAATGTGTTGGCTTCAATATTGGTTTCATGACATCAACACTCAAACAAAGGTAATGTGTTGGCTTCAATATTGGTTTCATGACATCAACACTCAAACAAACAAAGGTAATGTGTTGGCTTTAATATTGGTTTCATGACCTCAACACTCAAAGGTAATGTGTTGGCTTCAATATTGGTTTCATGAAATATATATGGTCAACTATCATGGTTGATAAAGTCCAACCTAGCATTTTATTTCTGTACCCTCATGTGGGATCTCAATGTTTGTGAGGGGGGTTGGTGCTAGGTGCCATGCGCTTATGTAAGTTGCTGTTGTTTGCGCAGAGCCTCAGCAACTCTCTCCACAGGCCTCCACAAGTCCAGGGCAAACCGAGGTAAGACAGCTGTTCTCATAGGAGATACAGACGGCTGAACAGTAGATGGCAAGATGCAGCATATTATGGCCAAAACCACATGCAGTGCTCTGTAGCAATGCCCTTTATGTAGTATGCGGCTGCGGGATTTTCTGTCTGGGTTTACTTCCATAGCCTTTCCCCACCCAAAGGGTAACCCACAAGACTGCAGAGACAGGCGTAGGTCGCACAGTCTACTGTAATACTGTAGCAGAGACTTCGCGCTGACCTGGTTTCATGATATCAACACTCAAACAAACAAAAGTAACCCATCCTGAATAAATGGAAAAAAGAGTAGAAAGACCCACTTGATGCACTGAGGGCTAGTGTTGGGCTTCAATACTGGGTTGGTGATCTCATGCTCCTTCTTGAACAGGGGGCTGATGTACTCCTGCATGTGGCGAGACAAGTAGCCCCACAAGGAGTACGTCCTTTCCGACAACCTGCAACACACAATACATTTGTCAAAGAAATAGGTTTTTGTTGTTGGCGGTGATAGTTTTTTTTTCCAGTTCAAACAACATTTTCTTGTATGCATAATGTTTGCCCAAACGACGCAGGCAGCATGTAGCTGCACAATCTGCATACTGTCTCTACAGTAGGTGTGCATGTTAGGTATTTTTGTTTTCCAGTTCAAGCAGTATTTTCCTGGATGCTTGTATGCATAATGTTTGCCCAAACGACACAGGCAGCATGTCGCTGCACAATCTGCATACTGTCTCTCCAGCAAGTGTGCATGTTAAGAGTTTTCGTGTTTCCATGTTCTGTGTGTGTGGACACATATGAAGGGAGTTCAGAATCTAGCAAGTCTGTGCGCATATATTGACCAGGGAAATCAGAAAAATTTCCCCTGTTTATCCACCAGGCACTACCAGAGCAGAGTCAATTTCAGACCTTCCTTGTGAAAGTCCACCAGGCACTACCAAGGCAAGGTCAATTTCAGACCTTCCTAACTAAAGTCCACCGGGCACTACCAGAGCACAGTGAATTTCAGACCTTCTCAATTAAAGTCTGCCAGGCGCTACCAAGGCAGAGTCAATTTCAGACCTTCCCAATGAAAGTCCACCAGGCACTCCAAGGCAGGGTCAATGTCAGACCTTCCTTATGAAAGTCCAATGTCCTAAACACTTAGCTATCATGCTTATCAAGGAACATCTGATTTCCTGTCTCTACTAGGCATAGCATTTTATACTATTGCATCATCTATCAGGTGTTGTTCACAACAAATATGTTCTCTCCAACAATCTACACTGTATAGCCATGAACATATTACCAAACATAGCATTTTCTCTTAAAGCATCGCCGAATAAGTGATATTTATCTTCATATCACCGAACATGGCATTTTGGATTGAACAGAATTATCTATTTATTCAGTTATTCATCTTGTTAAAATGGCATTTCAGACAAACGCATTCAAATCTGAAACCAGATGAAAGACTAATAAGCCTCCAAAAATTATATTCCATCTGAACTGTACAAACTTATGACTGTAAAAGAAAGATTCATTTTAATTTCTGTGACAGAAAGCAGCATCGTTTTAAACTGCTGCATTGAATGAGTAAACACAACAAAAAACGTGTGCATGCATGTGCTCACACACACACACACACACACACACACACACACACACACACACACACACACACACACACACACACACACACACACACACATACACACACACATAAACACACATATATGAATGCAGAATGTCATATAAATTAAAGCAAAAAATGACATACACTAGAGTCCTACACACCCAGCCACCCACTTCCAAGTACACAAGACACATTACCCCAGTGCTCTTTCTGAATGGCTTCAGCCATTCCGGAGCAAATTTCACCATAAACCCAAATCCCAGAATGAAAACTGTTATTAAATTAGACTTAAAAAAACAAAAACACATAAAAAACCAAACTTAAGGCAAAACATGACCTCAAATGTTTTTCCATTTTTCATATCTAAAAGTTTTGATGTGTTCGTTTTAAAGAAACTTGAGAAAACTTTTCTTTCAAAAGCATGGAGCTGTTTTCCTCAGCCAAACTTTTAATGATCTCATTTGAATATGTGTGTAGGTGTGTAGGAGGTTATGGATAAACAGCGGAGAAGAGAGAAAAAACTGAATTAATATCAAATCAAGTTCACATGACTGTGGCCATTAGTACGCAGCCAGTTCATTTATGGATAGGAAAAACAGCCTGAAGGCTGAATATGCCGTCAAAAAACTTTGCCTGTGTCCAGGGAACCAGTGGCAGCCAAGGGGGGAGGTGGCAACCCTTTATATAAACATTCCAACCCTATGATTTACCAATGGTGCAGGATCCGAATGAGATATTGATCAAGAACAAGAAGAAAGGGTTGAATTCGAAGCTAAACTGCTTGTAAGAATTCTAGAACTATTTTTGATGAGAGCTGATATTTTACACCCAGAAAGAACATTCAAAAATATATCTGAAGCCACTGACAGGAACAGATGGGTTGATCATACCAGATCAAGACAGGAAAGCACAGACAGCCATCCAAACGGGCACAACACAGCAGGGAGCATCAAGCCTGGAAGGAAGAAGCAAGTTCTCAAGGGAACGGGATGCCATGTGGCTTCCACAAAAGCAACTGCCTGACACTCTACTTTCATTTTCTCTAGTGGCCCCATTAGTTCAAATGGTTAGAGTGCCTGCTGCTAATGCAGAGGTCGTGTGCTCAACCCTCAGATGGGTCATGTTTTTTATCACATGGCGTTCATCATGTCAGTGTCCATGGAACTTGTTCAATGTGCAAAGACGCTATTTTGAGAAACAAAACTGGAACCAGAGGGAGATATTTTGTACAGGACAAGACTTGCTGATCAGTACTCATGAAACCAGGAAGAGTATCCAATTGAATGTGTATATCTGTCTATACTGAGTTACAAGCACTCTGAAATTCTTATAAATTTGTGCAAATACACAACATTAATATTACTAAGTGTATTACACTTATTGCCATAAAGCTTCTTTTCCTTTCCTTTAAAAATTTGTTTATTCACTTTTTCTACACAATACCTGTAGCATGCTTCATTACCACCTACAAACAGACATACAGCACAACATCCATGTGTAAATTGTAAAGTATGTTCCCAAAATCTGGAACGCCACTACTGGAATGGACTGTTGACAAATGAGTCTGAGAAGTGCTCTACAGCATAATTTAACCTCATGAGGAAAAAACACACATACACACATACACACACACACACACACACGCACACACACACACACACACACACACACACACACACACACACACACACACACACACACACACACACACACACACACACACACAGCAGCAGCAGCAGCAACAACTGCACACAAGCCAGTAGGAAGATGTACTTCAGCCAAACAAACAAAAAATCCATTAAACCATTATTAGAAATCAACAAAAAGTTATTTTTCCTCACCTAAGATCTAAGCGATCCTTTTCACAGTTGCCAATGAAGGTGCCAAACTGACAGGAGTAGGCGTGGTCAAAGATGGTGAGAAGGAAACGCTCGTTGAACTGGAAGGCGCACGGGAACTGTTGAGTCAGCTGCCACACACACTCCAAAAACTGGGCAAAGACAGGGGACACCTCCTTCGCATCCACACTGTCCAGGTACCCACACCTGTCTGTAAACTTGTGGCCAAATGACAGCCACTCTTTCTCTATTAACACCTGAAACATGCAAAGTACCCATCCATGTGATTACACACATATACACACACACACACGGAGACACACACACACACACAGACACACACGCGCAAACACACACACACACACACACACACACACACACACACACACACACACACACATATCTACATATATATATCTACATATATCTATCTATATATATATATATATATATATGTGTGTGTGTGTGTGTGTGTGTGTGTGTGTGTATAAGATATAATACTGTGTAAATATTGTGAAAATATTAAACAAACTTGCAGAGTGGCTGAGGACAGAGAGGGTGAGAGATGTACTTGCAGTGACAAGCAACAGAGTCGTATGGAGGGCCATGATCGCCAAAGCCATGATGATGAATATTGTGTACATATGCATCTGTGTGCACACATACATGTGTGTGTATGCCTCCATGCATGTCTGCATATGTGAATGTGTGTGTATGTGGTGAGGCACTTCCCCTTCCAAACAGAAAAATCAGAAAAGTAATGGGCCCATAAACATCTCATTTCAAAACAAGAATAAAAACATTACCATCACAGCTATTTATAAGTATGACCATTGCTACTGTACATGAACCATTATCACAGCAAGCAAAATAAACATGGAATGATAAAAATGCTGTAAAATAATAACAAACCAAGATGATGCTCTAACAGGAGCTGAAATACAGTGCATTTATTTTATCTTTTGAATCAGTATACATGTATGTAAAAGATTACAAAAAATACATGGAAAAGACATTATCTCCTTTATAATGGGATAAGACAAGATGAGATGAGGCAAGATGACACATGACAAGATAAGAAAACAGAAGAAAGCCAGGAACCAACCTGAAATCCAGAGATGGTGCGGTAGTACGGGTCCAGGATGAGACTGGCCAGTGAACAGGTCTGTGCCGTCCTGTCCCAGCCATCAGAACAGTGAACCAACACGCTGATCCCATCACTTATGGCCTGCAGCATCAGATCATAATGATAAGTCTACACAATCTGTATAACTCTGTAGTATGTCTCCAGTGACACTGATGATTTTACATCAGTATCAGATCATAGTGATATAAGTCTACACAATCTGTATACAACTGTCTTATATCTGCAGTAACACTGATCATTTTAAATCAGCATCAAATCATAGTGACAAGTCTACACAACATGCATACAACTGTTTTATATCTGCAAGAACACTGAAGATTTTACATAAGCATCAAATCATAATGTAAGTCTGCACAATATGCATACAACTGTCTTATATCTCCAAGAACACTGATGATCTTACATCAGCATCAAATCATACTGATAAGTCTATACAACCTGCATACAACTGTCTTATATCTGCAATATCACTGATCATTTCACATCAGCATCAAATCATAGTGCAAGGCTACACAATCTGTATACAACTGTCTTATACCTGCAGTAACACTGATAATTTTACATAAGCATCAAATCATAGAGCAAGTCTACAGCCCCAAATGAAAACAAACAAGTCAACAAAAATTTAACTCAAATCTACAACAGCCCCTTATGAAAACAAACAAGTCAACTTGTAATCAAAATCGAACTAATTCTTCAATCTTTATGTAAAAAAAAAAAAAACTCCAAGAAGGAGCAAGCTGGCGATGTAGCAATAACAGTATTTCAGTTTAACCTTTTCGCGACATGACGCGAGAATCGTCGCGACGCCTGCCAATGCCGTAAGGACATGCCGTGAACCCGCTCGCGACGGCTGAAAGGTCGCTGTGGACACGACGCGAGAATGTTCGCGACGATTGTTCTAAAATTAAATGCATCAACACGTCACTGTAAATTCCCTCAAAACGTGTCGTAACTACACAAAGGAACTCTACCACATCGTACGATGCCACGTTGTCGGCTTACAAGGGGCAGTTTCACTGTTTAATTTGGGTTGAAAGCAACTAACCCCAACTCTTTGTCTCTTCGTGTTACCCGCGTTGTTCACTCTGCTGTGTAAACATTGCTAAACGGACAACTTCACGGTCGCCGAAGTAGCACACACAGAAAAATGTTCTTCTGTGATATACTGTATAGTGCATTTTCCGACTCTGCCTGAAGATGGTTGCACTGTAGTTGCTAGTGCGTCAAGTGTAGTAGTTGTGTTTTTTTAGTGTGGCTTTTTCAGTATATCAAGTGCAGTGGTTGTGGCTTTATCAGTATATTCGTGCTAAGGTGATTTCGACAAATTTGTTCTTTTCATGAACCTGTATTAATTCATCACATCATCATCATGGCTATGTCTTCATCAAATTCAAAGGTTGGTGTATATTTTCCATAATTTTTCTTCCCTTCCGCATTGATCTTTTCAGTCTGCCTGAGTCTGTGTTTGTTTACATGTTCATGTTAATATAGGCCTACTTGTTTGTTAACTTGTTTTTTTTTTCATTTTGGGGTTTCTAAATTTCCTAATTATATGCACTTTATCATTTACTTTTTTATTTGCTATTCTGTTATCATATGGATGAACAAACCATTGCTTTAGAAGAAGCTATGTACTTATGTGAAATGACAGAAATGGTACATCCACACTATTTGTATAATGATATTGCTAATTATGTAACTTCTATGTTACACTTTGTTACCATTATGTTCTAAAATGTTGAGATATTGTCTTTTATGTCCTTTTTCCTGATTTTTGGTGATCATATGCTGAAAATAACAATTTTTATGAATCTCCTGTGGCTGTCTGGGGTTTTTGGTTTTGTGGCTTACGTTGACATTTTCAAAAGTACAAAACACTAACTAAATGAATCTTTACAGAATATATTTTTGCTTCACTAGGGAGATGAAAGAGTGATCTAAAAAAGTTGTTCTAACATCAATAAGCTAGCTTTTACAGCCTACTCAGGAAAATTAAATAAAATGACCAAAATAGGGTGTCCCCAGGGCATATCTGCTTCCTGCCTACAGTGTACTCAGGGAATAGTAGGTATAGTGAGGCTGTGTCGTGAAAAGGTTAACAGCAGCTAACCCTAAGGTGATCCAGTCAGCTCTCTAGATAAATAGTTTACTGCCGCAAGCTACTTATGCAAGGCCAGTTTGGCATTTAGGCTGGAAAAGCAGAGGTAATTAGGTTAATGATCTTACATTGGCTATAAAGACAGATGTTTCCAGAATGGCAGAGATGTGTTTGAGCCATCCGCTTCCCTCAAGGCCTGACAGGAACGCAGTCATAGACGGATTCTTCAGCTCACACACTGCATAGAGAAAACACAAGAGCATTTAAGTAAGGACCGTATTTTCAACTTATGTCAGAGAGATATACAAAATACATATACTAATATTAGTAATAGTTTATTCTGATAACCGGTCATCTTTGCACTGCTTTGCGTATGTGTATTCTCCATTTTTTTCTCTGTGCGTTTGTGTTTTGAACATAAATCAACTTTTGAACATAAATCAACTACTGTAACTGTTTTTAATTATCACAACAGAGAAACACACACACACACACACACACACACACACACACACACACACACACACACACACACACACATGCATACACGCGCGCATGCACACACACACATTCATGCACCGATTGCCTGTCTCACTCACACAAAGGCAGGCAGGCAGGCGGGCAGGCAGACAGACCGACACACACACACACACACACACACACTCACCCCCCCCCCAAAAAAAAAAAAAAAAAAAAGAAAAGGAAACACCTAAACTGAAAGCATCAGCTACACAAGTACTGAGTGTGCTGAGGGAGAAAGAGACAGAACAAATAAATACATGAACAGAATGTTTTTAATGAACATTAGTCATGAGCCATAACTCAAAGCAACAGTGAGTGACTGCAGAACTGGGCATGGGTGGGTGGGTGAGGGTGATGGTTGGCTTCCACATCATGCAACATGCATAGTTCAGAATGCATACATTCACTTCTGAATCATATGAGGGTCATCCAATAAAACAGAATGCATACATTCACTTCTGAATCATATGAGGGTCATCCAATAAAACAGAATGCATACATTCACTTCTGAATCATATGAGGGTCATCCAATAAAACAGAATGCATACAACATTCACTTCTGAATCATATGACGGTCATCCAATAAAACAGAATGCATACATTCACTTCTGAATCATATGAGGGTCATCCAATAAAACAGAATGCATACAACATTCACTTCTGAATCATATGACGGTCATCCAATAAAACAGAATGCATACATTCACTTCTGAATCATATGAGGGTCATCCAATAAAACAGAATGCATACAACATTCACTTCTGAATCATATGACGGTCATCCAATAAAACAGAATGCATACATTCACTTCAGAATCATATGAGGGTCATCCGATAAAAACAAACATAACATAAAAAACATTTTTTTGAAAAACTACAAGTAAAATGTCTTAATCAATAAAAAGAACAATTACAGAAAACACATTTTAAACTCTATGGTCAGTGACAGACTTCTCACACACACACATGTGTATGCATGTGTGCCTGCACGCACGCACGCACCACACACACACACACACACACCACACACACACACACGCACGCACGCACGCAACACACACACACACATGTGCAGGATATTATTACTACAACATTGTGATCAAACAGTGCCCAACCTTCCACAAGTTTCTGCAGGCTGGCCCTCATAATATGGATGTTTTCAATGCCCAAGAACTGGAACTTCATGTTAGAGTAGAAACTTTCATTTTCATACCCCTTGCCTTGGGCCTTGTTCACCATGGCATTGATCTGAAACCATATGTACATATGCAGGTAAATGGACACACTGACATATATGTACTAAAAAAATGCACAGACGTATGCATGCAAATAAACACATTCATATACATGTATTAAAAAATGCACAGACAGAAACAAATATGCACAAGCACACACCAATATACACACATGAGAATGCACACACATTCTTTTTTTCCTTCTTTTGTTATTAGATGGCCTTACTACAATGACACACATGTGCACATACAAACTCATACACACTTTTCTATTAACTTTTCTATTGACTCCCATACCCCTCTCCACTAACTGCAAAAACTTAAGCCTTTGAGTTTGATCCTCTCACCCTATCCACCATGCCAGCTTCATACAGGAAGCTGGTGGATAGGGTGAGGGAGTCAAAGTCCTGCTTTGCTAGCATGACTGACAAATAGGGATGCTGGCGGACAGGCTGCGTAAGGCAAAGGGTTAAAAAAAAAAACGGACCTTATTTCATTACCCACCATTTATGTCTCATTGACATAAGCTGCACTTTTTCATGCCCTACCACATCTACTACTGCCTGGCTTCCACACAACACCAAACCAAAGTTCATTCCATCATAATAACAGTGCCAGAGAATCCACAGGAACTATCAGTGTCAAGCTGTCATGGAGCAGGAGGATCATCTTGCTCTAATCATCAGTAATTTCTATTCGCTCATCCTCGTTCTTCTGATACACTGGACCAAGATCAACATCGGACCAAGATCAACATCCCTTTGGCGAAATGAAAGAAGACTGATTCAGATCAGCGTGTGCTGTCTCTGTGTTTGTGCGTCACTTCTAAAAAATGTGTCATTAACAATTTCTTCATTGTTTATGGGTGGAATATTTCCAAAGTAGTCTTATGTTATTCTACCACCACCACCACCACCACCACCACCACCACCAATAACAATAATAGTGATAATGAAAAACAACAACAACAGTGATAATAATAATAATAATAATACAGATTTATTGATAATAAAAACAACAACAATGCATCAGTCTGAATGAGCATCAAATATCAAAGTGACTTAGCAGCAGTGCAAAGTCTTCTCCACTTCATTTCAAGGCTATTTGGTTTTGACAACATCTGAACATTTTCTAGGACAAAGACTTAGATGAAAAAAAAAAGTGGGTTTGTAGTGTCAAAGATGATGAAATGAGCAGTAATAGAATAAATGGAATAAAAACAGGACAAGATAAAAATCACAGCTCCAAAGCAGCTTATGGCATAAAAAAAAACACAATGTATTGATACAAAAAAAAAAAAATTAAAAACTGATTTTTCTGAATGGTCACTGTCTTCCTAACTAAGCCCACTGCATCTAAATTCAAAGCAGAAGCTGGCCTTTGCAAAATCAAAAACAGCCACGCTGATAAACTTTGGACTGATGAGAATCTGAATCAACCATTTTCTAGTGGTCAATCTGAAAAGCTAAAATTTGTGAGGTGGTGACCAATAAATTTGATTATTTAGAAGATTTATATGTTTATATTTATAAGCTCTTTCCAAAATATCAAAAGAGGAGTCAGGTAAGGCTGTGTTCTGTCACCAGATTTGTTTTCACTTTACAGCAAAACCATCATGGAAACCTAGAAGAATGCCCTGGATTAAAGGCTGGAGGAAAAATGATAAACAACATTTGTTACACAGATGACACCGTGCTAATTGCGGAAAATGAACAGGATCTACAAAATCTTGTGAATATAATATAAATAGAAAGCAAAAATAAAAGGATTGAGCTAAATAGCAAGAAGACTGAAGTCATGGTAATCAGTAAAAAACATGAAATCCTTCGAGCAAAATAACAGCAAATGGCACAACTTTGAGCCAGGTTGGTAAGTTTAAATATCTGTGAACGGTCATGTCACCAGACGGCAGATGCACATCAGAAATAGCCAGCAGAATCGGCCAAACCAAAACAGCATTCAAGAAGATGAAAAGCATTCTTACCAACAAATGCCTATCAATTAACATCAGAAAGAGAGTTCTTGAATGTTATACAGAACTGATAATAATGGCTACCTGGCTAAACTTGTTATACAGTTGTGAGGCGTGGACAGTCAACACGCAAAGCCAGAACAAGACTGAGGCAACTGAAATGTGGTCTGTAAGAAGAATGTTGAGAGCTCCATGGACAGCAAAGAAAACAAACGAGACAGTCTTGATGGAGTCAGACACAATATCATTGATAAAGAAGATTAAGAAAAGACAGGCAACATTTATAGGTCGTTTTATAAGGAAAGGGGAATTAGAGCATCTGGTCACAACAGGAAAGCTTGAGGGAAAGAGAACAACAGGTAGACCCAGGGAGAAAATATTGAACGGGCTTGTAGGGTGGCTGAGGACACAGAGGGTGGAAGATGTGCTTGCGGCAACAAGGGACAGATGCATATGGAGGGCCATGATCACCAATGCCATGTGGCAGGGCACATGATGATGATGATGAGAAGAGAACTATTTCCAATAATCATATTTGATAACCATATTTACCAGGGCTAACTTTTGAAACAGCTGTCCACCAAAGTCGGCTACTGTGAAAATGAGCCCTTTTACAGTAGGTGTCACTAAACGGTGACAAATCAGCTTGACCATCATGATTTACTAATTCAACCTTTTCACTTCCTCACCTACCCACCGGCTTCCTGCAGGAAGCCAGCAAAGAGGGTGAGACAGTGAAATGATTTGGAGTTGGTTTTTTTTCCCCCTCACCTTTGGCCTGGTGTCAACGACATACATGAACTTGGACTTGGGGTTGGCCTTCAGTACAGCCTGCAACATCTGCTCATCTTCCAGACATCTGGCGCTGAACCCTGCCAGAGGCTGACTGCACCTTGTCACTGCAGCCTGCACCAGAAAACACATATCCAAAATAAAAAGGCTGTTCCAGTAACTGGGAAATGAGGTAATATATGTAAAACCTCCACATTCAATACTCCTGAGTTTGCTTTTAATGGCTTTCTCTACAATATGACATTCAAATATACATATGCCTGTGTGCGATCACACACACACACACACACACACACACACACACACACACACACACACACACACACACACACACACACATACACACACACAAACACACACACACACACACACACACACACACACACACACACACACACACACACACACACACACACACACACACACACACACACACCACACACACACACACACACACACACACACACAAGGAGCAGGTACGATGGAGTGGCAGGGAGCACCTTCGTTTTGAATGATGAAGGACGAGAAGCTGGTGGATAAGGTGAGGGAATCAAAGGGTTAAGTTTTTGCAGTTGAGGATAGGGTGCGGAAGTCAAAGGGAAACAAATATGAAATAAACAGATCTGGGTGGCACCTGCCAAAGCAGCAATTCTGCATGCAACTGTACAGTTAGTAAATGAAAACTTCATAAAGATTACAGCATGATGTTACATACTTCTGATAGTTCCTATGGAGAAAATAAATGGATGATATTACAAAATATATCAAAAGGTACACTGGGGTAAAAAGGAAACGTCACAGTAAATTCACAGTAATTGTTTCCTAATCTAGTCTTTTTGTACTAAGGCACCATAGTTTGCTATCTCGTTTGCTTACTAACTAACCATTACAACCTCTGGAATGTCTGTTTTTCGTTTTTTTGTTTGTTGACACACAACTTTGACCTTCATGAATAAATCCATAATATCGCATGAGCAATGCATGAGAAGCCTAAGTATTAACTTCTTTTAACATCTGTGGAATGCTTCATCTTCCCTATCTTTCCTTCCTCCCTCTGTGCTCAGTGTTGTGCATGTGACCAACATGCTTGTGTGTGTGGTGGTGCATGCAAATGCAAGTGAGTGCTGAGTGAATTCGCATAAAGTATTCATGTGACCTGATGACAAGTGCAGGGCACGGAATGATCTGCCAATCCTTTCTGTGCTACTGAAGTTGCAAAGTGCATTGAAACTTGTAAAAGCACATAGAAAACAGCCTTCTTAATATAAATGTTTCCTTAAAAAAAAAAGAAGAAAGAAAACTGCATATTTTAAAATGTTTAATTCTGTTCTTTTTGAATCTATTTCTCTAATTTTGCTGTATTCAGTTTGGTGTTCCCTTCTAATCAAGCAAAAGTAACAACCCACATTTGTCTCTCACATTCCTCATGACTGACTTTATGTCTTTCATTTGTGTGCTAATACCTGCGAATTTGGAGAAAATGAACCAAAAGTGCACAGCAGACCTATCAGCCATGCATTGTGCATGCAGTGAGACAGACAACCATGGACAAAGACAGCACCTCCAAATTCATGGTATAACTAAGGAGGAAGAAAATCTCTGGATAAGAATTCACTGAACCAGCCATCAAGAATTCCCCAAACGCCAAAAATTACACACTCCAACAAGCCTCAAACTGACAGAAAGCAAACGATGGCAATTTCCCACCCAGACGCCTCGACAGCCTTTACCGTGGTACACAAGAAGCAATTACTCCACAACATATTGATTTCTTTTCTTGCATCTACTGTAGCGTTCATCTGTTGCAACTGACCATAAACTCCTGCCGTCGTGGAAATGAAATCAGCAAGTCTGGCTACTCTCCTCCTCTTGGAGTGGCAAGGATGGAACAGAATTGCAATTGAGAAAATCTAAAGCTTTCAATGGTTGATTTAGGTGGGCCAAAGCACAGCCCTGTGGTCCCACTGGTGAAACAAAGACTATGGAAACAAGGTCCCACAGTGGAACAGAGATCATGAAAACTTGGTCCTTCTAGTATAACAAAGATTAAGAAACATGGTCCCACTGGTGGAATGAAGACTATGGAAACATTGTCCCACAGGTGGAACAAAGACTATGTAAACATGGTCCCACAATTGTAACAAAGACTATGGAAACATTGTTCCACAGGCGGAACAAAGACTATAGAAACATGGTCCCACAATTGTAACAAAGACTATGGAAACATGGCTTCACAGGTGGAACAAAGACTTTAGAAACATGGTCCCACAAGTATAACAAAGACTATGGAAACATGGTTCCACAGGTGGAACAAAGACTATAGGAAACACTACAGAAACACTGTCCCACACGTGGAACAAAGACTACTGAAACATAGCCCCACAGGTGGAACAAAGACTATGGAAACATGGTCCCATACATGGAACAAAAACTATGTAAACATGGTCCCACAAGTGTAATAAAGACCATGAAGATGTGGTCCTACTAGTAGAACAAAGATTAAGAAACATGGTCCCACAGATGGAACAAAGACTATGGAAACATGGTCCCACAAGGGGAACAAAGGCTACAGAAACAGTCACCTTTCTTTGGGTTTTTGAGCCATAATAGGATTTCAAATCTTCCTTTCAATAAATGACAACATCCAAGAAAGGCATGTCACAAAGATTTTTTTCTAGCTTCCGCCCAACTCTACCCCAATCATCTTTGGAAATGATTGCAGGAAATATTTGTTGTGACAAAATACTGATTCTGAACTGTAATATGTTAAACTGCTCTTTCAAATGATGCAAAATTCAGTAACTCCAATCTGGCAAATTGTTTCTTCATACCATGTTAGACTATGTTGTGTAATATATCTTTCTGTGTATCTGAGGTTTTTGTACATTTCCTAGACTGGACCATGTGAACGAAATAAACTGGTCTAATTTGGAGGTTCCAGAGTAACCTAATGTTTACAAAAAAGGTGTTCTATAGTCACATGTAGTGGCATCAGTGTGGTGCGATCACATAAAATTTTTGTACACTGTCTTTTTTCATTGTGTAAAACTGTGAGTGTGAAACAGACCTACATTACTCTGTTTTCCTTGAAACAGAATGCAACAATTTTTCAAAGAAAAAGCCACTGCCAGATTTGGATAAACAGGCACATAAATGCCTCTCAGTAAAAAACACAAAACTGTTGTCCAAACAGAGTGCTGCAAGAAAGGATTATAATGCGATTGTAAGAACAGAATGATACACAAG
Organism: Monoplex corrugatus; assembly: GCA_030674185.1. NCBI lineage: Eukaryota > Metazoa > Mollusca > Gastropoda > Littorinimorpha > Ranellidae > Monoplex > Monoplex corrugatus. The sequence continues at coordinate 40,834,376 of CM060314.1, read as the reverse complement.
AAGTGATACTGATATTACCAATTTTTATCATTTAACGGACAACTTCCTGAGCCGTCAGAACCAAGAGTGTTACCTGGTTTTCTCTGTGCAGATATGACAGGACAGGTAGGCGGCCACGACTACGGAACTTGGAGCTGCCCACTAGCACTGGAGTTGTGGCAATGGTTGGCACATACAGCAAGCTGGGATACGTATCACACAGCTGTTGGCAAAACCAATAAATAACTGAGTTGAGAAAAGCCCTTTACAAATCAGACATACGTTAAATAAACACAAAACAGACAAAACTGCTCCCCTGAAATATTAATAATCACCAAAGACAGCATTTAAGCAAAACAAAATTACTAGTCAACTTGACATCCTATATTTTAGAAATGTAACTTTTAAATAAAAAAAACACACACACACAAAAAAAATGTTTATTCAAAGTACTGACTGTTTTCATTTGCAACAAAGCTTTTCTTTTTTTTTACTTTTAAATTTTCATATCCCTCAAAATTTTCCATTTCTTTAGAACAAAAATGTATTTAAAGTTAGGTAATACTGCAAATGTCATAAATTCACAACATTCAGTTTTTGTTTGTTTTGCATCATATGCATAGAAGTACTGAAAAGCTAAAGACAATTTTAGAAATGCAAATATGGGTAACAAAAGCTATTTTACACAACACAACACACACACACACACACACACACACACACACACACACACACACACACAAACATACACACCATACACACACAGACACATTCTCTCTCTCTCACACACAAACTCACACACACACATGAAGGCATGAACACATGTAATCACACACGCTCTCTACCCACACACACACACACACACACCACACACACACACACACAACACACACCACACACACACACACACATGCACACAGACAAAGTATGCACAGAATCATTTACATCTTCACATAGAAAACCACAATAACAAAATCAGACCTCATAAGTTTTGTTGAGGTTGGTGAGGGTCCAGTGTTCAGACGGTGCCCCCATACGCAGGTACTCTGACTGGATGTCATAGAAGTCCCAGCCAAAAGATCTGTTCCAGTCATCGATGGCAGTGAAGTGGAATGCATACAGACTCTCTATATCACCTGCAACAGCACATATGAAAGGGAACTGAAATCTGTTCAAAAGGGATTCAGATCTTGACTATATGGCTCTAGCTGTGGAACATAACAAACCTCATATGCGACTAACCGCGATTCCAACTGCAAAACCGTGCATGCACATAGTTTTGTTGGTAGATCCATTGCCACAATTTTGTTTATATTTAATGTCACATTTGATGTTCATGAGTACCAGTGTATTATTTCAGGAATATGACCAAAAAAACTGTTAGTTTGTGATCAATACAATGCCACTCCTTGATATGCTCAACACTGGGTAGAATCTGATAATGGCAGAAAAAATCCCATAATAATTTTTAAGGCTGATGGGAATTTTAACCCATGAACTCCCAGCCTGTAGCCTGTTGTGCTAGCCATTTAGCACATTGGCTGTAAACAGGTCACTTTTCATCTTGTGAGCTGGACAGTGAGAATGAATCTGAGTTACCAAATCTTTAATAACTGGAAACCAAGTCTGCTATTGTCCTTCCTCAAATCATTGATTGTCACTGTTAAAGCAGTCCTTTTACATATTGATACAAGCATGCACACACATGAAAAAACATGCTTAAACTAAGTTTTCAAATTCTTCAATTTCTTCATTTAATACTCATTACACTCTCATGCTGTACATTTGTAAAATGTTAGATTTTATTCTTAAGGCTATCTCTCTCTCTCTCTCTCTCTCTCTCTCTCACACACACACACACACACACACACACACACACACACACACACACACACACACACACACACACACACAAACACACACACACAAGCATGGGAATTAAAACCCTTAAAATCTTGGATCCTATTCTTAAAAGTACATACATTCAATTACAGGCATACTAAATATGTATGCCTATTTGCATATCAGCAAGTTCATGTCAACTACATGTATCCATAGATAAAAGTGTAGCTTTAAGTTCTTGGATTTATATGATAAATTTAATTCTTGGTTTTCTTTCAAAAGATTTACATATAGTAAAATTCTTGGTTTTCTTTCAAAGGCTTGACCACTGACACTGGAACACTGACAACAATGGGCATAAGAAGAAAAGTGTACTAACAAATCCATCCCAACTCACAAAGGTACAAACATCAACACAAAGGCTGACATTTCAGTAATTGAGAACAGATACTTCCCAACACCATTCCAGAAAACAGAAGTGGGAAGTTCGCTTTTCCACATCTCAAGAAATGGACAAAAGCTCTTAGTCTTGATCACAGTGAAAGAAATACATAAGTAAGTAATGGAATGAAAAGAAGAGTTACAAAACACACACACACACACACACACACACACAACACACAGGCATGCACACACACAACACACAGGCATGCACACACACGCACGCACGCACACATAAAACACACACACACACACAAACACATGCGCATGTGCGCGTGCACACACACACATACAAACACAGAGAGAGACAAACACACACACATACACACACATGCATGCACACACACACACATACACACCACTAACACACATATACACACATATGCATGCACACATGTGCAGTGCACGCACACACCCACACGGATGCATGTGCGCGCAAGCATCCACACATGCATGCACAAACACACATGCATACAATCACACACACGCAAAGCGGGGTGGAACTATGGCAGAACTACACACACACACACACACACACACGCACACACACACACACAACACACACAAATGCATACACACACACATCACACACACACACACACACATCACACACACACACACACACACACACACACACACACACACACACACACACACACACACACACACACACACACACACACACACACACACACCACAAAACAGGGCGGAACTATGGCAGAACTGCACATCGCAAAAAGAAAATTACCACAAGGGATTGCACTGTCTGGCATTACCCCACTGGGGGTTGCTATGTTAACAGTATCAATCTTGTCAGAGGCAAATCCAAGCAAGTCTACTCAGAGACAGAATCAATTCTTTTCTCGATAAGAAGACCGAGATGGAGGCAAGAGAAACATCAGCTGATCCAATGCTGCAGCTGTGCACAGTTCTGTAACGAGCCAACTGGTAGTCGGTGTGAAGCATTTCTGTGTAACGATATTTGATTTTAAGCTATACTTCAGCTCACACAAGCTTCAGTGCTCTTTCATTCTTTAAAAAGAACATGCAACCTGGATCGATGATAAACCTTTCTACTGAAAATAAAACAATGACAACAACAACAAAACAAACAAACAAACAAACAAACAAACAATACACACACACACACACAACTACACACACACACACACACACACACACACACATACACACAAAATACTAATTCTCAACCCACAAAATCATATCCTTGTTAAAATGAAATTATCATTTTAGAGCATCTCCCAAGATCTATTGACGATGTAAAAAGATAAAAAGCTTTTATGATTTCTCACAGGATTTGAATTTCTCCTAGACTTATCAAAAGAAAGAAAGAAAGAAAGAAAGAAAGACAACAACAACAACAAAACACACAAACAAACAAAAACACAGTAGAGAAGAAAAATAAGGGGGCAGGGAGTGGGGTGGGGTGGAATCCTTCCACATGTAACCATGAAATCTTACCAACATATTTTCATCTAAAACATACACAGATGCCACAAGTTCATTCAATTTCCGCTCCTCCACCTCCCTTCCCTACTTTCAAATCAAGACAGGACATTTAAAAGCAAAACAAACAACATAAACAGGGGAAAAAACATGATACGGAAAACAAAATAAAACAACAAATAAAAACTTCCACAACAACAGCATACAACTCACCAGGTCTGGAAAATTCCAGCAGTGACTGATAGATGTCCAGACAATCCCGTTCACGTGGAATGACAAAAGTGAGGCACATGAAATTCTTGCAGCGCACCAGCAGAGGGGACCCTCCCGTGGTGAGAGGCTGCTTCTCCACTTGACCAATATGCATGTGAAGAATCTGCACAAACACGTTTTGACACTGACGTGTTACATGTTTATCATTGCTACTGATATCTTACTGTTTGCAATGTCGAAATGTTGATGTTACTGATACACATGTCTTTGAGCTTGATCTAAAAAAATCATTTGCATTGTTTATTTCATTCCCTCTGAAAATAAATTTTGTTGTGGAGTTTAAATGGAGAGTTGGGGGGGGGGGGGGGAGGAAGGAGTGAGAGGAGAGCAAGAGAGATTCAGATCCAGATGATTTAATTATTCAGACTATAGCTCTTAAGGAGGGTGTGAATTACAAACTATATCGACCAGCCATAAATACACTGGAAACCCATAAGGATTAGTAAGACAGATGGAGAGAGATGGGAAAAGGGACAGCTGAGGGAGTGGAAGTGGAGAGATGAGGGTAGAGGGGAGATAATGGATGAAGGGAGAGAGAGTTGAATGGGGACATAAGAGAGAAAAGAGAGAAGACAGACATATAGGCTTTAATGCTCTGAAGATTTTGTCATTACTACTGTCATTACTACTGTTTCTGATGGCACTGGGAAATATATGACTTTTCTATCTTCTAGCAGCATGAACGAGCTTGTTATTGAGAGAGACAGAGAGAGAGAGAGGGGGGGGGGGGGGGGGAGGAGAGAGGAGGAGAGAGAGAGAGAGAGAGAGAGAGAGAGAGAGAGAGGGGAGGGGAGAGAGAGAGAGACAAACAGACAGACAGAAGAAAAGAGAAGAGAGACAAAGAGAGACAGAGAGAGACTGTGTGCATGCATATCTGCTTGTAAGCAAACATGCATGTTCATGTGCATGCATGTGTCTATGGATGTATGTATAATTTTTCCAGTGTTATAAATTTCGTTTAGAAGCACTGTCACTCTTTCAATACCAAATTCATCTGGAGAGCTCGATCATTCCTGTAGTAATATTGTCTACTCCTGGGGCTTTTCCCGTTTTCATTTTTTTCAAAGCTGCTTTAACTTCATCTTTCATTATTGGTGGTCCTTCAAAGTTCTTTCTCATCATGTGTTTTCCCTTTCCATCACCGTCAAAAAGGTCCTTAAAGTACTCTCCCCATCTATCTAATATTTTGTCTTTTTCCACACTAACTGTACCATCCTTAGATTTTAAGCAACCAGTTGATGTGCAATCATTTTCCCTTGGGCACTTCCTTCAATGTTTCTGTACATAAACTTAGGATCTGTTTTGTACCAGTCTTCTATTACTTTGCACTTTGTTTCTAGCCAAGCTTCCTTAGCTTCACTGTAGCTATTCCTGATTTCCTTATGTATCTTTCTCTATTCTTCCCCTTGTCTTTTTACCCTCCTCTGTTCTTCTACCAAGCCTAACATTTCCGTCATCCAGTTCGTCTTTGCTTTTCTTTCAACTCTAGGGATTTCTTCACAAGCTTCATTTATCGCGTTTCTCAAATTTGTCCATTGTTCCTCACTGTCATCAACGACCCCTAAAGCACTGAATTTGTTCTGAACTACATGTGTATCAATAAATTTTGCACACGTTGATTCATCTGTCTTTAACCCTTTGATTCCCGCACCCTGTCTACTAGCGTCCTGTATTTTCAACCAAGCAGGCAAACAAAAACTTAACCCTTTGATTCCCTCACCCTATCCACCAGTTTCCTGCGGGAAGCTGGTGGTTAGGGTAAGGGAACCAAATAGTTTTTTTTCTGTTGGTGGATAGGGTGCGGGAGTCAAAGGGTTAAAAATCCAAGATTTATTCTCTTCAGTTTCAGCATAAATCTTCCAATCACAGGATTGTGGTTACTGTTCATGTCCGCACCTGGTAATGTTTTTGCTATCAGTAAAGATTTTCTAAATCTGTTATTTATCAAGATGCAATCAACTTGATTTCCTGTGATGTTTCCATGTCCATTTTCTTCTGTTAGGTTGCTCAAACCAAGTGTTCCTATTATGACTCCATTTACTTGTACCCACTTAAGTTTCTCTCCCATTTCATTTCGAGGTCCAACTACATGTCTGTCATCTATTTTTCTCCTATCCCATTTCAGCATTAAAATCTTCCATTATTATTGTAATGTCCTGTGATTTACATTGAGCCTTGGCTGTCTCTAATTCTTCATGACTTTGTCAATTTCTTCCTCAGTTCTAGCGAATGTTGGTGCATATAGTTGGATGATGTTGATATCAAATGGCTTGCCCTCCAATCTAACTAATAAAACTCGGTCTGATATGGCCCAGTACCCTTCCGCAGACTTTGACTTGTCACTGTCCATTCTGATGCTACCTACTCCTCTTTCATGTGTGTTTCCACCAAAATATACAATTTTAAGCTTGCTCGATGTTATCATGCTTGCTACCTTCCATATACCCTTCCTTAGTCCTAAAATAGTGATGATTAGTCTTTCCATTCTATCTTCACATTTCATAATTTTCCTTTTTGGAGTAGTGTTCTAATATTCCAAGTATAAAAATATAATATATTAATATAATATAATATAATATAATATAATATAATATAATATAATATAATATAATATAATATAATATAAATAATATAATATAAATAAAATACATAATATGATATAATATAAATAAATATAATATAATATATATAATATAATATAATATAATATAATATAATATAATATAATATAATATAATATAATATAATATAATATAATATAATATATCTCTGTGTGCATGTGTAAGAGAAAGAAAGTGGATCATTGATTATATTATATATAAACATACATATATACATACATACATACAGAAAGAAGAGAGACAGACAAACAGGCAGGCAGGCAGATTGACAGACAGATAGATGGATAACATAGAAAGACAGACAGACAGATAATAGAAGACAACAGATAGACAAATTTTGTAATGTGGCATCAGTCGTACTCCACGAATGAAGATGCTTGAGATAATAACAAAACTTTACAATTTTATACATACAAGTCACAAAAATAGATTCATTTCAATTCTATTTGTATCGCATTTTACCGGAAAGAACCGACACTATATTTTTCTGTTGGAGAAGGAAAAATGCCTCTGAAAAAACTGATATTCACTGATGGAGTTCTCCAGTCTTGAGACAGGGTTGGGTGGTGGTGGAAATAAGTGGGGGAGAGGAAGTAGAGAGGAGGAGGTGTACGCACGAGGAATAATTTTTCATATTCGAGACCCCCCCTCCCCCCCCCCCCCCCTCCACCCATGTACATTCAAAGATGAATACGCATACAATCTGGTACATACATTCCGGTGCTCTCTCTCTCTCTTGTATTTCTGAAAATCCCAATGCTCTCAAACGAAGCTACGCCGATGGCCAAATGCATTCCTCCATGCATATCAAGTCTTTGTACACTCCGTCTTTCAGTCTCTATATCTCGTGTCCAAACCCGATCGATGGCTGCAATTTCCAAATTTCACATTCATGTAATCTACCAGACGTAATATTCAATTCCTCCCGTGCAGGGTAAGTTCAGGGAATAAGTTAATAATTCAACGTTCAATCAGTCTGGAAAGGAAACGGAAGTAGGCAGCCACAATACAAAAGGAAAAAAAAGCTTTTGCCAACTGAGATGTCCGTTCTTTCGACAAATGCAATAAACTGAAATGCTTCTCCCAGAGGAGCCTTGCTCTAGACATCAGCAATTCTGTTTGCGGTTTAATAGTCTGACTATTGTGTTTATCATTCTGGAGTAGATTTTTGTGGTTATCATGTTGGGGTGGAGAGGATGAGGATGGGACCTGTCTTGATGTATTGATCCAGTGCATGGACCGTTACAGGCAAAACCAATAAATGTGTACAGCAATGCTGGATCTGGGTGATGGTAAATACAACCTGGCATGGCGTAGAGGTAGAGTTCCCATCTTCTAATCTGACATACTGCTTCAAGTCATGCTCAAGAAAAACTCTGTGTCAGTCTTCTGTCTGCCAAGCAGTAAACTGGTACCTGTGCCTACAGTCTTCTGTCTACTAAGCAGTAAACTGGTACCTGTGCCTACAGTCTCCTGTCTGCTAAACAGTGACCTGGTACCTGTACCTACAGTCTTCTGTCTGCCAAGCAGTAAACTGGTACCTGTACCAACAGTCTTCTGTCTGCTAAGTAGTAAACTGGTACCTGTGCCTACAGTCTTCTGTCTGCTAAGTGGTAAACTGGTACCTGTACCTACAGTCTTCTGTCTGCTAAGCGGTAAACTGGTACCTGTGCCTACAGTCTTCTGTCTGCTAAGCAGTAAACTGGTACCTGTACCTACAAACGTCTGGCTGCTAAGCAGTAAACTGGTACCTGTACCTACAGTCTTCTGTCTGCTAAGCAGTAAACTGGTACCTGTGCCTACAGTCTTCTGTCTGTTAAGCAATGAACTGGTACCTGTACCTACAGTCTTCTGTCTGCTAAGCAATGAACTGGTACCTGTGCCTACAGTCTTCTGTCTGCTAAGCAGTAAACTGGTATCTGTACCTACAAACGTCTGGCTGCTAAGCAGTAAACTGGTACCTGTACCTACAGTCTTCTGTCTGCCAAGCAGTGATCTGATACCTGTGCCAACAGTCTCCTGTCTGCTAAACAGTGACCTGGTACCTGTGCCAACAGTCTTCTGTCTGCCAAGCAGTGAACTGGTACCTGTGCCTACAGTCTTCTGTCTGCTAAGCAGTAAACTGGTACCTGTGCCTACAGTCTTCTGTCTGTTAAGCAATGAACTGGTACCTGTACCTACAGTCTTCTGTCTGCTAAGCAATGAACTGGTACCTGTGCCTACAGTCTTCTGTCTGCTAAGCAGTAAACTGGTATCTGTACCTACAAACGTCTGGCTGCTAAGCAGTAAACTGGTACCTGTACCTACAGTCTTCTGTCTGCCAAGCAGTGATCTGATACCTGTGCCAACAGTCTCCTGTCTGCTAAACAGTGACCTGGTACCTGTGCCAACAGTCTTCTGTCTGCCAAGCAGTGAACTGGTACCTGTGCCTACAGTCTTCTGTCTGCTAAGCAATGAACTGGTACCTGTACCTACAGTCTTCTGTCTGCTAAGCAATGAACTGGTACCCGTGCCTACAGTCTTCTGTCTGCTAAGTAGTAAACTGGTACCTGTACCTACAGTCTCCTGTCTGCTAAGCAGTAAACTGGTACCTGTACCTACAAACGCCTGTCTGCTAAGCAGTAAACTGGTACCTGTACCTACAGTCTTCTGTCTGCTAAGCAGTGAATTGGTACCTGTCCCTACAGTCTTCTGTCTGCTAAGCAGTAAACTGGTACCTGTACCTACAAACGCCTGTCTGCTAAGCAGTAAACTGGTACCTGTACCTACAGTCTTCTGTCTGCTACGCAGTAAACTGGTACCTGTACCTACAGTCTTCTGTCTGCTCTGCAGTAAACCGGTACCTGTGCCTACAGTCTCCTGTCTGCTCAGCAGTAAACTGGTACCTGTACCCACAAACGTCTGTCTGCTCAGTAGTAAACTGATACCTGTACCTACAGTCTGTCTGCTCAGCAGTAAACTGGTACCTGTACCTACAGTCTCCTGTCTGCTAAGCAGTGAACTGGTACCTGTACCTACAGTCTCCTGTCTGCTAAGCAGTGAACTGGTACCTGTACCTACAGTCTCCTGTCTGCTAAGCAGTGAACTGGTACCTGTACCTACAGTCTTCTGTCTGCTAAGTAGTAAACTGGTACCTGTGCCTACAGTCTTCTGTCTGCCAAGCAGTGATCTGGTACCTGTGCCAACAGTCTCCTGTCTTCTAAACAGTGACCTGGTACCTGTGCCTACAGTCTTCTGTATGCTAAGCAGTGAACTGGTACCTGACCCTGTTCAGGTTGGGGATGGTGAAGCAGAAAGGAGACGAGCACCACTCTTCTAATGCTGGCCCAGAGAAAATTTAGAGGCTTCTACCACCTCACTCTCCAACGATCCCCAGGGTAATGGGATAGTCTTTATCTTTTATATATACAGCTATGAACATCCTCATAGGACAGCGACTGCTTACAAAATCTAGCAGGGCTACATTTACTTTACAGTACTTGCTTCCATAATGTCAGCAAATAAATGTTAGCACGCCTTTATCCTTGAAAATTCAGCAAGATTGTACTTACTTGACCATATTCGCAATTCACCGCATGAATCCCAAAGACAACTGGGAATATAAAAACTTGTTTTGGAAGTTTAGCAACTTCAGCTCTAGTGTTTGGTATTTCACCATTAAAACTGGACTGCCGATGAACAATAGATTCACAATCTTTAGAACGTTTTTTTCTTTTTTCTTTTACTTTTTGTAAAATTCATATATGGGCACTGACACATTTACCGAAAGTACTATCAGTGTTAAGAACATGAATTCAGTCCCTTTTTATCCACTGGACGAGGCAGCAGGGAAGTTTTTAGTCCTGTTTTTATATTCATTGTTTGGTGTTTGTGGTCTGTTTGTGACCGTGCGTTCGCGCTTGACAAAGGCCGGTTGGCCAAAAATTTGCGCTTGTTTTGTCTTGTTTTG
>CM060314.1:40806304-40818804 GCA_030674185.1 Monoplex corrugatus | reverse complement strand
CCCGGAAAACAGTAACACCAACGTTGAAATCGACGAAAAACGTCTGGCCCCGGAAAACAGTAACACCAACGTTGAAATCGACGAAAAACGTCTGGCCCCGGAAAACAGTAACACCAACGTTGAAATCGACGAAAAACGTCTGGCCCCGGAAAACAGTAACACCAACGTTGAAATCGATGAAAGAAAGTCTGGACCCGGAAAATAGTAACACCAACGCTGAAATCGATGAAAAAAGTCTGGCCCTAGCAAATGGCAACACCAACGCTGAAGTTGATGAAAAAGTTTGATTCAAAAAGATTACAACATGAGCACTGAGTCAATGGAAAAATCTGACCCAGGAAGATTGGCGCAGTTTTCATACAAGAAGACAGAATTCTTCAACGATCACATAGACATTTGTAATATAACTGACCTGCTATTAGCATTGAAATGAATAGAAAGGTCTGACCCGGGTCAGAATCAGCATTGGCACAAGATAATACTAGCACGCACGCACACACACAGACACACACAGACAGACACACGCACAAAAGAAGCGCACTTTATGTCTCCTTCCAACACTTCCATAACAACATTCATGCACCCTTTTAACGTCTTCGTTTCCTTTACTTATGGCCTGCACCAGAAACTTTGCCCATCAAGGCCTGGGACAGAATGCAACACTGGCACAAGTTTCCAACCTCAGCACTGAAATCAATGGAAAAGACCGACTACACCCTGGGGGCAGCAGCTAACACGATCTGAACGTCGTAAATTTTCTGTGCCTGCACTGTAACACCCAAGATGTGTTCTCAAGCAAGATTTGCTCGAGGTAACTTTTTGTGGAGTGTGTGTGTGTGTGTGTGTGTGTGTGTGTGTGTGTGTGTGTGTGTGTGTGTGTGTGTGTGTGTGTGTGTGTTTTGTGAAGCAGATGTACTCTATGACATCAGATGAGCCTATGTATGTAAGAGTGGATGCATATACTTTATTCATACACGAGACAGCGTGTGGTGAGTGTTCCGGCCAGCGGAGTAATAGGCGCCCCCCCCCCCCCCCCCGCGCACACTCTGTCTCTTTCGGGCGCGGTAGTCAAGTGGGTAAACGTCAGGACTTCCAACTGGAAAGTCTTGGGTTCAATCCGCCTAGATGCCTTAACCGGGTGGGTAAAGGGTGGAGATTTTTCTGATCCTTCAGGTCAACACATGTGCAGGCCCCCAGTGCTTGAATTCATTTTGTGTATAAGCAGAATACCAAATGTGCACGTTAAAGATCCTGTAAGTCATGTCAGTGGCTGACGTATGGAAACGTGAAGACACCCGACATGCAAACGACGACAACATTAAAAAAACAAACAAACAAACAAACAAAAAAACCAAACGGTTACTAGCCAGCAAATTATATCACTGGAAAATAAAGCATCATTATCATCATTACCTCTCTCTCCAGCCACTGCCTTTTATCACTATTGTTACTATTATCATATAAAGCCCAGCCGACTGCACACAACTATACCAGGGCTATAACCACCACAAAACACACAACATCTCGCTGACTGAAGAAAAAAAATTAAATACACATATTAATGCATTCGCACCCATAATCCAAGAATGTGCCCCCGGCGCAGACCGTTCCATCCGATTCATCATCATGAGGGGAAAAAACTAACAAACCTGAATTCAAATGTAGAAACATATGTAAGTGCACTAAAACAGTTGTAAAATGCAGTGAATATATGTACTCAATTATCAATCGTAACTGACAATATATAAGGTTTTATAAAACACAGACAGGTGAACGGACCAGCAAAACAGAAAATGAAAGAAAGAGATGACAGAAAGCAAAGGAACAAGGCAGACACAAAGAAAGTGACAGAAAAAGGGTATTTCTAGCAGATTATTTCCAGAATATGGGGATACTATTTATACTTTAGAGTCACCGGCATCCACATAGGAGGAACCACAGCCTTAACTGACTGTAGCATTAAGACACATTATTTATTTCTTTGCTTCCTCTGCTAATGGCCAGCATCAGCAATCTTCTCCATCAAGGCCCTGCAGTCACAAGACCCCTACAGCAGCACAGAAATCAATGGAAAAGACAGACCACATCCCGGAGTCATCAGCTAACAAGGTCTGAAAGCCGTGAATTTTCTGCCTATATCACACCTAAGGAGTGTTCTCAGCCCAGACTTGATCTGGGCATTTTTTGTTTTTGGACGAAGCAGACATATATATATCACATGAACGTACTGCAGTTTTCAAGTTTTCACACAGACTGCTGAAACCACCATGTGTGACATACATGTAGCAGGAATGTATACTTTTAGAACAGTCTATACTTTCGTTTCTGACACACGAGAAGAATTCTGGTTCATGTAAATATTACTTTTTGAAATATAACATTGAAAAACAACAACAGCACACATGAAATATAACATTGAAAAACAACAACAGCACACATGTAGCTTCCAAGGGTGGAGAACCATATAGCACAAGTAGGGAAATCTACTAATGAGCGTTTCTGAAATGATGTCATACACACGTTGCCATCCACATTGGTTGTAAAGGGCTAAGCCTTACTAGTTGGTAATTTTTAACCGTAACGACAAGTTGACAAAGAATTGAGTATAACAGACATTTAAGACATCACAACCACAACGACGTCGTGACCCCTTATTCAGCTCTAATCAGAGAACCCTTTGTACGCCAGATCGACATTTGGCATCTTAGAAAACAGCCCGGGGTGGAACAGACACGGGGGATGTTTCTGGTTCATTACAGGCAACCAGATCATGAGACTGTATGAATCTGCCCAATAATACCAGCCCATCAATAACAGGACTACACTACCGCCCATCCATCACAACCACGATGGAACAGGCAATACTGGCCCGCCACCACACTTATGACAAATGACCTGTTGTGATCCCTTGCCACAATTTATTGGTTACAGCCTGATACAGCGGGAAAAACAGAACAAAACACACTGCGCCGCTTTCGTGAGCAGTTTCTCCAATTGGTAGCCGAACAGACACATCCACATCTGAATAATGAGTGACACATACACATCTAAATAACGAGATTTCTTTCATGAAACTAATTTAAAAATAATACGTGAACAAACGTTAAAAGAAATATCGAACGAACGAGATTTCTCTAGTTGCACGTCAACCAATTGTTAAAAACGAAACAACAACGAAACAAACGCCATCACCTCAATTTAAAACAAATTATGCTTTTATCTTAGATGCCTGAGATGGCAGTCTATCTATTTTTCCTGGCTGTCTCAGTCGATACAGACCCGAAAATTCAAGATCTGATATTTCCGGTTCAAAGCTCAGCTTTAAGCATACAAATCGCATGGCTACTTAGCTGCCCATCTTTCTGGTGGACTTAAGCTTTTTGTCTGACATAGAATCTGTCACATAGATATCCCCCTTTCCAATTCAAGACCTTAGCCGAGTATTGATGATACAGCACTCTGCAGATTCAAAGAGTCTGCTGGTAGATTGGGGGTGGACTGTCTACGGAACCAGCCACATGCGATGAATCTATTTTAAACAAAATATAAATCCAATTCCAATGAATACATGTCTGTCTGTGTGTGTGTGTGTGTGTGTGCGTGTCTGTCTGTCTTCTTGCTTAATGAACAAAGCTTCAATCGATAGTTCACAAACCAGGCATTCAATATTTGCACACCAGCTCATCGACCTGATGAAGAACGCGTGCACAGTTGCAACTTTTCGTTTGTTTTGTAAAAGAAGATGTTTCATATTTACCAGTGGGAAATTATGTGTACATCCGTTTGTAGGAGATGGTGCCGGTGGCGGGAGAAGCGGAGTGGTGGGGGAGGTAGTGGGGTGGTGGTGGCCGAGTGCCAGTATTTTTCTTTTTCTTTGTTCAATCTCAATTTGAAACCAAGCCAGCACCGATATCTGCTCTCAGCTTCTTCTTCTTCTTTCGGTCGCTGTCTGCATGGTCAGGCTACTACTATATCTGGTGATGAGTGCAGCCCCCCCCCCCCCCCCCCCCCCCCGCTTTATTTTTCATTTATTTTTCTACTTCCTGCTGGCTACCATGTAGCTTGGTGATCAGAAAAGTTGCCTGTCACCTGCCCTCCACTTGACTGAGGCGACATCGCTGCAATATATGTTCAGCTGTTTGATCCTCCTGACCGTGGGGGAGGGCTGGTAAAGTCGTAAACTTTAACTTGCGATTCATACTGGCGTTAAGCCGGTTATGGCCGGCGTGGAACCTCGTCAGGACCGCTTGCTGGTCTATGGGAAAAAAGTGGTTGTCGCTCCTTTCTGTCCGCGGCTTAAGAAGTGATCTTACGATGCTCCTCTTCTCGCTGTAGCTCATTCTGCTGTCTGGCTGGTCTTTCTCATCACCATGTGCCCTGCCACATGGCGTTGGCAATCACGGCCCTCCATGAGAATCTATCCCTTGTCGCTGTGAGTACATCTCTCACACTCTCTGTTCTCAGCCCCTCCGCAAGTCCATCCAATATTTTCTCCCTGGGTCTACCTGGTGCTCTCTTTCCCTTCAGCTTTCCTATAAATACTGCTCGTCTTTTCCTAATCTTTTTTATTAATGTTCTTGAGTCTGCCTCCTTCAAGACTGTCTCCGTTTTGTTCTTTGCTATCCATGAAACTCTTAACATTCTTCTTAGAAACCACATTTCAGCTGCCTCAATCTTGTTCTGACTTTGCGAGCTGGCTGTCCACACCTCACAACGTACAAAAGTATCGGTTCTATACAACACTCAAGAACTCTCTTCCTAATGTTAATTGATAGGCATTTGTTGGTAAGAACGCTTTTCATCTTCTTGAATGTTGTTTTAGCTTGGCCGATTCTGCTGGCCATTTCTGATGTGCATCTGCCATCTGGTGAGATGACCGTTCCCAGACATTTAAACTTATCAACCTGTCTCAATGTTGTGCCATTCACTGTTATTTTGAATGAGGGGATTTCTTGTTTTATACTGATTGCCATGACTTCAGTCTTCTAGCTATTTAGCTGGTCTTTCTGGGATCCTCTTTTTGCTTGCTCATCGCTGAACGACATATTTTAATGGAACACACCCACAGGCAGACATCTGCTACTGTAGTGATTAGTATCCATGTCAAGGACATAACAAAGACTGAGGTTCCATTTTATTTTAGAAATTTGTTACCCTATGAGTCCCTTTGCCTATTCACTACATTTCTGCAGGAAGCTAATGGAAGTGGGTGGACAAGCTGATGGGCGAGTAAACAGGTTAAATGGAGTGGGAAAGAAGAGTTGGAAGTGCACATTGGATGGTGGTGATGGTGGTGGTGGCTTGTTTCGTCCAGGTATTTATTTCTATGACATATGCAGTAGATCTTACTTTCAAATCAGTAGGAGAGGGAAGGAGAAGGGGGAAAGACAGAATATTGTTAATTAACAAAATTGTTACTATTGTTGTTTTAAAGCCCAGCCGACTGCGTAGATCCATATCATGGCTATAACCGCTTCAAAACATAAAACTTCAACAGAAAATAAAAAGAAAAGAAAACTAAGTACACCTTCAACAGAAAATAAAAAGAAAAGAAAACTAAGTACACCTTCAACAGGAAATAAAAAGAAAAGAAAATCAAGTACACATATCAATGCATTCCCGCACATAATCTAAAGAGATGCCCCTGGCGTTGACCATTCCGTCCAACTTATCGCACATGGGATTTAAATGAAATTTATTAAGAGAATGTAACATATAGAAGAGATAACAGATATCTCCACTACGCCACAAGGACAGCAACTGTTGCAAAGGGAAAATGACAGAAGGAGGACATAGGGTAGTGTGGTGGTTTACTCCCCCCCCCCCCCGCCCCTACACAAATTTTATATTTACAAGGAATGCACTTTTAGACATAGTGCAAAACGAGGGGCAGGACGGTGAGAATGGGAAGAACAGAAACAGGAAGCAGACAGGAAATGAAAGCAAGAGAGGGAATGCCAACACCTCACTATGCCGTTGGAGGAAGCGCATGCATTTTGCACGGCTGTTCTTCTGTCCGCTTCCAAATCAAATTGGAAACAATTTGAGAAAACAAGCGAGAGAGAGAGAGAGAGAGAGAGAGAGAGAGAGAGAGAGAGAGAGAGAGAGAGGGGGGGGGGGAATGGAATACTTAGAGAAAGAAGGTAAGAAAGGGAAAAGAGTTATAACAGGACGACGATATGAAAGTCTGAAAGTGCACAGACTATTTTCATGCAGAAAGAACGCCAAGGTACCAAAGTAAAATGATATGACCTGTTTTCCTATAAATGTAGATAAGAGTAGGTGACAGAATGCAGTTTAAGAAAAACAGTTCCATTAATTGTAAGAACATGTCTCGTAAATGATCGAAACAAACTCTTTGATTTACTGGATTATTATGTGCCCTACGTTGTCTGATCTCCCTCCCACCATCTTCTTTACGCCCGCCCCACCCCCCACCCCCTCCACGTCCGGAAAACAGACAGTAGCGAGTGACCCAGTTCCGTCAACACAAGAGAAAAGAGGAAACAGGACAGGACAGGGCAAGACTGGGGGAGTGGAAGAAAGAGAGAGAGAGAGAGAGAGAGAGAGAGAGAGAGAGAGAGAGAGAGAAGGAAAGAGAGAAAGAGATGAGAGAGAGATGTGAGAGAGAATTGAGAGAGATGAGAGAGAGGGAGACAGAGAAAGAGACAGACAGACATAGACAGAGACAGACAGACAAAGACACACAGACAGAGAAAGAGAGAGACAGACAGCCATACAGACAGAGAGAGAGAGAGAGACAAAGAAAGAGAGAGAGAGAGAGAGGAGAGGGGAGTGGGGCAGAAGTCAGCGGGAGACGTAAAGGAACGGGATCAATGGAGGCAGGAAGGAAGCTGGTACCACCACAAACAAAACAGGATGTCTGCATGCATGGCTCTGCCACACGATGTCCCCGGTTCTCTTGTATTAAAGTGTCCCGCGTTTAATCACGACTACACCCTTTTAAGCCAGGAAGTAACCCTGTGTGTCAACAACGGTTATTCCAATTAAATGTTTCAAATGTGCGCTCAGACGTAACGGACACGGTTCCGGTCCTTCCGAGGTGGGGTGGGAGTGGGAACAAAACCGCAAACAGCCAAACAAACAAACAAACAAAATGTTGTTCTCATAGCTTCCCTTTTGATACAAAAATTAATAAAAACAAAAGATACACGTTTACAACACACACGTTTAATATTGCAACACACAAATGCGCACGTACGCGCGCCCGCGCACACACACACACACACACACACGGACAACACACACACACATGCACACATACACACACAGACACACGCACGCACGTACACACACAACACACACACACACACACACACACACACACACACACACACACACACACACACACACACACACACACACACAATCTTTTAAAGAGCAGAAAATGCTTTAGATTTTGGTTTCTACCATCATCCTTTTATTTAACTGTTTCAGATTGTTGTATTCAGGTGTTCTGCATTTAATCACGACTGCACCCTTTTACGCCAGGGAGGAACCCCGTGTCAACAACGGTTATTCCAATCAAACGTTTCAAATGTGCGCTCAGGCACAACGGACACGGTTCCGGCCCTTGGAGGATGGGATGGGGGTGGGACCCAGACCACAAATAGCCAAAGCAAACAAACAAAAACGGTCAGCCATTCTGACAGTTTCCCTTTTATGACAAAAATTGATAAAGACAAAACAAATACTCGTTTATAACACACATGTTTAATATTGCAACACATATGTGCGTGCGTGCGTGCGCACGCACGCACACACACTGACAGGGACAACACACACACACACAAACACACAACACAACACAACACAATACAACACACATCTTTCAGTAGAGCAGAAAACGTGTTAGTTTCTGCCATCGTCCTTTTATTTAACTGTTTGACTGACATTGTTTCATACCAATCAGGAAGCGGGGTGTGTCTGAGTTCTGTGTATCAGTCTGTCTGTCTGTGTGTCTGTGACAAAAAGTGTTAGCAAGATTTTCTCAGCCAGATGGATCTTTATCAAAGCTGGAGTCAAAGGTATGGCCCGCTGAAGAGTCGGGAATGGATCATTTCGGAAGTCATGGCGTCATAGACGCCCAGGTCAAGGTCACATAGACCAAAAAAATAAATAAAAATAAAGTGCCTCAAATTAGCTCTTTCTCAGGAAGGTGTAAGAGCGGCTCCTTCTCAGGAATTTCTGCAATATTTAAATTGTTTTCGTAGTTGACAGTCTATCAGTATAATCACTTCACGTCAAGTTCTATTTCATCTGAAACACATTTTGTATAACCGTGACCTGGGTAACTGGTCGGTTCCTCACTCAAACTTAATTCTGACGTATAATTATGCTAAACAGCACGAAGAAGCCAAGAAACCAACACAAAGGCTTACTTACAGACAACCAGACACGCCAGCTCATTCTGTTTTACGTCTACATTTCAGATATCTACATCTGCGACTCCCAAAGTTAGTGAAAGAGTACTATATTTACAAATTAAAGAAAACAAGACAAAGATGAAGAAGAAAAGAAGAAGAAGAAGAAGAAAGAAGAAGAAAGAAGAAGAAGAAGAAAGAAGAAAAAGAAGAAGAAGAAAGAAAGAAGGACAACAGAAGAAGAAGAAGAAGAAGTCTCAGAGAGATGAACCTGTCGGTCCGGATAAAAAAAAAATTGACATGTTTTATTCACAAAGACAGACAGACAAACGACCGGACAAAGTCTCTCCCAGTTCGAGAAACGAACTTTTCTTTTGAGAGAGAGAGAGAGACAGAGAGAGAGACAGAGAGAGACAGACAGACAGACAGAGGGGGAGGGGGGTACTGGCGAAAAAGTTTGCATGATGGGATTTGTTTTTCTCCAGCTTTCTATCTTCCTGAGCTGTCACGATCTCAAATCAAAAACATCTTGTGTATTCATGCCATGTCAAAATATCTCTTTCAAAACACACAGGCGCATGCACGCACACACGCATGTATGCAAATGCCAAAACAAACACGCGCTCATGTGCACGCGCGCGCGCGCACACACACACACGCACGTAGAATACTGCTAAAATCACGATCTATTGCTTGAAACATTTCGTGTATTTGGGCTATTTCAATTTTCTAACTGCACGTGCATTATGACGCGCGCGCACGCACGCACACACAACACATACACACGTTCTCTCTCTCTCCCTGATAAAATAACTCAGCGGGCGACTAATGACACACTAGGCAAACACCACCAAGTTGATTGGGGGCATTAAGATGCGCAGCAAACAGGTCATTGTTATGTCACAGGCCGATGTTGAACTCAACACTTCGGATCTCACGGTAGTTTCAAATAAGCCAAACAATACACCCACAACACAACCCAGATTCACCGAGGGGCAAATAAACCCACACATACTATTTCATAAATCATTTCTTCATATAACTATAACATGGTCAAAACTCGCGCGTTCTCTCCCTTCCGATCTCCACTTCTTCTCTTTCTCTCTCTGTTCACACACACACACAGACACACACAATCTCTCTCCCTTCCCTCCCTCCCTCTCCCCCCTCGTCCCCCACCCATTCAAATGTTTCCAACCCGATTTTGCAAATGGCTACCGAGTCGGAAAAGAAAAAGGCAATAACAGAAGAGTGGTAGTATGCAATCAGCAATCAAATTAATCAGTCAACCTAAAACCTGTACATCAGTGCTCTGAAGCGTAAGTATATCGATCGGACCGACTGGACTTTCTGGCAGGGCAAAAGAAATTAACGCAATAACAAATCATTTCGACAGTGAGTGGGCGAGTGGGTGAAAAGAGAAAAAGAGGAGAGAGGGGGAGGGAGGGAGGGAGAGAGAGAGAGAGGATAGAGAGAGCGAGACAGAAAGGAAGACAGAGAGACATACAGACAGACAAAGAAAGACAGAGGAAGAGAGAGACAGAAACAGAGGAGAAAAGGGAGAGGGGAGAGAGAGAGAGAGAGAGAGAGAGAGAGAGAGAGAGAGAGAGAGAGAGAGAGAGAGAGAGAGGAGAGAGAGAGGAGAAAAGCAAAAACAACTTTTATTTTCTCTGAGAGTGGTGATGGTGGTGGTGGTGTGGGTAGTAGTAGTGGTGGTGGTGGTGGTGGTGGTGGTGGAGGTGCGTGTGTGTGTAGGACGTATGTGTGCGTGCGCGCGCGCGCGCGTGTGTGTGTGTGAGTACTGACAGACAGTGGGAAAAGACAGACAGACAGAAGGATGTTATTTTTCCATTCCCGTGATCAAAACATTGGAATCGACTGTCCCGTGTACTTTTCCATTCGGAATTAATCGCTGTTTGCTCCGCTCCATCCCCACCACTATCCTTTTCTTTTTTTTTCTTCTTTTTTTCTTCTAAACAAGAAAGTGAATCAGATTACCATGGTGTCTGTTTAGTGTTTGCATCGTGCGATTCACCAGACGCCAGCAAGTTTTTTGTTTTTTTTTAGCCGTTTATGGACGAATAACTGAAGGATTCATCATAAAATGATAGCTGATAAAACACACACACACACACACACACACACACAAATACACAAACACATAAATACACACACACACGCGCCCGCACGCGCACAAACACCTCCCCCCCCCCCATCACCAAACCGCATCACACACACACCATAACACACACACATACGATAAAACACACACACACACACAAATAGCCAAAGCAAACAAACAAAAACGGTCAGCCATTCTGACAGTTTCCCTTTTATGACAAAAATTGATAAAGACAAAACAAATACTCGTTTATAACACACATGTTTAATATTGCAACACATATGTGCGTGCGTGCACACACACACTAAATTAATAAACAAACAAACAAACAAGTAAAGCATTTCGGTCCAGATGGTCAGCTTAAAGACATGAATCCCAATCTGGTCTCGCATGTCATGCATCGCATATCGAATCTAGTGTTGATTCAGTGTTTGTTGCAGTTTTCATAATTCACAAAATATTCGGAAGATTACACAGTAATAAAGACAGTCCAAACGTAATTGTGTGCAACATTTACAGCTGCTTGAGCCTTGCTTCTCATCATAAGTATTTGGCAAAAGTCAGGAAGAGATGTTTGCTCACACCAGCGAATCCTTTGAAATGGTTTGTTGCGGGAGAGACTCGGTCGTTTTATATTGTGCTCTCAAGCCTTTAACCTCAGTGGTTGATAACATATGCCGAAGCCTGACAAGCCAACGCTCAATTCATGTGTCAAAAATGATCCAAAGGGGAAAAAAAAATCTGTTTTGCCGGTTTCTGGTGGTTCTGTTCATTTTAAATAATGCACTGATCAGTTTTAAAACCTAATTCGGGACCCAGGATGCGAAACAAAATTAAATACCGACAATTAAGAGACAATTTAGAAACAACCACCACAACTGAAAAATGGTGGGAAGGGGGACTGTATTTTCGGTGTGTGTTGTGTGTGTGTGTGTGTGTGTGTGTTGTGTGTGTGTGTGTGTGTGTGTGTGTGTGTGTGTGTGTGTGTGTGTGTGTGTGTGTGGTTTCCTCTCTTTCTCTCGTGTGTGTGTGTGTGTGTGTGTGTTCTGTGTGTTGTTGTGTGTGTGTGTCTTTACTTGTTGCTGCTCTTTTGTGTTGATTGTGTGTGTTCTGTCGTCTGATCGCGTGTTTTTGTGTGTTTGTCTGTGTTTGTGGATTGCTACTTGTTGTCAGCTGTTTTTGTGTTTGTCTTTTTTGTGGATTAGCTGGCTTTGTTGATACAGCTGTATGTTTTTGTGTTTGTTTGTCTTTTTTGTGGATTAGCTGGCTTTGTTGATACAGCTGTATGTTTTTGTGTTTGTTTGTCTTTTTTGTGGATTAGCTGGCTTTGTGATACAGCTGTATGTTTTTGTGTTTGTTGTCTTTTTTGTGATTAGCTGGCTTTGCTGATACAGCTGTATGTTTTTGTTTGTTTCTTTTTTGTGGATTAGCTGGCTTTGCTGATACAGCTGTATGTTTTTGTGTTTGTCTTTTTTGTAGATTAGCTGGCTTTGTTGATACAGCTGTATGTTTTTGGTTTGTTTGTCTTTTTTGTGGATTAGCTGGCTTTGCTGATACAGCTGTATGTTTTTGTGTTTGTTTGTCTTTTTTGTGGATTAGCTGGCTTTGCTGATACAGCTGTATGTTTTTGTGTTTGTTTGTCTTTTTTGTGGATTAGCTGGCTTTGTTGATACAGCTGTATGTTTTTGTGTTTGTTTGTCTTTTTTGTGGATTAGCTGGCTTTGTTGATACAGCTGTAGAATCAAGATCTGACAACCCAAGTTCAATCCCAGCCCGCAACATGAACACCGGCCTGTTCGCTGCCTATATTAACGCTCCAGTCATTCTGATGGCTTCACCTTAACGTTTCACAGATCCCGTTCTCCTTTCCTTCCCCTCCACCACCACCCTTTATACATATATACATTTCCAGACCTTGCCAGCGCACAGATGATTTTGCGCAGGATCAAGGAGTCTGCTTGATAATTACTGGCAGATTTGGGAGGATCGCGTGT
>CM060314.1:40791304-40801304 GCA_030674185.1 Monoplex corrugatus | reverse complement strand
GTAGCATGCCAGCAATAGAAAAACAACTGCTCGAGAAAATGATCACGGCGGCGCTAGATAGATGGAGTGGCAGACATATTCCACACCTCCAGTATGACTATTACGCCAGGCTTCCCATCTAGATAGCCGTGGACTCCTTGGCTTTATTTCCACACGATACTTCTCCCTACAATCGGATGACAAATGTACAAGTAAGCTCACTAGAGTGACAATGTTTTTGCATCTATTCCTTCAGTCAGCCCCACTCCCCTTCCCTCCTCTCTGTCTTTCTGTCTCTTACACACACACACACACACACACACACACACACACACACACACACACACACACACACACACACACACACCACACACACACACACACACACCGAAAATACAGTCCCCCTTCCCACCATTTTTCAGTTTGTGGGACCACCGACCCACACACAACATGAGGGAAGAGGGTGACAAAGATGTTCGCACACACCTGATAGCCTAAACGAACATTCAGACAATTTTGTTGATAATACTGCACAGTTAAAATGAACTGGCCAAAATACATATTTATACCTTCTTAAGTTTATGTTGGTTTTTTCCTTCTCTAAACTTAAAAGTACAGAAAATGTACATTAATCATTTTCTTGTATATCCTACATTATGTTCGTCTGGTAGACATGACGGTGTTATATGACTTTCCTTTAATAAACACTAGCATTGCATTCGTTCATCTTTATATATATATATATATATATAATATATATATATATATATATATATATATATAACACACACACACACAGACAGACAGAGAGAGATAGAGACAGAATAAACTGGAAACACTTTTTACGATGCAAGGCATATGGAGCTCAAAGCTTTCATTCCTAACACCATCCACCCACAAAATATAAGAAAACAAAACAAATAAAACCCTCCTTCTCCCTCTCCCCCTCCCACTCCACATCCCCTCTTTTAAAACAGGTTATTTGCCGGTTCCCCCCCCCCCCCCCCCATCTTAAACGTTTCTTTTCCAAACAAATCCTTCAAAGAAGTGGAACATGCTTTCTCTCCTTTGAGGCTTAAGACTCTCTAAACCATGGTTGTTTTGGGGTCTTGACAGCCGCCATTCTGATTTACGGTGATCAGGCAGTGCAAATCTGTTAAACTGAAGAAATAAAGTCTGGATTCTGGAAGGGTCGTGTAGAAATGATGCACTTAGAGCGCTCGTCAAAGACGACAGAGGTCCTGGATTTAAATCTCTGACCGAACAGGGACTTTTCTTTGTGATAGAACGGGTGATAAGTCTTTTTTTCTTGGGGGAGGGCACCATGTCAATTCCCACGTGCTTCATGTTCGTGGCGGTCAAACCATAAAACATATTTTTCACCTACAGAAAACAAGAACAAAACATCATCACCGGGAAAACGTTATCAGACAACCTGTTTTAAAGATCAGTTACTTCTCTCGCTGTTAAGAGGGTCATCATCATCATCATCAGATGCCCTGTCGCATGGCGTTGGCGACCATGGACTTCCATCCATCTCTATCTCTCGTTGCCCCTGGCATCTCCCCCACCCTCCTCATCCCCAGCCACTCTGCAAGTCCGTCCAGCATTCTCTCCCTGGGTCTACCTGGTGCTCTCTTTCCCTCCAGCTTTCCCGTTGTGACCAGGTGCTCCAAATTCCCCTTCCTCATAAAATGGCCTATAAATGTTGCCTGTCTTTTCCTAATCTTCCTTATGAGTGATCTACTTGTGTCATGTGGCCCAAATTAGGTCATGCATTTTCACAATTCGTTCAGTCACGACTTTCCACTGGACCGGACATTTGGCAGATACTCATCTGGAGGACGAAAAAGAAAAAGAAGACGAAAGAAAGCTGGCAGTTGGAAGAACAGTCTAGGTGGCCTTCTAGTTAGCTTTGTCAGTCAGTATTTAGGTCCTTCAAAAGGGTCTGTATGCTTCCGAAGGAGCTGAGATGCGTTTCGTTCTGTTTAGAACTCATCGTACCTGTTGCCTGGGATAGCAAGAGGAGAAGAGCATATGTATATATCTATAACCATCAAAACAATCAATGCCCACACGTATATTCGTTAACTGAGAAGCTTACCTTTAGTTGATGAGAATCTCCCATTTTCTTATTTGGATTAAAAAAAAGAAGTTTTGTTTTGATTTATTTCACAGCTGGTTTTTTTTTTTTTTCGTGTATGGGCAGCTGTACCAAGAGAAAGCACAGCACCCTAGTATGGCTCACCTATTTTCCTTCCTGTGTGTGTATTTTTTTGTTTTGTTTTTGTTTTTGTTTACCTATGAAAAGTGGATTTTGCAATAAAATTTACCATGCACTGCCTCTTAAACCTGGCACCTGGGTTTATCGTCACATCCCAAAGGCTACGGGGAGGGGGGGGGGGGGATCCCTGTCCGACCAGGATTTGAATCTGGTTTTTCGCTTCCTAGACAGGCACTTTAACCACTAAGCCACATACGCCATCGTCTCAAAAAGACAAAATACATCAGCAACACACAGGGAGAGGGGGGTTGGTGGTGGTGAAGGGGAAGTCCTGCACTACATCGACGTCTCTTCCCTCAGGAAAAAGCCGATTTTCACACACAAGAAATCCGCCTGACAAACAATAAATTAACGCCCGCCGCTTCTCTGAAAAAAAAAGTCCCCAAACCCAAGCCTATTCTAAAAGACATGTATTAACACCGGTGGCTAGAATGCTCTCTCTCTCTCTCTCTCTCTCTCTCTCTCTTGTGGCATCTCTTTTGATTGCAGGTCTGGCATCGCTTTTGATTACAAATCGATCTCTTGGCTTCTTTTTCTTGTGCTGACAGACAGACAGAGAGCAAACAAAACTTGTCAGAATGGATCTCCTTGCTATTTTAGTATTTACTGGTGGATCTTCTCCAGATATGGCGACAATTCTGGCAATATTAAAAGTCACAACAACTGAAGTTCACGAAAACATAGAAGGCTAGTTTTCTGTTTATTTGTTTGTATTGTTTTTATTTGTTTGTTTTTGGGGTGGTGGAGGACCCAAAACACGCAAATTTTAAGAGTAAATTTTTGGCTGTTTATCACCTTTTATTCAACCTGTCACATGTTCACACATTAAGGTCTTTAATCCTGAAAGTTACCGGGAATTTAAATTTTCTTGGCCACAACTACAACTGTACGACATCCGAAAGACTAGCATTCAGAGTACCACTCAAGGTGGAGGAGGAAGAAAAACCTCTGTCTGACCGACCACTAAGCCACATACGCCATCGTCTCAAAAAGACAAAATACATCAGCAACAGACAAGGAGAAAGGGCGGTGGTGGTGGTGAAGGAGAAGTACTACACTACATCGACGTCTCTTCCCTCAGGAAAAAGCAGATTTTCACACAGAGAAATCCGCCTGACAACAAACAAATGCCCAACGCTTCTGTGAAAAAAACAACAAGAAGAAGAAGCAGCTACATCCCTACGTACCCCCAAACCCAAGCCTATTCTTAAAAGACAAGTATCAACATCCGTGGCTAGAACGCTCTCTCTCTCTCTCTCTCTCTCTCTCTCTCTCTCTCTCTCTCCCTCTCTCTTCGACATCTCTTTTGATTACAGGTCTGCCATCGCTTTTGATTACAAATCGATTTCTTGGCTTCTTTTTCTTGTGCTGTTGCTAATGACAGAGGTCGCGTGTAGTTTCTCGCTACACTTTCCTTTTGGAAAAAGGATAAACGATAAACACCTGTGAAGTGAGAGAGAGAGAGAGTGTGTGTACGTGTGTGTGTGTGAGTGTGCACGCGCGCGCGCGCGTGCGTGCGTGTGTGTGTGCTTGTGTATTGTGTGTGTGTGTGTGAGAGAGAGTGTAAGTGTGCGCGCGCGCGCATGCGTGCGTATGTGTGTGCTTGTGTGTATGTGTGTGTGTGTGTGAGAGAGAGAGAGAGAGAGAGAGAGAGACAATGAGAGAGACAGTGAGAGACAGTGAGAGAGAGACAGTGAGAGAGAGAGAGAGAGACAGACAGACAGACAGAAAGGCAGACAGAGACAGCCAGACAGAAACAGAGGCAGACAGAGAGACAGACACACAGAGAAGAGAAAGAACTGAACAAGATGAGTTAGGTGTGACGCATTACGGCACTGCATTCAGCAACAACCTATCTCCATCCATCTAATTCACAACTTTCTCCAGCTATCCAATTCCCACCACCCTTCACCCACCCAAATATATTGAACATTGATCCGAAACACTTTGGCCTGTACAATAAAAACAACAACAACAAAACCCCACTTTGGCCTAACTTAAAACGGGAGGAAAGCCAAGACAGCGGGGAAATACGCTCAAAGATGAATCTCTGAATCTCATAAATCTATAGCCACATCAATCACGCATTTCCATAAGGGCATTGTCCTCAAATGCTCATAACTGACGATGCCATACTGAAAGAAATGCTTACACTGCTTATAAGCGTGTGCGATAATAAATGAATAAATGAAGTGTGTACATTATAGTTACTTTGTATGCACATGTACATATTTTTAATCACGGCAAATCTGAGGAGGGAGAGGGGGTGGATGGGGGGGAAATACACTGTGCATAACAGGCTGCATTCATATGGGAGTTCGAGATTCGTTCTGTTCGACTCGTTAAGGTATTCATAATAGTCCACCGGTTTTGTTCTCGGCCTTAAATCTCCCAGCAATGATTTGAAGCATTCCCTAAGCCACCGCAAAATCTTATATGCAAATCTAATGCATACACAGGGAGAGTGGAACGAATGCCTGATTCAGATTATGCAAAGTAGTTACTCCTCCTGCATGTAAAATCTGATGAAAGTGCAGGCAAAAATCCTAAGACTGATTCTTCCAAGCGATATACCCGAACCCTAGTGTAGGATGTCTAGCATTATGCAATTTCCATTTTTTATCGTTCCTCCACCTCGTCAGACGGATGGATATCATGATCCACATCTGTCAGATGGATATCAAGTGCTTCAATCTCTCTCTCTCTCCTTTCCTCCCCCCTCTCTCTCCCCCTATCTTCCTCTCCCCTTCTCTCTTTTCCTCCCTAGCTGAACCTTTCTTTTAATAAAAGGAAAGGAAAATGGTTCTATACCGAGGGTACTGCGTGTTTTGTGTATCAGAAGGAGAAAGAGAAAGAGGGGGAGGAAGGGAGGGGACAAACAAGAGAGAGTGTGGTGTGGAGAGTAGAGAGTGTGAGAGATGAGAGATGGAGATGAGAGTAGAGGATGAGAAGAGAAGTGATGAGAGAGAGAGAGGGGATGTTGGGGGGAGGAGAGAGAGAGAGAGAGAGGGGAAGAGAGAGAGAGAAAGAGAAAGTTTTTTGTCCAGCCAGAGAACGAGTTCGACTGTCCGTTTCTTCGTTTTCCTTTTCTCCCTCAACAACCCCCCCCCCCCCCCCACACACACACACACAGACACACACACACAGACACAGACAGACAGACAGACAGACAGACAGACAGACAGACAGACAGACAGACAGACAGACACACACACACACACACACACACACACACACCCTCCCTACCCCGAAAGGATGAACGAAGGCCGAGACAATTCAAATTTGAATATCAGCCAAGTAATTGCCAACGACGATCTCTAGGGGCCCTGGAAGAAGCCGTTATTGTTTCAATGATTTTTTAACCTTCTGTCCGCCTCTGACCGAGGTCATCATCTATCTATTAAACACGAGACAGGCGTGCGACTGATTAAGGAAAGACGAAGGGCAAGTTCGTCCCTCACACAAGTCTGTTTTATCAGAGACGATCAGTTATGTTGTTTTCGGTCCAGCCATCATCCACTATGTCCATCTCAAGGATGATCACATCAAAATATAAATGATCACAGACAACATACAATAACGTTAACCCTTTCACTCCCGCATCCTGTGTGCCAGCTGCAAAAACTTAACCCTTCCACTCCATCACCCTTCCACCAGCTTCCTACAGGAAAAGGGTGAGGGAGTGATAGGGTTAAGTTTTTGCTTTGCTATCATGGCCGACAATACAGGAAGCTAGTGGACAGGGAGAGCAGTCAAAGGGTTAAAGAAAAGCACCGTGGGTAAACAACTCAAGTTACTTGGTTAACACTCTGACTCCCGCACCCTGTCCCACCAGCTTCCTGCATAGTCAACCACACTAGCAAAGCAAAAACTATAAAAAAAAAAAAATTCCCAGGAAGCTGGTGGGCGAGGTGAGGGAATTAAAGAATTCAGTTTTTGCTGTTGATGGACAGGGTGAGGGAGTCAAAGGGTTAAAACGCCATGCTGATAATGCAGGGGGCGTGGGTTTGATCCTTAGGCAGGCTAGTTGCATCTGTCGCCTGAAGTTCTGATGCCTCAAGTTCATTCACAGCCTGCAACATAAAAACTGGCCTGTTGGCTGCTCATCTTAATGCTCCAGTCATTCTAACACTTCCAGCTTATTGTGTCAATCGTAAGTCCACATCCCCAGCTGACCACTTCCGCTTCACGACCTTGCCAGCGCACACGGTTTTGCGCAGGTTCAAGCCGTTTGCCAGTTTTATAACTGACAAATTCGGATAAAGCGCATATGTAATTGTCCCAGCGAAGTGAATTTCTCTTAAACTCAAATTCATGGAAACAAACAAAAAAACAACAACAAAAACACTTAGTCTAAATCCATGTTTGATATAATCCAAATCAAATACATCTATATACGTTCTTAAAATTGTTAGCCTGAGGCCAAACATACACGGTTTTTTCCACCGAGGACGAAGTAAAAAGGTGTTTCTCTGACGTAAAGTCTTAGTTCTCAATCAAAACATCTTTAAGACTGAGAAGCTCGTCACATGCTATACGCCAAGGAGCCAGCTCTTCGAAAGCAAGAACGGGCGAGGTGAGAATGGGCTCACCAAACCATGTTTCTTTTAACCGTTGTGTTTGTGCATGTGCATGTGTGTGTGTGTGTGTGTGTGTGTGTGTGTGTGTGTGTGTGTGTGTGTGTGTGTGTGCACGCGCGCGCGCACGCGTGTGTGTGTGTGTGTGTGTGTGTGTGTGTGTGTGTCTGTCCGAACGCATCTACCTCAGTATCTCACAGATTGCTGTCAAACACTGAACGTAAAGACAACTTCTTATAACATTTCGATTTTTATCAAAATTGATGACTTCAGTTATAGACACATAAAGTCAATGTATCACCTAAATTATCCTGAGGATAAAGTTTTTAATCAAATCTGAGTTTGTTGTTGTTGCTGTTATGGTTTTAAATCGTGATTCCAATCCATAGAACATCATTAGAGCACACTATAAAAAACAGACTTACGAAAACCTAGACCCAAAGGGAATATATTTCAAAGGAACACATCTTGAGGGAATAGACTTCAAAGGAACAGACTTTACAGGCTTCCCCTGCTGAAACTGAAGTAAATATAAAACACAGTAGACGAAACTCTGACAGTATTCCTTCTAGCTTTAAACCCCGCAGTGTGCTAAATGAATAACGATCTGATTTATCTAACTGGTTTAATGCCCCCAGTTGTGGAGAAGAAAAGAACAGAGACAAAAAGAGAAAGAGATATAGAGAGAAAGAGAAAGCTGGGGCGAAAACCCATGCCGTGAGGATATAATGTATCCTTTGTACTAACAGTATTTGTTGTTACTGCACTACTGTACTGACCTAGTAAAACCTCTAATGCACGAGTAAATAAATGAGTATATTTATATATGTGTCTATGTTTGCTCTCTCTCTCTCTCTCTCTCTCTCTCTCTCTCTGTGCGTGCGTGCGTGCGTGTGTGTGTGTGTTTTATCAGGTATATCATATAATTTTCTCCCTTAACTATTGTTGTTGTTGTTGATTAGTATACCACCAAACACTTCATGATATGATCTGTTTTCGTTTGTTTGTTTCTTTGTTCGTTTGTTTGTTTATGAACTACGTTAATATTGCACTTACATATTGGTGTGTGTACGTCCGACTATATTTACCCCCCCCCCCCCCCCCTTTGCCAATTCTTTTTCTACGCCATAAACATTCTTTGACATGGACTGCTTGAGCTATACAAATTATTATTATTATTATTATTATCATTCTTCTTCTTCTTATCATTATGATCATTACAACAACTACTACTATTATTATTATCATAATGACTACTACTACTACCACAACTACAATTATTATTTTGACTATTTTCATTTTTTATTATATCATTATTATCATTATTGCTATCATCATCAACGTCGTCGTCGTCGTTATCATCATCATCATCATCTTCTTCTTTTTCTTCTTTTTCATCATCTTCTCCTTCTTCTTCCGCAGGTTAGAGCTCCCGCGAGCACTCCCTAAGCATATGAATTCATACAAATCTGCCAACATGGCAAAGGGAGCAGAGTTTTGCTGGTATGGCCGTAGTTTTCCCCGCCTAAAAGGCAGTCATAATCCATCTGCGGAAAGCTAAGGACAAAATTCAGCAGAAACACAGATACTGATATGGAAAGCAGAAACAAGAAAGACTCTTGCTTGGAAAAGGGAGCATGACAGGAAAGAGCGACTTCTAACTATTCAAAAGCAAACTAGACACCTCCTGTGGTTCCAAAACAGGAGGATACCTCAATTTCTGCATCAGCAGTACTCCACAGCGGTGATTATTGTTATTACTGCTACTTTATTTTTTTCGAAGCCGAAGTGCGTGCACGCATACGACTAAACAGTGATGAAACATCAATGACCATAATGTTCATAAACAGCCTTTTGGCCAAGTCAAAGCCAATCTCCAATCACGCCATGTCTGCACCGCGTGTCACAGAGGGCAGGAGAATGGATGAGGAATGGAAGAATGGAAGAATGATGATGCTAAACGTCTCCATCCCAAAATCAACATCACAAATGGCCAGTAACTGGCATCATTACGACAGGACGGGGCAGATAATGGGCCATTTACTACCACCAAGTCTTGCAACCAGTTCTAAGTCATATACCATTATGGATGCCGTTCACAACCCAACTATACATGACTAACGAGCTGACGGGGTTGATAATAGGCCATTCACTACCACCAAGTCTTGCAACAGCCACACAATCATGGCCGTACAGGTGCCTACACAACCAAACTGTATATACTCGTATCTTGTATGATACCTCAAGAATTGGATCTTTCAGAATTTTCCTCGCAAAATCAACCTCAGATCTTTGATAAGTGCAATTCTAATGTGGCATGTGTAACTCCTCAGTGTTTACCTCCAGGTTTCTTTTTATTAAGGGAAAACCCCTAAGATTGTTTTTTCTTCTAACCCAGGAAGAATGAAAATAGCAAAGTCATCAACTGTGCATACGTAAGCAAGACGTACAGTGTGGGACAGCAATACACCACTCTGCCAAAAACAATATGCTATGTTGTACTGAATGCGACGGGACAGATTAGCCGTATTACTGGCAATAGCAATCATGGGTTCCTAGCAACAAAATGATTGTAATGTTCACGGTCGCAGAACACTTACTGATGATCGCTGAATGTATTAATCAAAAGACTGGATAAAACGAATCATAAAAAGATAAAGATAAGTTATCTCTTCTGACAACAGCAAGTCACCATACAAGTTACTGGTGGTTTTCTTGCACCAGGCAGGTGCACTTGTACATGTACCATCAACAGATTACAATCCTACACATTGGACTGTTGGAAAGTCAGAAATTTAATGCATGTCTGTACATTAGACTGATACAAAGCCACAAAATTTTAAATGCATGTCTATGGGATAGTGAGGTGACACATAAGTATAAGCTCTAATGAGAAGTCCAGGAGCAAGAATCAAATGTAATATTTTATACAGCATGATGATTTTTAACAGCAATACCAGGCAAACATGACAGAATAATACAAACAGTACACTATGGTGTGTGTATGCCATACATACAGTCGAGCTAAAACAGTCAATGTCAATGATGTCAGTGAGCTATTCCCGTCTACAGTCGATCCTGTCAAGAGCAGCTTGACCAGTGCCTGGCAACATGTTTTCTGACTGACAGACCATAGAGCAACCTAAACTATGGCAACAAT
>CM060314.1:40768804-40781304 GCA_030674185.1 Monoplex corrugatus | reverse complement strand
GATTAGATGGATGTTGACACATATGCACTCGATACCATTTGCAAAACACACACACACACACACACACACACACACACACACACACACACACACACACACACACAAATATGTCAGTGTGCTTTCGTACACATATTCGAAAGGGGGCACAGAGAGAGAGAGACAGAGGAGAGAGAGAGAGAGAGAGAGAGAGAGAGAGAGAGAGAGAGAGAGAGAGAGAGAGAGAGAAAGAGAGAGAGAGATAGAGGGGGGAGGGTAGTATGGAAAGAAACATGCATTAACTCTGATCCCAAACTGTAATTCTGCGGCATAAGACTTGTTCGATCTTCTCATTAGACGCTGGTTTATGACTACCCTGAAGAAATGTCCACGCGTGCACTTGAAGTGTCGGTAAACAGGGAATATAGCTATGAACCTGGGGATTGTGGAACAGAGAGAAGGGAAAAGACAGTAGATTAAGATAGTCGCCGATGTGAAGTGGTTAGCGCAACTAGATGGTTTTGAGTTCGAATCCCCATCAGTACCTCCAAAAACCATTGTGGGATTTCTAAGTGGCTCCTTCCCAAAGTTGGGCATGCTATAGGCTCATTGGGAAGACTGGGACCATACAGTCGAGTCTCATCCACTTTACGGATGCGTCATTGAGGATGTTGTTCAAATCTTCTGACCAGCACCGCAGGTGTATCTCAGGCCTGGTTGATGCCAGGATATATAATGATAGTAAGCGTAGAGTACAGCCATGTCACGCAGTCTCAATCCTAGATGGAAATCCATAGCATCATGATTATTATCCTCATCGACATCATCATCATCGCACTGTAAAAACTGTGCCAGCTTCTGTGGCCATTAAGGTGGCGTAGAAAATGTGACGGAAAGAAAGAAGGTGAGCACAAAGGTAACTCCCACAAAGCAATGATCCTAAAAACATGAATAAAACATAAGAAGAAGAAGAAGAAGAAAAATATGACTACACAAAATACATGCAAACGGTTGCATGCACGCTCACACCCACGCACAGACACAGAGAGAGACGGGGGGGGGGGGGGGGGGGAAGAAATAAATGATGAAGGAGGAGTAAGAGAAAAGAAAAGGACGAGGATCTAATGCACAACTTTAAGCTGAAGTCCATCTCGTGTGAAACAGAGCTCTTTGATTTTTCAACGTAGAAGTTCACGACCATTCTGACCACCAAAAATGTCCTTTTCCTGGAAACGTACATTTACAGAGAGAATAGGGCAAAGGAGGTAAGGGTAGTGGTGAGTAGGTGGAGAATGATTTGTAGGGTTGACACCTTTGATGTGGTGGTCTTACATGTACTTCTTTGTGGCAGCTAATATAATTTTCGTGAATATGATCGTGATGAGATGGCTGTAAGCGGCCATTCACCCCAACATATACATACGATCACTCGACAAACACCAAAGAAAACATGACTGCCCACTTGAAAGCACCCAGAGAGAGAGAGAGAGAGAGAGGAGGGGAGGAGAGAGAGAGAGAGAGAGAGGAGAGAGAGAGGAGAGAGAGAGAGAGAGAGAGAGAGCAGAGAGAGAGAGAAGAGATAGAGAGAGACAGAGACAGACACACACACAGACTGAGTCAGAGACAGAGACAGACTGACAGACAGACAGACAATGTGCATGTTGTGTGTGTGTGCGTGCACGCGCGCACGTGTGTGTGAGGAAAAAAGATTATAGAACAGATTAAGAGTAAGGACAACACCTTTACATGTAGGTTCAGATAAAAGGGGAAAAGAGTGACAGAACTGGCAAACAGTGAGGTGTCATTGTATCATATTCATGCTTACAACATCCACGAAGCTTTTCGCTGGAAGTATTTTCTGTTTGCAAAAGCTAATAGGTCTCCTGTGCAAAAAATATGCACTGGATTTTCTCTGTCCAGAGGGTACAGAATAGGGCAAATGAGGTAGGGGTGGTGGTGAGTAGGTGGAGAATGATTTATAAGGTCGACACCTTTGATGTGGTGGTCTTACTTCTTTGTGGTAGCTAATCTAATTTTCCCCTTGTGTGAAAACGGTCCCTGGCTCTCTTTGTCCCTGCATTGGCAGAGTGCTATCAGAGAGACTGGTTCATCAAAGGGAGACAGTGATCGTGATGAGATGGCTGTAAGCGGCCATTCACCCAAACGTGTACATACGATCACTCGACAGACACCAAGGAAAACATGACCGACCGCCTACTTGAAAGCAGAGAGGAGAGAGAGAGAGAGGAGAGAGAGGAGGAGAGAGAGATGAGAGAGAGGAAGAGAGAGAGAGAGAGAGAGAGAGAGAAGGGGGGGGTTGTGAGAGACAGAGAGGAGAGAGTTAGAATTAGAGAGATAGACATACAGTCAGAGACAGACATCAGAGAGAGAGAGAGAGAGAGAGAGGGAGAGAGAGAGGAGAGAGAGGAGAGAGAGAGAGAGACAGAGAGAGAAAGAGACAGAGAGAGAGAGTGTGTGTGTGTGTGTGTGTGAGAGAGAGAGAGAGAGAGAGAGAGAGAGGAGAGGGAGAGACAGACAGACAGAGAGACAAAGAGAGACAGAGGCAGGGAGATAGAGACTGAAAAAAGAGATGGACATACACAGAAAGAGAAGGGAAGGGACAGACAAAGAGAGATGGCTGAGAGAAAAAGAACTTGGTATACACAGACAAGCAGATTTCTGGACAAAAGCCTTCTGGACAAGGGCCCAGCAGACATAAGATAAAATCCTACCTGAATGTGCGTGAGTGCATGCGTGCATGTGTGTGTGTGTGTGTAGGTGAGTGTGTGTGTGTGTGCGTGCGTGTGTGTGTGTTAGTGCGTGTGCGTGCGTGCGTATATGGTGTGCGTGTGTATGTGTGTGCGTGTGTATGTGTGTGTATGTGTGTATGTGTGCTCGTGTGTGTGTGTGCTCGCGTGTGTGTGTGTGCTCGTGTGTGTGTGTGTGTGTGTGTGTGTGTGTGTGTGTGTGTGTGTGTGTGTGTGTGTGTGTGTGTGTGTGTGTGTGTGTGTGTGTGTGTGTGTATACTCTCTGCCTTAATCTTCTTCTAGGAGGCTGTGCCTTTCTAAGCTCTGACAGAAGACAGGGAATTAAGATACTAAACCTCGGTCTTTCTGCACACAACGAGGCTGCACACAAAAGGACGCTGATGACCAATTAACTGATGGATGAATGTCTCGTGTACGTTGTTTATTCGTTTGTGGTCTTCGAGGTTACTGCTCCTGTGGCCACAACAAAGTATTAAGAACTTTTGAAGGAAAGAATGAGGCAATGTTATTGAACTGAGCAGGTTGTTTTGTATTCGTACCCATCTGACTACCTACACTTAACAAAACCATAAACCTGTTGTTTTTTTTACTTAAATACCCATTACTCACGATGATACGATATTGTTCTTTTATCTTCACTTGATATACTAGCTGCAACATTTGTTTTTCTTAAACGTCACGTTTCGTACCATACACTCTCTTCATACCATTCTACAGGTTGCTGTATAATGCCACCCATTTTAACCCTTTGACTCCGGCACCCTACTACCTACTGCAAAAACTTAACCTTTTGACTCCCTGACCCTATCCACCAGCTTCCTGCAGGAAGTTGGTGGATAGGGTGAGAGAATTCAAAGGATTAAGTTTTTGCAGTAGGGCTAACATGGTGGACAATGTAGGATGCTGGGGGACAGGTTGCGGGAGTCAAAGGGTTAAACCAACATTGAAATGTTTATAAATGGATATGGAAGGATGGCAGCAGTCATGAAATTTTGATTGTCAATGGCCTTTTTATGTAAAACGCCAAGATCTGCAGATTTCCACTGCCTTAGGGAATATCAGTTCTGTCACGTTTTACCATTTCAAACATTTACAATGAAGACAGTCGATTGAACGGACGTCTCTGAACTTTGCCTTACACAGGCGAATTGTTTGATTACACGTACATGCTGACGGCGCTTTGTTAAAACCATGAATGTGGTTTCTTGCTGATAAGAACTGTTCAAACACAAAGTTTTTACAATATTTGCGCTGGAAAATTCGCTGCGGCATAAAAGATACTTAAACCTAAAAGGCTAGGCGTTGTTGGTTGTATCATGCATTATTTATGTCCTATGGGTCCGGGTAGGATGGGTGGCTGGAAGGGAGGGGGTGAGGATAGACCTAGAAATGGGTAAGAGAAGTGGATTGCGAGTGGGGATGGGACATCCACTTGTTTGCTGAGCCGCTCCGCTGCTAGACAATACAATCGACCGTCAAAGCATGCATTTTTAATCCGCATGTGTCTGTGTATGCGAACTTCAGTGGCGGTTGACTCCCCGGAAAACAGTATGTGGGCAACAGTCAGTGTGAGTAATTTTGACTAATGGTAGCCCCGATGGCTGCACACGATCTCCGTTCTATCTATCTGTCTGTCTGTCGGTCTGTCTGTCTGTCTCTCTCTCTTACTCCTATCGTAATTTTACAATTAAAACGAGACGGATTCTCCATCGTACAAAGGTGGAGTTGCAGATGGAATCCATTTTGCAACAAACTGCTCTATGGAAGTGGTTTCTGAGTGATAACATTTCCGGTGTTTTTAAAAAAAAATCTTTTTAATGTATATATTTACAACACACACACACACACACACACACACACACACACACACACACACACACACTATACATATATATATATTTGGTCTGTGGTTTGCGAGCTGTCAGTTATCATAAGTTTTCCTGATTTTCTTAATACAGCTTTACTGCAACAATCCCATATGGTGATGCGTAGTCAATAAGGGATGTAACATGAGCAACACGAAAGGCTTTTTTTCTTCAGTGTTGATCAAATACCACAGCTTACTAAGAAGAAATAGATTCTTTGAGAGGTTTACTGGCATGAGCAGTGTGGACTTTCCATCTAAGGTTTTCGTCTATGTACACACCAAGTAGGCTACACGGTGTTAAGAAACATTCTACATAATTTACATCATCTAAACTTGACTGAAGATGCAGTTTTGAAAGCTGGTGTTTTTAGCGAGTTGTTAATACCACTGATTTGTTTTTGTAGGACAGACATATATAGTTTTCATCACACTATTCTGATACTTCGTTTAAACATAATGTAGTGTTTCTTGGATTTCATAAATCTGTTTCCAATATGTGTTCAGAGAAATGTCGGCAGCAAACATGACATTTTATAAAGTTTGATGTTATGTGTAAGGGTAAGTCATTGATAACGAGATGATTAGAGAAGTACTACAAATCGTAAGGTGCGCGAATGGACTTACTTGACAGAAAATAGGAAAAGAGGGAAAGGGAGACCGCAAGGGAGACGAGACGAGAATTGGGGGGGGGGGGGGGGGGGGAGGAAGAATAGCTTTGATAATATAATTATTTCTCTGTTCTCTTCTCTCTCTTATATATATATGTATATATATCATATGTATATATATATTAACATATACACATACATATGTGTGTGTGTGTTTGTGTGTGTTGGTGTGTGTGTGTGTGTGTGTGTGTGTGTGTGTGTGTGTGTGTGTGTGTGTGTGTGTGTGTGTGTGGTTGTTGTGTGGTGCACGCGCGCGCGTGAGCGCATGTTCATGTGCATGATACAAGTAACCTCTCTCTCTCTACCTACCTATCTACGGTATCAACACAAACACACACATCCATAGTTCACTTTCTTGTACTGCTGATAAGCAGGGACGACACAGCAACTTTCACAGCACTACTGGACAGACAAGGCCACTCACCCATGATTCCCTCTTGCCCTCGTTGTCCACGAAAATGAGGTGGGTGGTGGTCAGGTACAGAGTCCCCACGGCTGGCTGACGCACATTGAAGCGATCAAGGAGTTTGACATTCTCCACCTGCACACACACACACAGAAACCACAAACATAACAGAACTTCGATACCTCAATATTGCATCAGAAATCGGAATGGTGTTTGTTCAAATGGGATTCATAACACTCAGAAGTGTATGCCCCAAAGTTTGCAAAGAACTGCCTAGCAGATTCTTTAACTCTGCGCAAAAATCTATGTGTTGGCAAGTTCTTGAATGGACGGGAGGGGGCCGAATGGATCCAACGAAACACTAATCTGATTCCTTCAGAATGATGGCCACGTTACAAAAGCCAGCGATCAGTTCAGTTTTATGAGGTGGGGCTGGAATTGTCCTTCCAATGCTTCCAGATCATCCCATTTACGCTCACAGACATGCAGTTTCGCACACAGATACCTGGTGAGTTAACTCTTTGAGCACGTCCGCACACAGACACCAGTAAGTTAACTCTTTGACCCTCTCATTTTTCACAGAAATTCCTGCATTATCAGCCATGGCAGCAAAGCAAAACCTCACTCTGTCACTCTCTCAAACTTATCCACCACTTTCGTGCATTATCAGTCATGCCAGAAAAGTAAAAATTTACTCTGTCAGTCCTTCACCTTATCCACCACTTTCGTGCATTATCACCCATGACAGCAAAGCAAAACCCTACTCTGTCACTCTCTCACCTTATCCACCAGCATCCTGCATTATCACCCATGACAGCAAAACAAAACCCTAGTCTGTCACTCTCTCACCTTATCCACCAGCATCCTGCATTATCACCCATGACAGCAAAGCAAAACCCTAGTCTGTCACTCCTTCACCTTATCCACCAGCATCCTGCATTATCACCCATGACAGCAAAACAAAACCCTAGTCTGTCACTCCTTCACCTTATCCACCAGCATCCTGCATTATCACCCATGACAGCAAAACAAAACCCTAGTCTGTCACTCTCTCACCTTATCCACCAGCATCCTGCATTATCACCCATGACAGCAAAGCAAAACCCTAGTCTGTCACTCTCTCACCTTATCCACCAGCATCCTGCATTATCACCCATGACAGCAAAACAAACCCTACTCTGTCACTCTCTCACCTTATCCACCACTTTCGTGCATTATCACCCATGACAGCAAAGCAAAACCTAGTCTGTCACTCCTTCACCTTATCCACCAGCATCCTGCATTATCACCCATGACAGCAAAACAAAACCCTACTCTGTAACTCTCTCACCTTATCCACCACTTTCGTGCATTATCACCCATGACAGCAAAACAAAACCCTAGTCTGTCACTCTCTCACCTTATCCACCAGCATCCTGCATTATCACCATGAAGCAAACAACCTAGTTGTCACCCTTCACTTTATCACAGCATCCTGCATTATCACCATGGACAGCAAACAAAACCTCACTCTGTCACTCTCTCAACTTATCCACCACTTTCGTGCATTATCACCATGACAGCAAAGCAAAACCTAGTCTGTCACTCCTTCACCTTATCTACCACTTTCGCATTATCACCCATGACAGCAAAGCAAAACCCTAGTCTGTCACTCTCTCACCTTATCCACCACTTTTCCAGCATTATCACCCATGACAGCAAAGCAAAACCCTATCTGTCACTCTCTCACCTTATCCACCACTTTCGTGCATTATCACCCATGACAGCAAAGCAAAACCCTACTCTGTCACTCTCTCACCTTATCCACCACTTTCGTGCATTATCACCCATGACAGCAAAGCAAACCCCTACTCTGTCACTCTCTCACCTTATCCACCACTTTCCAGCATTATCACCCATGACAGCAAAGCAAAACCCTACTCTGTCACTCTCTCACCTTATCCACCACTTTCGTGCATTATCACCCATGACAGCGAAGCAAAACCTTACTCTGTCACTCTCTCACCTTATCCACCAGCTTCCCGCATTATCAGCCATGACAACAAACAAAAAACTTACCCATCACTCCCTCACCTTATCCACTAGCTTCCTGCAGGTCAGGGTGAGGAAGTGGAAGAGTTCAGTTTTTGCAACTGTGGACTGGACGAGGTAAATAAAAAAAAAAAAATAAAAGACGTCCCATAATCATAAAGTGGCCAGTAATTGAGGTAGCACAGGCCACATCACTTTTGGGTTAGTTTTTTAGGAAACTGTGCCTACCACTGTTTCCAACGAATGTCTTTGACACTGACATTACTGGTGGTTTTTTTTCCGGAATGAAAAGCAGTTTTAAACACGCTACAAAATAACATTTTACAATGTCAAATCAACTGCCTTTCTTCTGAAAGTACTGGTTTTGATACGTCTTATGCTCGACCAGGAAGCAGGACTGAAAATTGGCTCTTGTGTTTAAAAAACAAAACAAAACAAAAAACAACAACAAGAAAACAAGAGTCACGGTAGCTGGCTGCTCGCTCAACCAACCCAGTAGTGCTGAAAACGGCAGAATGTTAAGTTTCATGGACATTACAGCAACATTCCAAATTAAGAGATATACTCAGACTGGACGTTTATTGAAACCAAACAAACAAAAAACAAAAAACAAACAAACAAAAAAACAAAAAACAAAACAAAACGAAAAGCAGAAAAAAAAAATACCACCATCAACTTCTCACAAACCCCGCACAGCTCTCTCCTCTCTCTCTCTCTCTCTCTCTTCTCTCTCTCTCTCTTTTCTCTCTCTCGAGCAAAAATCTTCCCTACATCCAAGGCAGAATTTCTTTCTGTTGTCAGAAATGTCTTTTTTCGGATGCGAGACGAATGTCAAGTTTCAAAAGAGTTTATTTCTGAAAGATCACTTTGACCCCAAAACTTTTGTCTATGACAGACAAATCAAAACAACACAGTCAAACATAATAAAACTCCTTTAATCTGATTAACTAAGACTGTCATGTGCGCAGAGTGCACATGTTTTTTGTCATGTGCATGGAATGATGTATGCATGAGTTTTTTATGTTGCGTGCGGAAGATTTTGTGTGCATGTGAATGTAGTTTTAGAAAACAGCTCACTTGGGAACTGTTGTGGACTGGGTTACTTAGCCAGTCTCAAAAAAACAACAACAAAAACCAAAAAAAAACAAAAAAAAAAAAACCCGCGTAGAGAAAGGAGAAGAAGAAGAAAAAGAACAAGAAGAAAGCGAAAAAGAAGAAGAGAGAGATATGGAGCAGAAGAAGCAGAAAGAAAGAAGTAGAAAAGAAGAAGACGGACAAGGAAGAGAAAGGAGAAGAAAAAGAACAAGAAGAAAGCGAAAAAGAAGTAGTAAAGAAAAAGAAGGCGAAACAAAAACAAAAAAAAAGAAGAAGAAAGAAAGAAGTAGAAAAAGGAGAAGAAGAAGGAGAAGAGGAAGGAGACGAAGAAGGTGAAAAAGGAGAAGAAGAAGAAGAGAAAGAAAATGAATTAGAAGGAGAAAAAGAAGAAGAAAAAAGAAGAAAAATAAAAAAAAGAAGGCAAAAAAGGATAAGGAGAAGAAGAGGAACGAGAAGACAAAAGAGGAAGGTGAAGAAGGAGAAGAAGAAGGAGACAGGAATAGGAGACGAAGAAGGAGGAAACGAAGGAGACGAGGAATAAGGAGACGAAGAATAAGGAGACGAAGAAGAAGGAGACGAAGAAGGAGACGAAGAAGAAGGAGACGAAGAAGAAGGAGACGAGGAAGAAGGAGAAGGAAAAGAAAGAGGAGCAGGGGACGAGGAAGAAGGAGACGAAGAGGGAGGAGAAAACGAAGGAGGAGAGAAAGAGTTTACTATGAAGGTGCGTGGGTGGAAATGTTGTACGTTATATGAGTGATGAGTGAAAATTTGTAGAAATAAATGTAAAAAAAAAAAATCATATCGCAATTTGTTTAGTGCCATTGGTTGGAAGGAGTGCCTGCGGTTGCGTGACGGACGAATGCTTTTTGCATGTGTTGATTGCGTGAGCATGTGTACAAAACGAGTGACGAACAGTTCTCAAGCCAACGTGTTTGACGTTTTCTGTCACGGTGACCCAAACAATGGTTAGGTCCAATCAAATTTATGCATTTATGACCATTCGCCGAAAGGACGTATGGCTAACTTTCCGTTCATAAAAATAACTGTCCCGAAACAACTGAAACATCTTGCCCACCATCTCTCTCTCTCTCTCGCTCCCTCTCCCTCTCACACACACACGCGCGCGCGCGCGCACACACACCCACGCACACACACGCATACACACACACACATACACACACACACACACACACGGGTTAATGTGAAATCCACTCTTTTTTCTACTGAAGAAAAACCAGAAACAAAAACAAAGGGAAAAAATTATAACAAAGGGATCGCCATGATTGGGAGAGGGGGAAGGCAGCGCGATCAATGTCTAAATACAGTGAGTCGGTCAATTTTCAAGCTGGTGGGGAGGGGACAGCTGCTGAGGTGCGGTCAATACACTGGAAGGGAGTGGGGAGATATAAGAGGAAAGAGAATTTAACTCCAACTTCTGTTAAACCATGTTGTCCTTTGAGAGTGGTGAATATGACTATCCTTTGAGCGTAGTGAATTTGACGCCAGCCTCTATCAAAAACCTTTTTTCTCTTTTTCATTTTTTCAATAAGTTTATCGACGGTGCCGTCACAAGACACTGTCATTGAAGAGTCTCGCCGTGAGAACAATTTCTTCGTGAAAATGAGCAGACGTGTTTTCATCGAGCTGTTTGGACGGGCGCCTGCTGGTTCAATTTGATGTCAGCCTCCAGTTTTTTCCCTCATTTCCTTCTCTCAGTCAAGAAAGGCAAGCCGTTCTAACAATCAGTTTACATTCCAACTGGTACGTGAGAATTTCTAACATCCTCAGTAACAGGCACACTTCAGAGAATTTCTAACATTCTCAGTAACAGGCACACTTTCAGAGAATTTCTAACGTTCTCAGTAACAGGCACACTTTCAGAAAATTTCTAACGTTCTCAGTAACAGGCACACTTTCAGAAAATTTCTAACGTTCTCAGTAACAGGCACACTTTCAGAGAATTTCTAACGTTCTCAGTAACAGGCACACTTTCAGAAAATTTCTAACGTTCTCAGTAACAGGCAGACTTTCAGAGAATTTCTAACATTCTCAGTAACAGGCACACGTTCTACTGGCACGAGAGACATTTTACCATTCTGAATAATATGCACACTAGACGGTCATTCTCAGAATCTCACCCGCACTTGCAGACACGTTCTG
Source organism: Monoplex corrugatus (assembly GCA_030674185.1). Classification (NCBI taxonomy): domain Eukaryota; kingdom Metazoa; phylum Mollusca; class Gastropoda; order Littorinimorpha; family Ranellidae; genus Monoplex; species Monoplex corrugatus. Next base: position 40,770,333 of record CM060314.1, on the reverse strand, counting down.
CGTAATTAAAGTGCTCTTCAAAATCGGTTCGATCTCATTCAGACCTGAAAACATGAAAATTCATGACCCGCTGTCGGACCAAATGTCTCGTCCAAATCTGGATAAAATCGCTCAATAAACAGAAGAGAAGCTCTCAATGAAATTGAACGGTCTCGTGACGGGCACGATAATCACGTGGGTAAGACGTCAGATTTCCGATAGGAAAGTTTGGGTTCGATCCTGCCTGGGTACCTCCTCCCTAGTAGTGGCTTGGGAGTGGACACTTTTTTCCGATCTCCCAGGTGAACACGTGTGCAGACCTGTTAGTGCCTAAACCTCCTTCGTGTGTATGCACAGACAGAACACCAAATATGCATGGTAAAGATCCTGCAAGTCATGTCAGTGTGTGGTGGTGTATGAAAAAATGAAACAAACAAACAACTAAAAACCGCACTGAAAATACATTATTTAAGCAAGACAGGAAAAGATCGATGACGACGAAAAAGTGACGGTCAGTAAGTTAATGTGTACTGTCTTCTTAAAATCGCCCCAAGTACACCCTTTTCTTCTGCTGGGCTAATGATTTTTAACATTTTCCATCGTTCAAAAGAAGAAGAAATCAACAAAAAGCTTCAACCTGTTTCCTTCTGAGAAGTTTTCGTTTCAATATATTCCACTGTTCGAGACACTAAGAAAGGTTTCAACAACATGCTACATTCCATTGTTAGAGGCCATAAAAATAGAAAACGAGGTTCATTTATGTTTCAAAAGGTTATTGTTCAGGAAAATCAGAAAGGAAACCAACATGCTATATTCCATTGTTAGAGGCCATTAAAATAGAAAACGAGGTTCATTTATGTTTCGAAAGGTTATTGTTCAGGAAAATCAGAAAGGAAACCAATGTATCTTCTTACAAGCCGTTTCCCTTTCGTATACCAGCAAGTTCAATTCACCTTTCAAAAGAGATTGGAAAACAAACACTAAACTACTCCTTACAGTCAGACTCTTTCTTTATGCAAATCGGAATGGAAACACGTTTTGTATGCCATGCGAAGCAGCAGAAGGGTCAATGGTGAGAGAGGGATATCACCTAGACTCATCCTTCACTCGATGGGCAGGGTCTATGCTCTTATCACTCACCATATAACGACACTGATCGCATTGACCCAAAGAATGACCATGCTCACTCGACTCCCAGCAAGTTAATCTGCACAGAAGAAAGGAGGAAGAGAAGGACTCTTGCAAATAGACCCACCAACGTGTGGTCAGCAAGTGCAAGACCTCGGAGTCTTTCATAAATCACTAGAATAATAAAGTAATCGTTTTATCATAACCATGAGGCTTGGGGTGTGAGGTGGTGAAGACTTTTTGGAGGAGTCCAGCATTATCCTCTCGAACCCTAAACAATGTCAAGTCGTACCGCATTCACGGCTGGGCAGACTGGAAGTTGCACGGGCACCGTTTTCCTCGAGCAAAACTCGAACCCGTTGCAGTCAGACTGAAAGGCAGGCGTTCAACTTCTACGTCAACCAGGTATGTAATAGGACACT
>CM060314.1:40753804-40763804 GCA_030674185.1 Monoplex corrugatus | reverse complement strand
CCCCTCTCTCTCCCCTCCTTTCTCTCCATCTTTCTCTCTTCCCTCCCAAACCCCTCTCCACAATCCCTGCTTTCTGTACATGTATGGGTCGGTGGCCTTCGCAATAAACCATGTGTCAGTGTCAATGTCAGTGTCTCTCTCTCCCTCCCTTCACTCACTCACTCACCCCCAACACACACACACACACACACACACACACACACACACACACACACACACACACACACACCACACACCACCACACACACACACACACACACACACACGCACGCACGCACACACACACATACACGAGTTTGAAGTCTGGAGTTTGTTCAAGACGGATTCATCACAATCGTACAATTCCATATGCACTCCACCCAAATCTGCTGACAGTTCTCTAGCAGATTCCTTAGAATTTGCAAAATCAATGAGTGTCAAGGTCTCGAAAGAGGAGGGGAAAGAGACCTATGAAATACTCATGCCACCAGAACGATTACATTGTTTTAGACGGGCAGCAAACACGACAACTTTTATGTTGCAGAAAGGGATCGAACTCGAGATATGAGATCCTCAGTCCATGGTTCTATCAAGAGAGGCAGCCAACCTATGTCGCACCCCTCACACTCCACCCCGTCAAAGCGCGCACACATACTCACTCAAATCGCTGCCAAAAGGCCTCGGGAAAATGAATAGGGAACCAGGTAATGACAAGATCCATGTCATAAAATCGAAGACTCATTACAGCGTGTTGGATTCATCGCACAAACAAAGAGAAACATGTAGCTGTTGCAGTTTTCCCCCCGATGGTTTAGCCATCCCGCCTAGCTCTCTAATGTCTCATTACTCTTGTAATACATTTTAAGCCATGCCCTTCAATCACTCAAACACCAACTTTTTTCTCTCATTTATGAAAAATACATTATATACTAAATTGCTGCATGCAATTAATATCTTTAAAAAGAAAAAAAATCAATGCCAGAAGGTGCAGGAGTGACAAAAAAGAGCCAATGAAGAGAATAAATAAACTGATATACTGCAAAATTCTGGTGTATTGTTTAAGTTTATTTTTCATTCATCACATTTATTTTCGGACAAGAGAGTCCGGTCAAATAGGGGTGGGGGTGAAAGATATCGGTACTGTTTGTCCTTTTCCCAAATTGTAAAGTGCAAAAACTGGAGCCAAAATTTCCTTGGAAACAGTTGTCGATTTGAGGATTTCAGGCATGCACTAAAGCGTTGCTACATATCCGTAAGACAAAAATTTACCAAGGGAGACTCATTCACAATAAGAAAAACAGGAATTTTCTTAAATTCCCGCTTACCTAGTACATAAACTATATTCCAACTTATGCACTACAGCACACGATTGTTCCATATTTGGCTGGAACCCAACGAAGAAAACACCGAGAAATCGGTATGAAGACACCTTCGCGCACAGGCTCCCTATCCATAATGCCAGGTCGCGCATAAACGTATTCTCTCACGCTAATAAAGACCTAAGGAGCAGTCAGCATCACTCAGGAGTCCTCCAGAACTCTGAGTGGCGACACTAAAGTATATCGGATGACACAATAAACCGAGACATCCAGCATACAGCTGAGCAATAATATCTGTGCTACGTTACAATTTCATCCAAAACGAAGACAGGGAAAAAAAACAAAAAAAACAAAAACAAATGACATCATGTTCCTGACAAAATTTGGAAAGAAAATACGATGTTTCGTGAACAATTATTATCATGATCATACTTTGGTTATCTTTTTTTTTTCCCAATCTCAAGCCACATAGTCTAGAAGAAATCAGTTTTGAAAACCTGTCAACTTTACTACACCTACACTGGTTTCGACTGAGTTCTTCCGCTTTTGGACATTATTTACGTCTCTGTCACGGTAACTGGTCACTTTCGAAATATACGAGTATGTGTTCCTAAAAATACCCACCCCCACCCCACCCGGCCCTTTTTTCTTTCTGGTGTAACGTATATTTAACATATAATGATTTCACTAGTTCATGGGTATCGCATACAATGCAAGCTCAAGACATAGTCCACCCACGCTTCTACTGTTGGCCAGGCTCGAGAAGCACTGAGGCAATTCTGTTCAGTTCATTAATCTGTGTTGAAAACAAACATCCGAATAAAGTAGGCGTACTAATATAATCCTCTTTATTTCACAATCTGAGTCAAAAGCAAACATCTGAACAAATCAACGCCAAACCTGTAAAAAAGCAAAGTCAGGCTGGGCACGAATCAATCAATCCCAGGACTGCACGTAGTCATAGTCAGCTGAAGCAATTAATCGGGAGCTAAACCCACACCGGTTTAAAATAAAACTCTCACTGAAGAATTTGTTCGGGGCTTCAAGGTTTCCTGACATCTTTCTGTTCTGTTCTGTTCTTTTTTTTCTTCTTAACTTTTTTTTAAGCAGAAGAACTTTCAACAATTTTCTGAAAGAGGTAGCACTCACTCTCCCCATCAGGGCTGTAAAACCACTGTTAGACCAAAAGTTTACTAATATAAAGAGGCATCTCTTAGCCAAGAATTCAACAAACTGAATACCTGGCACTCAAAAGTATATATTTGTTCCAACATATATGCCATCTGGGGCTGTTTCACACAAATGAATGATTATATCATTCAACTGTTCCAACATATGTGTCACAGTGGGCTGATTCACAAAGATGAGTGTCTAAGCCAAACAGGACAACATTATCCACACAAAATTCTACAGCTCTGCTCACCTTCCTGGGCTAAAAGGTTCCAGCAGTGGTCTAACGGATCATTAACTCTATAGAAAATCTGCTTTGCAGCAGCAAAAAGGAATCTATTGAAGATCACGTTATTCATCGAGGGATGTGGCTATCATCCAAAACACAGCAGGGCGATTCCCCTCTCTCCTTGCCTCCCTCTCTCTCTCGAAAAACGCACGAGCGCGCGCGCGCGCACACACACATATACATGCGGGAATTTCTATATAACCCTTCCTTCAATAACATCCCCCAAATTTGGAACAACATTCTTTACAAAATTATCAAATCACAAAACAAAGCAGATAACAGAATACAAACGGTTATACGCCGATGACAAGAGTTTCATCTCGCTGGTGACAAAAAAATCATTTGAATCACGCGGAGAAGTCTTGCATTCCTTAGGGCAGAATTCTGGATTATTCATATATGCCGGGAAAACGAGCGCAATTTGGCTAGGAAGCAGAAAAAATTCAGATATTAAGTATGCGTATCATTTAGGAATTGACTGGAAATCATCAAAATTTAGAATCCTTGGAATGTGGGAATGTGGTTCACGAATGACGTAAAAGACTGAAACGATTAATCATTTTGAAAAGTTAGCAGAAACACAAATTCTTTTTAAAACATGGATAAAAAGGCAAATAACACCACTTGTGTTGCTACATTGAAGTCATTGATTCTTTCAAAACTAATAGCAATACATTTATGGATTATGCTCCCAGGACCACCAGATAATTTTATCATGAATTTACAAAAAATGTGCAATATTTTGTTTGGAACAAAGGAAAAAAAAGTGGGGGGGGGGGGGGGGGGGGGAGGAACTGTGGTAGAAAGTATAGATAAAGGGGGCCTAGGCTTACCAGATCTAAATAAGTATATTTCAACTTTGAAACTATTTTGCTAAGAAAAGTATGAAGAGCCACCCATAAGAGTAAAATATAGTATATACAGGTTACTCATTTATAGAAAAAAGCTTGAGCAAAATGGACCAATCGTTGCAATGGATTTTGACACGAAAATTGTCTCCTGGTCACAAATTGCTGATGCATTTAAGACTATTATAAAGTAAAGCTTAGCACTACAGGTGAGTTCTCGTAGAACCCTTATATTACAACACAAAAGAAAAGAACAGGTAAAAGTGGAGAAAATAGGAGATTGGAGGGAAAGGGAAAAAACCACTTAACAAGAAGTCTGTGATGTTCTGTGCCCATCTCATTTTGTTAATCAAACAGACGGTCACAATCAATTTTCTTGTCATTTGTGCTGCAATAACGATAGCACTCGCGTTTTTCCTGAATCTACTGTATCTATCCAGAGACATTATATCTCTGTTCCATCAACCAACATAAAGCAATTTTTTTCCAAAATGCATTGCAGCTGAATAATCATCTCCAAGCCAACAATCTGTACCATCCTCTTCAATCAACTTACCGTTCTAAACACAGAACCCAAATTACTCTCGTTTACATTTTGAATGATCTGTTACTTTCAGGTGAGTGTTGCCGAATTCCCCTATTTATTCACTCAGATCTTTCTGCTGCTTTTGACACCACTGAACACCCCACCCTCCTTTCTCGGCTGGAGTACACATTCAGAATCCAAGGTAGTGTTTTTTCGTGGTTTATATGTCATACCTGTTCTACCTCTTTCAGTAAATAGTGATAATAAGTCTAAATCCCAGCCGGTTAAAGGACTGTACTTGGGCCAGTCCTCTTAACACTCTACACCTCACCACTTGTCAGTGTCATCAGTGAGCACATCAAATATCATTTCTATCCTGATGACTCCCACCTCTACAACACTGCACCTCCTAAAAATCTTTCAACTTTTTTTCCAAAGCCTCTGAATGTTATGTTGATTCTTGTATCAAGATTTAGCGCCTTATAAATGTCACCATTATCATAATCATAACTGTTATTATTATTATTGTTGTTGTTATCATTATTATCATTATTATTACTACTACTACTACAACTACTACTATTACTACTACTATCAAGATTTAGCGCCTTATAAGTGTCACCATTATTATTATCATTATTATTATCATCATTATTGTTGTTGTTCTTGTCAGTACTACTAATACTACTAACAATAATAATACCACCACCACTTCCACTACTACTACTACTATCACTACTACTACTACTACCGTCAAAGGAAACGTAGAAGATCAAGGCTGCACATACCGAAAACCATTAGTACCATGACCTCTGCCATTTGCTGGTACTCAATCTGACTGGGCAATTCCTCGGCAGAATATTAAATACACTGCATGATTCTGCCTGACCCCTTTGGGAAATCTGCCTAAGTGAACAGCTGGGGCCCAAACGGCCAAAGAGAAGGCTGTATTGCAGGAAGAAAAACGTGCTAATGAAATGGGCCAGCAGGAGAGAGAACTGGTGGTTGGCAAGATCTAACACTATTAGGGCTAATTTTCGCGTGGAGGGCGCCACTCGGCAAATAAGTGCCAATCAATAGCGTCCACATCCTCTTTCCACATCCAATGACATCACAAGGCTAATCACTATGATGTAACCAAATGGCTGCATAATAAGTACGGGATGGTTTTGGTCAATGCATTTTCCACATGTTAGGAGTCTTGCTTAACATTGGATCAGGCGTTTCCATGCCTTGTCATTCATTATCTGCAAAAGCGCTATTGTATCTCTACAAGGCGAAAACATTAATCGTGAAGATGAAAAGAAGGAAAACAGACAGATGCTTGCAGTATCTAATATTCTGAGTGTAAAGTATGCCAGCGTATGAGCAGTGCGTACCCATGCTGCTTCCTTGACAGCTTGTTCTTCTCTGGTCTCCACAACATGTGTGTTTGTCTTCCAGAACGCCCGTCTTGAGGTCAGACCTCTACTGGCTTCAGTCAGACTCCACTGTAGTTATAACTGCTTGGTCGTCTAGCACTTGTAGGCTATCAGTATCCATCACTAGCGTCTAGCACTTGTAGGCTATTAGTATCCATCACTAGCGTCTAGCACTTGCAGGTTGTAGGTATCAATCACCAGCGTCTAGCACCTGTAGCCATTAGTATCCTTCACTAGCATCTAGCACTTGCAGGCTATTAGTATCCTTCACTAGCGTCTAGCACTTGTGGGTTGTATCAATCACTAGCGTCTAGCACTTGTAGGCTATTAGTATCCTTCAGTAGCGTCTAGCACTTGTAGGCTATTAATGTCCATCACTAGCGTCTAGCACTTGTAGGCTGTAAATATCAGTCACTAGCATCTAGCACTTGTAGGTTGTAAGTATCAATCACAAGCGCTAGCACTTGTAGATCATAAGTATCGATCTCTAGCGTCTAGCACTTGTAGATCATAAGTATCGATCACTAGCGTCTAGCACTTGTAGGTTATTAGTTTCAATCACTAGGGTCTAGCACTTGTAGGTTATTAGTTTCAATCACTAGGGTCTAGCACTTGTAGGTTATTAGTTTCAATCACTAGGGTCTAGCACTTGTAGGTTATTAGTTTCAATCACTAGGGTCTTGCACTTGTGGGTTATAAGTATCAATTAATGTCTTGAAGACTTTTATGGATAGTAAATCTTTTGTCAATACATTCGCAGACTTGTGAAACGCTGTAAGATTCGCAGTAAACAGGATAGTTTCTATGTTGTTGGCTAGATCAGGATCAATAAATTTCTTAAAAGCTTCTCTAGACCGAGTGGATAACAGGCCTTTCGTTAGTACTCTTAGAAATATGAAACAAAGTAAGATGGGCAGTGAACAGGACAGTTAAGTTGTTGGCTAGGATTGAACTCGAGACAGCAAATTTTGAATCCACAGCTCTATCAAAAGAGCCAGCACATAAAAACAGCATACTCGTTGTACGTTACATAATACAATAGATCATAAACAAAGAGATAAATCAAACAAAACAATAACAAAAACATAAAAAACAAAAAACCCAAACAAACAATTTTTTAAACGGGATCGTGATCTACCAAGTTCATCTATCAATACAGTATATTTCCTCAAGAATAACATCGGATAATAACAACATAACAGAAAAATAGATAACAGTGCCACAAAGAATGCGTGAGGCAGAAAAAATATTTAAATCATTTGATAAATATAAATCTTTCATACACAGACATGTAAACACTCACACACGAATACGCGCGCGCGCACACACACACACCACATACACGCACGCACGCATGCACACACATATATCGGTTGCAACATGACTGGACTTAGAAACGTTACAGGCATTAATATCTACAATTTTGTGGATAATTCTGAAAGAATTATGTTCTTAGGTGTGTTTTTTTAAGCAAGCAGATTTTTTTCATGGAGAGTAGTAGCATAAGCACATTACCGCTTTACTGCATCCAGCCCCCACCCGTACAGTGTATAAACTAATACAACAGAGATTGCTACAACTGGAACAACTCAACGTGTCCCGGACATCCAAGTTTGACAGCAACAGTGACAAGGACATTTAAAACAACAAAAGCAACAATACTAACAAGTGATTTCACTGATCGATCCAACATTTCTCCACATCCTTCCCCTACACCCATCCTAATACTACAGGGAAGTTTTTGTTACAGAAGAGTTGCAACCTGAATCACGATTCGTGCCGGAAGCTCCCAGCTTTTCTACATGCGCAGCTCTTCTTTGTGACTAATGATCGTTTCAAGTCAACAGAAAGAATCGCGGGACAAATCACATGACCGGACCAGTTTAACTTTCGCATCGCCCTTTCCATTAGTCGGTCGACTGAAATGTCGAGAGGCAGGTATGTTTGACACAGAACTAAATTCAGAGAACATCAATCAATATAGACAGTCCCTTATGATTTCACCTCAGAAAATCTGCTAGAACCAGTGAAGTAATTGAACAGACAGCGATGGGAGGAATGTGACAGTGTGGATACGTTTGACCGTGCACATGAGATATTCAACAAACGTTGCTGACCCTATTTTTCAAAAGATCTCTTTTCAAACGAGCAGACAGCTGAAGAAATCAAGACAAGACAACAGAAATAGGAATTAAGGCTCTACGAAGATGCTGACAGACAGACGGACACAACGACAAGACACAAAGACGCATGCCCCGAGTCGATCGTATAAATCCCCTCTTTTAAAAAAACAAAACAAAACAAAACCCAAATGGTTATTAACAAACAAAGAAAACATTTCTGCACGGTTTGAAAAATACTCTAAGACAACAGAAATGATGCGCCGATAACATTTCCTGGAGATCCCTCCAGGCGTCCGCATCCATGGATTAAATAAAATCATCGATCATTCACATTGACCATGGATATTCCGAGAGGAGGACAGAAGAGACAGACACACGTCTACGCGCGCGCGCGCGCACACACACACACACAGATATATATATATATATATATATATATATATATATATATGGAGAGCGAGAGAGACAGAGAGAGAGAAAGAGAAGGGGGGGGGGGAGTACCTCCCTTCCCTCAATCTAAAATAAACATTCTATCGTTTTTGTTATAAGAGGTAAATTGAAAACAAAAAGATAAACAGTAAAACTTCACATTAGTAAATACACAAAAAAACAAACGATGATAGAAGTTGCCCAGGCAACTTTTACTCATGAGGTAATGGAAAATTGATGCATTAGTACCGGTAAAAAAAAAATCATACAGAATATTTTCCACGTTAAAGAGGAGTTATATTTATCCTTCTCTGTATGGGCAAGACAGACAGAATGTTCAAGCGCTTAATTCCACTTTGGCATGGGAATGTAATAATTGTTCTTTGCAATGGATTCATCCTCTATTATTACACATCAGGGATTTAAAACTGATAGAAATAGGGACGGTCGACGAACATCACTCAACCTTCAGAGCACCAGACATGTAAATTAAGAAGTATCAGTCACTTTTAACTGTTCACCACATACCTCAAACAAAAAAAGTACCTTACTTGGCCAATCAATAATCCTGGGGACAGGAGAGAAAGAGGGAACTGTCAATAATCATTATCGCCAAGCCAATGGACTCCAAGTTTCGTCGCACTGCAACATTTGTGTAAAACTTGCCAGGCATTGAGCTGTATAATTACTAAATGACATCAGTGTTTACAGGCCATCAGAGAACGATACCCGAACACACACACACCAAACAGTGCGTGTTCTGTTGCAAAGACCACACCATTTCTCTCTCTCTCTCTTCTCTCTCTCTACTCACTCACACATACACACACACACACTTACTCACACACTCAAACACACACACACACACACACACACACACACACACACACACACACACACACACACACACACACACACACACACACACACACACGACACGCTGCCTCAACAAAAATGAGAGAAAAATTGAATCTTGATAAAATCGATGTCAATTCCCGTTTAGCTGGTGGTGGTGGTTGTTGTTGATGGCATCTGTCAGTCTCGAAAGACTATGGGGTAGCACTCTGGATCTCGGTATGTTTTGGTCTGGTGCAACGTCGTGTGTGGTTGCCTTCAGTGTGTTCAGTCTGGGGCAGCAGCTCCCCATGACTTAAGATCGATGCCCAGGGCCTGCAGGTCCTTCTCGCACACATCCTTGTATCGCAGAGGGAGTCTATCTGTTGATGGTGTGAGTTTGACGCTGGGAGGATGTAGAGTCTAGTGAGTTCAGCTAGTACATTTACCATATCCAACTTACGCGACACGGCACACGATTGGTGTTTTGGGCCGGAAACTACCCAAGACCACAGAGAATTCGGTCAAAAGACGCCTCCAGGCGGCACAACATATCCACTACCCACGATGCCGAAGTCGCGCATGAATGCGTTTCCTTTCTTCCTTTCTGCAGTTTTGTGGAAAGACCACATGAAGATCTGGAGAGGGAATGGCTGGGTGTAACTAAAAAATTGGATATGTTAAGAGTACTGTGTGAATAGGAATTAATATTTTAAAAAAAATCCCTTAATAGCGTCATACATTCTACTTTGTGTAAATGCAGAATTTAACGATCGGATGAAGGCAGTGATCTTCGTCCTGGTCTGCCCGCTGCCAGGAGGCGTTGACAACGGCATTGGCCATCACAAAGGAGGGAGACTCTCTCACGGCAATAGAGGATTCAGGTATCCCCCAAAACCCCACAAGTGACGACACCACAGCTCCTGAGCCCAGAAAATAATTGGAGAGGTCAAGCACGCCAATCAGCGTCATTTCAGTGGGTGGTAGAATTTAATTAAGAACGAAGTAAAACAGAAATATGTGTTTACATCATGTCTCTCGCAAAAATTGGGGAAAATATAA
>CM060314.1:40746304-40748804 GCA_030674185.1 Monoplex corrugatus | reverse complement strand
TCTGGGTGTGAGGAGTGGTTTTTTTTTTTTTTTTTCATTCTTTATTTCATTTTATTTGGGGGGGGGGGGGGGGTTAACATAAAAATGCAGCCAAGTGAATCCGAAAGAATGCTGTTTATAATGGAAGTCGCTAATTGACAGGGTTCAGTTCCCTAAGCTGTCACAAAGAATGGACCAAACACACCCAAAAGAACAGCGGTAAACATTAAAAAACATTGCACATTTACTGAAATGGAAACAGTATGATTTTTAACAGAAATGTAGGAATGAATAAATCGATATACAACAAATAACTTCAGAAAGACGAATAGCAGATTTCGGCTTTCTTGTATATAATATATGAAGCAAATCGCTCATCAAAACACACAAACACTGTTTATTTTATCACTCCTAATCTTTTGCTCTTCTCCGTTAGCAAGGGCCTTTCTGCCTCTGCAAATATGCAAGTTTCTAATGCTTTCTCTACTAGCATGAGTATATTCTCGGACTGCAGATAAGGAGGCCGATTTCTTCCAATTTCATTTTGATTCTACTTCAGTTGTTTTAGCGAAATTTCGACTTGTTCCCCCACCCCCACCCCAACCCCCTGATGCATAGCGAGTGGCGATTCATGCATCAACACACCCACACTGTCAGTCTTGTCCTTTCTGGTTCTTTGCTCACCTCCACACAAATTGTAAGTCTTGTCCTTTCTGGTTCTCTGCAAATCTCCACACTACCAAGGATTAAGACTGCAGAAATGGTTATTACCGATTTCAATTGTTTACATATTGTGTGTTCACTTTCACTTTCATTTCATTTCAGCCACAATTTGACTTTCTATGACACATCCACAATGTTAACGTTATCATCCTCAGCTTTTTGCTGTTTTCCAATGGCAAGGGCTCAAGTCTTTAGACTGCACGTACGGAAGTCCTCTTTGATTTGACTTGAGTTGAGCAAAATTTCGACAAGCATGACAAGTAAAAGTATACTACCCACCAAAACAAATCTACACTGGCAACACTCTCATCTAACGCCCTGCTCTTGTCAACTAACAAGTTTGTTTATTTTTCTATTCTGCAGACACGAGCTACTGGTTTATTTCATTTTGTTTTTAATTTGCAGATACGAGCTTCTGATTCATTTCATTTCGTTTTTTAACTTATTTCCTGTTATTATTTCATTTCGGCAAAAATTTAACTTTTCCACACAGAGGGGAACTAATCGCCTGCCACATAAAACAACCACACTTAATCTTGCCATCTCTAGCTCTCTACTCTTCTCCACAAGGAATAACTGTTCTGACCCTGCAGACACAGTACTGGCTTGACATGATCTGGTGTGACCTTACCTGATTTGCTCTGCTGATTTCATTTGTTTTCTGTTAAAAATTTGACTTTTCCTTAAACAGGTCAACATCTTTTCAAAATCAAAATTCACCCAGGCTGACTGAATCTTGTCATCTCCAGCTCTTTGTCATTCTCGCCACTAGAAGGGCTCCTACTACTCTGCACATACTGGGGCTTCTGGTTGTCTGACAATTGTTACAATCGAAAGCCCCATATTTGTGGCCACCTAGTTCCATAAATCGTCACCTGAACCTCTCTCTCTCTCTCTTCTCTCTCTTTTTATTTTTTTTTAGTCCTATTTTATTTTCTTGATTTCACTGTAATTATACCTTACATTTTAGTATTCATCATGTATCATCCTTATGCGGTACTTGTAATTGTAAACAAACGTCATGTGCATACATTAGCAACGACAAATTTGAAAAATAGCTTCTAGTCAATGACTTTCACCGTTGGAAAATAAACCATTCTCTCTCTCTCTCTCTCTCTCTCTCTCTTCTTGTTGTGTGTGTGTGTGTGTGTGTGTGTGTGTGTGTGTGTGTGTGTGTGTGTGTGTGTGTGTGTGTGTGTGTGTGTGTGTGTGTGTGTGTGTGTGCGCGCCACCAATGCATGTGTTTGTGAGAGGCAGGCAGACAGAATTTTCATTCGACAGAAGAATCGACGGACGTACAGACAGACATAATAATTTTAATTCGTAAGTAACCAACAGTGCAATATCTCAAAAATGATTCTGTACGAAAATAAAGCATCAAAAACAAAGGATGACGCTTACTTTGGTTCGCCTTGTTTTGTGATTTTCTGTCTGTTTGTTTGTTTGTACGTTTTTGTTTGTTTGTCCGTACTCTTGTTTGTTTGTTTGTTTGTTTGCTCGCTTGTTTCTTTGGTTGTTACGGGGTTTTCCCTCCTCACAAGCAGAACATAATACACATTAACTACTGACTATACTGCCAGATTAATCGAAATATTAAAGAAAAAATTGTAAGGATTAAGTTAAGAGCAACTTCATTATCTCAATGTCGCACATTCATAAATACGGCACAAAAACGCAATCCTATCGAAATTTCCAAAATTCCACTGCATAATAAGCCTTTTGTTTTATCGTTTTTCAACCATGCGACATAAAAGTCATTAGGTTTATTAGTATTATGTCATTAGTATCGAAGTCATTA
>CM060314.1:40738804-40743804 GCA_030674185.1 Monoplex corrugatus | reverse complement strand
TTAAGAACTCGGAAGTTACAAAGAACTCCTTTGAATTATTTCAAACAAGTCACAATCTTACACACATTGCAACAATAAACATTAAAATGAGTGTTCTGTTGAAGACAGAGTCAAATCAACTTTGCATTTGCTCTTAAGTAACATACGCTCACGGAGATAGTGGCTAAAAAATCGTAAACTTTAAAATCGGTCAGACTATCGACGAAATATTCTATCCCGGTATTTCGTTTACAGTATGTTTAAAAAAAATACATTTGAACTAATTTTTTTTCATTCTTGCCACTGCTGTTGACGCTGATGATAACGCTGTTTTTGTTGTTTGACAACCCATCTCGGCAGCTTTCGAAAGATACGATTTTTTTTTTAAAACTCCGCATCCGCTTCTATTAGTTAGGTAATATGCCGAGCTTAGAGGTCCACTCAGAGGTGAAACAGTGATATAATGACCGGCTGTCACGGCGCCAAAAACACCCAATCAGCCATCCCACAGATGAAAGGGCAACAGATCGATGCCTGTTGCCGCTCACTTCCGCTACTTTCCCTTTGCGTCCAGGTTCGCTTGGGCGGAGCCTGGTATGTGTGATCTATATTTGAAGATGTAGTTCAGTGCCGTCGTACTGACACGTGCTATGTTGTTGGCATCAGCCGTTCCCACATCACGACAAACAAGTAACAGGAAACCTGGAAGGAGTGCCAGCGTAGTATCGTATGTCACTGCATGATACGAGTCGGTAATTTTCAGCTCAAAATGTCAATCAATTAATTATACGGGAGTCAGAGAGGCGCTCAACCACGCACGTTCATCAAATCAATGAACTGACTAGTCTAGACGAAACAGGCAAAACAAGATATTTATGCTATCTCCAACTTTCTTTAAATAAATCACGGAATTCAACAAGGCGATTATCGATAATACCATCTAAATTTGTCTGAAAATTTCACCAGATACCTCCCTCACACAATGGCTTTCTTTGCGTTAGATTATATACGAAATTACACAACTTTGTACAACACAAAAACAAAACATTACTATATGAATAAATCATTTCACAGACCAAGACAAGCCAAGTTTTCTGCATTAAGATCATAAGTGAAATTTAGCTAACCTATGCAAAACTGAAACAAAACAAAAAACAAAACAAAAAACCAACAACACGGAACTACAGAATTGAAATTTTTATGTTTGTATTTTCGATTTTCTAGTTTTTCTCGGATGTGTTTGTACAAGTTGCTTTGCCCACACTGTGCTGGCTGTATGCTGCTGCACAATCTGTGTATTTCGTCTTCAGTGGGCGTACCTACTGAATGTTTTCATGTTTCTACAAGCAATTGGACACTGACATGACCAACAGGGCCTTTAACGTGTAAATCTGATGTTTTACGTGTGTGTACACACGAAAGCACTGATATGTCTGCACACATGTTGACCTGGGAGATTTAAAAAAACAAAAAACCCTCCACCCTACCCACAAGGTGGCAGGCACTAATTAGTCTGCACACGTTGACCTGGGAGATAAAAAAAACTCCATCCTACAAAAAAAACAAAAAAAACCTCTCCCCCCCCCCCCCCCCTAAAAACCCAAAAATACTCCTCCCTACCCACTAGGTGACAGGCATTATTACGCCTGCACACATGTTGACCCGGGAGATTAAAAAACCTCCCCCTACCCCTACCAAAAAAGCAAACACAGAAAAACACCACCTTACCCAATAGGTGGCAGGCACTAACAGTTCTGCACACTTGTTAACCTGGGAGATAAAAAATACACAAAAAAACTTCCCCTACCCCACCAAAAAAACAACAACAAACAAACAAACAAAGAAAAACCTCCACCCTACCCACTAGGTGGCAGGCACTAATAGTAATACGTATGCACACATGTTGACCTGGGAGATAAAATAAACAAAAAACCCTTCACCCTACCCACTAGGTGGCAGGCACTAATAGGTCTGCACACGTGTTGACCTGGGGGGAAAAAACACCACCCTACCCACTAGGTGGCAGGCACTAATAGGTCTACACACGTGTTGACCTGGGGGAAAAAAACACCACCCTACCCACTAGGTGGCAGGCATTAATAGGTCTACACACGTGTTGACCTGGGGGAAAAACACCACCATACCCACTAGGTGGCAGGCATTAATAGGTCTACACACGTGTTGACCTGGGGGAAAAACACCACCCTACCCACTAGGTGGCAGGCATTAATAGGTCTGCACACGTGTTGACCTGGGGGAAAAACACCACCATACCCACTAGGTGGCAGGCATTAATAGGTCTGCACACATGCTGACCTGGGCATGTGACCTGGGATATTAAAAAAAAACTTCTACTCTACCCACAAGGTGGCAGGCACCTAGGCAGGATCAATCCCACACTTTCCGATTGGAAGTCCAACGTCTTACTCGCTTAACAGCGTTCATTTCAATGACTGAGATAAGATATCTTACGAACGAAGGTTCTTAAGCCCGATACGTTTAATAAAAAATTTTTTTTTTTTTTTAAAAGTCGATTTTCGGAAATCTGAATCTCTCAACACAAAAGAAATGCAGTCGAGGAAAAAAAAAAGTTGGCAGCCACGTCGAGGACATGTCTGCATTCAACGAAACACGTTGGGTAACAATGACGTGAATAATGAATATTACCAGGTCGAGTTAACGTCTGTAGTTTTTTCTTCCTGCTAACCCTTCTAAAAACAGATTTATGCAGCAGATAACGGGTTTGATCAAATCTGGTTCACGTCCACGTTCCCTGTTTCTAATAACTCGTCCAAATATATTTTAACTCTGCAGGCGCGTATTTAAAAAAAAAAAAAGTTCACGTCCACGTTCTGTTTTTCCTGATAGCTACCTAGCCATAGTTTTACTCCGCAGACAATGACTATTAAGATGTAGTTCACGAGCACGTTCTGTTTTTCTTAATAGCTGCCTAACATAGATTTACCCCGCAGACAATGACTATTACCACCTAGTTCATGTCCACGTTCTGTTTTTTTCAAAGCTACCTAACATAAATTTACTCTACAGACGACTATTACCATCTACTTCTTGTCCACGTTCCATTTTTCCTAATAGCTACCTAACATAGATTTACTCTGCAGACAATGACTATTACCATCTAGTTCATGCCCACATTCCGTTTTACCTAACAACTTCTAAAAACATTCGCATTTCAAAGTTCAGTCAAACGCTCGCGCGTGCACACACACACACACACACACACACACACACACACACACACACACACACACACACACACACACACACACACACATACACACACACACACACACATACACACACACACACCAGCCAACTTGTCTGATGTTTCCTGGGAGTTACTTCGTTAGTTGTTTTGTTGTTGTTGTTGTCCAAAATCTTGTAAAAATTTATCTGTTGTCCAAAATCTTGTAAATTTATTTCTTCATTGTCTTTTTGTATACGCTTGACAACGGCTAGTTGGCCTAAAATTTGTGCCTGTCTGGTTGATTAAATACACATTCTCATTCTATTTTCATATGCTTCAGGTTTCTCCTTGCTTGAACGCTGGCAGTTACTTTCATTCAAAAAAACTAACTAAAGTTTACACGTTACCGTGATTTACATATTATGAAAACCACTTTTCCAACTGGTAAAAATGAAATTTACGAGATAAAGCTATAAACAGACAGTTCTGCAAACAATTTTAAGTTAGTCACCTGAAGCGTATGGATCAGAAACCACAATGTGTCATTTAATGTTTTACTCTCTCTCTCTCTCTCTCCCTCTCTCTCTCTATCACACACACACACACACGCGCGCGCGCGCGCGCACTCACGCATATGCACGAACGCACGCATACACACACATTTACCAACATTATCACTATGCCAACCAAGGCTGCTGATGGTGGTGGACGCTGTAATGGTTACGGCGTTTAGTTTTATTGTTGTTGTAATTCTTGTTGTTACTGTTACTGCTGTTGCTGTTTTCAATCCGGGTAAAAGGAAATTGATTAAATTCTTTCGTCACCATATGTTTTACATAAGTTATTTTTCCTCAAAATAATCCCACTTTCAAAATTTGTTTTCCAGAGCCATAGTTAAAATATTGTCAGCAAAAAACACTTAAGCCATTCCTCTTTATTTGAAAATAGCCAGGCAATCAATGACCAGTTTTCAGAAATCATCATTTCACAAAGGTAGGCGTAAAATCTAGCGCTCGTACTTATGCAAGATCGGCGACAGTTACATATCTAATGCAGTTTTGTTAACAAGTAATGACCTAAAATTACACCCACGCAATTTTTGAAAACAATTTTTCACCTGAAAAGACTGGGTCAGACTCCCAACATGTGTCATCGGTCGATACAGTTGTGAGTGGATGCCTGCACATTTCCCTAATGCAACCAAACGACATTGTTGTCATCCAAACCTTGTCGACCAAATTCCTTTTCAAAGAGAAATCGATTCGGACTGATCTCGTGCGTGTATGCGTACGCGCGCGCGCGCGCGCGTGTGTGTGTGTGTGCGCGCGCGTGCGTGTGTGTGTACGTGCGTGTGGTATCGTGTGCATGTGCATTAACGAGAAAGACACAATCAGACAGAGCGAGACAGACAGAAGATCTAGAGCTAGAGGAAATATAGACCGGACACAAGTTTTGAGACTGAAAAAAAAAAAAACCAACAAAAAACAACGTAATGGAGTTGATGGAAGGCTCAGAACGCACAACATGTCGGCGTGGGTGTTTCAGAAGATTACAAAAAAATTGTTTTATGTTCTTTCCAACAGATATCGCGAGAAATGTGTCTGAACACACTGCTGTCGCGAAAACGTGTCCGCGTGGTATGTCCAGTAGCAGAGAAGTGGTCACAGTGACCCCAAAATAAAAACTATCATTATTAGTACTAATTTATCGACTGCAGACGCTGAACATTTTTCCAACAAGTGAAGAAGCATGCATGCACGCTGATGGATTTCCTCAAGAAAGCGTTCCCTTTATTTCAAGAATCTTTTAGCTT
>CM060314.1:40691304-40733804 GCA_030674185.1 Monoplex corrugatus | reverse complement strand
ATTGTGTTGTGTGTGTGTGTGTATACATATATATATATGTATATATATATATATATATGTGTGTGTGTATGTGTGTGTACATATATATATGTATGTGTATATATATATGTATGTATATGTATATATATGTATATATATATATATATATATTATATTATATATATATATATATATCTGTCTACAAAGGAGCTCAGATCTATTTATACTCTCTCCTTTTTACTTCAAAAATCAAACTATCAAATCTATATTTGATTTTTGAAGTAAAAAGGAAACCGTACGCTATTTCATGTAGATAATATGTATATAATTATGTTACCTGTCTATCTAGCTAGCTAGTTATCTCTCTAGATAGACAAACACAAGCCAGACAAACAGACAAAGAGCTAGAGAGAGACATCGACAGCGAGAGACAGACAGACAGACAGACAGAGAGAAACAAGGACCGAGACAGAGGCAGAAACAGAAAGAGACAGAGAGAAAGGGAGAGAGGAGGGCCAGGGAGGGAGGGAGAGCGAGAGAGGAGGGCCAGGGAGGGAGGGAGGGAGGGAGGAGGGAAAGAGAGAGAGAGAGAGAGAGAGAGAGAGAAGTGTAAAGAGTGTGAATGCATACATAAATATAATATGTATATGGAGTGTAAGAACATTACTGCAAAAAGCAAAATTAAAAAATGTCAAGACAGCTTGAACGGCTTAACGTCAAAATTTTAGGACTATGGGATGTGATGTGGCAGTTACCAGGCATGATAACATCAGGCAAGCATAAAAGAATATATTCTGGTGAAGACACATGGAAGAGGAGCAGATATCCACAATGGACAAGTCAAAGTCTATCAAAGAATACTGGACTATATCAGACCCGAGTTTTATTAGTTACACTGGCTGGCAAGCCATTTGATATCAACATCATCCAACTATATGTACCGACGTCCGCAAATGCTGCGGTAAAAATTGACTTCCATGAAGAATCAGAGATGGCTAAGGCTAAATGTAAATCACAGGACATTAGAATAATAATGGGAGATTTTAATGCTCTGGGAGATTTTAATGCTTAAGTGGGATAGCAAGAAGTAGATGACATAGCTGGATCTCATGGCCCTCGCTCGCCAAATGAAAAAAAAGGGGAGAGAAATTTGTTGAGTGTGCACAAGTAAATGGATTCATGATAGGAAACACTTGGTTTGAGCAAGCTAACAGAAAAAATTAGACATTGATGAATCCAGGAGATGAGCACAAGAAACCAAACTGACCACATTCTGATAAATGAAATATTTAAAAATTCTTTACTGATAACAAAAACATCACCAGGCGCAAATTCCAACACTCACCACAATCCTGTAATGGGAAGATTTAGACTGAAACTAAAGCGATGAATACAAACCAGAAGTAACATGAAATTAAATATTGGACTCTTACAGAAAGATGAATTCGACTCGTGCAAAAAAAAAGTCGTCTATTTGCATGCAGCACGTATGCGGAGAGAGAGAGAGAGAGAGAGAGAGAGAGAGAGAGAGGAGAGAGAGAGAGAGAGAGAGAGAGAGAGAGACAGAGACAGAGACAGAGACAGAGAGACAGACAGACAGAGAGAGACAGAGACAGACAGACAGAAACAGAGAGAGAGAGACAGAGAAAGACAGAGGCAGAGACAGAGACAAGCAGAGACAGAGGCAGACAGACAAATACAGAGACAGACAGACGGACAGATGGACAGGCAGAGACAGAGAGAGACAGAGCAAAACCTGAGATCAATATGAATCCTCCCGGTCCCCATCCCATACCATTACCAATCTCTACCCAGTGCCTTTCCCAAGACCTGTCACTAGAAAACTCGGAGGGATTCACAAGATTCAGACTAATGCGTTGCCGAAACACATAAAATCATTTATAAAAAGTGAAGGATCGCCATGGACTGACTGCCAAGTAAAGGAAATAGAGATGTCTTGTCACAGCCCCAAGACAAAGGGTTGTCTACCTTGCAATGGTACGAACAGACAGAAAGACAAAAACGAGCGAAAAAAACAGACCTTTCACTCTGCAAAATAAACTGTGTGGTGTAAAATACGAAAACAACAACAACAAAACAACTAAACAGAAACCACCGACGAAGACAACGATATTTTAATGATGAAGATGTTGTCACAGAATTCTGGCGCACATTGTTTCATAACTCTGACATATGATATATTGTGGTACAAGCAAGTTCATAACATTTCCCTGATGTCACTGGTAAAAGAAGGGTTTCGTCTGGTTTGATCATCTTTTCTACGAGAACAACAGAAACATCGGAGTGGGGTGAGGGGCGGGGGAAGAGGCAGTAAGAAAGACAGACAGAGAGAGAGAGAGAGAGAGAGAGAGAGAGAGAGAGAGAGAGGAAGAAGAAGAACAGACAGAAGACAGAGACAGACAGAACAGAAACAGAGACAGAAACAAGAGAGAGAGAGAGAGAGAGAGAGAGAGAGAGAGAGAGAGAGAGAGAGAGAGAGAGAGAGAGAGAGAGAGAGCTGACATGTGGAATGGAGAAAGACAAATTGACGTACTGCAATACAATTATGTGTGACTACAGATGGGGCAGCGGAAGAATGGAAGAGGGACGGTGACCCAGACAGAAAAAAAGCCAGAAAAACAGAGGCACAAAGAGATAGATAGATAGATAGATAGATAGATAGAGAGAGAGAGAGAGAGAGAGAGAATGTGTGTGTGTGTGTGTGTGTGTGTGTGTGTGTGTGTGTGTGTGTGTGTGTGTGTGTGGTGTGCGCGCGCGCGTATGTGTATGTGTGTATGTGTACATGTGTATAAATTTGTGTTTGTGTGTGTATTTGTGTGTGTGTATCTTTGTGTGCGAGTCTGTGTCTGTGTGTGTGGAGGGCGGGGGGATAGGTGTGCGTATGCGCGCGGGATTTGAGGGTGATGTGTGGTTAAAGCTGTAAACGTGGACTTTTTCTTATGTATTTTTTTCTCAAATATAAATCTTTACAAAAATCAAAACTGTCGACAGGTAATATTAAAAGAATAAAATAAAACCACTAGTATTGTTTTAGTTAGTACATTTCCACCAAGCAATGTAAGAATATACTCCACTTTCTATTAGTTTATTTATGTGAAATGTGCAAACATACTGAAAGAATACAAGTACACATATCAGCAGTGTATTATCATCTTGTAATCCCCGACCTTCTGATGATGGGCCCAATTCAAGGGCACTGCTACGTCTAATGATGAGTTCTGAGTTGTCTCTATCGCCAACGAAACTGAACGATTTTCCATGGCAGTTTTATACCGCGCGTACTGGATCCATTCTGATCAGCTACTAATCTCACTCTTCTCGATTTGTGACCGTTGCATGATCTCATCCATCACCATTATCCCGGTGATAATCTATATATCATTATCGAAATTGCCTTTTCATTCCAATGCCAATGGCAGCAAATTCGAAAGAAACACTCGAACCTAGATCAAGACGCTCCGTTCCTAAGTGCTCTTTCAATAAAGGAGGGAGCGAAGAACACACCCACTAACACACACACACACACACACACACACACAGAGAGAGAGAGACAGACAGACAGACAGAGAGAGAGAAAGAGAGAGACTGAGAGACAGACTGACAGAGAGTGAGAGACGGACAGAGAGAGAGAGAGAGAGAGAGAGAGAGAGAGAGAGAGAGAGAGAGAGAAGAGAGAGAGAGAGAGAGAGAGAGAGAGAGAGAGAGAGAGAGAGAGAGAGAGAGAGAGAGAGAGAGAGGAGAGAGAGAGAGAGAGAGAGAGAGGTCCATTTTTAATGCTCAGTGGAACAACTATATGCCTGTTCTCCCCGTAGGAAACAGAATTTCTTCATGACATGTTCTTGATATTGATGTACATAATAAAACCATCATTGATTAGAATATTGTCTTATATGTTTTGTAAATTATAGGTTGTTTTTATGTGAACAATATTTGTCTTATTTGTATAAATTGATATCATTTCTGTTACCACATTGTTCGATGATGCTTGATTATCGTTCAGCAAAGGAATGGGGTTTGTGAAAGGGATTCATAGGGGAAATGTTGACACGTGCTAAATCCTAATGTTCATTTTTAAACTTCCAATGTATAAAATATCATTATGTATATTCTGTATACTATGTGGAGTTCATGTATCAACACTGTCTTTTCATTAGTGTAAAACGTTTTTGTTGTCATTCTTCGATGCCACATTGTATGTCAGATGTCCGTTTGTTGTGAAACAAAAGATGAATAAAAAAAAGTTTTAAAAAAAAGTTTGACTCGGGAACAAGCAGCCAATATCGTCCAGCGTCATAGCTTGGAAGTGACGGCGCGTGTTAATTTTCCCGTCATAAACCTAAACACCTGATTAGGTTTCCTGTGCCGGCTGCCTGAACCAGACTGAACTGAACAGACGACACAGGTGAGACGTGGGGAGCAGGCAATGGCGTATGCGACTTGTCAACAAAGGAGATGATGGCACGAAACGCAATTTCCTATATTGTTTTATAACACTCGGAAAGTTCTGGATGGAACACGAAATGCAATTTCCTAGATGGTTTCATAACACTAAGAAAGCTCTGTCGCCATCCAAATAATCTGATGAAGTTCAATTACATTAATTTATAATCTTACAAATATCAAATTTGTACAAAACCTGCTCTCAACAGAAAATACAGAAGAAACGAAACTGACTCTTGAGATGAAAAGCTCGATGACAGTTTTTCCCCTTATTAAGAAGAGGACACATACATTAGTGGGTAAACCCATCAGTTATGTGAACTCGCCACAGAAAACATACCATTTAGGGCCTGCCATGATTCAATTTCAGATAACTAGCACCAAGTGGGAATCGTCAAAACGTGTAATGCGAAAGACGCAAAACGTATTTTACAAACATGCACACCGCCACATTTACAAACATGCACACCGCCACATTTTCATTTAACCATCGCAGTTTCGTATGACGTAGTTTTCACTGAAAAGATCTTTGGTATACCGCAAGACTTCATTTCACAAGGCAATAAACCCTTTACTGACAATGTCAATGAGCTTAAGTTTTAATGCCCTCATATACCAGACTGACTTCAAATGCTTCTTCGCATGAGACTGATTAAAAACAACGACTACGACGACGACAACAACAGCAGCAACATCATGTATGGAGACTATGCAACAGCTAGGTCGGAATGTCACAACGGTGTAAAATGACAAATGTACCGGAGAACATCAACAACCAGCCACACGCTGGATTGAAATGTCGCGTGCAAAGGTACGAACCGTCTTAAAATGTTAGCTGTCGTGGGTGCAGGGCAAAAAAGTCAAATATCAAGTGAAATGAACTTTCCACTCCACTTATTCATTCACCAAGATACTCATCACAGACCTATACAAGAAAGGAGCATCCGCTCAACCTCTCGCAGTGGTTTAGTATCGCAAACCTCGTTTCCAGTATACAAGGCAATGACACGTCCGACTGCATGAAGTCCAACTGTGTGACTGTGCGACTCAGTCAGCTCAGAAGAGGGTTTGGAATTTGTTCTAGACAGAGTATTCGCAGTCAGACAGTTCCCTATGTGTTCCATTCAACTTTGCCAACAATAAACTGGAACATTACTTGGACTTGCAGAAAACCCTACGACTGGAGAGGTCTTCAAATAAACAAACTTGGAGAGGGAAACAACCTATGAGAATAAAGCACTGCTAACACCACGGGCTTGCACTATGGGCTGGGAAAGTCTTAAAACGGACTTGGGGAAGGGCAACACCTATGAAGCACTGCTGACATCATCACAATGCCTGGACACATTACATAAGTTTTAAGGTGAGAGGCTGGGACTGACCTCCATTATCAAAGCTCCAAGCAGTGGCTTAGCATCAATGAGTCAGAATGCGCGTAACAGGACCGGCTATGTGCAAAACCTGCAACGAGCGACGCCAGGCCTATTAGTTTCCATGGGCAGCCCCTGTCTTGTCCAGGTCTATGGACTGATCGATGCAAATGGCAAACAGACTGTCGCCAACACGTAATACCAGTTCAGGAAGCCTGCGACCCTAAGAATAGACCCAGCACTGCAATCTACCCACCAGAAGCGTGATAATGTGTTGGGATCGATGGCAACATGGCCGTGATTGATTAGGTCCACGTCTACAGACTCTGTACACCTGGGAATGGAGGGAATTATCTTCGTTTCAAGATTTTAGCCCAGCCGATTATAAGGGCCAATTCAAGGTCGTCAAATCAAACTCCTGCTAAAACCGAAATACGAAGTCCACCTCATAATTTTCCAAAAACTAATCCCAACAAAAACACATTTGAACGAAAAACTACACACCTACAACTAACAAGCTACTTTTCTGAAACTGATAAACACAATAGATACCCCTTTGCATCTTGCTTCCATAATGATTTATTGAACATGTAAATCTAAACAAAATCGTCAAACCATTTGATAATTTCCCTTTTAAGTGAAGAACTATTCTAGAAAATCCCTTTTGCACTTCCCAAAGTCACAGAGACACTGAAGAAGCTTCAGCTGAAATAAAACCTCATGTCCATCGACGACAATGGCAGACTGTCACAACACTGAAAATTGATTTTAATATTGTCCAAAGTTCCTGAGAAAGCACTGTTCACACGTTGTCCTCAGAACGTGCTGATGACGGGTATCTGTATGCGCGCGCGTCCGCGTGTGCGTGTGTATGTGTGTGTGCCCGTTTCCAATCTTACGCAACTGCGAGTCCTCGACGGTCCACAGTTTCTACCCAAATTTGGTAAAGATCCATCCATAAACAGCCGAAAAACCGTGCAAACAAATGTAGGAAACACCTAAACACAACACACACACCAACACACACACACACACACACCCACCCACATATGAACAATACAACACAGAAACACTAGACGAAAAGACCTTTATCCCAATAGAAATTACTGAGAGGAAGAGGGGGTTGAAAAGGCTTAGGGAGGAGGGAGAAAGAGGGAGCAAAGTATAGTGGAAAAGTGACACAGAGAGAAAAGAGAAGAGAGTACAGAAAATACGAGCAGAGGGTGGTATAAATGGGAAGCTGTTGTTTCAGGAATTAAAGAAACAAAACTGGCAGGAAGGAAAGACAGGAAGAGAAGGATAAAGAAAAAACGAATGAGCTATGTTATGGCTGGATATTTTAAACATAAAGCTGCTTCTTTTCAGATCCTTATTCAAATCACACCATCTGCGCTAGGCAGAAAGTCGACAGCAGAGGGAATCAAACGATTGGGGCTACTGTTATCTATGCTGATTGTGTTAAAAAATCCTCTCTTCTCTCTTAGTTCTCTTCCTCTCCCTCTTCTCGCGCTGTAGTTAGGAATGGGAGGGGCTCACTTTAGTTTACTGTGATAAACATGCAAACACATCACGTCCTTCCCCAAATTGCGTTCCACGTTGATCACAGCTTTTTCGTTTTAAATGCCAAAATACGATTGAGCCCCCAACGGCACACAATTATCCCTCTCCCGTTTCCGGGATAATCTGTCAAGGAACACGAGCAAAAAGCAGACATCAAACTGTGCCACTGACAAGTAAAGGAAATGGGAAACGAGAACGGCGCTAATGACGTTCGATTTGTCTCTGCCGCTCTGATCGACTGGGCTGTTTGGCTCCAAATTGCACAACGCACACGTATTCGGCACGTATCGCCGAGTTCATCCTGCCACAAAATGTCACCGCCACGAAGATTTGTCTTGGGTTCCCAATTTCCCTGCAGACTTTGTGAATGAAGACTGAGAATGTGGGTTTTTTATGTTGTTGTTGTTTTCTGTGCGGGGAAATGAACAGCTTCGTTAAATATGCAGATTAAATTAACGTCAGGCTCTCTGGTTTCCCTCAGACCGTAGTATTAAAACCGCAGATTACACACACACAGACACACACACACAAGAGAAGAAAAAAAAAAAAAGCAAGAAAAAAGCCAGTTAAAGCTCGACATGCAACAGCGATCCTGCGCACTACATGCTTTTTTCTTCGACTCAATTCCACCGTTCCACAAAACGCGGAACTTAAGAGCACTCTGCCGAAGTTGTACGCAGCTTACGAAGCTGAAGGACCCTAGAGATACAAACCCTTGAGAGCATCTGCTTCTCAATTATATCAACGTCAATGTAACAAGGATAAAAAAAAAAAAAAAACCAGTCTGTCCTAGATCCTACATTGCTTCTATCGCAAAATCATCATCCTACATGTCTCCCACTTCTCAAACCTTGCACTGTCTTTCTTTGTAAAAACGATGAAACTGAAAGTAACGAATAGTTTTTGACTGATATTACGATGTCTATACACAAGTACACAGACAGATACACGCAAATGCCAGCACAAACACACATGAATGCATGCACGCACACACAGAACGAGAAACAGACAGACAGAGAGAGAAGAGAGAGAGAGAGGAGAGAGGAGAGAGAGAGAGAGAGAGAGAGAGAGAGAGAGAGAGAGAGAGAGAGAGAGAGAGAGAGAGAGAGAGAGAGAGAGAGAACCACGACTCGTATCGATCTGAATTTTTCAAAAAAAACAACATCGTAAATAATACTGAAAACACGAGTATAGCGTCTGCAGATCATAACTGTAGAAAAACGAATGCTTATCATGTTGTATAGGGGAGGGGAATGGACAAGGAAAAAGAATCCATAGGCTTTACATGTTATTTATTGCTGGAAGCTGCTTTAGGAAAGGTCATACATAGTACAGTAGGCATTAAGTACCAGACATCACCAGACTGGCTCCACTGTATAGCACGCCAATATCCAGAGACGAGTAAAGAATTGTGACATGTGCAAAAAACATTTTCTTTTAAATAACACAAAGAGCACGATGCTTTAACCAGGATTATAAGACTACGTTGTAAGTTTTGAACCCCAACTGTAAGATAATTTGAAGCAATGAACACACATGCGACGTGCATGCATACAAACACACACGAAAGCACAGAAACACACACATGGAAGAACGCACGAACAGAAAGAGAGTGGGGTGGGGTGGGGTGGGGGGGAGAAAACCATTAGCGCTACTGATCTGAACTATTTTTTAAGCAACCACTGAAAAGTGGAAAAACAGAAAAAAGCACGAAAGGAAGGGGGGAAAGGCATAAAAAAGACAAGACAAGAAAAGATAAAACAGATTCCGCATCATACTGACAATATCTTTTCCAACGCTGTTCAATATTTTCCCCCCCAAATCGTCATGGTGGACATGGGTTATACTCATTCAAATCTAATTGTCCAGAGTTCTTAATGGTGCAGTATTGCTAGGATGAGCACGATTCAAATCTGTAAATATCATATTCATCTATAAAGAACCGAAACTCGTATTCACCTAAAAATTTAAAAATGTACTCGACTTCATGCCACCAAAGGGAGAGTAGTATTATATGCCTCGATTCAAGAAAACAAACAAACAAAAAACAACAACAACAACATAAAAAAACTAGCAACAAATATGATCTGCAAATAAATGAAAATTTCAGGGAAGCAAAGGAAGGAGTCATCTTGGTTGAAGACAATGCCCTGTTTAGTACCGCCAAGGCCATGCACTTCGCTCATGCGTCTGTCAGGCAAGTGCGAGTACAGTCTACTGCAAAGGTGGTTTTGTCTGCAGGTTTGTGAGGTGTTTTCCATTTAGCATTGGGGATGAGCAAGAGGTTCCAGCCTGGGATTCGTTTGGGATTGCAGGTGTTTTTTGGATGTCAGGCTCTATAATATTTCTCGAAGAACGTCATCCAAGAAGCTTGGGTGGGCCCTTTCCTGCTTGAATGAGTTACAAATGGCACAGTGGTAACCTAGGATACTGTTTATCGTAAGGTTCTGTTCGACGTAAGATAGGCCACAAAATTGGTCAATTCACTCTTGAAGAAAAGTGGACTGAATCTACCGAATCCTTTTTGCATCCAAGACACCCACGCCTTCCATTAATTATGGTTGTGAAGGGATTCAGCATCCTTTCACATGGAAGCAAGGGAGGTCTGTTGGGTTTCCTAAGAAATCCCAGCTCTGCAAGGTGATTGATCTGAAGAGCCTGCTGTAATTTGACCTCCATGTATGAGGGAGTTCCGTTGATGTGATGGCAGGTTCTGCTGTATAGCAGCTATCTAAGAAGGCTGAGCAGCTAGTGATTGTAGTGTATTACTCTTGACCGAGTTGTCTGCCGTGATTCTAATTAAAGGGAAGTTGCACCTTCTCGTGTGTCAGAGATCAGAGGTCTGGTAACCAGGATTGGGCTGGCCACAGTGGAGCTACTAAAGTCATCCTTATGTTCTTGAGTCCCACTTTTCTTACCGCTTTTGACAGGATGGAAAAATGGGAGAAGGAAACATTCATGTGGGGGACCCAGTCTATCAAAAGGGTATTGGTTGTGAGGTCTCCGGGTCCTTGGCTGGACATACATGTACATACAGTGGGAGACATTTGGTCACAACAGAGGCTCCAGGGCCATTAAAATTTGGTCACAAACAGGTTTATCATGGTTTGGGAGCTGAGGCTTCAGGGTTATTCCAGAGTCGAGGCTTCAGGGTTATTCCAGAGTCATCTCATCCAGGGTCCGTCCATGTGAAGGACACAGCATGATCTGCTGAGGGAATCCACCCAAGACGTACAGCTCTCCTGCTCTGTGTCTTGTATACAGGGAAGTTCTCCTCTCGTCACACCATCGGATGGGGGTCTTGTTTCATAGAAAGAGGTCTACCTTTGTTTACCGCCACCACTGTTTATGCAGAATGCCACTATGGTATTGTCTGTCAAGAAATAATCAATTTTCCTCAGACTTCTGATTCGAAGGCCTCAAGGGCTCTGTGAACTGCTTCCAAATTTAGGACACCGATATACTGATTTAATCCCTCTCTGGTCCACTGCCCTGCAGTGATGATTTTATGTGCATCCCAGACCCCGTCAAGGCGTCCACGTAGCAGGTGACCTCATGGGCACGAGATGAAACTGGGAGCCATGTTGGTCCGTAGCCATGACATCCTGAAACATTGGTCCAGGTTCAATGTGGAAAGCAGTGCTGTTGAGACTGGGCCCAGCATTCTCTAAATGCCTTCAGAAAGGGGAATTTTTGGGGAAATGTCCCAAAGGGATGACGCAAACCTCATAGTCCATCATGCTTCGAAGTCAACTCATAGCTCTCACCTTCTGCTCCTCTGAACAAAATAAACGAGGCAGTATAGGGGTCACTATGTCTACGTGGGCCGACGTCAGGAAAAGAAGCATAACTATAGTGTCAAGCTTCAACCCCAGGAAGGCAAGGACTGCCTTGGGGAGCTCAGGGCCATGACCGTTTGGGTGTGAGTCAAGCAGAAGGCTTCCGATTCAGTGAGGATCAGCCACTCGTCCAGGTAGCAAAGGCAACAGATCGAGTTTGCTCTTGCTATCACAGCCAGTTCTTGTGTGACCTTCATGAACATTACGAGGGACAGGCCAAACAGAAATGCTTGGAACTGTAAGGCACTCTACTGCCACATGAACTTCAGATACTGCCAGCAGTGGGAGATGTCAGGATGTGGAAATGGGCACCAATGAGGATTATGTATGTCATCTTGTCAAACTGTGTCCACACAGAATCCATTGAACACTACTTGTTTCTGGGCCCTTTCTTGGTCTGCACTGTACGTAGAATACGCCGATACGCGAGGATCGAGGAGGGTGATACCTGGGTAGTCTGTATCTTGACTTCAGTACCTGTAAGGTCCGGCTGCGCGAAACACTTCTTGTGCCATGTTTCTGAATGATGGGACCGGTCCCTGGCTATCCCGGGGGTATCATAGGTGCTGGGTTAGGAGCTGGTAACTTCATGGGTGCCTAAGACTGCGCGCAGAGCTGTGGGTGCTGGAAGGGGGCAGATCTGTTTTGTACCAACTGCTAAGGCATCTTGAGATTTTGCTCTTAAGGACTGGGTCCAGGCCAGAATCGATTGGCATCCTGCGCTTGTGGCAGTGGCTTGACACCCATTATTGTGGATTCTAGGACAATGAAGACTCTCCTGAGAGCAGCTTCCAATTTGGGAAGTGATGAGTGTGCTGTTTGAAGAGGGATTGGGGATGTGGCAGGTAGCTCGCAGAGCCTTACAGTCTTCGGCAGGCAAATTGGAAGTTCTCAAGTAATCGTCCCTCCCAGCCAGGATTATGCTAGAGCGCTTTTTTTCTTCTTCGACAAATGGGAAATTCGATCATTTTCTTAAGTGGATGAGTTGACGAATGAGTCAACTGATTTATAACTGCGCTGACTGGGAATTGCATTCACAATATCAACGATCTTCATCAAAAAATTCTCGCCATCGCCAATGAAATGAATCAGTATTCATAACCATTGATAGAATTTGAAAACTAAAGTAAAACCAGAAAAGCAAGAATGACAGAGATAGCTAAGACAGAGATAGCTAAGACAAAGTGAAAACCCGAGACGTCCACACAGAGGAAGAGCACGGCCGGGAAAAAAAATTAAACAAAGCAAATTATATACAGGCTTGTCAAAAGGGATGGGAATTGATTGGCTGGGCCAGAACGAGGCTCGGAGACGTCACTCTGACTAAAATTCTGGCAAAAACTCAGAACTAAGCTAGCTAAGATGGCACATTTTAGAAACGGTAATTGTGTATAAAGTTAAATTAAAAACTGTCATTTTGTTTTGTTTTGGCTGGCAGGTTGGTTTCTTTTTGTTCTTATTTCTCTTATCTAAAAAAAAAATTAACACGGCTTTTCAAATCTATTGATCAATGTATCAATCTCTCTGTCCGCATACTAACTGATTCATCCAGTCATGGCTGCCTGAGGAGCCTAATCTAAGAATAAAGTGTCATTAAAAATGATCCTGAAACAGTGTCAAGCTGCTGTCGATATTTCTTAAAACGCTCTAACTCTAAGCCACCGCGACCCTGAAATCAACTTCAACCCTTTTGTTGCAGGAGACTGGAAAAAATGGGTAGGCGACGATAGAGGAAAGGAGAAAATGGAAACCGACAGGACAATACAAATCACTAGATCGATCAAAATCTCTCTCTCTCTCTCTCTCCCCATCCCTCCCTTTCTCCATGCCTCCCTCCCCTTGGTATAATGCCACACTGAAACTGAGACAAAATGGAACTGCATCTGCGATATAGATTTATATTGATCCCTCTCTCTCTCTCTCTCTCTGTTTTCTTTTCTTTTTTTTTTTTTGGAGGGGGGGGGGGGTAGTAGGTTGTTTTTGTTTGCTTTTTAACAGAACAAAGATTAATGCCCGGAGCAGACCGTAGGCCCCATTATAACGTCATCGTTCAATTTGGATCAATATTCTTTTTTTTTTTAAATGGGAAACCTAGTGTGTGGACAGATTTTAGGAATTTGTCTGAAAGGAGAGTTATCATAGACGGCCATCTTTTTACAGCTGATAGAAATCTTCTTGGAAACTAAATGTGTTCTACTCAATCTGCAGGAAATTATTCGGAAAATGAAACATATTCCACTCAAGCCTACTAAATATTATTTGGGAAACCAAATATTCATGTTCCATGTTCATAATGCTTATAACCCAATCGACACTAGAGCCATATCAGGGCTAACACCATGTTAAAAACGAGTCAAACTTTAATCAAAAACACAATAGTTAAAAATCGATCTCACTACTATCCTTTCAAGTCTAAAATTCATTTAAAATCTTTCCAATACGTATAATCATATAAAATGATGTGTTCCTCTCAAATCTGCCAGAACAGATCTGGGAAACCACACATGTTGAAATCAAACAGGCAGAAATTACCTGGGAAACCAAATATGCTCCATTAAAATCTGACAGAAATGAACTGGGAAACCTAAGATGCTCCATTCAAATCTGTCGGAAATTACCTGGGAAACCAAATACGCTCCACTCAAATTTGCCAGGAATTATCTAAGAAACCAGTTGCCTTCCACTCAATTCTTCCAGAAATTATCCGAGAAAACAAACGCCTTCCACTCAAATCTGTCAGATATGTGGGGAACCAAATATGTTCCACTCAAATCGGCCAGATATGATCTGGGAAGCCACATGCGTTCTACTCAAATTTGCTGATATAATATGAGAAACCAGATAAGCTCCACTTGAAATGAGCCAGAAATTAACTGGAAAAACAAATACGATGAACACAAATCTGCCAGAAATTTTACGGGAATCTTAGCGAACATGCAACACTTTATGGGTCAGGCGAGGTCTCTAAAAATGGAAGAGAGACTGTACCCAGATTGTTTTCTGCCCCATCTTCTGCATGTCTTCAAAAACGAGCCCTTAACACGCTCAACTCCTGGTAGAAGTCGTTTGGTATCTAAAATTCCCAGAATAATTCTCGAACTCAGGGGAATTCGAACCCATGACCACTTCGTCTCGTTGACCGATTTGACCTTTATTTTTATATTGTTATTGTTGTTTAAAGCTCAGCCGACTCCGTAGAGCCATATCAGGGCTATAACCGCTTCAAAACATACAAAACTTCAACAGGAAAAAAAAAAGAAAATTAAGAACACAGATCAATGCATTCGCGCATATAATCTAAGGACATGCTCCCAGCGCTGACCACTCCGTCAAATTTATCGCTCAAGGAGATTTAAGAAAACAAACCTGACTACAAATTTAAACATAAAAAAGGACACTACAACATCCACAAAAAGGGCCTAAATTACCTCAAATTGCTTCCGCATATCTCACCTCCCTAGAACCAAAATGCACTTAACACATGTAGGCCTACCCAATGATCAATCCTAAGAGAAAGTACCGGTACGTAAGACTTTATCGAATACATACAGGTGAAAGGACAACAAGGCAGGAAACAGGAAGAAATGACAGAAAGCAAAGGAATAAGGCAGAAACAAAGAGAATGACAGAAAAGAAGAAATATCTAGCACAGCATTTCCAGAAGGTGGGGATTTTATTTATGCTGAAAGAGCCCCCGGTATCCCCACGGGGCGCCGATTTCACCAAAATTCTAGATCAAACAATAAACTAACATCACAAACACGGGCAGAGAGCAGACAATTCTTAAGAACTGCTGACTTAGATTACCATCAAACTCGAGATATTCAGATCTTACGTCCACGGTAAAATCAAGTGAGCCAGTCTAGAGTCCAAGTTCATATTGCCTATAGCCCAGCCGACTACTAGAGCCATATAAATGAGCCAGTCAAACCACAACTGTACACAGATCCAGAGTTCTATCAGGGTCTTTGTGGTTTTGAAGGTTACTCATAACAGTTACACATGTATAGTTCTATCAACTAAGCCAGCCAACCCACAACAAAACAAACAGCAGCAAGGGTCATGGCCCACACTTCGATTCAAACAAAATCTGTCCACTTTTGAAATGCGAGACCGGAATGGCAAAGAAGCCGAAAAAGCGCCATGGTGGCATATCAAAGGATACCCATCGCAGACATGAAGGTACTAGTGTTGATAGAAGCTGGCTAGTCAACAGACCTTTCAGGCAGGCACACCCCATGGATTGGATGGGGTATCAAGTGGCAGCGGCGATTGGCTTTGGGGGGTGGGTGGGAAGGTTTCAGACACCAGGCACTATGCATTTCAATCACCTGATCAAGCAGCAAGAGAGGATCAGAAAATGACAACGGCACTGTGGTCAGACACAGACAGAAAAACAGGCAGATTGGCAAGCACAGAGAAAAAGAGCCAGAGACAGAGAGAGAGACAGAGAGAGAGAGAGAGAGAGACAGACAGACGGACAGAGACAGAGAAAAAGAGAGTGAGAGGGGGTGGATGGTGGGAGAGAGAGACAGAGGAAGACAGACAGAGACAGAGAATCAGAGAGAAAGAGGGATGGATGGATGGATAGATGGATGGGTGGAGGGAGGGAGGGAGGGAGAGGGAGACAGACACAGAGACAGACAGACAGGTAGGCTCGGAAAGAAAGTAGAGTAGTTGGGTCTACTACGCCATATAAAAAAAATCAGTCTCAAGAGAAAACAACATTCCCTCCCTTTTCTGGCTCAATATCTGCTGTGGGCACTTTTCCAAAATTCTGATAAAATGAAAACAACCCAACAAAAACGGGAGAAAAAACAAAGAAACAAATAAAGAAACAAACAAAAACCCCACCAGAATAAATAAGAAACCATGCCAAACTAACAAGGAAACAGTGATCAAATCACATCAAATTATCACCGCTTTTCCCATCGGATGTGTTTCATGTAAATGTGTAAAAAAATTAATCAACCTCGACATTTACACAATTGGACGTTCCCTTCCTTTTAGCCCAAACTATTACCACTGATTCAAATTTGCATCAAATCTATCCACAGACAGCCTAAAAATCCAAACCAAAATGTTCACATAATTTTCTAGCCGTTGTGGCCTCCCGATGTGGATCAAATCAGACCTAATCATGTTAGCAACTTCCCACTCCCCATTGAGCTAAGTTCCAAATATGGGAAAATTTAATAAAATCGATCATACACATCCAGAAAACCTCTCTTTCTCGCTCTCCCTTCCCCCCACCCCCCTCCCATGCCACAAATACAGCCTGAGAAAGGAAAGGAGGAAGAGAGAAAGAGGAACGAATAAGCACGCCCATACGCAAATTAGGTCCAATATGAATTAAATTTCCATCCGAAAAACAGAGAGACAGAGTACGAAACGCAACATTCCAATCAATAACAAGACCAACACACTCGACAGCACTGTACTAAACAACAAAGAGAATACATCAGCAATTTCCGCCACTTCTTCGCATGCCTTGTCTTTGAAGACAGACATCGGTTTTAACTGAAGAAAATAGTAATAGAATATTACAGCGACAAAAAATTTACTCTGCACAACATATCATAAGATCTGGACGAGCGCCACAGGGCAAAAGCCGGGTCATTCTTTGCCGATACTTCCCCAGGCTATTGACCTGCCCACAGAATGGCACTGAATCCAAAATCATACTACAAAACATCACACCACCACCTCAACTACACCACATGATCTGCACCAATCACCGCCACCACAGAATATCTGTGGGCATCTCACGGATTGTGAACAACAAATGTGAGTCGAGAGATGAGACAGGCTTCATTTGTTTGTTTGTTTGTCTGTCTGCTTGTTTGCTTCCCCTCTATCAAGCCAAGATCACAGGACATCACAAGATACAAGAAAGGCGGGTTCCGCAGGCTGCTACAGACAGGAAGTTATTTCCTCAGACGTGCTCTTCCAGTCTTACCCTTTAGGGGCCTTTTCAGGCAAAGGCGAAGGACCAACAAAATGTAACAAAACGAGACAAACATGAGACACAGGCGTGAGACCATGAGAGAAGAAGACTGGAGGAGAAACAAGACAGACTGGGAACGAGATACAGTAAGACTAGGTAGAGATGAGGGGAGAGGGGAAATCAGACGGGGGGGGGGGGGGGGAGGGGGGTTTGAGTGTGTACGGTAGACGTAGGTATCAATATCTCTACTCATTACCAACTTCTCATTTGACACTTCCCAGGGACATGCGACTTTGAGAGAAAGCCACTCGTAAGTAATCAGAGAACCTCTCTCTCTCTCTCTTTCTCTCCCCTCATACACACATATACACACATGTACACCATACATACACGCACACACTCTCTCACGCCAACAGTAAAGTGAGGGGGAAAGCTTAAAGACACACACACAGAGATAGACAGAGACAGACAGAGAGAGACATAGAGAGAGAGAGAGAGACAAAGAGAGAGAGAAAGAGAGGGAGAGAGAGAGACAGAGAGAGACAGAGAGAGAGAGACAGAGACAGAGACAAACAGAGAGAGAGAGCGAGACCGAGAGAGAGACAGACAGAAAGACATACAGAAAGAGAGAGAGAGATTGAATATGCACGCACATACACAAGCTCCGATCTAACACAAATCAACCTCCCAACAGTAAAAAGACAAGACAGAAAATAGCAACCAAAGAGGAAGAAGAATAACAAATAGAATGAATCAAGGGAAAAACAACAACAAAGGAATAAATCAATAATCAATAAC
This sequence comes from Monoplex corrugatus, assembly GCA_030674185.1. Lineage (NCBI taxonomy): Eukaryota > Metazoa > Mollusca > Gastropoda > Littorinimorpha > Ranellidae > Monoplex > Monoplex corrugatus. The sequence continues at coordinate 40,715,850 of CM060314.1, read as the reverse complement.
TTCTCCAGTGTCTTTCCTTGTCTTTGAAGAGACAAGAAGGGTAGGATGTTTGCTTTTTTTTTCAAATTTACTTTAAAAATATACACCATAAGATCTGGACAAGCGCCAGGAGGCAAAGACCTGATCATTCCTTGCCAATGCTAGCTTCTTAGGCTATCGATCTGAGCACGAAATGCACATCACCACTACTACCACCACCACACCATCACCTCCACCAACCACCCCATCACCATCAACACGACCATTACCACTATCTTATCTGCACAGAGAAAAGTATCACCACCACCACGATCACAACCACCATCACCCCATCACAGTCGCCATCACCACCACCATCACCAACCAACACCAACACGGCTACAGCATATCTATGGGCACCTCGTGGATTGCAATCATCAAGTGTCTGCGTAATGCCCACGGGTCGAGAGACAGGGCAGGACAGACTCCATGGTTTTGTTGTTTGTTGTTGTTTGTTTGTTTTTGCTTGTTTCTTTCTTTCTTTCTTTCTTGTTGGCTTTTGAAAAAAAATTTGGGTGGTGGTGGTGGTGGTGGTAGTTTTTGTTTGTTTTTTTATAATCAGGCGGAGAAGATCACAGGATACCACACGACACAAGAAAGGCGGGTTCTGTGGGCGGCGGCAGACAGGAGAGTTATTTCCCAGACGTGATCTAACAGTCTTGCCCTTTTACCGACTTTTCACACTAAAGTGCAGGGACAACATAATGTAGCAAACCAGAATAAACACGAAAGATGGGGGCTGCCACAAAGAAAGAAAGAGACGGGGGGGGGGGGGGGGGGGGAGTAAAGTGGTGAGTGTTTGTGTCTTGGTGGTTAGTACAGCTGTAATACTGTTTTTATCATACTACATACTAGTTTACTACACACATTTTTTTTTTTTCGTTTTTACCATTTTCCCATATAAGACCAAGGATTTATTTTTATTTCTGGATAGTACTTTGAAGTTCATTCTCTCCTAAAACAAATAAACACAACAACAACACACACAATTATATTCACCTGGTCTGAGACACCTGTACTTCCATTATCAATATGATAATATCTGCATGCAATAACGTTTTCCGGCTACTTATGAATGCATTTTTATATTCATATGATTTGAACGACTCGTTTTGTCAAAAAAGTGTTACAAACAGGACGAGTTTTCTGTACAGACCTCAGCTGATTGTAGTCCATGGAGCACGTATTTTCTTGTGGTCTCTGTGTGTGTGTGTGTGCGTGTGTGTGTGTGTGTGTGTGTGTGTGTGTGTGTGTGTGTGTGTGTGTGTGTGTACGTGTGTGCGTGTGTGTACGTGTGTGTGTGTGTATGTGTGTGTGTGTGTGTGTGTGTGTGTGTGTGTGTGTGTGTTGTGTGTGTGTGTGTGTGTGTGTGTGTGTGTGTGTGTACGCTTTTATTATGGACTGAAAAACACTGAAATTTTAAATACGTTCAAATAGGCCTACTTGGGGATAGAATTTTGTCAAACTGGTACATTTTATAAGAGTAAAAGAATTGCATATGATCAAGTTCAGAAAGCTATATTTTCTTTACTGCAGCCGACTAGGATCAAGATTTGTCTGTTAATGTTCTTAGATTAGTTTATAATACTACTCTTGTATTTACAATACTGTGTGGGTGTGAATTATTGAAGTGCAAGAACTTGAACTTGCTTAAGAAATTGCAGCTTAAACTTCTGAAGCATTTTTACACTCACTTTGAAGCACTATGATCGAGATGGTGTACGGTGAAATGGGGTTATATCAAATTTCCGTGCTGGATGATTCTAAAAGGATTCATTTTTGGAATTGCCTTTTATTATATATATGACAAAGCAGAGAAATATTCTGTTAAATTACACACATTTCTCTATGATTTATATGTGAAAAACACATACTGTTCAGAATGGACAGGTCATATTCATAAACTACTGATTGACACGGGTTTTGATTTTGCATGGGAATCTCAAAAATTAGGAAACGAATACATATTCTGTACAATATAACTCGCTTCAGGATAATTACCAGCAACTCTGGAAGAGAGCTCTGGTCAGCAGAAATAAATGCATACCATATCAGAATTTCAAAAACGAGTTTAGAATACAGAATAATAATATAAAATAGCTGCCAGATTCTTATGTTTCTCCTTTGATTAAATTTCGATGCAGCTGTCAAAAGCTTGAGACTGAATTAGGTAGACGCAAAGGGACAGACGGACAAAGCAGAATATGTAAGTTTTGTGATGACGATTCCTTAGACGTTAAGTTTTCGTTTTATTTTCGAATGTTATAGATTCTGTGATGACCAACACAAGTTCATTTCACTCATATATCTGTCACTCAGAGCAGTGTTCTCACTCTGTAACTTCAATTCTGGAGGGGGAAAAGATAAACTGAAATAAGAAAAAAATTATCAAATTTTCTATTGTACGCTTATCTTTTAAACATTTGAGTATTCTATCGTAAGACAATTTCAAATGTACTTTCTTCTATTGAATCAAGTTCTTTCTACTTCATGTTATATGGTAATCCCGGTGGATTTTCATTTATTTGCTGTTACTCCCCATGCCCCAACTGGGGTTAAAGGACCTATTAAACAATGTTAAAACAATGTTTGTGTCTTTCTGTCTTGTCTCTGTGTGTGTATGTATGTCTGTATGTCTGCCTGCGTGTGCTTAACAAGTCTTTCTTTATTGGTCCTTTTTAAAATTTTTAACGTACGAAACACAATACATATTATACATTCTTATGTCCGTCCACCTAGAAACAGACAACTTACAATGTGCGTAATTAATGTTTAAAACTCGTAATGGCACACCCGGGTGTTCATTTTACTTGTGGTCAAAAATAGATTAAATCAATTAATCTGAACCAGTATGGTTTATATTCGCGATCACAATGACCAAAACCAAAAATAATAATGAACAAGCATTATCCATGTTTGATACCACAATAAAAAAGAAGAAAAGACTTGATTTTTCAGTAGCTCGTGGAGCATCTTTGATGATTTTATTTGTACGTTGGTTTATTCATTTGTTTGTTTGTTCTTTTGTTTGTCTGCCGTACATTTGCTGTCCTAAAAAGAGATAAGAACCATTTTCAAGTAATTGGAAAAATGGGCTAATGTCTTCAGGAAAAAGGAATAGTATTTAGCTGCATGACCTTTCCGACTACTCTGGACCTGACCATGACATCTCGCTTAAGCATAACATTAATTTGTCACTGGTGACCAAAATGCATGAGAAAAGAAATAACAGTTTACTAAAGAAATAATGGTCCATCATAATCAGTGCTAGTACTGAAGAATACCAAATTCTCTCTCTCTCTCTCACACACACACACACATACACACCACACACACACACCACACCACACACACACACACACACACACACACACACACACACACACACACACACACACACACACACACACACACACACACACACACACACACACACACACACACACACACACAGAGTACCTAAGTATTCGTGTTCATAAATAACTCACTATACAAAAGTGTAGCAGGCCATGATGTTTTTATCATACGCCATTCTTAATGACCTGGTTGGAATTTCCAGTTTTTAAGTAACCAAACAACTGTTTACTATTTTAAGGACTTTGAAATGCCTTGTACAGTTGCAGGCTTTACACATTTTAATGGCCAGCTTTAAATGATGAGGGCTGGGCGTGAGAGGCAGACTTTTTTTTTATATGCCTTGCTATTAGCCTAAGTAGAGCTACATCTAACAAATCCCGTTTGTTCATCTAGCACATCAACAGGAGCGGCAACTGAACCACCAAATGGAATTCTCCAACAATTATCGGAAATTACAGGCCATGTGCCTTCTAAATAATTCAAACGATGGCAGTAGCTCAATTAACAACTGTTTCTGCTACAGGTGCCTGCCCAAGGTCATCACAATCTTGTGTTCCCAGTGGGTTTACACTCGATTAAAAAAAAAAAAGAAAGAAAGGGGAAAAAAAAGGATCATCATCATGTACCCTGTCCACGCAAGACGTTCGCGATCATGGCCCTCCACACGAACCTATACCTTGTCGCTGCATGCATCTCCCACCCTCTCTATCCTCAGCCACTCTGCAAGTCCGTCCAATACATAAACAAATTAAACACAAATTAAACCACAAACACGTAGAGGAAGGCAAAACCTAGTTTAAAAAAAAGAAGAAGAAAAAGAAGAGGGAAATGAAAATGACGAAGAAGGAGACAAAAAGAAAAGAACCCCGTTGTTGAATGGCTTCAGTTGTTTCTCAACAGTCTTTCTTTCTATCACTGCTTCTGGGCCAAACATTTAATGATTCTGATAAAAGCAACAGTAAAAAGAGTTGCAGACTGTTATACAAACAAATCCCAGACATTTGTATACACACACACACATACACACACACACACACACACACACACACAACACACACACACACACACATGCACACACACACACATGCACAGAAGATGGCAAACAAACAAACGGACATTAGATGGATATATAAAACATTCAGTAACTCATGTCAGTACTTCGCCACTTATGGGAACATGAAAACACCTAGCAAGCATGCCGATTGAAGGCAGAGTATACAGTGTTTACAGATACATACTGCCTGCGTAGTGTAAGCAAAACAAAGTGCATTCATGTATCTGAGAAAAATTGAAACGCTTTAAAAAAAGATGGGAAGACAAACTGACTAAAAAAAAAAGAAAGAACAACCAAACCACCACCAAAAAACAAACAAGCAGAAACTAAAACTAATCCAGCAGAAATAATGCATCTGACAATGGGGAGGACAAATGCCCCCTCTGTAATCAGATTGTCCTAAGTTGAGCCAAACTGTAGTGGACTGAAAATGGCAGCTCCCAGATGACAGGGCTGACATTTAGTTAGCAGCACCACGCATCGCTTACTTCACTGATCAGATCACAAGATACATGAATTACTTCATCAGGAAGGGCTGGCTACACGAAGACTGCCTCCAAAGCTCTGTCCACCTCCGCCCTCATCGACTCTGTGTCTGTCATACACAGTCTGCATGACTTGATGGTAATCACCTGCTTGGTGGTCTGGCCCATCATTAACGGAAAAAATCGTATTCAGCAGACCCAAATGACACTTCAGCCGCACAACTGTTCAGCAGACACTAAAGTCATCCTGATCACAGACTGAAGTAGAGAAAAAGACCAATCAGAAGAGCACACAATTACTGACAGGCTACTAATTAAAAGCTTGTTAGTTACATTCAAAAAGCTGTTTCATAAACCAATATTCCGTCTACAAATTCTAATCACAATACACATCCTGTATTTTGTCATTCCATATAAACTTTAACCCTGTGTCTCCCGCATCCCATCCACCAACTGCAAAAACTTAACCTTTTGACTCCCTCGCCCTATCCACCAACTTCCCGCAGGAAGCTGGTGGATTGGATGAGGGAATCAAAGGGTTAAGTTTCTGCTTAGCTAGCATGGTTGACAGTGCAAGAAGCTGGTGGATAGGGTGTAACATCACTATTACCTACATGAATGCAGCTGATTGGTTAGCTGGTTGATTGCTTCACTGATTGATTGGCTGTATGAATGGTGATTATACGTGTATGTGTGCATGTGTGCGTGCCTGTGTGCGTGCATCCGTGCGTACTTGTGTGTGTGTGTGTGTGTGTGTGTGTGTGTGTGTGTGTGTGTGTGTGTGTGTGTGTGTGTGTTGCGTGCGTGTGCATGCGTGAGACTATACAAACCTTTAAATGAGTATTTGTGCAAAATACGTGTGTTCAGGGGAGACACATTCAGTTTGATCACGGCTGCAAGCTTCAAGTTCCCTCTCTGGTCTCACCAAAGAGACTGAGCCGATACGTATGTTAGTCTCTTTGTTTGATTTTAACGGGGCTCTTAAAGTTATATACTATCAGTATCACTATCAGTCTGTTTGCTTAAACCTGGGCTCGAAACGATTCCTGTCACCACTTATACCTAACACGCCTAAAAGATGCCAGTATAATGAAGTCCACTGCGAAATAGAAGCTGCCAATGGGTACACTTACGGTTTACAAAACCTTAACTCGTTTCAGGCAAATGTTTTTCTAATTTACGCCCACGCTTCAACACCTCAATAACTTCTTCTGCAACCTGTACTTACTGGTTTGGACAAAAGAGCCACCGACTAAGCAAAAATAGACACACTAATGCCAAAGTTCTGTACTTACTTAGTCCATCAATCTTTTCAACCTGACCATCCAAGTTAGTGACGTGAAAGCTGTAACTATTGTATACAGCCGGAGAGTTGAAACTCAGGCATGCAGGATACAAAAATAGAATAAAATAAAATAAATAAAGTGATATCAAACAAAATATAGAATAAAATAAAATAAATAAAGTGATATCAAACAAAATACAACGAAATGAAATTAAATATGATACAACTCACACTTTGAAAAAAAAATCGTGCAGACATTTTCTGCTTCAGATGACTGTTTCAGCATTTATGAAATGCTGGTTTCAAGTGACCACGAACAACACACAAAGTACAGAGTGACGTATACCAAACATTAATAATATATAACAATATCATATAAACTCTCTCTCTCTCTCTCTCTCTCTTCTCTTTTTTTGATTTTGTACGATCTACACCAATGAGATATCCTCACACATAACGGAAGATAAAGAGACATTCAGACACGTTCACAAGACATGAATAGCACCCGATTTAGCTCTACACCGTGTGCTACTTTTGTCTAGAGATAAATCGTGTTTTGTTTTGTTTGTTGTTGTTGTTTTGTTGTTGCTTTGTGTTATAAATGTGTCTGAAGCGCTAACTCGCGTGCTATTTTTGTCTTATAAACGTGTCTGTAGCGCTATATCGTGCGCTATTTTTGTCTTGTACGAGTGTGTGTGTCGTTTTTGTACCTTATCATAAATCCAAAGATCAAAACGGGTAGATGGCTTGCTGATTACTGTTACGTCAAGTCCTAAGGTGAGTACAGTAAATTTCTTTTTCATACCTTGCACAAACTGCCAATTCTATTAACTGATGTAAGCTTGCTGATAACAAGATTCTTAATACACCAAGGGAAAATATCTCTGAAATCCAAGAAACATCACAGCTATGTATTCTTGCACAAACTGTCAAATTCTATTAAGTGATGTAAGCTTGCTGATAACAAGACTCTTAATACACCAAGGGACAATATTCTTGAAATACGAAAAAACATTACAGCTATGTATTTTTGTACAAATTGCCAAACTCTGTTAAATGATGCTATAAGCTTGCTGATAACAAAACTCTTAATACACCAAGGGAAAATATTTCTGAAATCCGCAAAAACATTACAGCTATGTATTCTTGCGCAAACTGCCAAACTCTATTAACTGATGATACAAGCTTGCTGATAACAGAACTCTTAATACACCAAGGAAAAATAATTATGAAATCCAAGAAACATTACAGCTATGTATTCTTGCACAAATTACCAAATTCTATTAAACGATGATATAAGCTTGCTGATAACAAGACTTAAAACACCAAGGGGAAAATTTTCTGATATCCAAGAAACATTACAGTTATAATATTCTTGCACAAACTACCAAACTCTATCAAATGATGATATAAGCTTGCTGATAACAAGACTCTTAACCCTTTGCCACCTGCACCCTATCTACCAACTGCAAAAACTTAACTCTTTGACTCCCTCACCCTATCCACCAGCTTCCTGCCTGCAGGAAGCTGGTGGATAGGGTGAGGGAGTCAAAGGGTTAAGTTTTTGCTCTTCCAGCATGGTTGACAAAGAAGGATGCTGTTGGACAGGCTGCAGGAGTCAAAGGGTTAATACACCATGAAAAATATTTCTGAAATCCAAGAAACATTACAGCTATGTATGAACCAAGTGTCCACATGGTGTACGGCAGACTATACGCTGGTCAATCCCATAAAAACACTATCGATGGTAATTACAAAATTCTTTCCAAACACCAAACTATAAAAAGGACAGCTTCAATTAGAAAGGACAGTTTCAATTATCTTCAAATGGTTTTAATACATAACAAGTTTCTGAAGACTGTATACTTCGCATTAATAAACTTGCGATGGGAGGTCTACTCTGATCAACGGCGTAAAACTCTACGAATTCATTTTTTTCTGGGTCAGCTTTCGCACATGGACAAATCTTTACAAGTGTGTGTGTGTGTGCGTGTGTCTGTATCTGTATGTGTCTGTGTCTGTATGAAAGACTATGTATCAGGTGATTTAAATATACCTTTTCTTCCTTATATATTTTCTATGGAGCTGGGTCTGTCATCATCATCATCCATCATCATCAGGTGCTTTGCCGCATGGCGTTGGCGATCATGGACTTCCTTCCATCTGTCTCTATCTTTTGTTGCCTCAAGCATCTCTTCCACCCTCCTTGTCTTCAGCCACTCTACAAGTCCGTCTAGTATTTTCTCTCTGGGTCTACCTGGCGCTCTCTTTCCCTTCAGTTTTCCAGTTGGGACCAGGTGCTCCAATTCTCCTTTCCTCATAAAATGGCATATAAATGTTGCCTGTCTTTTCCTAATCTTCCTTATGAATGATCTACCTGTGTCTGCCTCCATCAAGACTGTCTCGTTTGTTTTCTTTGCTGTCCATGGAACTCTCAAATTCTTCTTAGAAACCGCATCTCGGCTGCCTCAATCTTGTTCTGGCTTTGCTTGTTGACTGTCCACGCCTGTCCACGCATCACAACCGTACAACAGTATTGGTTCTACATAACATTCAAGAACTCTCTTCCTGATGTTAATTGATAGGCATTTGTTGATAAGAATGTTTTTCATCTTCTTGAAGACTGTTTTGGCTTGGCCGATTCTGCTGGCTATTTCTGATGTGCATCTGCCGTCTGGTGAAATGAGAGTTCCCAGGTATCCAAACCTATCAACCTGTCTCAAGGTTCTGCTATTTTGCATCAGGGGATTTCATACTTTTTACTGATCACCATGACTTCAGTCTTCCTGATGTTTAGTTCCAACCCCTTACCTTTGCTTTCTATTTCTAGTATATTCACAAGGTTTTGTAGGTCCTTTTCATTTTCTGCAATTAGCACGGTGTCATCTGCGTATCGAATGTTGTTTATCATTTTTCCTCCAACCTTTAATCCACGGTCTTCCTCTAGGATCCTCATAATGTTTTCGCGGTAAAGTGAAAACATATCTGTGACAAAACACAACCCTGTCTGACTCCTCTTTTGATGTTTTGGAAACAGCTTATATCGTTTTCTATTCTCATTGCAGCTGTTTGTTCCCAATATATATTTCTGATTATTCGTAGATCTTTTCCATCCATATTGAGTCTTTCTAGTTGGATGATCAATTCTTCATGTCTTACCCGATCGAAAGCCTTGGTATAATCAACAAACATAAATATAAATCCTTATTCATCTAGACTGACCTCTCTACGATAGTTCTTAGGATGTCTATGGCATGTATATGGCATTAATAGTTCTTTTCCCTTCCACAAATCCACACTGTTCATCTGCTATTTCTCTTTTGATTCTATTCCTAGTCCTCATCATGATTATTCTTAATAGGATTTTTGTTACATGACTCATCAAACTGATTGTGCGATGGAGTTCGCATTCTATAGCCCCTGTCTTCTTTGGAAGTGCGATGAAAATTGATTTTGACATATCTCAGAAATACTTCAGTTCTGTAATTAGCAGAACACTAAACCCAACTCTCAGTCTCTTCATTAAAACCACCGTCATCAATTTCAATGCGTCACTACAAAAACACATGCAAACCATAAAAGACAAAAAATTAATCAACCTGAACAAGACTGCAAACCCGTCTGCACCGTTCCTGGCACCTGTCAGCAACCCAGCCCCCTCTCCACCTTCCTCTAGCTCTGCACGTCACCCCCTTGTACATTGTATTCCTTCAAGCTTGCCACTCTCTGAGGCGGAAGTGTCAGCCCTTTCAAAGGGCCTCAAATTTGTCCCTTTAAAACCATCCGCCAGCAAATACCAAACTATGAACAGCTGCCAACGATTTTTAGATCCCTACGTTGGATGGCAGTACTGGGACATCCTCCCAAACAAAAATTGAATCCAGATGCTGACTTATTTACAAAACTTTTCCATAAGCCTGCTCATCGGGAACCTCCCCGCAACACCTTTCCCGAAGTTGAACATTACACAACAAATGCCACCAAGAAATAGACTGTCTCAACATGTGACCCAAGAAATATTCCAACATCTCCAAAGAAGAAAGTGACGCACTACACTCCCTCAAAAACAGAGACGACATTGTCATCAAACCAGCAGACAAGGGGGGTGCAATTGTAGTCTGGGACAGACATCTGTATATCAAGGAAGCCCAGAAACAACTCCACCATCACGCCTTCTACAAAAAGTTGGACCAACCTGCCCACATGACCAATCATGCCAAGATATCCAAACTTATCAACAATCTCATAACCTCTAAGCAGCTGCCCCCCACTGCCAGACTACTCATCAAACAACTTCCAGTCCAATCACTTTTTTATTTACTTCCCAAAATACATAAAGCCAACAATCCTGGCCGTCCTATCGTGTCAGCTTGCAACTGCCCCACTGAAAACATTTCTCAGTTTCTTGACCACATTTTGCAACCTATAGTCCAGTCTTTGCCTACCTTCATCAAAGACACTAACCATACATTGAATATGATTCAAATAATAAATGAAGACCACACCTTCAAACCCCAATACCTGTTCACTTTGGATGTGACCTCTTTGTACACCAGTATACCCCACTCCGACGGGTTAAAAGCTCTCCAGCATTTTCTGGACAAACGACGTGACCAAACATTGTCTACTTCAACCCTCGTCCGACTTGCGGAGCTGGTTCTTAAAATGAACACATTTTCGTTCGGCGATGAGACGTTCTCGCAAGTTAGCGGAGTTGCCATGGGTACAAAGATGGGCCCCAGCTATGCCTGTTTGTTCACGGGATATTTGGAGGAACAAATCCTACAACAATACAAGAAACCCAAACCTGAAATTTACAAAAGATACATAGATGATTGCATTGGCATGACATCCCTCGATCATGACCAACTTTTGCAATTCATCCATTACGTCCAAACGTTTCACCCATCCATCAAGTTCACATATGAAATTTCAAACACATCCATAAGCTTCCTGGATATCGAAGTTTCCCTTCAATCTGAACAACTAGTCACTACAGTCCACTACAAACCTACAGACTCACATTCCTACCTGGACTATCAATCATCTCACACTTCCAACACCAGAAACAGCATTCCCTACTCGCAGTTCTTGAGACTACGACGCCTCTGCTCAGACGAAGACGATTTCCAGGACAAAGCAGTTGAAATGACTAAATTTTTCCTGTGCAGACATTACCCACTCGAGGTCATCAATGAAGCCCGGAGAAAAATCAACTCTGTCTCTCGGCCAAATGCCCTCCATTCGAAGCCCAAAGCTGCCACAAAGGATCGGCCAGTCCTCAGTCTAGTTTACCACCTGTCCATGCACCTCGTAAAAAGGATCATCTTGTCCAACTGGAACATTTTGCGATCCAGTCCCACTACAGGTGAAACCTTTGACCAGCGCCCTTTGATCGTCTACAAGAGACACAAATCTCCGCGACTTGCTGGTGCATTCAAATCTCAGCAAACCAGTCAGCCAACCTCCAGGAACCTCTCCATGCAACAAACCTAATGCAAGACTTGTCCTTTCTTGTGCTCAGCCACCACAGTCAAAGGCCCCAAATCTCATATGAGAATTACAAAACATTTCAACTGTCAAACTTATAACATTGTCTACTTGATCAGCTGCTCTAAATGTTCCCAACTGTATATTGGTGAAACTGGACGCACCCTTGACACACGTTTCAAAGAACACTTGGCTGATATCCGCCACCAAAGGGATAAAACTATCCCCAATCACTTCAACCAATCAGACCACTCAATCAATGACATCCGAGTGAAAGGTCTGTGGCTTCTATACAATAACAGCACCATAGACAGGAAAGACAGAGAATCCCACCTCATAAATAAACTTGGAACACGCAAACCATATGGTCTTAATGACAAACCATAAGTAATCCATTGCGCAACAGAATTCAGACATGCCGTTTCATGTTTCTTCCTGTTCCCAGGCCTACCAGATTCTTGGCACTGGGCACAATCTACTCCCTTATCTCTTGGCTCTTGCCCTGTGCCTTCTTCAGAACAGGGCTATACCGATATAGCATGGCCACTTCTCAAAATTGCAGAACTCATCTCACTTCCCTTTTGACATCATAGTTGCCTCCCCTCTCCCCACTTCTTACTACTGCTCATGACGACATGGGCATTCCATTTCTTACCCACTGGACGAGGCGGCAGGGAAGTTTTTAGTCCCGTTTTTATTATCCATTGTTTGGTGTCTGTGATCTGTTTGTGACCGTGCGTTCGCGCTTGACAAAGGCTAGTTGGCCGAAAATTTGCGCTTGTTTTGTTTTGTCTCGTTGGATCCGCGCTTATATTGGTTTTCTTGTTCTTCTGGTTCGTGTTTGCTTGGGCGCGGGCAGTCACACTTGTTTTGGATCTTGTAATATCTCTGGGGATTTTTCCTGTGTCGTAAATTTCATTTAGGAGGACTGTTATTCTTTCTATACCAAATTCCTCCAGGGCTTCAATCATCTCTGTAGTAATGTTGTCTGGTCCTGGGGCTATTCCTGGTTTCATCTTTTTCAGTGCTGTTCTAACTTCATCTTTCATTGTGGGTGGTCCTTCAAAGTTCTTTCAAGATGTGTTCTTCGTTTCTGCCATCTTCAAAAAAGTCTTTAATGTACTCTCCCCATCTGTCTAATATTTTGTCTTTTTCCATGATAAAATCTTTCGATTTTAAGCAACCAGTTGATGTGCATGTATTTCTCCTGTGGACAATTTCTTCAATTCGTCTGTACATACCCTGATGATCCGTTTTGTGTCGGTCTTCTATTTCTTTGCAATTTGATTTCAGCCAATCTCCCTAAGCTTCATTGCACCTACTCCTGATTTCTTTGTTTATCTTCTGTCACAACTACCTAATTCCGATTTCATGTTATGACCTACCGTTATTCTTTAATAAACTGTTTATGCTTATTCTGCATTGGTGTGTACGTCCGACTGTGTTTATACTGCAGTAATGCATGGATATGGAACCCCTCCACGCCCCAAATTTCTGTTTTGATGTTTTTGTTGTTGTTACTATGTAAAGAGTAAAGAGCATGTTTTGACATGTAATTATTAATATCTATACAAAGACATACATGTCAATTTGTACCCTGATATGCAAGCCTTTTTCTTTACAAAAATGTCGTGGAAGACTTTAATACAATCATTTCATCATTAATTACCACTTCACATCCCCTCTCATTCTTGGCTTTGTTGGTGGGGTGGTGGTTTTTAATGCTTACTTTTCTTTCTTTTTTCCTCTGTTTGTATGTTCCATTTCTCATATTTTCATTTTACTTTTCAAGTTTACATCAACGCATTTTGCTTTCATGTTTGCATGTTTAAAATAGCAAGGGACAGGTAGGTGTAAGACATGTCCAGAGGGACCTTATACTACTATCCTTGAATAATATTTTTCTTTCTCTTATTCCCCCTTCCCCAATTAGCAAGCGCGGGAACAAGGGAAACAGACAAAGAACAGACAGCAGGTGCAGGTGCAAGTGCATGAACAGTTTTAAACTTTAAGACAATTCCGTGGAAGACAGGAATCAATAATACCCCGAGCACAAAATATGGAACACACCACCTGATGATGTGTTGGCGAATGTAATATTAATATGACTTAAATTGTATAAAATGTCCTTTTGCAAGGATATAGGTTCAGTCCTGGGGTTAGGATTAAATAAACACTTGATGGGCAAATGGCAAGACATTTCTTTTTCGCTCCTATAATCTAACTTGTATACATTCATGTATTAAACATACATTTCCCTTCAGTTTGCAATGACAATGTATGTGTATGCATGCTTGCATGTGTGTGTGTGTGTGTGTGTGTGTGTGTGTGGTGTGTGTGTGTGTGTGTGTGTGTGTGTGTGTGAATTACTTTTTCTTAAGAACCTGAGGATTTCAAAGGTATAATTCATGCACAAACAGAGCCAGTGTTTTCATAATTACTATTTCCGTTACTAGTAGTAGTAGCAGTGGTAATGGTAGTAGCAGCAGCAGCAGCAGTAGTAGTGGTAGTAGTAGTAGCAGCAGTAGTAGTAGCGGTAGTAGTAATGGTAATAGGGTAGTAGTAGTAATAATAATAATAATAGTGGTAGCAGCAGTAGTAGTAGTAGTAGTAGTAGTAGTAGTAGTAGTAAGTAGTAGTAGTAGCAGCAGCAGCAGCAGCAGTAGCAGAAGTCATCAACAGCAGCAGCATTATCATTACTGTTGTTGATGTAGATATTACAGTTATTGTAGTCTTGTTGTTGTTGCAACTGTCTAAAATACACAGAACGATATCAAATACAAAAAGAAATTAAAATACAAAACAAACCATGTCATCTGCCGTCCAAGAACGATCGTATTATCGATCAGTGGAAATCCCCAGATGCTGTTCCAGATCTTTTTACAATACTAGGGGTAGCCAGCCGTGCATAAGTACAGAGATTTAGAAAAGAGAGGCGGGGGAGGGAAGTGATAAAAAGAGGTCGATGTGACGATCGATTGGGGGGTGGGGGGTGGGGGGAGAGAAAATGTGAGAGGAAAGATAGAGATGTGAACAGAAAAGTTGGATTTTAAGGCTAGTTGGCAGCAGGTAGGCCTACATGGTTTTATGAAACGCTAGTCAAGAATTATGTATAATGACTGGATCTTTTATTTGCGTTTTACTCACTGTACGGTGATGCACGCTAGTCTACTGTGTTGTGTGGAGACATGGTATTGCACTGCACTGCACTGCCTTCTACCGCACTGTGTGGTGCGGTCCTACGCTGTTGTTGCACTATGCTGTAAAAACTGTTGCGCTATAATGTATTGTATGTTTCCAGAAGCTAAGGTTCACATGATGCTTCGAGCTCATTTAGTCAAGAATAAAATCGTGATTTATCATTCACGTATACATTGTAATGATATCTGGGTGTGTAGTGCGCTGTTAAGTGTTCAGGACGCAGTAGTGATTAAAAAGGAAAAACGAAGACGGAATATGGACGAAAGAAAAGTCCGTGCTATTGCACTGTTAGATGTTCTGGACGCAGTAGTGATTAACAAGGAAAGATATAGACGGAATGTGTATGAAAGAAAAGTCCATGCTACTGCACTGTTAGATGTTCTGGACACAGAATTGATTAACAAGGAAAGACAAAAACGGAATATGGATGAAAGAAAAGTACATGCTAGTCAGCTGTACAAACAGACTGTACGAGCAGCAAAGAGGGTCAGGTTGACTGACTGCGTGCTCTGAAACTCGTCATTGTCATTGCTAATCTGAAAGAACCTCTCATTTCAGTCAGGCGCTACCGCTCTCCTGCAATTAAAAAAGAAAATCTGCCAAAAAGTCAGAACAGCTTCGTTGCGAAATCAATAGAAATCTTGAAATCAGAGAACAGCTGAAGTGAGTGTGTGTGTGTGTGTGTGTGTGTGTGTGTGTGCGTGCGTGCGTGCGTGCGTGCGTGCGTGCGTGTGTGCGTGTGTGTGTGTATGTCTGTGTGTGTGTGTGTGTGTGTGTCTGTGTGTGTGTGTGTTTGTCTGTGTGTGTCTGTGTTTAGAGGTGCGTATATCTGCAGTTGCGCAAGGTTTCGTTCCTCTGAGTGAGACGTGGGATGCCAGGCATGCTAATGTGCTGATAACGTTATTTCAACGTATTTAGTTTAAAATCGATTGGATTTTACATTTGGCACTTTCATCCAGGCGTATAGATAAGCAGAACAGAACATTCCTCTAAAGTATGACGAGACATTACTTTGATCTAATTATTAATATTCTTGTCATCAGAATCATGACTGGCAGTGTCTTTGATATTTTTGTCATCAGAATCACCGTAAAAATCAATCGTAAGGTCACCTGCAATATGCTGTGGATAGAGAGGTTTATCATTCAAAGCGTATGTTGCACATATTGATTGTAATGGAATCTCAGACACGAAGGGTAAAAATCTGCAAATGGCAAACGAGATTGTCGAACAGACGTAAATAATGTCAAAACGAACAAGAGAAGACGAGGAGGGCAGGATGAGAGGAACCCCAAACAACTTCCCAGGACTGGAGGAAACATGATGTTATTCTGCTGTACTTCATTGTGGGGTTCTGTGGAAGAAACGGAAGGACTGAAAGGAGAGGATGTATTGAAATTCATAGATAGCAGTAGGCCTACTCCACAGCAATTTTATGGAGGCACTAAGATCCTTTGCAATTCTGATGACAGAGGAGGCAACCGCACGTATCTGTTTACACAATCACTGCTCATGTGAATAAACAAGGGTTAAAAAAAAAAAACAACCCTAGCTCTATTCCAGGCCATACAGGCACCAACACTTAAAAGCGATGGGCCCTCCGAGACTTGGCATCCCCACCCTTTCATCACTCAAGCAATTGCTGTGGCTAGTCACGCACCAATCGATAAACGGCTGAACAGCCCCACCTCTGTTGGCCTCTTACAGGCTCTTTCCCCCCTTATATCTGTTCGTTTGGGGCTCCATTAGATTAGCTCCTGCAGTCTCCCCTTGTCACGTCATGTACAAGTCTGGCTCACAATGGCCAACACAAAGGCAAACATCGCAACACTGACAAGTGACATGACTTATTCCATTAACACAACTGTGCACAATAAATCTTTCCACTCCTGAGCAAACTGAATATTTACCAGATATGACAAACTGTGCATGTACAAATCTCAACACTGAGCTTTCACAATATGCTAACAAAATATCTGCCATTAACGGACATGATATATAAACCTGGACTTTTTATCTGCAATGAAACATTGTGAACATCACTTTTTAGATGACATACTCAAGATACTGTGCAAAATGTATCTTTACCATCCTTGACAGTCACTGTGGAAACTGAACCTTTACCGACAAAGAAATGATGCACTAACTGAACCTTTCCCATCAACAACAACACACACTGAATGGCCCCGGAACCCTTGCCATCAAATCAACGTTGTGACACAGACAGCAACTGGACCGCTACATCAATGACACACTGTGCAAACTGAATCTTTACCATTCTAGTGTTCAAACGGAGTCTTCATCATTAAGGACACAATGTATAAACTGTATCTGTACCATCAATAATAAATTGTTCAAAGTGAATATTTACCATGAATGACACATTATTCAAACTGAATCAGTACCATCAGTGATTCATTGCTCAAAGTGAATTTTCATAATTAATGACACATTGTGAAAAATGATTCTTTGCCATTAAACACATTATTCAAACTGAATCTGTGCCATTAATGAAACGTTGTTCATACTAAATCAGTACCATCATGACACATTGTTCAAACTAAATCTGTACCATTAACGACACTTTGCTCAAAATGAAGGCTAGTGTGTCGTTGATTGTAAAGGTTCAGTATGCACAATGTGTAACTGACGGTAAAAATTCGATTTGAATAGTGTGTTAATAATGACACAGATCCATAAAGCACAATGTATCATTAGTGATACAGATGCATATTGCGCAGTATCATTAATGATACAGATTCATATTGTGTAAGGAGTTCAGGGCCGAAACACTTGTCTAAAGGGGGTTACTTCTCTGAAGACCTTCTGTTGTCTAGCTCTCCCTAGAGTTTCTTTCTACCTGCCAGCTCAGATAATGGAGGTGAATCGAGGCATAATGATTACTGCCAACCATCAACATGCATCATTTCACCTCCATGACCACACAATTAGTTTGTTTACTGACATATCATCAGCATACAACGACTCACTTCTATGATCACCAAATCTAGTTACAGAAGCTGACTAAATAAATGTCAAAATCTTCAATATCCCTGCTTGCGAAATGTAGCAAAAAATCGATTTATCCCGTCATCAAAATGACTGCAATAGAATGAAGACAATCTACAGAGAGCTGTAATCAGGGGCACATATATATCTACAGGCAAGCACAAACGGATTTCCTTTAAATGATTTGATAAATGCTTTCCTGCTGAAACAAAAACTCATTGCCTACAAATGGATTCCCTTTTAATGATTAGATACAAGCTTTCCTGCTGAAAAAAACAAAACAAACAAAAACTCATTGCCAAACTTAATAAATACCAACATTATTCCCAGCATGAAATGAAAGACTTCTACCAATCCTGGTGATCTTAATGTGTTCCTGTGTGCATGCACGAAAACAATCCTACTTGCACGCAGGCACACACTGATAAAGTAACAGCAACACAAGTACACTATTGTTGGTGTGGTGCATGCGTGCGTTCGTGTGCGCTTGCTAGTGTGAATGAGAGAGAGAGGGATGGAGAGGAAGAGACAGAGAGAGAGAGAGTGTGTGTAAAAAAAAAATATATATATGTGTGTGTGTGTGTGTGTGTGTGTGTGTGTGTGTGTGTGTGTGTGTGTGTGTGTGTGTGTGTGTGTGTGTGTGTGTGTATGTGATTGCCTGCCTGCCTGCCTGCCTGCCTGCCAGGCCTGCCTGCCTGCCTGCCTGCCTGTCTGTCTGTGTCTTAATCAGAGGCAGCGACAGTTGATAGTCTCTTTCAACAATTCCACTCTATCATTCAAAACTTCCACCGACTTGGGGAGGAAAGAAGCTTGATCAAGATACAACAGCCGGCTTTGGGCTGGGAGGAATAAAGGAAAATGGTTGAGGTAGGCATGAGAAGGGTGTGAAGACTAAGAGACGAGAAGAAAATATTACAGAGAGAAGGAAAAACAGAGATGTGTCTGTAAGAATGGATTCTGCATTCAGTGTCTGTAGTTTAATGCTGTGTATATCGATTTCAAACCACACGCACTGTCATGGCCAACAGTTGTATGCCGTCTGAAAAGGCGTTTCCACTGAAGATGTTTAATCAAGGTTGGGAAAGTCTATTTTGTCAGATGGTTTGTCTCTAATTTTTGTTTCTTTATTTGCTTGTGTGTGAGTGTGTGTGCGTGTGTGGTGTGTGGTGTGTGTTGCGTGGTGCGTGCGTGCGTGCGTGCGTGCGTGTGTGTGTGTGTGTGTTGTGTGTCTGTGTGTGTGTCTGTGTGTGGTCTGTGTGTGTGTCTGTGTCTGTGTGTGGTCGAGTGTTTGAGCAGTGTGATGATTCAGTAGGCAAGGACGAAGCCCGTCATTGGGTTGGACGATCAAACGAGATCCCTATTTCCCTCGAATGGGCCTCAGTGAAGTCAGCCATCACTTCATTCATGATCAGAACCAAAAAGGAGCAAGATGGTTCGAAAAGTTATCATCTACCCGCTCTCCTGCGAGAGGGGCAATGGATGTATGTTGGGAAGCCATGGTTTGCCATGAGAGAGCAGACTTTTCGCCTGGGAAGTCCACCAAAACTGGAGCAGAAGGCACCTTCCCCACTACCTTTTCCTATTGTAATATGGATGAGGGGGCCAAGCGGTCATCGATGAGGGCAGAATGAGAAGTCGAAGGGATCAAAGAGGCTGGGGGTGGGTGAACCGATTTCTTTGATTCTACTTAGAATCGGCCCCGCATCCAGCTGAATTATAAAGGTGGGGACCAATGGAAGCATATCATGATCAATGGGAGAGAGAATCATTCAGTGCCTGTTTGAATCGCTCATGTTCAAAAGTAAAATACACGAAATTCATAACAAATGTGAGAAAACGAAATCGAAAGACAAACTCGGGCATAGTGAAACATGAAGGAGGAGAAAGCAAGGACAGAGTCAATTTGCACTGCCTTTCGAGTAGGGCATTGGTCAGGAAAATGAATATTCTCACTGAGCGGAAAGATCACTGATTGGTCTGGGCAGATCACATGCAGGTCACATGATGGCCATGTTCATTGTTATTGCTATTTTGTTTAAAGCACGGCCGACTGCGTAGAGCCATATCAGGACTAAAACCATTTCAAAACATACATAATATTTCAACAGAAAAACAAGGAAAAGAGAAAGGAAAAGAAAATTAAGTACACAT
Organism: Monoplex corrugatus; assembly: GCA_030674185.1. Classification (NCBI taxonomy): domain Eukaryota; kingdom Metazoa; phylum Mollusca; class Gastropoda; order Littorinimorpha; family Ranellidae; genus Monoplex; species Monoplex corrugatus. The sequence continues at coordinate 40,695,800 of CM060314.1, read as the reverse complement.
ATGAACGCATTCACGCACATAATCTAAGGAGACGATCAGTCTAATTTATCACACAGGAGATTTAAAAATCACACCTGAATACAAATTTAAACATAACTAAGGACTCTAAAACATTTAAAAACAGACCTAAATTACCTAAAATTGCTTTTAGCATATTCCATTTCCCTAGAGCCAAAAATGCACTTATACATGTATCCAATTATCAATCCTAAAAGAAAGTGCATAAGACTTTATCAAACACATAGAGGTGAATGGACCAGCAAGGCAGAAAATGATAGGAAGAAATGACAGAAAGCATAGAATCAAGGCAGAAACAAAGAGAGTGACAGAGATGAGGAAATTTCTAGCACAGAATTTCTAGGGGATACTATTTACACTACAAAAGCCCCCAGCATCCCCATGGAGGGAGATATAGATCTTTCATTAATTCTGACCAATAACGGACAGTTCCGTTGGTCATGTCAGCCACGTTTTTGATTTGGTGTATACAAAGTTAAACATAAGGATGTGTTCGCAAGAATAAACTCAGCATTCAGGTATGTGTCTGTCTGCCCACTGTCATTATTATTATTATTGTTTAAACTAAAGCCAAGCCAACCATGCAGAGCCGTATCAGGGTTATTACCATCGCAAAATGTGCACGACACTTTGATGACCCTGAAAAAAATCTGGAAAAGAAGATTAAGTAGGCCTACACATAACAATGCATTCACGCACATAATCTAAGAACATGCCCTCTGGCTTTGCCAGTCCGTCCAATTCATCATCTGAAGGTTTAAAAATAAAACAAACCTGAATACGAACGTAAGAATAACTAAGAACACTAAAACATACATAAAAACTGGCCAAAATTACCTAAAATTGCTTCTGCACATCACACTGCCTTAGAGCCAAACTGCACTTCATACATGTACCCAATTATCAATCCTAATAGAAAGTATGCAAGACTTTACAAACTACACACTGGTGAACTGACCAGCAAGGCAGAAGACAGGAAGAGACGACAGAACAGAAAGAAGCAAGGCAAAAACAAAGACAGCGACAGAAAAGATGAAATTTCTAATACAGAATTTCCAGAAGGCAGGGATTCTGTTTACCCTGAAACACCTGCAAGACATGCACTAGGGACAATGGCGGCAGATGTCTCTCTCTCTCTCTCTCTAAAAAGCTATTTTACTGCATGACTCCAGAGATTAAAAGGACTGAAGCTTAACCCCGTGACTCCCGCCACCTGTCTACCAGCATCCTGCATTGTCAACCATGCTAGCAAAGCAAAAACTTGACCCTTTGACTCCCTCACCCTATCCACCAGCTTCCTGCAGGAAGCTGGTGGATAAGGTGTGGGAGTCAAAGGGTCAAGGTTTTGCAGTCAGTGGATAGGGTGCGGGAGTCAAAGGGTTAATAAGAAATGTGCCAGAAGATGGAAGGGTATGTCTATGGTTCCACGCTCATGACTACATCTGCGGGTTGGCTGTGGCTATGGTGACGGCAATGTTACTACATGGCTAAAAGGGAATGTTTCCACACCTCTGGCTGCGGACTGGCTGCAGCTGCGATATATGAGTTACTCGGGTTGTTTAGCGTGTGCACAGATGTGGTGTTGTTAGGCACCTGTTGGCATGGATTGAAGTTGATTTTTAGTTTTAATAGCTGTGATTGTTTCAATAGCATAATTTTCTGTGAAATTTGTTGGTAACTGAAGTATTTCATGGTTGTGTGCTGGTATGGATGAACAGCCCTGTTTGCATAACACTGTTTGTGTATATATATGAACATTGCTGGTATGGATAAACAACAACAACAAAAAAACAACAAACAAAAAAACAAACAAGTGTGTATGAAACAAAGGTATGCATCCCTCAGAATGATTCTGCATTCACAGTATGTACATGTACTTTAATGCTTTATGAATCGATTTGAGAATACAATGGCTGTCATGGCCTTCGACTTTATTAGCCTTTTGAAATGGCATTCCGCTGAATCCAATCATGGATGGGGAAACACACTCTCTCTCTATCTGTGCGTGTGTGCGTTTGCGTGCATGCGTGCGTGGGTGTGTGTGTGTGCGCGTGTTTGTGTGTGCAAGTGAGCATATGTGCATGCATGTCTACAAGCATGAGCATGATTGCACAGGCATGTGTGTAAGCATTCATGCATGAATAACAAACATAAGCATGTGCCTGTATGTGTGCATTCATTCATGAGTAAGCACATCAATACAAATATTTAGAAGAACAGTTTTAGCATGTGGCTTGTGCACAGACCATACAGTTTTCTGACAAATGCAAACCCACACACTCTTTGTAGGCCTACAATCTAAACATGTGACAAATGCTGAAACAGATAAAACATGCCTGCTGCATACAAAAGCATGATCAAAAATACAGTCAAGCCATACAACCTAACTTTCTCTTTTCAAAAAGAGAGACTGAAAACAAGGTTCATCCTCAACCCATGTATTGATTATAAATTTTTGTGGGTTTGCTCTCACATAGCAAGGTCAACAAATAACGATAAATGTGAAACTGCTATGTCTGCAACTTTCTAACTTTATGTTCACATGTCTCCAACACAATGGCTCAATCACAATTAACAAATAATCTCTACTGTTTCATATAAAAAAATAGTAATTCATTAGCAATGTTTTGCAATGTATTTCTTACTAACCAAAATGATATCTGAAAGAAGAATTAAATCTGAATAGACAAGTGAGCACATGGTTTGTCTATGTGTTTTTCATATTTTTTGAGACTCAAAATCAGAAGCAGCATTTTCAAGAATATAAGATGAATAATTGGATCATCCTTTTTTTTTTTTATCCCTTCCTGCATGCTGACCCATCTCTCTCTCTCTCTCTCTCTTAATCCTTTTTTGGGGAGGTGGTTGGGGGGTTCCCTTACCCACCTTTTTCCATTCATCCATCCCATTAACCTCCTCCCATTCTACCCCATCTCACAACATGATCCTCTACTTTGTTCCATCCCACAAAATATCAAAAAGCCCCCATGGAAAGGCATCAATACATTGTAATTATAGGCTACAGCCACTGAAGTTATTGATTAGGCTCCGGTCAGGCATAGGACCTTATTAAATCACACCACTTTTTCTTTCCTTGCATTATTCAATTCCAGTGGAGTACTAGTGATATGTTGCGGGATATTATTTCCCAAAGATTCTGAGCTACCTCCCTCCCCCTCATTTTTCCCCTTTTCTGGCAACCTCCTCTAACTCTCCCGCCATCTAAGTTTCTTTTTGCCAGTAGTCCAAAATGTTATTAAAATTAGGCACACACACACACACACACGACACACCACCACACACCATACACACACGCAACACAACCACACACAACACACACGCACACCACACACACACACACACACACACACACAACACACACACGCGACACACACACACACACACACATATTATATCACCACACACACACACCACCACTGTAAATTATATGTGTGTGTGTGTGTGTGTGTGTGTGTGTGTGTGTGCGCACGCGTGTCGTGTGTGGTGCTGTGTGTGTGTGTGTGGTGTGTTGCGTGCGTCGTGGTGCGTGCGTGCGTGCGTGGTGCGTGCGTGCGTGTGTGTGTGAAACTGCAATTTCAGCAAAGATAACACATTCCTGTCACATATTTTGAATTCAAAATACTGCTAGTTTTACTTTCAGAATATCACATCTGTTAGAACTGAATTAAAACATTTTCAAATAATGAGAATTCTATTAAATATATATACACATATGAGACAGATATCTACAGAATTGAGAGATATATATAGATACATGTATAGAAAAAGTCTCAACAGAAGCAGACAAGACCATGCTATTGTACAGACATAGAAATTAGAAAGAGGCAGACATTGAGAATTCAGTGAGAATTCAGACTAACACAAGCATACTGTGTAATACAGTGAGAAAGGCGGGGGTGGGGGTGAAAGAGATGGGAGAGATAAGGTGAAAAGGAAAAGAGGAGCAGAGACACTTTTTAGCTCAGTACACTGAAACAGACAGAGCCAATTCCAAGTGCAAGGGACACAACCATCGTTACCACCTAAAACGCAAGTCAATTCCACTCGCCTACTGCTTTCCCTTTATTGTCCACACTATGGCTTCTCTTCACTTTGAACCTAACTAAGCTTTAACTCTTTCAAAATCCTTTTATTACAAAAAATGCTTATAAATCCTGAATGACACACTAATGTTTTCTTTTTACAAAGTGGCCAGCATTTTACTGCATTTTCATGCAATCAAAACTACAGAGCTACACAATCATGTGAGCTGCTGCATACTTCTGATAAGTAAAAACCATTTGTTCTTTCAATCTTCCATATACATGCGCTGGTATGATCTCTCCTCTCTCTCTCTCTCTCTGACTGTGTGTGTGCATGTGTGTGTGTGTGTGTGTATGTGTGTGTGTGTGTGTGTGTGTGTGTGTGTGTGTGTGTGTGTGTGTGTGTGTGTGTGTGTGTGTGTGTGTGTGTGTGTG
>CM060314.1:40646304-40686304 GCA_030674185.1 Monoplex corrugatus | reverse complement strand
CCACACCAGCCATAATCACATGTATACACAAACAGTGCTGTTTATCCATACCAGCAATAATCATATACACAAACAGTGCTGCTTATCCATACCAGCAATAATCATATATATAACACAAACAGTGCTGTTTATCCATACCAGCAATAATCATATACACAAACAGTGCTGTTTATCCATACCAGCAATAATCATATACACAAACAGTGCTGCTTATCCATACCAGCAATGATCACATGTATACACAACAGTGCTGCTTATCCATACCAGCAGTAATCATATACACAAAAGTGCTGTTTATCCACACCAGCAATAAACATATATATGTAAACAGTGTTGTTTATCCACACCAGCAGTAATCATAACACAAACAGTGCTGTTTATCCACACCAGCAATAAACATATATATGTAAACAGTGTTGTTTATCCATACCAGCAGTAATCATATACACAAACAGTGCTGTTTATCCACACCAGCAATAAACATATATAGTAAACAGTGTTGTTTATCTACACCAGCAGTAATCATAACACAAACAGTGCTGTTTATCACAGTGCTGTTTATCCCACCAGCAATAAACATATATATGTAAACAGTGTTGTTTATCCACACCAGCAGTAATCATAACACAAACAGTGCTGTTTATCACAGTGCTGTTTATCCACACCAGCAATAAACATATATATGTAAACAGTGTTGTTTATCACACCAGCAGTAATCATAACACAAACAGTGCTGTTTATCACAGTGCTGTTTATCCATTATTCCATATCAGCAATACGAGTCATATACACAAACAGTGCTGTTTATCCGCACCAGCAATAATCATGTGCGTAAACAGTGCGGTTTGTCCATACCAGCAATAATCATATACACAAACAGTGCTGTTTATCCATACCAGCAATGTTCATATATACACACAAACAGTGTTTTAAGCAAACAGGGCTGTTCATCCATACCAGCACGCAACCATGAAATACTTCAGTCACCAACAAATTTCACAGAAAATTATGCATCCATACCAGCACGCAACCATGAAATACTTCAGTCACCAACAAATTTCACAGAAAATTATGCTATTGAAACAATCACAACTATTAAAACTAAAAATCAACTTCAATCCATGCCAACAGGTGCCTAACAACACTACATCTGTGCACACGCTAAACAACCCGAGTAACTCATATCTCGTGAGCACCAACACAATTCAGATAGCCCCTTGACAATCTTCTTTAAACTTCCAAACATGAATTTAATTATAAATACAAACACTCACAGTGAATGTGAAAATTGGTGCGCTCACAAAAGCACACTGTTTGTTTCCCTACATTCAACTTTCAAGGGCAAAAATGTTTCCACACAATGGACAACTACTTACATCTGGCTTCAAATAGTAATATGCTCTCTATAATTTTCCATTGCTTTTATTCTTTCTCCCCATTTATAGCCGTGTGCGTGCGTGTGTGTGTGTGTGTGTGGCGTGCGGTGTTGGTGTGTGTGGCATACGTGAGTGCATGTGCGTGCGTGTGTGTGCGTGCGTGCGTGTGTGTTTCAGCGCTTAAATTTGATTTTATCAAGATTTTGCGCTATATAAATATTGTAATTATTATTATTATTATTAAACGGTACCTTCCCAAAGATTCTAAATATATAACAATTACAATTTACATACTATCTGATGAACAGCAACACACCTACGTAATGTGATATGAACAATTTGCCACTATACAATAATGACTGCTCTCAGCACATAATGCATGACACATGAAACACATTGCATTATCAACTTACCAACACATTACATACCCTAAATGCCAACAGTAATACGTAATAAACAAACTGTTGGGTACCTCATACAGTCACAGATACAAAGTCGAAAAATGGGACTGGAACCCCAGACCGATGGACAGACTGGCACACCATTCCTGCATTCCTTCAGACTTTGATGGCCACTGGACAATGACAACAACTATAGCGGACAGGACAGTCTGTCTCATCCGGGCATTGATGACCAAAGGACAGAACAATGCTGACGTGATGATTTCATCTTCCCTTCAACATCCTAGGGCAGCAGGTCCAACTACAATACTGGCCTTCTTGTCAGACTAACTGACCCAACAAACCCACTTGCTGCCTGACTGCATGCAAGTGGTACGATCTTCACCTCTAACTGAGCTAGAATATCCTTTCCAACATATCCTACAACAAACTCAGGACAAATACACAAGTCAAGTCAGACATGGTACTTACAGAAAACACGAAACATGAAAGAGCAAACTTACAAGCACTTCTGTGAAGGGTATCACAAACACACTGATACAATTTACAAACACACATAAATATAAACACACAAACACACACAGGAATCCACATCTGCACACATATGATGTGGTTTTACACAAAGCCAAGGTGGAATCCTCATATGGATTTGGGGGACAAGTAAAAAAAATTGTGAACAATGCTTGAGCCATGTACAGTGGGAAAATGAGGGCAACTGAGATTCAACTGTTGTAGAACCAAAAGAAACAATGATTCAAATCATACTGGGAACCGGACCAGGTGTGTCTGTGACAAACTGTAACTGTCTTATCTACACACTTTTTGTTCTGATTATTCAGAAAATTGGAATTGGTAATTAATAGTTTGTATGTACACAAAAAGGCAGCCAGAAACAAACAAACAGAATGAGAATGCATATCTAATTAAAAAACTCCAGTCTCATTCTATTTTTAGTGAAGTCTTACTATGTCAATTAAACATACATGTGTTCTCACTGTATTTTCAAGAGTTCCTGGGTTGTGTGTGTGTGTGTGTGTGTGTGTGTGTGTGTGTGTGTGTGTGTGTGTGTGTGTGTGTGTGTGTGAGTATTTTTTTCATTTGTTTTTGTTTTTGTTCTGTTTGAACGCTAGCATTTGCTTTGATTTAAAGAACAGTAGTGGAAGGTTAGCTCCTAGACCCATCTATTAAGAGATCCTCAGTCTGTCCAGAATGAACAAAGAGCATTAAAAAGAAACCATAACACATCTTCATAACCTTCGCTCCTTATCTTCCCCTATCCTCATCCCCTGCCCAGGTTGGCCAACTATGAACTTGTGGCTAAAATTTAGTTCAATCAGAATGTGCATTTTCATTTCACATGTAGACCTACACACTCTAGTAAATGTTCTAACTAAGGTGGATAAAGATTTCCAGCACAATCCTGATTGTGTGGGAAAATAACCTGGTAATGACTTCAACTTTGGGCCATCATTACAAGGATGATGCCCACCTCTAGTCCTTCGCCGTTTTACCTTCCCCATCTCTGAACAGAATCTGGTACCAACTGACGGCTGATCTAACATGTGGGCATCCAATACTGGTTTCCTTATTCAAGTTATTGGGCCATGTTCATTACAATGCCAGGCCAACTAAATGTTTTAACAGGCTGCAAAAGTTTCTTAAATTCGTTTGTGTGAAGTCTGTAGGTCTACACAATGTCAGAATCTCACAGGAGGGTGGGGGGTGGGGCTGTCAAACCCATGACTTTCCCAGCACGACATGTGACAGTATCTGATGGACAGGTTCACACAGTATCATATGGTTGCTGTTTTTTGTTTTTTTTCTGAACATGCTATATGTCCATGTTCATAATCAGCCCCTACAACTTGAACTCTTTTCTTGAAATGTACCTGGTTATTATTTCAATACATTCAGTGTAATGCCACATTTAAGACCACTAATCTTTTGACGGTTACACCCCTTTCTGTTCCATTAGTATTCAAACAAAAATCGATGTACACAAAATACAAATAACTTCTGATCGTACTTTTCGTTCTGGCTGCAAGATACTTTCAAATTTGCACAGGTTAAATGTTTGTGAAAAGCTTGACGTGGTCAGTACAATAAATTTCTGGGTATTGACGAGAATTATAAGCACTGATTATAAGATTAGGGTGGCCAAAATACGGATCAGGGGCTTAAATTTCATTTCGATCAGCATGTTTTATTGAACGGTAATCGGCAGTATCGCCTAAATCAATAAATGTACACATGTGAGTGAAAGAAAAAATTAACAGTAACGATGGCATTCTCAGCAATCGATCAGTCAATACAAGTGGCAATATTTCATTCACAGACTCAGAAAAATTTCCTTACCTTTGGTGTTGTAATTCTCTCCATATCGATGCTTCCTGTCAACACATAATACAAGTGGTGAAGCAGACTACAAAAACATGGCTCCTCCCCTCATGATTTTTTCTCTATTTTTCATTTGAACATAGCAAGAACAACAAAACTACGAAAATAGCAGTTAAACAGTGGAAGCATACTATTTTAAAAGGCTATTTCATCGCAAAAACATATAACGAAAGCACGAGAATCGAAAATCCTTGTTTTTATACGCAAAGCAGCCGATGTTTTATTTGTTGGTATAGACACGAACAGTCACAGACAAAATACGCCTATAATTTACATGCACATAAGGAAGTGTGCTTTGTTTATTTTTTTAAGCATGACTCTCCCTTTTGACACAGAGATAATTTCATACAGACAGTAAGGAGGTGCGTCTGTGAGTCTGTCTGTGTGTCTTTGTGTCTGTATCAAATATGTATGGATATGATTTTTCTGAGGTCTTTAATCGTGGATGTTTACCAAATTTTTATCAAAGCTGTAGACTGTTCAGGATATGCGAAACTGAAAGTTTGTAAAGTATGGCACCAAAATCAAAGTCACACAGACAGACAGACAGACAAACAAACAAACAAACAAACAAACAAACAACAAACAAACAAACAAACAACTAACTAACTAACTAACTAACTAACTAACTAACTAACTAACTAACTAACTAACTAACAAGAAAAGCTTAAAATCAGCAACTTTTTAAGAAAATGTGTGAACAGCGTTTTCTCATAAACATGAAAAAAAAAAATCAGAATTCAAATCTTGTTTTCAAGAGACTGTCTACCATTGTCCTTGATGCACGTCAAGTTTTATTTCGTCTGAAGCTTGTTCAATGTCACAGTGACATTGAAAAGTACATAATCTGGAATTTGTTTCATGGGAAGCGTTTAATTGATTGAATGTATTTCGCGTGGTCATTGCACATGCCTTAACTATCAAAGCCGTCAAACCATATAGGTAATCTTTTTTATTATGTAGGTCACGATAATCTTTCTTTAAACAACAGCATCGCCACTGAAGAAAAAAAGTAACCATTCTCGGTTAAACCCATAAAATGTGTCATGATAACCTTTGTGTGGACAGCAACATCACTATTGAAGAATAAAGTAATTACAAATGGTTCTGTGATTTTAGTAGTGCCCTGGGTTGGAGTTGTAAATGCCAAAATTCGAATAACCTGCCTTAATTTCAAGTTCACAAAATTAAAATTGCTAAAATACAAATGTTTTGTGTCAATGTACCAATATTTTCCATTGACTGAAATCATATTTGGTTCACGAAATCAGAGAACAACTTCAAATATGAAAAGCTCTGTTTGATTCACCTTGATTGATATTGAACTTTATTCGTATTTTCTTGACTGCACTGTTAGAAACAAACATTGTTCTAAAAATCAAGGAATCTAGAATTCTTCTTGAATATCGGTCTATTGATGTGTGACAGTTTGTCCTCAGCAACCAAAAGAATATTACTACAGTCTGAAAAAATGTGGCTTTGATCATTTCTCAATTGTTACAGAAGCTGCGCTTCTGTGAACTGAAAAGCACATACTGAAGGATAGGGGGGGGGGGGGGCTTACTAATATGATGCTAAACGGTTGTAAACAACTTCTGTTCTAACACATGCATTCAAGAACACTTTCTCCAAGTTTTAATGAATTTATTTCATACTCGGGAAAAACTTCATTTTCTCAGCTTCAAGTACCCTTTTTCTGCAGACCAAACAGCGTGGCGTTGTACAGAGATTCCGATTGTGACAGGGAGATGTCACGGGTAAATTCATGTTTTAAATCGTCAAGTTTAGTTTCAGTTTTAGCTATGCGAGTTCAATTTTTTTGAATAAGTCAAGGGAGGTCACTCTCACAGTCGTCGTAGAGCTGCTGGATCTATATTATATGTATGTATATATATATATATATATATATATATATATATATATATATATATATATATAGGTATTCTCCACTGCTGTTCTAAATTTATTTGAATTACAACCAATAGTATATATAGTCATTAGAATGGCCATTGTCTTATTCAAAGCAAAGCCCTCTCACTCACGTTCAAACAAGTCTTTGTCACAGATTCCGTCATGGGGCAGATGACAGATTTGGTTCAACGAACACCAAGACATGACAACGATAAAGCAGGCTGGCAGCTGTTCTCTCTAAAGACTGAAACCATGTAGAAGACCACAGCTGAGGAATATGTTAGCTGGACCTTACACACTACTTTATTTTTCCTTGTGAGACTTTCTTACTTTTTTTAACTTTTGTTTTCTAATGAAAACGCATGCCGTTTGAATATAACCAAGATTATTCCAGTGATAGGCTGATACAATACCAGTAGGTATAGACTAGGTAAAACAAAGGCTAGGTAGGGCCTCAGGACCTGGCCAGCTCATGGGTTTATGTGCAGGCTTAAACTAAGTTAAAGCATGTGCCATGATTACCATACACATGGCACTTGTGACGTTAGTGCGTAAGGATTCGTTCCGAGCGCGGAGATGTCGTCTTGAGAAAAGGAAACTGAAAGTGAAACTTTCTCATGAAAGTCTGCTTTGTTAGACTTTGTTTATTTGTTTGTGTGTTTGCTTGTTTGTTTCTTTGTTTGTTTTAAAGATCTTACTCGATTGTACTAAACTTGATACACTCAGATCTGCACTGTTCTTATGTTGTATTAGATTCGAAACCAAACCTGCTCTATGTATAATCACATGTCCCACACAGCAAAAACATGGCGACTGGTTTAAATTTTGGAGGATTTGGGGGTACGGCGGGTGCCAGCGGAGGGTAATCACTGTTATCTTTGGTCTTTACGTTGTTTAAAATTTTGAAAAAACACTAGCCTTACTCCTAACCCCCACCATTTTGAAGCTGTATGTATCAAATTTATCACTGAAATCTTGCGATGGAGAGTTACACGGAACACTAGGAACAGCCATATCGTGGAAAAGATTGTCGAGATGAAAATGGGGTGGTAAAGTTTACATTTGCCGAATCAGTATATATTCATACATTGATTGATACTACCAGTTCCTGTGTAATTTTGAGTGCAAATTTTGAGAACCGGGCAGTCATGGCCACTGTGGTTTTTTGATTCATTGATTGTGTTAGATTTTACGTCTGCACCCCACCTCAGCCAGGCTCAGCCTCAGGTGATATGGCTGATGGGGATGACTATCCCAGGGAAGCAGGGGATGGGTGGTGGGGGTATCTAATCCAATACCGACACCACTAGAACAACAGTTATGTTAAGATGGGACAGTGAGAAGGCCAGTTTTAATGTAGCACACTCCAAGATTCGAACCCACAACCATTGGCATGTCAATCGGGGGCCGAAATATTTCTTCACAGGGGTTTCACCTCTTGAGGACCTTCTGCTGTCTGGCTGTCCCCAGAGTTTCTTGCTACTGACATTTATTCTGTTGTTCTTGTGTTCATGGTTTCCATGTATGCAAATATTTGTTCCAAACATGCCAGTACAATCTATTATGTGATTAATTATACCATAGAAGAGTAGTCACTTAACAGCATTATACTATAAAACAAAACCAGTCTGGCTGCAGATGTTAATGGAGGAGGACAGCTCAGTACCATGATTATTGTTGTCCTCATCTTATGCTCTACTTTGATTTTGTTTCTATGCCTTGTCTTTTTATTTTTCAGGTTTTCATTTGGACAGCAAAAGGCAACAGCTCGTAAGTTTTCCATTGTGTGTGATACATAATACAGTAGTGCAGCCTCTTATTATTAATTAAATACTGTTTGAAAGTATTGCTTCTAGTGCTGTTTGAAATTGTTGCCTGTGATGATGAAGATAAAAAAATTTCATATTTTGAATTATTTCAGAATATTAATCAGCTTGTAGTTTGATGGAGTTTAACATCCCCCCCATCCCCCACCTCCCTATGGAAAATAAGCATGGAAAACTTATTTTCCTATCAAGTTTTTAACTCTGATACTGATTTCATTAATTGTGTACTAGTTAACTAGTATCAGACCTAATATTCTGTACAATGATAATGATAAATATATTGCAAATCAATAAATTGGATTATCTTACTAAAACAGAGACTTTACCAGTTCATCATGATTTGATCATAAAATCAAAATGATTGACTGTGTGTGTGCGCGCGTGCATGGGTGCATGCGTTCCTGTATGTGTGTGTGTGTGTGTTTTGTGTGAGGACTGTACTCATTGACGTGTAAATATTCATGGTATACACAGCTACACTGGCTGTGCCAAGCTTGACACCAGCTACCACCGCAGCCTCTGGCTTCAGCTTTGGTCTTAACCCGAAAACCACAGCAACTGCTGGTACACTGGGTGGCTTCAACTTTGCCACTCCTGTCACCAAAACAACTGCTGCTGGAGGCTTTAGCTTTGGTCTGACAGGGGGTAAGCTCATTGTGTGTATATATTTATATGCATTGTATGCATGTCACTGTATGTATGTATATGTAAGTGTGTATGCCTGTATATGTGTGTGTTCTTATGTGTGTATGTGTGTGTGTGTGTGCTGCATGTGCATATCTGTGTACTTGTGTTTGTTACAAATTTCTGTGTATAATTTTATTATATTTTCTGATCATCTTAACCCTTTGACTCTTTGAAACCTGCCAGGTTTTTCCAGCCTGAGCAGCTCTCCCAGCCTTGCAAGGTTTGGCTCTTTTGCATGAATGGAAAAGGTGCTTCATTCTGATATCGTCAAAACTAATCAGCTAGTTTGAGATGTGAAATTGTGTGCATCAGTTCAAATGGATTCATTCTGATTGCTGCTTCATTCTGATATCGTCAAAACTAATCAGCTAGTTTGAGATGTGAAATTGTGTGCACCAGTTCAATTTACTTCAAATGGATTCATTCTGCATCGGGACGGAGAATTTTTCCCCTTGCTTTCCCCCACAGACAGCCCATTTTGAAGGGTTAGGAAAAAAATCACAAAAAATACAAAACGTAAAGGAACAAAATGAAACTTTCAGATCTGAATTGATATTTGCATGCTGGTTGGTTAGTTCATGCCAAACTATTGAAGTTCTTCCTTGAACATTTCTTCTTCATGTGCCATGTTGAAAATACCCCAAATTTTGTGGTCAGGATCACCGAACAGTCACACACTTTGATCAGCTCCATGAACACACAATCAAAGGTGAGAAGGGGTTTGTGTGCACAAATTAACATGAATAAAGTAGACTTTGCTCAGGGTAAAAAAAAAATTATTAGTGACATATAAATAAATATTACAAATTGTTACACAGGGGATTTGGAAAAAGGAGCACACCGGATGCTTCAGTCCTATGCACAGTTTTCCTAATAATCAGTGTAGTTCTGCACTGAGTGACACAGTTGGAAGCAGGTGATGGTCTTGTTGGGCTGGCATAGTAAAATGATAGTTTTTCACAGAGGGCAACCCCACACTTTTTACACCAGTTGGGGGTTTGCCGCAGTTGAATCTCTGGGTGTCTCCTGCTGCCAGCACTGCACACGTGGCACTTCCTATAGTTCTTCCTGCCAGTGGGAATGGGTGGCAGAGGGCAGGAGAAGTGCTCATTCTGCTTGCCACTCAGTTCTCTTATGCATATCTGTTTATGACAATAGAATTTAGAAAGTCTTCTGTCACAAACTGATTGAAGAAATCAACGGGGGCGTGGCACTCAGTGGGACAGAAGAAATCAACGGGGGCGTGGCACTCAGCTGGGACATGCAGGCCACAAGAGCCAGAGAAAAGAGGCAAAGTGGGGGAAAAATTAAAATCTTCGGGCCAGTCGTGCGTAAGAAAGTCCATGAAATCTTCATCAGCATGTGGCTCGCTGTACTTGGCCCACTGACTGCTGTCCTCTCGTGACGTGTATGCCCACCTCCCTCTCCTACTTCACTGTCGTCTGAAACTGGGTCACTGTCAGTACCTTCTTGTTGGCAGCTTTCATCACTTGAAACACTTTCACCATCATCTTCATCATACTCCTCGATGTCCAATCCTTCAGACTGAAGCACTTCAATCACTTCAGCAGCAGTGAAACGCCGCTTTCGCAATCTCTCTTGCTCCAAAACTCATACTCGCCTGCAACAACATTTTTGACACGAATGCAGATTAGCAAGTCATGTGGGGTGCCGAAGTCAATCGTTTCCCAATGAGCGTATTGCTACGGAATCTCATGAAGTAACTTTCCACTTGACCCTGGACACGTTTGCAGTGACCAGTGTGGCTTCAGTTATCATGCCCGTCACAAGGGAAGCATTGAAAAATTTGTAATTATTAAAACTTATGTCACGAACGCTATAGATTTCCGTTGTACGGAGAGAGTTAAACTTGCAAGTTATACAGTGCATTTTTCTTTTGGGTGTATGTGTGTGTGTTTTTGTAAAACTTGGGTTTATGATTTAATACACATTTTTAAAATTTTGTTGTATAGCTTTGCCATTGTTGCCATTTCTGCCAGCATCCAAATCTTGAAATCTTTTTGACTAATCTGCAAAATCTGTGTTTTCTATTAGGATTTTGGTGTAGGCCCTACAAAATGATTTTGTCAAGAACTTGTGTTGTCAGTCTCAGATGATCGATCAGACAGATGCTAAAACGAAAACAAAACCCCAACCCGAAGGAAAGAAACTTTTCTCATTAGCAGTATAAGAGAAAGTTGGTGTCTCTTGATGTAAATCGAAGTTCTGTTGGAGTTAGTTCTCTGTAGGTGTAGTTTATTCATATATGAACCTTGGAAACAACTTTGATGAAACAGCGCTGTTTGGTTTGGTTTCTTTTTTCTTTTTTTTAAATGTTTTGATTTTTCTCTGATCTGTATTTACTCACTGTTTTACCAACACTGAAGGATGTAGATGGATAATCTGCATACTCCATCTTCGGTGAATGTGTCTGCTGGATGTTTTCACCTTTCCACGAGCCAGCCACTGACATGACTTACCGATTCTTTCATGTGCATATTTGATATTCTGCATACGTATACAATATTAATACATGTGAAAAGGATCTAGCCCTTAGCTGTTCACAAAGCCGGTAACCGCCCTGCGGAAGAATGTGCCGATCTGTTCATAGCGGTTGAGATCGCCCGACCTTTTCCGGCACATGTGTGGGAATTTCCATCACTACTGGCCTTGCTGTCTTATCTCGCGTGTGGTTAGAATCTTGGTCAATCTCGCGTTGAATGTTCTAGAAATAGTACGAGCATTCTGGGATGCAAGGAACTTTCCATTCACTACTGAATGACTTTGTACTGACGCTGTGCTACATTCGAATGCGAATACTTGGAGCTAGCTTTACATCTAGCAGTGCAAATGCAAAAGGGCTAGGCACTGGCAGGTCTGTACACTAAGGGAGGTGTGTAGGGAGATTGAAAAAATTTTTTTCACTCATTTTCCACTAAGCAGAGGTGTGTAGGGAGATTGAAAAAAATTTCCACTCATTGTCCACTAAGTGAAGGTGTCTAGGGAGATTGAAAAAATTTCCACTCATTCTCCACTAAGCATAGGTGTCCAGGGCTATTGAAAAAATGTCCATTCATTTTCCACTAAGTATAGGTGTCTATGTGGATCAAACCCAGTACTGCCAGTTAAAAGTCCAGTGTTTACCCATTTGATTACTACGCCTATCAAAATGAGGTTCGCGCACGTGAAGTTTGATTAAGACCATTCAGTGGCGCCTGTGCATTGCATGAGGGCAGGGTAAATATGTTCATCCTTTCTGAAACTTTTTATTTATCTGTACTAGTAGTATACTTTGTTTTATGGTTAGGGTAGTTCATAGATTTCATGTGGCTCAAAAGATAGATTTAAGCAGGCATGGTTTTGTTGTATGTATTTCTGCCCTGTTGATTTAAAATAGAATGCAAAAATATGCTTTTGTTAAAAATAGACCAAGAAGAAAGGCATTGACTTATTAAGTAAGACTGAGATTATACTGTTCTTACTAATATGCTTTTTCTTGAAAATAGACCAACAAGAAAGGCTTTGACATATTATTAAGTTTGACTGAAATGATACTGTTCTTATTCCAAGCTGCTGCAGAGGGAAAGCAAGTTTCTACACTGATCTGTAGTATCAGAATATTTCAGCAATGTTTTTTTTTTCCAGCCAGTCTTTGCAGCCTGACCACACTAATTTGACTGATATTAGTGAAAGCAATATCAATAATCATGCACATTGGTTTGAAATACGCATGCATAGTCATACTCATGCATTTGTTCAAAACATTTACACACACACACACACACACACACACACACACACACACACACACACACACACACACACACACACACACACACACACACGCACTCCTCTCACACACACACACACAACACACACACACACACACACACACCACACACACACACACACACACACACACACACACACACACACACACACACACACACACACACACACCACACACACACCACTTGTTCAAAAGACATTGCTATCACAATACTTTGCACTTTAGTGTTATTATAATTTTTGAAAGCAAATAAAACACTTTAGTAATAACTGATATACTATTATAATAATGACTCTCATATCAGTCAGTGCTACGAAAATTGTTTTTTGAAATATCTATATATAATGATGCTGTCAGCAGCTACGGGTACCACTGTGGCAGGAGGAGGCCTTACTTTGGGTGCAGCTCCCATCACCACCACCACAGCTTCCACAGGTTTTAATTTTGGGTTGACACCTGCAGCTGGGGCTGCCACTACCACAGCTACCTCTGCCCCAGGTCTCACATTGGGGACCACCACTACAGGTGGTGGTGGCTTGGGCGGATTTAATTTTGGTGAGAGTGGGAGAATGTTCTGAAAACTTGTGTGTATATGATTTGCAGATGAAGACTGTAATAGCATGTGAAGTATGCAGTCTCTGTGTATGTGTTCATGTTTAAGTCTCTTTGCTGTTTTCCGTATTGGGTTATTTTTTTCTTCTTTTACATGCTCTCTTTGATTTGTTTTAGTTGCATTCAGAATTCTGTTTCAAATCCATATGGGTTTAAAGGTTACAGTCTTCATACAATTTTAGAGTACTTTGGGACTCTTTCTTTCATATATTAAGAAAAGTTACTATCATTTTTTATTTTGGATTTTTTGTTGTAATATACAATTCAGAGTAAAGTTGTCTCCATAATTTGTGGAACAAGATGAAGAGAATTCAGTACTCTCCGGTCATACTTTTTTGAGGGCAGTTTAGCTTCCTCTCCTTCCTGCTTTACCTTCCTCTGCCTTGGACTGGATTAGAAACTTGTTTATTGTTTAGTTACTGGCAGCTGTACACACAAAGTTTACAGAGATGGATTTGAACATGTGCAGTATAATTGGAAGGCTATAGCTGTACTTTTATGTCAGCCTGTCACTCTCTTTGTTTCTGTCTCGTTACTTTGCTTTCTGTCATTTCTTCCTATCATTTTCTGCCTTAATGGTCCATTCACCTGTATATGTTCGATAAAGGCTTAGATACTTCTTCTTAGGATTGATAATAGGGTACATGTATTGGGTGCATTTTGGCTCTGGGGAGGTGAGATGTGCGGAAGCAATTTTGGGTGGTTTATGCCTGTTTTTGTGTGTTTTTGTGTCTTTGGGTATGCTTATATTTGTATTCAGGTCTTTTTTTTTATCCTCTGTGTGATGGGTTGGACGGAGTGGTCAGCGCCAGGGGCATGTCCTTGGATTGTGTGGGTGAATGCATTGATATGTGTACTTAATATTCTTTTCTTTTTCCTCTTGAGGTTTTGTATATTTGAGCGGTTATAGCCCTAATATGGCTCTACGCAGTCAGCTGGGCTTTAGCTTACTCTTAACAACAATAATAACATAACAGCCAGGCCACCCTCTACATCAGTCCAAGCTTTATATTGCAGGATATAGTCTAATGCAATGCATTTTCCAGGAACCACTACCAGTGCCCCGACGTTAGGACTGGGTGGATTGGGTGCTGCTGCCAGCACTACTGCTGCCAGCATCTTCTCCAAGACAACTGCTGCACCCACCTTTACTGGCTTAGGGGGCTTGGATCCCAAAACATCATCTGCAGGTATTATTACAGTGTGCAAGTGTGTGTGTGTGTGTGTGTGTGTGTGTGTGTGTGTGTTGTGTGTGTGTGTGTGTGTATGTGTGTGTGTGTGTGTGTGTGTGTGTGTGTGTGTGTGTGTGTAGGAGATTGAATCCCCTCATAACATGAAATGTAAATTTTGTTGTCAGCCAGGCAGGCTATTCAGCACAAGCAAAAATTGACAAACTTGTGCAACTGTAGACATGAATTATTTTAGTTTGCTGATGATATAAAACTAAGACAAAATGTTGATTTTTTTGGCATTATGGTACAGGTATACCAACAACGTTGGAGAAGATTATTGTTGGTACAACAGCTACTGTGATATACAAGTGAGGTGATGATAGTAACAAACAACATTGGAGAAGATTATTGTTGGTAAAACAGCTACTGTGATATACAAGTGAGTGATGATAGTAACAAACAACATTGGAAAAGATTATTGTTGGTAAAACAGCTACTGTGATTACAAGTGAGGTGATGATAGTAACCAACAACATTGGAAAAAGATTGTTGTAGGTACAACAGCTACTGTGATATACTAAGTGAGGTGATGATAGTACAAACAACGTTGGAAAAGATTTTTGTAAGGTACACAGCTACTGTGAATTACATGTGAGGTTATGATAGTAACAACATCATTGGAAAGATTGTTGTAGGTTACTACAGCTACTGTGATATACAAGTGAAGTGATGATAGTAACAAACAACATTGGAAAAGATTGTTGTAGGTACAACAGCTACTGTGATATACAAGTGAGGTGATGATAGTAACCAACAACATTGGAAAAGAATGTTGTAGGCAAAACAGCTACTGTGAATCATATCTCTTTTATCGAGCTATTCTTCAAATTCATTTGGGCTGGCTGTGCATTGCACATAATCAGACTTTTTTTTAGTGAAGCAGGGAGACTGCGAGCTATTTGGCAAGTTGACCACACTCTGCTGGTGTTATTGCACAGACTGCATCATTGGTGGGAGTGCATACTGGGTGTTTTCATGTTTCCTTCAGCCAGCTGTAGTTCTATAGTTTGTTGTTTCATTTGTTAGTTCTTTATGTAGTTGGTTATTCAGTCAGTTGGTTCTTTGTGTCACAGTGGGTTTTCCTTGTGAAATTGGGACTGCTCTTTCCCCCTGTTCAGATGACAGGAGCCTCATTCAGTATGAATATAATCCTCACCCTGGAAATTCTGTGCTAGAATTTCCTCTTTTGATAATATCTTTGTTTCTGCTTTGCTCTTTTGCTTTCTGTCATTTCTTTCCTCTTTCTGTACTATCTTTGTTTCTGCTTTGCTCTTTTGCTTTCTATCATTTCTTTCGTCTTTCTGTACTATCTTTGTTTCTGCTTTGCTCTTTTGCTTTCTGTCATTTCTTTCGTCTTTCTGTTCTATCTTTGTTTCTGCTTTGCTCTTTTGCTTTCTGTCATTTCTTTCGTCTTTCTGTTCTATCTTTGTTTCTGCTTTGCTCTTTTGCTTTCTATCATTTCTTTCGTCTTTCTGTTCTATCTTTGTTTCTGCTTTGCTCTTTTGCTTTCTATCATTTCTTTCGTCTTTCTGTACTATCTTTGTTTCTGCTTTGCTCTTTTGCTTTCTGTCGTTTCTTTCGTCTTTCTGTACTATTTTTGTTTCTGCTTTGCTCTTTTGCTTTCTGTCGTTTCTTTCGTCTTTCTGTACTATCTTTGTTTCTACTTTGCTCTTTTGCTTTCTGTCATTTCTTTCCTCTTTCTGTACTATCTTTGTTTCTGCTTTGCTCTTTTGCTTTCTGTCATTTCTTTCTTCTGTACTATTTTTGTTTCTGCTTTGCTCCTTTACTTTCTGTCTTTTCTTCCTAACATTTTCTGCCTTGCTGGTCAGTTCACCTGTATGTGTTTGGTAAAGTCTTTCTCTTTAGATTGATAATTGGATACATGTATCATGTGCATTTTTTGCTCTAAGGAAATGTGATGTGCAGAAGCAATTTTAGATAATTTAGGCATGTTTTTATATGTGCTTTAAGTGCCTTGTAGTTATCACATAATTTTTTTGGGGCATCCCCTGGTGATAAATTTGACTGAGTGGTCAACGCCAGAGGCATGTCCTTAGATTATGTGCGCAAATGCACTGATATGTGTACTTAATTTTCTTTTCCAGATGTCTTTTTTTTATCCAGTGAGGTATAGTGTACTTTTTTTTGTAGATGGTCATAGTCCTGATGTGGCTCTGTGCTATTGGCTTGGCATTTAAGCAACAATAACAATGAGGCTGCTCTTCCCAAAAAGAGTGCATTGCTGCAGTACAGTGCCATCCTTTTACCCGCCTTTTTTCTTTATATGTGTAGTCTAATATACATCTTTAACATTCTGCATGCGTATGCACACAGAGGGGTTTAGGCATTGGACACATGTTGGCCTTGCGTATCAGAAAAATCTACACCTGTTATCCACCAGCCAGAGGTGTTCAGGCAGATTGAATCTAGGACCTGTTGATTTTAAGTCTGACCTATGCCCACTTGACTATCACATCTGTCAAACAGTAAATATTTGGGAATAGGAAACTGGAGTTCAGCTTCCAGCTTTCTAAATTTAAAGTTGGTGCTTGACTCGAATCATCTGTAATGTGAATGGATGGTTGCGTGGATAAGCTTTGTTGTTGCATGCGGAACAGCTAGAGGCCTATCCTTCAAAAGAGCAGTTTGGCTTTTCAAGCAACATGTATAGGACATTTCATGAGGAAAGAGAAATTAGAGCACCAAGTCACAACAGGAAAGCTGGAGGGAAAGAGAACACCAGGTAGACCCAGGGAGAAAATATTGGACGGACTTGCAGGGTGGCTGAGGACAGAGAGGGTGGAGATCTTGCAGCGACGAGGGATAGATTCATATGGAGGGCCATGGTCGTGAACACCATGCAGCAGGGCACATGATGATGATGATGATGATGATGAGATGATGTGTGCTTTCAGGTGGTGCAGGTGGGTCAGGATCAAGCACAGATGGAAAAGCAGTCAAAGAAACATACATTCCTGATCAGCTGGTTACTACTGTAGATGAGCTGCAGTAAGTATTATTCTGATTTATTGTGTTTGATAGTATCCATACTTTTGTGTATACAAGTAAAATCAAGAGGTTTTGTATACAGATGTATTAGTATGTTTTGTACAACTAAGCAGGCTTTCTGTGGGATAAGTATAAAAATATAAGTGTTTTAGGGGAAAAGAAAGAAAATTAGTGTTTTAAGGCTTGTGTAAAAGTCAAGAAGTAAAACAAAAGTAGCTGCTGCATTGTGTATGCTGTGTGACTTACCTGCTGCTTATGGAATAAAAGAAATCTAGAATCTGTATGCCATATGAATTCTTTTGTAAAAAGAAACATAACGTGGTACACAGTACTTGTGTAAAGAAAATTAATGTGGATACAGGGTAGATTTTGCTGTAGTAGATACTGTGTTCAGCACTGTTGAAAATCTTTTTAGTTTTCAGACAAACAAGCAAGTGTATGTGTTCTGAAAAGGTTTCATTTGATTGTTTTGGAACAATGGAATCTTGAAACAACAATGTATATTGATTACTATATTTTGAAAAACTGATTACCATCTTTGATGTTTTAAAACAAAACTGAAACACACACTGTCGTATTGCAGGAAGTATGTCAAAGGAGAGAAGGCAGTGCGTGAGGACATAGTTCGCATGTCATCCAAACCACTCATGCGTGTAAAGGAAGACATTTCTGCTCTCAAGCAACTGCTTTCTGTCGTTTCCAATGGTCTGCAGCGCAATGCTTGTACACTGGATAAACTCAAAGCTGAGATGACGCAGGTACTGGTCTGTCTTGTGATATTGTATAGACTGTGACATTATTGAGATGTTTTGTGCTTTGGCTTTTGTGCTTAACCATTGCTGGTTTTGCTTTAAAAAGACAGTTCGTTTTTTGAGATTGATAAGAAAGAAAAATTATGTAAATTGGACTCGTGATTGTCTTACAAAGAGTAAATGAGTAGGAGCAAGTCATTTTGTGTGTATTTTTCTATCTTTTACATAATTTTGGCTTTGGTTTCTGAAGACTAACTGGTCTTGTCATCTTCCAGATCATGCACTTACTGTCATGTCAGTGTGCAAAATGCCGTCATTATGGATTACACTGTGCCTGTGGTATCATTTTTCTTCTTTCCAAGAGTTTTTTTTTTTGTTAAACCATATTCAAATGTGACATTAAGTACCTTGCATTTTTGAAAGTTTAGTCATTATTTTCCTGAAATAGAGCTTAGATAAACTTTTGTAAAATAATGTAGTTTTGCGTTAATTGGTATGCTCTTAAGAATATTTTTAAAACTCCCCAAACAGGCCAACGTACAACTTTGCTGGGAATGTCAGTCAAGATATCATCTACATTAAATTGAACTATGTGCACCGTTTCCAGGAACTGAAAAATGCAGAGATGGCACAGCGTACCAAAGACATCCCACCAGGTCTGCAATATGAAAACACAGCACCACTTGAGTGAGTTCTGTTTCATTGGCTTCTCTGTCACTGTGGATGTTGTTGTGTTTTTTGTTTGTTTGGTGTTGGTTGTTTTTTGTTTGTTTTGTTTTTGTTTTTTGTTACAGTGCTTATTTAGTTATGTCTCCTCGGTGTGATAAATTTGATGGAATGGTCAACGCCAGGGGTGTCTCCATTGGAATGTGTGCGTAAGTGCATTGATGTGTGTACTATGTTTTCTTTTCCTTTCTTTCCTTTTGAAGCGTTGTGCATGTTTTGAAATGTTTATAGCCCTGATATGGCTCTATGCAGTCGGCTGAGTTTTAAACAAAAATAACAATAAGTTGACATGTCTGTGTTGTCTTCTATTGTCTTAGGTTTTAGCTTTTTTGTGTACATTCTTGTCTCCTTTAAAAACTTAGTATTGTCTGATATATCTTGTTCATGTGATGTTTGTCATTGCACATGATTGTAGATCTTTTTTCATTTAAGTCGGTCACATTTGGGATGCCGTGCCTCAGGTAATGTGTTATACAGCAGGGTACATGAATCAGGAGAAATATAAATGTACAACTTAGAAGTAGAAATGTGAAGAATC
Source organism: Monoplex corrugatus (assembly GCA_030674185.1). Classification (NCBI taxonomy): domain Eukaryota; kingdom Metazoa; phylum Mollusca; class Gastropoda; order Littorinimorpha; family Ranellidae; genus Monoplex; species Monoplex corrugatus. Next base: position 40,667,047 of record CM060314.1, on the reverse strand, counting down.
ACAAGCTTGGACAGTTTTCGTATTGTTAACCTGTCAGTTATTGTCTGCAATGTCTGGTCTGGGAATTTACTGACACCCAGTAGGCCTACTGTGTTGATGGAGAACTTGAATCAACCTATTGAGAGTGAGCAGGATGTCATCACTGATGTCTGGCATGGATTTCATGACCCAATATAGATGTAACCAATCTATCAGAATTTTTTCAATATAGAATAAAAACTGCAGCCTTGCTTCCTATACAGTAATCTGTACAGTATACTAGAAGCAGAGGGAAGGCTGTCTACTTCATGGAAAAGGAAATTGGACTTTCCCCCTTGTGGGAAATCGTACACAGTGAAGATTCCAAGTTCATTCCTTCCTTCAAAAATGTCCAATACTGCGTTATGTCACTACATTAAATTATTATTATAGTAACATTAGTATTTACCTGGACATGAATCTCAGGTCTTGATGTAGGGATTACAAGATGGAAGTGGGAGGGGTGGGGGAGTGTATGCATATTTTTTTGGTCTCATAGTATAAATTCTATTGCAATGAGAGTACAGTCAAATTTGGTGAATTTGTAAAGAAAATATATGTACACCTTGTTTTCCTGATTGTTCTGTTTTGGAAGATATTTATTGAAAAGAAGAGACCCTTCATAGCAAGAGGGAAAAACTTGGGGAAAGAAAAAAGAAACAAAAGAAAAAACAGACAAAAAATCATCTGAACATGTATTGAAACGAGTATGCTTGTATGTAAGAAGTAGTAGTATTTGTTTGTTGTTGCTGTTGTTGTTTCTGTTTTAATTTGTTGTTGCCCCCACCCCCCTCCGATCCCCAGGTACTTTGAGCAGATGGTGGACCAATTTGAGGCTCAGATGGTGTCCTACAGACAGCAGATAGAGATGTTGGAGAATCACCTGTCAGCCTTGCAGCAGCCTGTACGTCAGTCCCCAGCAGAAATCTTCACCTCATCAAGCGACAGCACGAATCCTTCATCGCTCTGGCTGCACAGTTACAGCAAGTTCATGAAAACATCAAGGTGAGATTTGGACAGCTTGAAGGGGATTGGGCGTTTTGAAAGTGAAAGTGATCTAAGACTGAAAAGATTTTAAATAGTGTGTGTGTTGTGTGTGTGCATGTGTGTGTGTCATTCGTCGTGTGTGTGTGTGTGTTGTGTGTGTGTGTGTGTGTGTGTGTGTGTGTGTGTGTGTATGTGTGTGTGTGTGTGATATTTAACTTTTAATGCCACTAAATAATGTAACAGTTTATTACCCATTGCCAAGGACTTTTAGCATTTTGAGTTAAATGTTTTTTAAGACTTATAGATCTTGTTCCAGCCAAGGAAACCCCATGAAACCATATAGATATTTGCACAGCACTTTCGTCTTCAGGTGAAATGAAATTAAACAGAAATCTTGGCATTCAGGAAATATCTTCTTTATAGCAAAGACGAAATAAAAGACAAAACAAAACAGAAGCAAATAACTGTTATTACTACTGTCATATTTTATCAGATTTTAACTGTCGGTTATCAAATATGCACACGTTTATTTGTTTTCAACATGCACAAACTATTTGCATGCTGTATATGCTTGAGTTATAGCCTCCAGAACATAAAGAAGAAGGGAAAAACCCTAAAGGCATTGGATTGTAAGCTGATACCAATTCACACCCACATCCTGCTTCCCTTAGTTCTGATTTGAATAGATGGCATTAAAAAGCATACACAGCAGTGACTGTGTTTTGAAAAATTGCCTTTGAAAAAAAGGTAAGAATGAATTATCGGTTTGGCTTAAGACACAATACCTGTGAATATGCTGCAAAATGGCTTAGTTTTGTGATTTCTTATGTTGTATCTGAATTCTCCTGACCTTAGTCATAAATTGTTGCATGCCTAATTTTGTTTATAACTTGCCTGTAGGTTATAACTTTGGTAATAAATCAGCAAAGTAATTATTCTAATCTTTCTGAATGATTCTCATTTGTATATAGATTCTATCAATTTGCTTTTGCATATAGATTCTGTCAATCTTTCCCATAAACATAATGTAATTGTACATTCTTCTAACCTTTCTTATAAAGTTGAATAGATATTCTAACTGTGCCTATTAACGTCGACATGAATTTTAATTATTTTCATAAACATGTATAAACTCTTCTGACCATGCCCTTCAGCTTGCATGTAAATTCCAACTTTTCTCGGAATGTTGCTTGTTATTGTGATAAACTCTTCTAAGCTGGGTCTCAACATTCCTGTATGATTGTTTGTAATCTTTATCAGCAGTAATGTGCAATTCTGCCCTGCCCATTGCAGACACAAAAGGAGCAGTTTGCCACATACCGACGCATCTTTCATGGAGATACTAAGGACATCTTTCAACAGCCTGCTCCTGTAGCCACCCGCCCTGTTCAACGTCGCCCTGTGGAGACTGCAGGCCCTACCCCTTTCCCCGGTGTTACCAATCCTGCTGCTGCTGCTATGGCCACAGTACTCAATCGCCCACAACAACCACATGGTTAGTTGGTGAAGGAAGTCTTTTGATCAGTTGAAAGCTCCTGTTTTGGGTTCTTATTGTTTTCATTTGGGGATAGGTGTGATGGCAGGGTGTGAGTGTGTTATATCCGTCTGCCTTCTGGATCATAGCTGTGGCACTACCCTCAGCCAATCACAAGATCTTGGAGTCTCTGCATGCTCACTAGCATGCCTGATTGTTCACTTGAATACACGCACACACACACACACACACACAACACACAACACACAACACACAACACACAACACACACACCACCACACACACACACACACACACACACACACACACACACACACACTTAGCTGTAGCACAAATCATGACAGTAGTGACTTGTGTGTTCAGATCAAACACAGTACATGGTTCGTGTTTGGATAGTGTATGACTAGGTGTGCATTCTAAACTCGTCAAATGGTGATAATGCTTTGATGCTATGTAAGTGTAGATGTTTGTCTACATTTGAGACAAGTTTTAACTTAGCATGTGATTGTTCAGAACTCACAGGAAATGATAGGGTATCAGCGTGTATTATGTTTGTTTGGAACTCAGGATCAGTTTTAGCTGACAATTGGATCATGCGTACTTGTTTGTATGTGTTTTGTGTGACACTGAGATTCACAATTAACAATTAACATTTGACATGTGTGAAGTGCAATTATCGTTTGAAATGTTACAGACATGCAGTCAAGGCTTAAACCACTAAATGAAAAGTGCTTTGATGGTGTGTAACTGCTGGTATTTGCTTAGTATCAACTATAGTGAATGGCTAAACTTGTATAGACTTAGATGTTTCACTCAGTGCATAGGTGTACAATCAGGGTTGGTGTTTGAGGTGTTTCTTCAAAATTTAAAACCCCTATTACTTGGACCACAAAAGTACAAATACTTGGGTGATGTGTGGCTGTTAGTATTTGTTTTGAACTCTTGCAGTGATCATGTTAGCACGTACTGATTACAGAGGTTCTGTTATAGTCTCCAAACTACTGGTACACGATACCTGCAATTTGTCAGTACCAGCCCTAAACATGTTCTGTCAAAACTAATAGAAGACGCATATCTTGTTATTTTTTTCATTTTCTTACACACACACACGCATGCGCCACACCACACACACACGCACGCACGCACACACCATACACCACACACACACACACACACACACACACACACACACACACACACACACACACACACACACACACACACACACACACACACACACACATGTCTATTCCTTTGGTGGCACAGCTATTTGAAGGTCACATAAAATTGTAGATCTATCTGACAGTAGTATGATGCCTCATTGAAAGGAGTTCTCTCTCTCTCTCTCTCCTATCTGTCTGTTCTGTCTCTCTCTTTGTCTCTCTCTCACCACTCACATACACAGTGTAGTTTTTGCTGAATGTGTCAGAACTCTCTCTCCTCTCTCTCTCTCTCTCCTCCCCCCTCCCTCCTCTCTCTCCCCCTCTCTCTCTCTCTCTTTCCTCCCTCCCTTCTTCCCTCTCCTCTCTCTCTCTCTCTCTCACACACACACACACACACCTACACACACACACACACACACCCTAACACACTAAAACTAGCATGTGGACTTTGATCTGTCTTCCCTCCCCCCACCCCCTTCAACACACACACACACACACCAAAAGAAAAACACAAAACAAAACAAACAAAAACAAAAAAAAGAGAGAGGGTGGGGGGAGAGAAAATTGTGTCTGTCTTCCTATAGACCCATTCTTCATGCATACCATGGTGAGAGATTGCCTGTGTGAAGAGAAGACAGTTTCGTTGAATAGTTCAACTGGTTGATTAGGGAGAGTGTAAGTGGGTTTTCTTGTGTGAACAGAAGATGGGTTTGTGAGCTTGAAATTTTCAGCAAGTGTGCAGTACCAGCTGCTAGAATTTGTGTTGGTGCAAGGGGGAGGTATAAAAGTTAACAGAAAAAGGCGTATGCCAGTGTAACGGAACCTTTGGATTGTAGGTGTGTGCTCAGTGACTGATGTTGAGAGGATATGTGAGGTGTTCCTTGAGAATTCAAACCACTACATGACACTAGCATGTGTTTGGTGTGTGTGTGAGTGTAGGGCCACCTGTGGCCGGCTTGTTGGGTTCAGCGGGTACGGGCACATCATGGTTGGGTGGTGGAGGAACAGGACTGGGGGCCACTGGTGGACTGCTGGGAGGTACTTGGCTGTTGTACATTTCTTGCCTTTGTGTGGGATTTTATTTCTTGTGTGTGTTGGGTGATGTTGTGGTGTGATGTGTTTTGTTGTTGTTGTTGTTCTTTGATATTTAAAAAAAAACATAAACCCAAGTCTTTTTATCTCTTGCATTTCGGGAAATGTTTTTTGTGTTTTAATGTGTACCTGATGAAAATATGTGCACAGTGTTGGTAGCACTTTTTCCCAGCTATGCTTGGGGGCTTGGGAAAGATTCCTCTACATTCATAATTTCATATGAAAGTTCAAAATAGTTACGAAACCTAGAGGATTTCAATGTATGTGCACGTGAAGCATGCTTATTTCTGCACTTCCCTGTCTTGGATTGTTTGACTTGAACTTGGAAATTCCTTTTTTAAATTTGATCACAAAAGAAAAGATGTGGCTTTAAATATGCCTCTGGAATAACATGTACATATGTAACAGTTGTCCTTTTTCACCAGTTGCTTAACTTTGCACAATTTGTGGTTTGAAATTCACCATTGCAGTCATATCTATTCATTTATTGTTAGCTGTGGTGTTGCTGAGAATGTTCTGGGCTAAAAATGTGTGGAATTTTATACCATCTGAAATCTAGAAGGATAGGAACTGTTCTGTGTGAAGTCTGGTTATTCTTACACTCGGGCACAGTGTGATAAATGTTTAGTTCATACAAGGGCTGATCCAAAAGTCTTGTCAGTTAGGTTGCGTTGCTGTTTATAGAGAATATTTTTATTTTGTATTGAGACAAAACATAGCCTTTGCAATATTACTATACTTTTATTTTGTATTGAGACAAAACATAGCCTTTGCAATATTACTATGCACAAAATTATAATGACAGCATGTCTACTTAATCATGTGACATCACTGAAAATGTGATGTGAATGACTGTGCATCCAAAAAATGGATCCTGGCTTGAGAGCAGCTCAGATGCTGTGCCTTCACACGGCTTAAACTTGGAGACAGTCGGATCAGAATTCATATCAATTTGACAGTTGTATATGGAGAAAAGTGTTTCATATAGGATAGTTTTCTATTGGGGTGGTAGGTTCAGACGAGGAGAATCCTACTTGAAAGACAAGTACTGATGTGGACATCCGAATGAGATGTGGAATGAGCAAACTGTTATGGTTGTTAAGAGAATAGCTGAAGAGATCTGCATATTTCAGTTTGTGAAATCAGTGAAACTTAACGCCGTTTCATATGGCACAGTTGAAGAGTTCCTGTGGTATGAACACGAGATAAATAAAATGCTTGCCAGATGAATGCCTCATCTTTGACAGAGGAGCAGAAAAAAAACAGGGTTCAAACTTCTTAGTGATTGCTTGAAATGTTTGAACCAGAAGGCCTTGAACAACTATGTGATGTGATCACAGGTGACAAAACACTGATCACCTATGGCATCTTAAAGAGGTGACAAAATGTTTATCACCTTCTATGGCATTCCCAAACAAATAGTCTACTCAAAGGTGGGTGGGCACTGCTGATGAAAGACAGTTGTACTGAAACCTGGTTTTCAAAGCTGATAAAGACTTTTCTCCATTTCGTTCAACTCCCAAGGCTCTATCGTGGTTGATGTTTTGCCTAAAAAATCTATTCTTACCAGCTAGATATTAGAAAGTGTTCTGCCCAAAGTTGTGTAGTCCATCCATGAGCAGCTCAGTCTACATCACAGTGCTAGTGCCCATAAACTATGATAAAATCAAAGTAATTGTGATCTTTCTACATAAGCTGTCCATTCAAGTTCTCACTCACCCATCCTACAGTCCTTAGTTGGCCCCATGCAACTTCTGGTTGTTTCCCTTTCTAAAACAAAACCTGAATGGCAAGAAGTTTTCAAGAATCCAGGACTTGAGGAACAGTAGTGAAATCCGATTGCTACAATATCTCAGTCAGACTATCAAAAAGCTTTTGACTGCTTAGGAATGCATGGAATGAAGAGGAGAGTCCATTGAAGGACTGCAAATTTTACGTATGTTAGACTTTCCATTTTTGTTTCACAAAGTGACAGGTTTTTAGATCAGCAGCTTGTAAGTGCGTCAGTATAACAGACAAAAATGTAATTGTTAATGTATCAGGTCTGTTGTTAATGTACAGATGTATACTTTGTGATGCAATGATCCAGATAATAAGCGCCATCAGTGTAACAGATGAAAATGTGCCACACTTAGGATTATGATTGCAGGCTCCTTGCTAGGCCAGCCAGCCGGCACAGGAACAGGTTTTCCATCGTCTTCCATGTTCTCCTTTGGCACCGGCCCATCTGCTGCTGCTGCTGCCTCCACGAACAACAACTCCCTGGCCAGTACCCTGGGTTCTCTGAACAACACTGCCAATGCTTCGCTCAACATGTCCGCTGCCACCAAACAGCCTTTCACCCTTCAGAAGCCCCCTCTGGGAGCCAAGCGCGGGAAGAGATAGCAACGAGAGAGCATTTAGAGCTTCATTCTGATACCACTAGCACAGTACTAGTTGTAGATTTGAGGGAAGTCACAGGACAATTTGTGTGTGTAAAGGTTTAGCCATCCTCAATCAGTGCAGTGACACCAAGACAGTTTGTGAAAAAAGGAGGATCATTTTGTTGTCGGAGTACAGTGACACGGAGAAAACATGTAAAGGAGATATTCATTTAGGTAGTTACGAGCTTGCTTCTATCTTCAGTTCTGCGGACACAAAGAGTATGTCCCCACATGTGCGTTTATTTATGTATTGTTTTATGATTTTTAAATGAAATAAATCCCAACTTTTCTTGGCAGCTTTTGCTTACTGACCTGGCCTTCAGTTGCGGACTAGTTTTTGCAGTTGTTTTGTTTTAGTGCCTCTTTTTTCTTTTAGTTCATATTGACTTCATAAATGATTTCTACAACAGCCAGCACTGCTTTGTGGGTAAATGAATCATGTTCAGCATTCAAATCAGCTTTATATCTCCAAAAGAGAAATTACATTGTAGCCTACTACAAAAGTGCAATAAAACCCCATAAAACATCCACATGAAAATGTCATAGCATGCAACATAAAACTTTCTCAATTAATCATCAGAATGTATCTATCCCTCCTCCCCCCCCCCCCCCCTTTTTTGTTGTTGTTGTGTTGTTGAGATAATACAAAAAAACCCATATACACTGGAGAGTAGCCTCCTGACATAGAAGGCCCAAGGAGTTTTTCGGTCAAAATGAGTAAAGCGAGGATTAAATAAGTAAAATTTTCAGCAAGGTCTAGTAATGATTGTGATGTTCAGACACATTCACAAAAATGTATTGGAAGTTTGTGATGCTCAGCTCAGTTATTGTAACCAGGCAGGTGTGGCCTGCATTACACAAGACTTGTGCAGTAGTAGTGTCACTGATACTGAAGGCGCTGGATAAGGGGGGGGGGGGGGGGGGGGGGCTGTATGTGTGTAGAAAGCTGCAGGAAAAGGTGTGTGGCTGTGGTCAATATGTTGTTTCAGATCCAAACTAAGTAGTCAGCAGATTGAATAAACAAAGGACAGGAAGGTAAGAAGTGATACGACACAGAATGTTTATAACAAGAATTGTGATCTTTAGCTAGTGTGTATGTCACTGAAATCTTTCATATAGGTATCACTGATCCGACAGCAGAGAGTCAGGAATCCTGAATGTGTTTGTTGTGTGATGGACTGATCAGCAAAATAATGAAGCTCTAAATTTTTCTCTTGACGATTTTGGGGATGCTTTTTTTTGGTCCCCTTACATGCGGACCTTGATACAATGGGAGTGTTTTTTCTTCATGTGGAATAAGTAATGCTGAGAGACATTTCTGTTGTCTTCTTGTTTGTAGATTGTTGGATGTGTAATACAGCCTACTGTCTTTATGTTTATATGTATGGCTTTTCTTTTTTTTTTTTTACTTTGATTTCTGTCATTCGTTCCAAAGGAGTTGAGAAATTTTTAAACTGAGGGTTGTTGACTTTTATCCATTTAACTTCTGCACCCTGTCAACCAACTGCAAAAACTTGACCCTTTGACTCCACCACCCTGCAAGAAGCTGGTGGACAGGGTTAAGTTTTGCTAGTTTGATTGACGATGCAGGATGCTGGTGGACAGGGTGCGGGAGTGAAAGGGTGAAAGTTTGTTTACAATAACTTTTGCCTTTGTGTGTGATGCATGTGCGGTTTGTCAGCGTTATATTTCTTTGGTCAATTTTTGGTCTGTAATCGTATTATTTCTCTGGCAAAGGATTATCATACATTTCCGTGCTCTTGAAGTGGATGTCTATCAAATTTGAAAACGGCCTGCCTATGGGATTTCTAACATTGATTTGTCAAGTTTTCAGTGAAAAAAAAGCAGTGTATGGGATGAAGAAGGGGTTGAATAAGGAATAGAAGTATACTGAAAGCTGCCTTCAGAAACTTACTTTCATCCTGCTTTTTCTGCCCATAAATGACGAAGATTTTAATACAGTTTTTCAGATCAGTGTAGATAATGATGATAATAACAATTTCATTTGTATAGTTAGGCAAATCATATGGAAGCATGTTCATTGCACTTTGCATGATAACAGGTTATTATTAGATGTTTATATAATGACAGTAGTAGAATTAATTTGTGGAGAGAAACCATGTATGCATACATTAATGTGGTAGTATGGAATGTTTGCCATGCAGATAGAGGAAGAGGAAATTAGAGAAAGGATTCAAAAGATAAAAATGGCCAGGCATGCACTAAATAACTAATGGCTACAAGAAACAAGGAATTCAATGTCTGACACTTCGTCTTTTGTCTTAAACATAAATGTCTATTGTGTTGTATAATCACTATTTCATTCTTTGTGATAGTTGACATGTTGCTTTTAAACACATTGGCTGCCATTACATTCTATTTTTAAGCTGTGAGATAGCCCAGACCTTGCTTTTGAAGCAGTTTATGCGGAAGCATGTCCCAGGACACGTGTGCTTTCATATTTTTTCTTGCTTGACCATGCCCTATACTTGGTTTTTCTTTACTTGAGTGTTTATCGGTTAGTGGTAGCTGTCTTCTTATTCCATAGTTCAGTGGTAGCTGTTTTCATATTTGTTGTTAAGTGGTAACTGTGGACATATCTATAACTTTAAGGCATTACTGTATATCCTGTGCTTCAGTCTGTATGAAATGAACTCACTAACAAACTGAATGATTGGGTTTACATGTGATTTTTGCAATGTCAGTGAGATAGCAAATTACCAGTTTGGCAGTGAGATTGCAGTTAGCACAGTTAAACCATGAATTGACTGTCAAAGGGATGTGTATGAAGTAACAGTAAATAATTGGACATGGAATATTACAGCCCCACAAGAACAGGACAGTATGTACATCGTCTGGTCCAAGACAAAAGAAACAAACAAAAGACTTTCAAGATAGAATTTTAATCTGACAACCAGTACAGACAGTCTGAAGGAGGCAAACACAGGAAGAACGTTAACAAAGAAGATTAGGAAAAGACATATAACAAGATGTCAACAAGACTCTCTAGATGTTCATATGCTCTTGGTTTCCTTTTTATTTCTTTTTTTTGTTTTGTTTGTCTTTGTGTTTTTCTTTTAAAAGGGGGTTGTATTTCTAACTTATATTTGCATAGATAATGTGTCATTGCTTGCAGGTAATTCTGTACTCTGGATATACTGAGTTTGTTAGTTTAACTGGTTTTAATAGAGCTGTCAGGGAATCACAGAATATGTCTCATGTCAGTGTATAAACTCCTCAGGAAGCTGGTGAATAAGATGAGGGAATGGAAGGATTGAATGGTCATTTTTTTGTACCAGACTGACTGAAATGTGAACATAATTTTGCTGTGCATAGAGAGATCTGTACAAATGCTCATAATCTGTCGTCACAATGATAATCTTGATGTTAATATGATGATGGTGATAATTCTTTTTTATTCATATATGACCCGTTCTCACAAAATCACCCTTCAGTTGCGTTTTGCACATTTTTAGTTTTTTATACCAGGAAAAAAAATACAGACCACAGTTTTAATGATAACAGTTTTAATCTGCTGTGAAAATGACCGGCGTGTGGTATTTTAAAGCCTGTAAATGCAGGATGGGTCATTTTGACGAAACAAGCTTCAAAGACTGTGATTACACAAGTGATTGAAGTCCATAGCAACAGATCTAAATGTCGCCACAATTCATTTATTTTGTAATTGAATAAAAGACAACATATTTTGCAAGTTGCATGTGTTCAAACAACTTTGGTGACTTAGCTAATACAACTGCAGGCATCGAAAACAACAAAAAGAACTCTGAAATAATCTTTTGTAACATTAAAAGTAATTCTTTTCAAGGCTTGTGAATGGGAAATGAGAGAAATGGTATAGACTATAGACTATGCACCTCACACTGCACAAATTGCAGTTTTCACTGTCTGATCCCTGATCACTTTTTCGGTCTTCTGTGTAACAGGGCCTGTGTGACTTTGGGCGATTTTGTGAGAATGGGTTGAATTTTCAACACACGGCCAAGTACAACATCCTGACTGAAGTATCTGTAAATGAAATGGCCACCCATTACTCAAAAGTCACTGAAGATGCTGTGGAAGAATGTTTTGTCCACTTATTTATGTATTTATTTAATTGGTTTTGTTCATTTGTTTGTTTGTTTATTTAATTTATAACATCAAGCGTGTTTTTTCTCATGTGGTAACTCCATTGTGTTCAAAAGGACTTGCACACTTGGATGAAAATGTAATGGATGTAGGGTTGTGCCGGTGGGAATGAACATGGATTCCAAGATAGTTGAATATTCACACACATGCATTATGTTGTCCTGTGTCCTCGAAAGGTGGTGATAAAATGTTGAAGGAAAAAGAAAAAGGAACCGTACAATAGTGTTCATGTTGCATGACTGAAATTGCTTGTGAAAGGTTTATATGAGTGTCTTAGTGTTGCAGTATTCGTCTTTTAATGCGAAGTGATTGTGGTTGTTGCAGCTGTTTTGTATGTGCCACACACATAGACCCACATGCTCATACATGCGAATGTACTCTGGCATGTACATCACAAACACACACACACACACACACACACCACACACACACACACACACACACACACACACACACACACACACACACACACACACACACACAATAAATTATGCTGCTGTTCTTCTGGGACTGAATCCATGTCTATTGTTTCTGTGATTTTGTAGGCAATCCATGGCAGTGATTTCTTTATCTGATTATAGAACCACAATTTCAAAGGAAAAAAATTACAAATAAACCAAACCCATGCTCACAAACAAACAAGACGCATAAGCATATGTTCACATATGCGCACATACACGTACAATTACAAGCAAACAAATCTGGAGCGTGTAACTTCATGCAAACGTCCTTGTACTCTATTGTACACATCTGCAATGTGGAGGAGGGAAAACATGGACCATCAGCCTGAGTGATACTTTGTGTGGTGTTGAGATTCTACATAATGAAGATGAAATCACTCATGGCTTTGCACACACACACACACGCACACACACACACATATGCACACAAACACACATACTCACAAAGTACACACACACAACACACATACACACACACAGCGCACACACACACACACACACAGTACACACAGTCACACATACACACACACATACACACACACACATACACACACTACACACTCTATCTCTCTCTCTCTTTCTCTCTGTCTGTCTCCTTCCTCTCACTCTCTCACATCTACACAACTTACATAACAAAATGTGTAAAAAAAATCTCCACATTGTGTGATGACCTCCCTTTTCAGAAAGTTGATTTCTTGGCAGCCTACTCAGGATAGCTGTCCCACAACTATAAAGTTTTATGCAGAAAAAAAAAACGTACGACAAGAAATTTGCTGTGTGGTGAACTAGTTGGTGGTTCCAACAAGTGTCTGTCTCTACTAAGAAATTTTGCAGACACTGTATGAGATGCTGGACATGAATATGGTTATTTCCCATTGTTGACTGATTTTGTGGAGAAACTCAAACACCTCTGGAACCCACCGACAAACACTGATTTTCTTTCATAGCACTATTGTTTCACTTCAGTGAAATTAGCCCCCATTCCTATCATTTCAGCTGTCCAACACGCCTGGTTTATTTAGTTGATGTTTCAGCAATAGAACAGGAATCAATGTTAGGTCGCTCAGAAGGTCAGACTGCAGGACTGCTGGGTCAGTTTGGTGGGGTTCAGTAGTGTCTGATCTGATATGACCTTTTGACTCCCACAACCTATCCACCAACTGCAAAAATTCAACCCTTTGACTCCCTCACCCTGTCCACGAGTTTCCTGCAGGAAGCTGGTGGATATGGTGAGGGAGTCAAAGGGTTAAGTTTTCGTTTTGCTTGCATGAAAATGCAAGTTGTTGGTGGACAGGGTGCGAGAGTCAAAAGGTTAACATGCTTGTCTGGAAACCTTCACATACAGTTGTGTTGCTTTCTCTGACGCTGTTTTTGTAACGAGTCATGTTTTGTTGTTGTTTTTGGGGTTTTTTTTGGGGGGGTGGGGTGGGGGGGGGGGCAGGGTAGGACCTGGTTGGTTGCTCAGATCCCAATCCTGAACCAGGAGAACCTGTGGATCACACTTATCAGGTTTGGTACCTCCTGGTCAGTCGTGAAGCTAGAATGAGTAAATGTACCCCTGGTAAGCAGACCGTCACCACATTTCTCCAACAAGAAATCCCCATTAACTATTGACTCAAAAGACCCTCATATGAATTTTGCATCGGGCATGAAAGCAGCAGAAGAGGCAGATCACCATGAGATCAGGTTATAAAGATTCACATGATGTGGGATGATGTTCACAATGCTGTGAGAATGAGGATGATGATCCTGTCAAGCTCTGTTTTGAATTCAGACTGCGTCACAGGGTTCTAATGTAAGCATTTCTTCTTAATATATCCTGGTGTCAATCAGTCAGAGATGTACAAACACCTGTGATATTGGTCAGAAATTGACCAAGAGTGATTCTGTGATGTGGATGACTGAAGGATGATTTGGGTGGTTCCAGACTTCCCACTCACCTAATAGCATACTTACTTCTGGACAGGAATCAAACCACGGACAAAAATCTCAGTTATAGTAATTTGGACAGAAGATATTTGAACTCACAACCTTCTAGTCATAAATCTATTGCACTAACCACTACACCAAAGTGAATGGTGATAACTAACTTCTGTTGTAAGCTGGAGCAAAGATTTGACAAAGCAAATAAAGAAAGGTTTGTTTATCATCATCATCGTCAAGTGCCTTGCCACATGGCGTCGGCGATCATGGCCTTCCATCTGTTTCTATCCCTTGTTGCCTCAAGCACCTCTTCCACCCTCTTTGTCTTCAGCCACTCGGCAAGTCGGTCCAATATTTTCTCCCTGGGTCAACCTGGTGCTCTCTTTCCCTCCAGCTTTCCTGTTGTGACCAGTTGCTCCAATTCCCCTTTCCTCATAAAATGGCCTATAAATAAGTGTAATGGCATAAATAGGGGCTCCTATGGAGCACCTTCGTCCGGAAGGGACTGCCGTGCTGCGCAGACCGTCAGCAAGCCTCTGCGTTGAACCCTATCCACCAACTGCAAAAAAAATTACCTTTGACTCCTTCACCCTATCCACCAGCTTCCTGGATAGGGTGAGGGAGTCAAAGGGTTAAGTTTTTGATAAGCCAGTATGGTTGACAATGCAGGATGCTGGTATACTGGGTGCATGAGTCAAAGGGTTAAGAGTTATAATAGTTCTGAGTTGGAACGTAGTCAGGCCTCAAATGGTCAACGAGTGGTTGAAATGAAGGCTGCGGTCTTTAAAAGGTCTGTGTTGTCACAAAGCAGTTCTTCCCCACAGTCCACTGTGCCTTCCCTAGGGCTGTTCCTGGTAGTTAACATTATATACATGTATTGCACTGTCATTGCACACACACACACACACACACACACACAACACACACACATACGTACACACAGACACACACACATACATGCACACATACACATATGTCTCACCTGTCTCACCTGTCGGCGTCACCGGGAACAGTGTTGGCCGCTGCACATGATGTCCTCACAAGTTGCCTCCAGCACTCTCGATCTTGGCTAAGTCTGACCACCTCCTGGAGTTTCTTGCCACTGAAACTGAAATGTACACACACACAAATACACATACACAGATACACATACACACACACAAATATACATACACATTACATACATATACGCATGCACACACACGCCATACACACACGCACACACACAAATACACACACACACTAAAGACACCAACTCTTGATACATAAATCAAAACACACTCTCTTTTTTCACTAAAACATTCACTCAATGACAAAAACTCAAGGGCACAAAGTGTACACTCACTGGGAGGGAGAGGACAGGAGGGACTGGGACGAAGGGATGGCCATGTAGAGGGAGGAATTACTGGCTGGAAGAAAGGGTTTGTGTTCAAATTAAACTTCAAGGAAGACACAGAGTATGTGACTGTCAAATAGGGGAACTCATTCCATTGTGTGGACCAGACACAGAGCATAGAAAATCAAGAATTTTTCAGTTAACGTACATCCAGCACACCCTTCATCACCTATCTCGATCTCTCAAAGAAGCCCACACTGCCATGTCATTACATCTATTTCTTATATTGGCCCAGTTGGTTAGAACACCATGCTGAAAACACAGAAGCCTTAGGTAAGCCACTGGGCTTTTAATTTAACCCTTTGACTCCCGCACCCTGTCCACCAACACTCCGCATTGTGAAGCATGCTAGCAAAGCAAAAACCTAACCCTTTGATTCCCTCACCCTATCCATCAGCTTCCTGCAGGAAGCTGGTGGATAGGGTGAGGGAATCAAAGGGTTAAGTTTTTGCGGTTGGTAGGGTGCAGGAGTCAAAGGGTTAAGGTTTTTACTCACAATGGCCTGGCTGACTTTTGTAATAGAATCATGGACTCATGATCTGATGTCTTGAGGTCAATTCCAGCCTGCAACATTAAAAACTGGCCTGTTTGCTGACCATCCTACTCAGTCGTGTTTTGTAAGTTTTCCTAACTCTTACACGCGTTATTGGTACGGACTCCAACAGTTGACTGAAAAGGCCTGGGAAAATTCTCTCTCTCTCTCTCTCTGTCTCTCTCTCTCTCTCTCTCTCTCTCTCTCTGTCTCTCTCTCTGTGTCTTTGTCTCTCTCTCTCTCTCTTTCTCTCTTTCATATCTCTGAACTAGAGAAGTAGAATTATTTTCAGGAGAAAATATGCGTACGATATTGGCACTGTGGTATTAGTATTCTCTGCAGTAGTCTTCTCAGGACTAATGGTGGAATTGTAATACTTTAAAGTATGGAAACTGGTAACTTTACATTAAGTTGAAAAGAATTTTTTTTCAGTACAGAACAAAATACTAAAACAGATAATGTTTGACTTAATTATTTTACTCACAACACTGATTTTTTGTGTGTGTGTGGACATTATCCAAAATGAGTAATACCTACTGTAAAAATGTTATTTTTTGTGTGTGGACATAATTCAGAATGAGTAATACCTACTGTAAAAATGTTATTTTGTGTGTGTGTGTGTGTGGACATAATCCAGAATGAGTAATACCTACTGTAAAAATGTTTTTTTTGTGTGTGTGTGTGTGTGGACATAATCCAAAATGAGTAATACCTACTGTAAAAATGTTTTTTGTGTGTGTGTGTGTGTGTGGACATAATTCAGAATGAGTAATACCTACTGTAAAAATGTTTTTTTGTGTGTGTGTGTGTGTGTGGACATAATCCAGAATGAGTAATACCTACTGTAAAAATGTTATTTTTTGTGTGTGTGTGTGTGTGTGGACATAATCCAGAATGAGTAATACCTACTGTAAAAATGTTATTTTTTGTGTGTGTGTGTGTATGGACATAATCCAGAATGAGTAATACCTACTGTAAAAATGTTATTTTTTGTGTGTGTGTGTGTGTGGACATTATCCAAAATGAGTAATACCTACTGTAAAAATGTTATTTTTTTTGTGTGTGTGTGTGGACATAATCCAGAATGAGTAATATCTACTGTAAAAATGTTATTTTTGTGTGTGTGTGTGTGTGTGGACATAATCCAGAATGAGTAATAGGGGCCTACCTACTGTAAAAATGTTTTTTGTGTGTGTGTGTGTGGACATAATCCAGAATGAGTAATACCTACTGTAAAAATGTTATTTTTTGTGTGTGTGTGTGTGGACATAATCCAGAATGAGTAATACCTACTGTAAAAATGTTTTGAAAATTTTTCAGATATAAGATGGTGAAATAAGCCCACTGTTTAAAGAGATGGAAATTTTGAATTTGGTCCAAAGGAATAGTTTTTACATAAGGTTTATTCCTTTCTTTGAGTTTGTTTTGAAATAAAAAAAAAAAAAAGAATCTTTAAATTAGGATGACATAAAGAAACAAACAAGATGGGGGAGAGAAAAAGAGAGGATAAGTATACATGTTTTCTGTGGTTGGGTTTTTGTATATGAGGAGAGAAAAAAAGTGCAATTGGGACACTCGGGGGGGGGGGGGGGGGGGGGGGGGGGGGGGTGTAATATCAGAGATTGGCTTTACAGTTAGTGCATCAAAACTACATCGTTTTTGAAAAGACCCCTTTTCCCAACCAATCCATCTTCTCTTTTTTCTTTAATTTAAATTTTTTTTTTATTCTTTCATAATTTTTGCTGGTGTTACTTGCCATCAGGAAATGATTAAACGTTGAGAGAATTTGTATTCCGAAAAAAAAAAAAAATGGCAGCGGTGGGATTCGAACCCACGCCTCCGAAGAGACTGGTGCCTTAAACCAGCGCCTTAGACCGCTCGGCCACGCTACCTACTGACTTCAATGTCGCTCACTAAGCTTCTTATAATAATTTCAAGGCAAGTAACTCTTGCTCATACAGATAAATCCAAAGGTGCGTAACTTCTGCATCGGAGTAGTCCCTACTTGATCAAACCATTAACAAAAATTGTTTAAAAAAAAAAGAAGAGAAAAAATATTTAAGATAAATCAATAATTAACAATAGTAAAATAAAGAATAGCCCTTCCCCTCCACCCCCACCCACCCCAGGAAAAAAATCACAAAGCAAACAACAATGACAATACAAAACCCAACCCAAAACAAAACAAAAATGGCAACAACAACGAAACATATATGATATTATGTACAAAAGCACCGTTATCCCTGGCCAATTAAGATTTTAAAGCATTAATGCAACTGTTTTTGTTCTAAAGACAAAAATTCATGATATCATGATACATCTAAATTATTCAAATTACTCTCAATTTGCTGTGTGTTTTATTTTCGATTAATATTTCATAATCACGCCACCAAACAACTGATCATGTTTGCTCTGTCTATGTCTGTCTGTCTGTCTCTCTTTCTCTCTCTCTCTCTGTTTGTCTGTCTGTCTCTCTCTGTGTATGTCTCTGACTCTTTTTCTCTCTGTCTCTGTCTCTTTGTCTCTGTCTCTCTGTCCCTGTCTCTATCTGTCTCTGTCTCTCTCTCCGTCTCAGTCTCTCTGTGTCTAGCTCTGTCTCTGTCTCTTTCTCTGTGTCTCTGTCTCTGTCTTTCTGTCTCTCTCTCTTTCTCTCTCGTGTATACGCACACACACGGAGAAAGGGGGTGGCCCACGTAAGCATAGAAGCATGTGAGCAAATTGCAACAGTGCCATTAAGGGAAAATGAGTCAAGTTATGAAGGCTGAAACAGCCTTCTGTGTATGTGTGTGTGTGTGTGTGTGTGTGTGTGTGTGGTTTGTGTAGTGTGTAGTGTGTGTAGTATGTGTGTGTGTGTGTATGTGCAGTGTGTGTGTGTGTGTGTGTGTGTAGTGTGTAGTGTGTAGTGTGTGTGTGTGTGTGTGTGTGTAGTGTGTAGTGTGTGTGTGTGTGTGTGTAGTGTGTGTGTGTGGTGTGTGTGTGTGTGTATGTGCAGTGTGTGTGTGTGTGTGTGTGTGTGTGTAGTATGTGTGTGTGTGTGTGTGTAGTGTGTAGTGTGTAGTGTGTGTGTGTGTGTGTAGTATGTGTGTGTGTGTGTGTGTGTGGTTGTGTGTGTGTGTGTGTGTGTTGTCTGTGCGTATGTGTATGGTTGTGGACTGTCAGTTGGTCGTAATAAGGTCTGTTTTTATGTACATACGAAGCCTGTCTGTACATAGGCCCTACGTACTTAAATTCCGTGGCATTTCTGTCATACTGATAATTATTGGCAACTCCACGACTAGAAAACAGTCTCGGTTGTTACACGTTGAACAGAGTTGGTGTTGACATGGATAGTGCAGACAAGACATGCACATCATATGGAGATGGAAAAGCAAAGAGGAAAATGCACAATTATATTGAAATACACACACACATACACACAGAGAACTGTACATTGTAGGCCTGTTTTGTTTCTGTCCGGTTGACAGCTTTCTGTCCTGTATCATACATAAAAGTGCACAACACACAACACACACACACACACATACACACACACACGCATGCGCGCACACACACACGCATGCACGCACACACACACACATACGCACACACGCACGCACACACATGCCCCCCCCCCCCCCACACACACACAATCGCATGCACAATCACATACTGATACACACACGCCACGCACACACTAATATAAATTAAAACACATACATTAGTATACCTTGATACCGAGTCGCACGCACAGAATTCGGACACACAAATACTCACATATACGCACAAGCACACATGCACACACCATTCCTCTACACACACACACACACACACACACACACACACACACACACACACACACACACACACATACACACACACGTGCGCACGCACACACACATACGCATACACACACATACACATACGCACGCATACACATACACACACATGCGTGCGCACGCACGCCCGCGCACACACACACACACACACACACTCTAACAAACAAACACATTCCCGTTTTGTTACATACATACACGCACGCGCACACGTACGTACACACACACACACACACACACACACACATACGCATACACACACATACACCCATACGCACGCACACACATACACACATGCGTGCGCACACCACACACACACACACACACACACACTCTAACAAACAAACACATTCCCGTTTTGTTATATACATACACGCACGCGCACACGTACGTACACACACACACACACACACACACACACACACACACACACACACACACACACACACACACACACAAACACACAGAGTAACATTCTTCTAACACTCTTCCTCTATGACACACACACACAAACACACTCATATACACACATTCACACACATAATTATACACTCTCTCATACCCAAGCATACACACCCTCCCTCTGCGCACGCAAGCACGCACACACACACACACACACACACACACACACACACACACACACACACACACACACACGCACACGCACATACAAACACACGTATAAATGCTCACACATACAAACAGACACACAAAATTCATACACACACAAACACAAACACACACACACACACACAGACGCACGCACGCACGCACGCACGCACACACACACACACAGAGTAACACACTTCGTCTATGACACTCACACAAACACACTCATATACACAC
Organism: Monoplex corrugatus; assembly: GCA_030674185.1. Taxonomy (NCBI): domain Eukaryota; kingdom Metazoa; phylum Mollusca; class Gastropoda; order Littorinimorpha; family Ranellidae; genus Monoplex; species Monoplex corrugatus. Next base: position 40,646,754 of record CM060314.1, on the reverse strand, counting down.
ACTCACACATACTGTCTCTCATACCCATGCGCACACACACACACACACACACACACACACACACACACACACACACACACACACACACACACACACTCACTCACTCACTCAACACACATACATACACACACACACACACACACACACACACACACACACACACACACACACACACACACACACACACACACATACACATTGTCTGACTTCACATACTGACGCAGAAACGATTCTGAAACAGGGCCTATGCCAACAAATAACACTGACACCACCACGTAAGCACACGCTCGTGATGACTGGCACAGTAAATCTGGCTGGCAATAACATTCACTCCACAGGATTTTTTGTTGTTGTTGTTGTTTTATTTTTTTTACATCACTTAACTCCTCACTCTTTCCATTCTGCAGATTCTGACTCAAAAAACTCTTAGGTATTTTCAGTGTTCACAAA
>CM060314.1:40623804-40641304 GCA_030674185.1 Monoplex corrugatus | reverse complement strand
TATATATATATACACACACATACATACACATACGCACACATACACACATACACACATACATTCACACACACATTCACTCACATACACATACACACATATACACACACAAACACAAATACACACACAAACACAAATACACACAACATACACACACATACACATACACGTACACACATACACACACACACACAAACACACACACACACAAACGTCCATGTCATGCTCCTACAATCGCTGAATACCATCAAAACCAAATTACCTAAAATATCCGGTTTTTATTATCCACCAATATGTGACTCTGTAAATGACGGTGGCCGTATACAAACAGCTATATACATTCGTGAAGGACTGAACTATTGTGAACGATCATCGCCAGTACCTAAATCTACCGCATTTATTTCATCATGTGCAATCATTATAAAATTTTCCTCATCGTTAGTTGTGAATATGGCCTCTGTATACTTACCAAGAGGCCCAGACTCTGTGAACACTGAATGGTTAAAACACTTTCAAGATCAGGACGACAAGTGGATAATTGGAGGTGATTTTAATGCACATGCCCCATTTTGGGAAAAGTATTGTACAAACATAACAAGCAACAGGTTGATTGAAAATATTGTAGATTCCAATTTATATTTACTTAACAACGGACACGTTACCCGGATCCCCGATATACCAACCCACAGACCCACAGCTATCGACCTTACTTTAATCTCACCATCCCTAGCCCCAAACGCCACATGGCAAACAGAGGATGACTTGTTGGGATCAGATCACATCCCCATACGTCTTACCCTAAACCATACTACAGAAATAGACGCCATACCACAAGATAGTTTACCCAAGTTTAATTATAAAAACGCTGACTGGATCAGTTTTAAGGCAATCCTTGAAAAGACAAGAACAGATCTATCTGAAGCAATGAACATAAACGAAACGTACGAAGTTTTCTGTAACTCACTCTTAAGGGCTGCTAACATTTCAATTCCAAAACTTACAGTGTCAAAAATAGGAAAACATCATGGAAATGTCTGGTGGAATGAGGACTGTCAAAAGGCAGTGAACGAAAAGAAAGAAAAATACAAAATTTATTTAGCAAACAGGTCACCTGAAAATCATACAGCGATGAAAAGTGCCAACATTAAGTGTAACAGAATCATAGAGCAAGCCAAAGAACAACACTGGACATCTTTTTGTAAATGTGAAGTAAATAACCACAAAGACATGATAAAGATTTGGGAAAAACTAAAATTAATGAAAAACGGGATTAAGTTGCCATCAATTCCAGTAAAGCTAGAAAATAACCCTATTCCTAGCTCATTGGAAAAAGCAGAAGCTTTTGCAGACGTGTTTGCTGAGGCCTGTCGTGTAGAAGGACTTCCTGTCTCTGATAGAAATTATAGGGAACGAGATGAAAAGAAAGATGTATATAAGGACCCTGCCTCTGACAATACTCACTACATAAATGCATCACTCACACTTCAAGAATTAAAAGATGCCATTCAGTCCCTTCCAAGTAAAAAAACGTCAGTTGGACTAGATGCAATTTCCAATGAGATGCTGAAAAATTTACCAGAAAATTTTATAATCTTGCTACATGACATATTTCAAAAATGCTGGAATAGTGGGATAATGCCTAACAACTGGAAAGAAACAATAGTGGTTCCTGTATTAAAACCAGGTAAATGTAATACCGATTTGAAAAACTACAGGCCAATTGCATTAACATCACATGTATGTAAACTAATGGAGAAAATAATCTTAAAGAGACTGATGCACTATTGTGAAAAGAATAAAATAATACCAGTAAATCAGGCAGGATTTCGAAAAGGCAGGTCACCAGTAGAGATCCTAACAAAGCTAACTACTAATATAAAACAACAATTTGCAAGACGTCAATGTGTTTTAGCTACATTTTTTGATATAACGAAAGCATACGATCAAGTGTGGCACTCCCGATTGTTATTCAAATTTAAAAGTATTGGGCTGACAGGTCACATTTTTGGCTATGTTAAGTGTTTCTTAGAAAACAGAGTATTTCAAACCAGGATTGAAAATGTATATTCCACGAAACGAATTCTTCAAATGGGTATCCCTCAGGGATCCGTTATAGCTCCCCTTCTTTTCATGATATTAATGCATGACTTACCCAGTAAAGTATCTAAGCATGTAGTTTTAGCTCAATATGCTGACGATTTATGCATGTGGATGCAGGTAAATATGAAAAAGAAAACTCCTTTGCGCTGTATCAATTATACACGCAAATGCTACCAATTAGAACTTGATAAAATAGCGCGATACATGGTAGAAAATGGGTTACATCTATCCCTGGAAAAAACAAAAATAGTTTTATTTAATAACGGAGCTAACCCAGTAAATATTCCCACTTTCAAACTGGGAGATACTCTTCTTCAGTTTAACGAGTCGATTAAATTCTTAGGAGTTTTCCTTACAGCAAAATTATCTTGGAATCAGCATATTGAATACTTATTAACCAAAGCTCAAAAAAGTTTAAATTTCATAAAAATAGTTCGCAAACAGACATGGGGTCAAGATTCATCAACACTTGTTCATCTTTGTAAATCGCTTGTTAGATCTAAATTAACCTATGCTCAAGAAATCTTCTTCAGTGCACCGAAACACTTACTAAAAAAACTGCAGAGCATAGATTGTAAAGGTTTCAAACTTGCACTGGGTCTTCCAATGCATGCTTCCTGTCTTCGGACATATAATGAAATCAAACTGTTGCCACTTGATGAGCAAAGGAAAGTCGCTTCTACTAAATTTTTGTTAAGAAACACTACCGTAGAAAACATCTCAGAAACAGAAATTAAACTGAGATCAGATACCGACTTTCCAAAACGAGCTAAATCAATATCTTCACAGGTCACACTTGCAACATACACATCTGACGTCATGAAAGGCTCAGGAATTGATCTAGACGTAGATCCTGTATCTATACGACCTTCCTTTTCGCCAGTACCCAGTTGGGAACTCCAAAGAGCACGATTTGACATACACCACACTAATTTAAAAAAAGGAGACAATATAAACTTACTGGCAAGTCAGGTTAAATGTCATATAAACGACGTATATACTGATCATTTGAAAATTTACACTGATGGGTCAGTAATTGAAAGAAAAGCAGGCTCAGCGTTTTTAATACCTGCTCTCAAAATTGAAAAATCTTTCTACATAGGACTTGATAAATCTATCTTTACAGCTGAACTCTTTGCAATATTAATGGCTTTAAACTTTCTGATAAGTCTTCCTAGGACAATTTTTCAGATACTTCTTTGCGTTGATTCAAAATCAGTACTTCAGGCTCTTGAATTATCAAAATTACAAACAAGATCAGAAATGATTCTGGAAATAAGTCACTTGATTCATAATTTATCTTTAAGAGGCACTGATATTACTTTCTGCTGGATACCTTCTCATAGTTCTTTTAGTTATAATAATAAAGTTGACAGGGCTGCCAAACGGGGAGCAAATAACTCACCAGGTTCAAACAATATCCAGCTTTCTCTCTCGTTGCACGAGAATTACACTTTAGTGGACAACTACGTCTGGAAGCAGTTCCAAATAAAACAGAAAAAGTATGATAAATGTCACATGAACTTTGAAGTTAGCAAAATACTTAAGCAGCTTCATGCCAGCAGAACTATACAGTCCCTTATGTACAGATGGAAACTTGACGCATTCAAAACAAAATATACCAATAACATAGTGTGTCTGTGTGGAAAGAAGATAACACATAGTCATATTCTTTCTTGCGTTAGGGTAAAACGACATATTCCAACACTATCTGTGAGTACAGTTTCTGACATATTTGCCTCATCATCATTACTGTATGAATTTTTTGTTAGCCTGTCAAAAAGTCCTATAGCGAATTACCTTTAAAATGTTATTTGACTTGTTCATTGTTGTGGTTAGTCAATTATTAGTTTTACTTTTTATTCATTTCTTCCGGATATTTACTAATTTTGTTTGTCAGTTTGTTTGTTTAAATCGATAATTATGGTAACATTATTTGTTAGTTTTACCTTCCCCTCTTCAAAACAGTTGTTTTCTGGATCATCTTTTCTCAAATTCAAAATTGACAATTTTCAAATATCTTCTTCACTCCTCCTCTATCACTCCCCCCCCCCCTTTTTTTTTTTTTTTTTTTTTTTTTTTTGTCTAAAATCACTTTAGTGAATAGACATTAAATCAAAGACCCCACACCACACACACAAACACACACACACACAAACACACACACACACATACACACACACACACACACACACACACACACACACACACACACACACACACACACACACGCACACCATCTAGTATCACTCGGAGTGAAAAGACGTTAAATCAAAGAACGAACGAATGCACACACACACACACACACACACACACACACACACACACACACACACACACATATCCACCCCCCCCCACTCGCCCCCCACACACAACATCAAACACGCACGTTAGAGATCCATCCCTCAGTCATGTCGGTGTTTGGTGGTATACGGAAACGTGAAGACACCCATCATGTCCACCCACCGAAGATTGAGTATTCATAGACTGTGCAGCGACATTAACGCTTGAACAGTGTGGAGCAAACAGTGTGCGTACACACACTCACCTGAGAATGCCAACACAACATCGTTGGGAAGAAAGAAAGAAAGAAAGAAAGAAAGAAAGAAGGAAGAAGAAGAAGAAGAAGAAGGACAAAAAAGAACAAGAACAAGAACGACAAGAACAAGAAAGAAGAAGAAGAACAAGAACAAGAAAGAAGAAGAACAAGAAGAAGAGTGAGGAAAGAAGAAGAAGAACAACAACAACAGCAGCAGCAGCAGCAGCAGCAGCAGCAGCAGCAACAACAACAACAACTACAACAACAACAACAACAACAACAACAACAACAGCAACAACAACTACTACTACTACAACTACTACTACTGCTACAACGAATTCTCAGAGATGCTCCATAGATGTCTTGGTGGAAATATCAGATTAGCATTTATTTCGTAGAAAACGGCAGACTGTGCAGCAACAGATCGTCTACGCAGTGTGGGGAAACATCATGCATACATACAACCGAGAAAAAAAATCATTGATACAGTTCAGAAACAAATCCTTCTAATTTTCTTTCTCTTCTTTAGTTTTAAATTTCATTAATTCATTCAAATTTTCATTCATATATTCATGCAGAATTTCATTCAATTATTCATTCGTTCAGATTTTCATTCATTCATTTATTCGTTCTAATTTTTTATTAATTCATTCATATCTTCATTCATTCAGATTTTCATCCACTCATTCATTCATTCATCCATGTTGCTTTTAGCTTATCCGAGAAACGAAGCATTTCTTTCATTGACTGTCAAATGTGTCTCATCCAAACTGTACGTCGGGTAGACGAGCACAGCCCCAACAGACAGACAAACAAACCAAGAAAGAAAGGACCTCTCATGGGTGGGTTGTTCACTTTGAAGCGAGAGAAATTCATTCATTACCTTTAGTTGTGCGTAGTAGGCTGTGACATGTACACACTGTAAACCGTTATAAAGTAGGTCAGCTCTGTTTTCGGCCGTTTTCGACAGTAGTGCGTATGTGTGTGTGTGTGTGTGTGTGTGTGTGTGTGTGTGTGTGTGTGTGTGTGTGTGTGTGTGTGCGTGCGTGTGTGTGTGTGGGCGCGCGGGCGTGAGAGACTCTGACATTGTTTTATAAATTGGTAAGGCCATCGACCCATACCCACCTGTTTACTGCTATTTATTTAGATTCATTCATCCATGCATATATACACACATGCATACATACATGTGTACATTCGTTAATGCATATGTGCATAACGCAGCCATGTACACATTGGTACGTACATTCCTACATAATATAATATTCATATGCATACAAACTGCATGCCCATACACTTTAATGCATGTATACGAATACCCTTGCACGCACACATGCACATATCCACTCACACATCTTTCCTTCCGTCCATCCATCCATTCATTCATCCATACCCATAATTACACTAATTCATTCACTTATACACACTCAGGCAGATTGGAGTGTGGTTTAGAAAGAAAAAAATTGCATTCACAAGGCAACATCGAGCAATTGTGATTATGCCTGCCAGCCAGAGAGAGAGAGAGAGAGAGAGGTTGTAAAGCGTGGCATGCTTGTTTGGCTGCTAAACTTGTTTAATTTCACTTGAATGGCACAGAAAGAGCGCGCGCGCGCGTGTACGCACACACACACACATACACACGCACACGCACACATCACACACACACACACACATATATACACACACACACAGACACACACACAGACACTCACATACACACGTAACACACAGACACACACAGACACAGACACACACAGACACAGACACACACAGACACACACACACACACACACACACACACACACACACACACACACACACAGAGTTACAAAGCGGCTGCACGATTATGGTGGATGATACACTTCATTGTTTGGTTTGATGGTGGGAGTTGTAAAGGCAACGAGTGTTGAACTAGGCCTGGCAAACACTATGCGGGCCTAGCGTCTACCTCGTCTCCAGGGTCCTCACTGTTGACAATTTGCATTGTGTCGCGTGTAGGGATTCTTCCTTCCCCTGGCCCCCTCTCCCCTCCCTCGAGCCCGCCCCCATTCCACCACACACACACACACACACACACACAGACACTCACACACACACATACACACAAAACACACACACAACACACACACAAAACACACACACACAACACACACACACACATACACACACAGACACAGACACACAGACAGACACGACACACACACACACACACAGACATACACACACATACACACACACACTCACACACACACAGACACACAGACACACACACATGATTTTATTCATATCTGGCTCATTCGTACCAGTGTTTGCAGGCACAGTCGGCTCTCCCCCCCCCCCCCCCCTCTCGAGGGGATGCCGGGTTTTTTTTTCAGTATAAATAGTATCCCCACCTTCTGGAAATTCTGTGCTAGAAATTTTCCCTTTTTCTGTCACTCTCTTTGTTCGTTTCTTTCTCCTTTGCTTTCTGTCATTTTTTCCTATCAATTTCTGCCTTGTTGGTCCATTCACCTATGTATATGTTCGATAAAGTCTTACGTACTTTCTCTTAGGATTGGTAATTGGCTACACGAATTAAGTGCCTGCTCTAGGGAAATAGATATGCAGAAGCAATTTTATATTAGTTTAGGCCCGTTTTTTATGTTTTAGTGCACTTAGTTTTGTTTGAATTTGTATTCAGGATTTTTTTAAATCCCCTGTGCGATAAATTGGACAGAGTGGTGAACGCCGGGGGCGTCTCCTTAGATTATGAGCGTGAAGGCATTGATATGTGTACTTAATATTCTTTTCCTTTTTTCCCCCTGTTGACGTATTGTATATGTTGAAACGGTTACAGCCCTGATATAGCTGTATGCAGTCGGCTGGGCTTTAACCAAAACTAACAAAAGACAAAATATTTCTAACTTCTGGAAAGTCTGTGCTAGAAATTGTCTTCTCTCTATTCGTCTGTTTGTTTACGCTTTGTTCTTTTCTTTCTGTCTGTTTTTCCTTTCATTGTGTTTGTCTTATTGGTCCAGTCGTCTATAAGTTTTCAAGAAATCCTTGCATATTTTCCGCTGTCTTTTTCCTCTCCATAAAATCGGAGTAAACAGACTGGACATAGACATTATTGTACCTGCACAGTATGGGTCAGAACATCTCCCATAGGGATGCTGGGGTCTCTCAGTGTGTATCGTATCTCCTCCCCTCACCTTCTGGAAATTCTTTGCTAGAAATTTCCTCTTTTCTCTTATTGCCTTTGTTTCTGCCTTGCTCCTTTTTTTGTGTGTTTTCTTATCATTTTCTGCCTTGCTGGTATGTTCATCTGTAGGCTATGAGTTCCATAAAACCTTCCATGCTTTCAATAATAGATCTAATTGATCGTTGAGTACAAGTATCAAGTGCATTTTTAGCTCTAAGGAAATGTGCAGAACCAGTTTTAGGTAACTTAGGCCTTTTGTGTGTATGTTTTAAGAATGTGTTTATGCATATATATATATATATCGCCTCGTGATAAATCGGGCAGAATTGTCAACACCAGGGGCGTATCCTTAAGAGTATGTGCGCGAACGTTTTCTTTTCAAGGTCAGCGAAGTGTTGTGTGGGGTGTGTTTTGAGTTGATTGTAGCCCTGATATGGCTTTGCGCAGTCGGCAGGGTTTTAAACACTGATATTAATAATGGATACATGAATACACACATCCAAGCTTCACCAAACATGCCTCAGGTGGATACACTGATCATTTGAGACACGACAAAGCTGGAACGCAGAAAACGACACAGACTGTAACAGAAACACACAGACATACACACGTACGTACAGGCGAAGAGTGGCGTGGTTACTTCAATTAGTAGACTTCAGCTTTTGGTAGAGGAACTTGAGCGAAAGACCAGCTCGGTGGCTTCAGTCAGTCATTGGCAAGACGATCAGCATGAGCAGCATTGGGCCTCAGACAGCAGACAACAATCAAGTGGTCAGTCAGGCAGCCGGTGTGTTTTGTTGACACTCAAGACTTTGAACCGTGAAAAGCGAATTTCCTGTTTAGTGATGGCTGGTTGAACTTGTCAGTAAAAGTCATCCATGCCGAGAGACTGTTGCTCTGTACTACAATGTCTCTTCTGTTTATCCTGTGGAGTTTGGAGTCTTTTTCTCCTGATTTTTGTATATGGTGTTTGTTTCTGATCTTACGCTTGACAAAGGCCAGTTGGCCGAAAATTAGCGTCTGTCTTGTCTTGTATTCAGTACGCGTTCTTATTTTTGTTCGTGTTTTTTTTTCCTGGTTCCCGAGAGGAATAATGATTCAGCACATTCGGATAGTCCCATATACGCTCCACTCAAAACACCCAGGAGTGATCAGGCAGGCTCTTCAAGCCTGTGTGTAATACTGTACGTGTTTGCAGAATCGTGACAGTTACAGAATTTCTCGTTTGACATTGTTTTATGTAAACTGGATTGTCCCTGTAGTCTCGTGAAAGGCTGTTTTACTGTAAGAACGTCATTTAGATTGTGTTCTTTGTGCGAGTCTACTCAGCAAAATTGTTTCATTCATAAAGATTTCTGTCTGTAAAATTGCGTCTTATGTAAGAATATCTATCCCCGTACGGTTGTCCAGATTGTAAGAACATCTGCTCCACAAGACTGACAAGATTGTAAGAATATCTCCTCCATGAAATTGTCAAGGTTGGAAGAATATGTCCTCCGTAAGATTGTCAGTGTATAAGAATATCTCCTCCATAAGATTGTAAAGATTGTGAGACTGCATCCACCATAAAAATGTCACGATTGTAAGAGTATTCCTATGTATTATTATCAAGTTTGTAAGAAAATCTCCCATAAGAGTGTTAAGATTGTAAGAATATTTCCTCCTTAAGATGGTCAACATTGTAAAGATATCTACTCTGTACGATTGTCAAGATTGTAAGAATGTCTCCTCCATAAGATGTTCAAGATTGTTAGACTATAAACTTTGTCAAGATTATAAGAATATCTCTTCTGAGAGATTATTAAGATTGTAAGAATATCTCTTCTACAACATTGTCAGATTGTGAGAATGTCTTCTCCATAAGATTGTCAAGATTGTAAGAATATCAACCCCATAAATTGTCGAGATTGTAAGAATGTCTCTCTCACGTGATTGTCAAGATTGTAAGAATACCTGTAAGATTGTTTAGATTGTAAGAATATCTCCGTTATAAGATTGTCTAGATTTTAGAAAATCTGCTCCATAGGATTGTCAAAATTGTAAGAATTTCTCCTCCGTAAGATTGTCCAGATTATAAGAATATCTCTTCCGCAAAGATTGCCTCTCTAATATTGCTTTTCTTTTAAGATTGCCTCTCCTTTGTAAGATTTTCTTTCCTATGTAAAACTGTCTTTGCTCTGTAACATTGCCTCCTTTGTAAGGAGACTCTCCTTTACAAGATTTCTCTTCATTCTTTTTGTGGATGAATTTACATTGTATGCAACTGGAAGAATATGTGCAGGCATTCAGCGGAGGCTCCAGGTCTGCATAGAAATATCCGACAGTGGGCAGAGATAAACGTCCCTGATTTTTCCGGAACCAGAACATAAGGTATTCACTTTCATAACCGACAATTTTTTGCTGACACAGAAATCCATTTGTGAAAGTCCATCATTTCAGTTGTAAAAGAAGATAAACTTTCTGGGAATCGTTTTTGATCAAAAATTGAATTTCTTTAGTCGTATCCACATCTTAAAAATGTCATGCGAAAGCTGTGAACATTCTTCGAGTTGTAGCTCACACAGACTGGGGTGCCGACAAGAAAACACTGCTTCGCCTTTACAGAGCTTTAATTCGCTCAAAAATTGGACTATGGCTGCATTGTGCACGGCTCTTCAAGACCCACCTACCCAAGAAATACTTGATCCAATGACTGTCTGGGGCTCCGCTTCAGTCTGGAACTTTTCCAAATCCGCCCCGACCTTAAACAGATTCTCCAATCTGTTCCTGGGAGATCTTAGGTAGGAGACAGTGTTATGTAGATAATGCACAGGTCGCATATCCTACACTCATTCATACCTTTTAAAAAATGAAGAATCACGATGGTGTATACCATGTGACGAACCACTGAGCTTCAGACACCTTCTTGCTGAATGCTTGGATTTGCATGATCTGTGAGACATAAGCACTTCACAGCGGACTCCTTAAAGAACCTTTTCAGAGATGTTCCTCCGGATGCAATTTTCACGGTTTTACAAGAGCTCAATAGATTTCATCTTATATGATTGTACGTATGGGAAAGATTGTTGATTGGATTTTAGACTTGAAAGAATAACTGTAAGCTTGTATTTTTTTTATAACTGTAAGCTTGTATTTTTTTTATAACTGTAAGCTTGTATTTTTTTTATAACTGTAAGCTTGTATTTTTTTTATAACTGTAAGCTTGTATTTTTTTTCTTAACTGTTGTCGTTTTAATTAAATTTGGACTTGTTTTTAACGTGTTGTTAGCCCGGATGTGGCTTTACTAGTCAGTATATAAGTTATAAGCAGTATAAACTTGAACAAACGTATGTAAAGACACACTGACAAGACGATTGGAACAACAGATACACAAGAACCGTTTCCAAATCCGTCCAGACCCTAGACAGTTCCTTTCATCTGTTTTTGGGAACTGCCAGCAAGAGACAGTGTCAGTAGGTTACACACGGGTCACACATTCTACACTCACACGTATCTTAAAATCAAACAAACAAACAAACAAACAACAAACAACAAACAAACAAACAAACAAACAACAACGACAACAACAACAAAACCTGATGCATATCGTGTGATGAGCCACTCAACATCAAGCTCCGCCTTATTGCTTCTTACTGATTGCTGAGACATGCACGACCTAAGACATAACCACTATGCAGCAGACTCCTAAAGAACTTCTTCATTTTCCTCCAGACATGTCTCTTTTTTTTTTATCTTTTTTTTTATCATCATCATCATCATCAGGTGCCCTGCCGCATGGCGTTGGTGATCATGGACTTCCATCTGCCTCTATCTCTCGTTGCCCATAGCATCTCCCCCACCCTCCTCGTCCCCAGCCACTCTGCAAGTCCGTCCAGCATTTTCTCCCTGGGTCTACCTGGTGCTCTCTTTCCTCCAGCTTTCCCGTTGTGAACAGGTGCTCCAAATGCCCCTTCCTCATAAAATGGCCTATAAATGTTGCCTGTCTTTTCCTAATCTTCCTTATGAGTGATCTACTTGTGTCTGCCTCCATCAAGACTGTCTCGTTTGTTTTCTTTGCTGTCCATTTAACTTTCAACATTCTTCTTAGAAACCACATCTCGGCTGCCTCAATCTTGTTCTGGCTTTGCTTTTTGACTGTCCACGCCTCACATCCGTATAACAGTATTGGTTCTATATAACATTCAAGAACTCTCTTCCTGATGTTAATTGATAGGCATTTGTTGGTAAGAATGCTTGTCTTCTTCTTGAATGCTGTTTTGGCTTGGCCAATTCTGCCGGCTATTTCTGATGCGCATCTGCCGTCTGATGAAATGATCGTTCCCAGGTATTTAAATTTATCAACCTGTGTCAGGGTTGTGCCATTTGCTGTTATTTTGCATAAGGGGATTTCGTGTATTTTACTGATCACCATGACTTCAGTCTTCCTGCTGTTTAGTTCCAGCCCCTCACCTTTGCTTTCTATTTCTAGTATATTCACAAGGTTTTGTAGGTCCCTTTCATTTTTTGCAATTAGCACGGTGTCATCTGCGTATCGAATGTTGTTTATCATTTTCCCTCCAACCTTTAATCCAGGGTCTTCTTCTAGGTTTCTCATGATGTTTTCGCTGCAAAGTAAAAACAGATCTGGTGACAAAACACAACCCTGTCTGACTCCTCTTTTAATGTTTTGGAAAGAGCTTACATTGTTTTCTATTCTCATTGCAACTGTTTCTGATTATTCGTAGATCTTTTCCATCAACATTGAGTCTCTCCAGTTGGTTGATCAATTCATTATGTCTTACCCGATCGAAAGCCTTGGTGTAGTCAACAAAGCATAAATACAAATCCTTATTCATCTCAATTGACGTCTCTATGATAGTTCTTAGGATGTATTTTTTTTTATACAAGAGATAAATGAATTGATCTTCCTCCAGACATGTCTCTTTTTTGTTTCGTTTTTATACAAGTAATCAATACATTTATCTTCCTCCAGACATGTCTCCTTTTTCTTTTTTTTTTTTAATACAAGAGATAAAATTTTTATCTAAATGATCTACGTAGCGGAAAGATATTTTCAATTCAATCTTTTGACTCCCGCATTCTGTCCATCAGCATCCTGCATTGTCAACCATGCCAGCAAAGCAAAAACTTGACTTTCCTGCAGGAAGCTGGTGGATAGGGTGAGGAAGTCAAAGGGTTAAGTTTTTGCAGTTGGTGGACATGGTGCAGGAGTCAGAGGTTAAATACGTTTTAGACTTCAAAGGTTAATCAGGTGCTTGGTTTTTATATGCTGACCTTTTAATTAGACGTGGGTTGTTTTCAGCTTAATGTTAGTCCTTGTATCGCGTTGGAAGTCGGCTGGGCTATAAAACAAATGAACTGAACTGTAAGACTGGTATTTACAGTAAAGAAATAAATTCCATCTTATACGATTATATGGTATTTACAATAGAGCAATGGATTCCATCTTATATGATTAAATGGTATTTACAATAGAGCAATAGATTCCATCTGATATGATTAAATGGTATTTACAATAGAGCAATAGATTCCATCCGATATGATTAAATGGTATTTACAATAGAGCAATAGATTCCATCCGATATGATTAAATGGTATTTACAATAGAGCAATAGATTCCATCCGATATGATTAAATGGTATTTACAATAGAGCAATAGATTCCATCCGATATGATTAAATGGTATTTACAATAGAGCAATAGATTCCATCCGATATAATCATACGTATGGGAAAGATTTAAAAAAAATTAATCTAGATTTTTGAAGGGGTAATCATGTGCTCAATTTAAAAAAACTTTTTGAACAACAAATTTGGACGTGTTTTTAACGTGGTGTTAACCCTGATGTGGCTCTAATGGTCGGCTGGTTACAAAGACTATGAACTTGAATTTGAATCTTTCCCGTGTCTTCTTTTTGGCGTCCAGTTTCTGGATGTTGTTGTCCTGCTCTCTTCAGATGATGTGTCCACGCTTATCTCCATCGTCTTTTACTGTTTAGTGATGATGATTTATATGATTGCACTGGACGAGTAGTAGTCGATTGGAGATGATGGGCCTGAAGGTTTGTGTTATTGAGACTCCCAGCTGTAAAGTTGATATCCCGCAAGGGCAGTACACATCGTCCTCCCCACACCCTGAGCCATAACGTTGAATGGGAAATAATACAGAATTGTCTGTTAATGTCATCATCATCATCATCGTGTGCCCTGCCGCATGGCGTTGGCGATCATAGGCCCTCCTGACGAATCTGTATCCATTGTCGCTGCAAGTACATCTCCCACCCTGTCTGTCTTCAGCCACTCTACAAGTCCGTCCGATATTTTCTCCCAGCGTCTGCCTGGTGCTCTCTTTCCCTCCACCTTTCCTGTTGTGACTAAGTGCTCTAATTTGTCTTGACTCATAAAATGTGCTATGGATGTCGGTTGCCATTTCCTAATCTTCTTATTAATGTTCTTTCTGTCTTTTGGTGTGCTCGTTTTAAACTTACTTATGGAGACTTCTCCGTGGGGATGTCGGGGACTCGTTCAGTATAAATTATATCCCCACCATCTGGAAATTATGTGCTAGAAATTTCCTCTTTTCTGTCTCCCTCTTTGTTTCTGCCTTGTTCCTTTGCTTTCTGTTATTTCTACCTATCATTTTCTGCCTTAATGGTCCATTCACCTGTATGTGTTCGATAACGACTTACGTACTTTTTCTTAGGATTGATAATTGGGTACGTGTTTTAAGTGCATTTTTGGCTCTTCGGAGGTGAGATATGCAGAAGCACTTTCAGGTAATTTATGCCTGTTTTTAGATATGTTTTGGTGTCCTTAGGTATGTTAATGTTTGTATTCAGGTATGTTTTTTAAATCCCCCGTACGATAAATTGGACGGAGTGGTCAACGCCAGGGGCATGCCCTTAGATTATATGCGCGAATGTATTGATATGTGTACTTAATTTTCTTTTTTTTTTCTGAATTCTTTTTATATTTTGAAGCAGTTATAGCCCTGATATGGCTCTGCACAGTCGGCTGGGCTTTAAACAACAGTAACAATGACAACAATAGTTATGGAGATGAAGCTGAGGGTCTGCAGCTACACAGGAGGTCTGGCGAAGAATTACGTTAAGGTTGTAGAGTGTGTCTATCACTCCATCTATCCAGCACCACTGTGATGCTCCTCTGCCTTTGACGCCGGAACAGCTGGCCGGTTGACTAGCATTCTGGTCAGGTGGCCAAACCACTTGATCGCCACATTTGGTATTCGACTCAGTGAACAGACTGACTGCCTTACCAAGAGTGCCACAACGGAAATGATGTCTAAATGTTTCATCCCTTGCACAGATCTAAAATCCAAAGTACTAGCTTGTGTGGAACATCTCTAACAGGAGGACTCGAACAACTAGACAGACAACAAACTTTTCCAAATCCACCTCGACCGTAAACAGATTTTTTTCCACTTGTCATTGGGAACAGCAGAAAAGAGACGTTGTTTCATTGCAGGTTACACACAGGTCACACTCAACACTCATAACTTTTAACGCGTATACCGTGTGAAGAGCCACTTAGCATCAAACACTTTATTGAATTCTGAGACATGCACGATGTGAGACATAACCCTTATACCGCAGGCTCCTCAAAGAACCTCTTCAGAGATGTTCCTCCACGTGCAATTTTCAAGTTTTTATAAGAGATCAGTAGATTTCATCTTATATAGTTATTTGTATGAGAAGATTTTTTAAAGCGTATAGACTTGAAAAGATTACTGTTCTTTTTTTAATTTTTTATTAAACTTGCAGTTGTTTAAATTGATGTGTTAGCCCTGATGTGGCTGGGCTTATGATATATGCAATATGAACTTGAATTGCTTGATCCGCTGTTGTGTGTTGTACAGGTTGAAAGGTACAGTTAACCATCTTTTAGATCTCTTCGTTTTTAAACGTGGCGTTGATCATATTTAAGCACTGTGTATTTATTAAATGTTGTCATTATTTTCTTCATGTCTCTTCTAGTCTCGATTGTTGCCCTTCTGAAAGTTCTCACAGCTTGTGATCTTTCTATGAATGGTTTTGTTTGAAGTCCAGGTTTGACACTGGTAAGTCAGTGTAGGTACAAAGATTATATTGATAAGCCTGGCTTTTGTTTCCAGGAAGACAGTTTGATGTTTTAGGGGTGAAAGTTGGTACTTCACGTCATTTGCTTTTAAAAAAATTTTTTTTTTTACTTTGGTCTCGATCGTCTCCTTGTCCATTTTTCCATCTTCGGTAAACTAAAATCCCGAACAGTTGGCCTTTGTTAGGCGTATACAAAAGACCGAGCAAAGAGTAAATGCATAAAAAAATATTAGACAACCTGCCAAACGTGACCTTGGACATATCTAAGCGCTGTGTGTTTATTGAATGTTGTCTTTTTTTGTATCTCAACACCACGTTTGGAAAGTTGTCTCCTCTGTTGTGTGTGTGTGTGTGTGTGTGTGTGTGTGTGTGTGTGTGTGTGTGTGTGTGTGTGTGTGTGTGTGTGTGTGTGTGTGTGTGTTTATCCTTTGTTGTCTTTTTTTTTTTATCTCGCTCAACGCCACGTTTGGAAAACTTTTTTTTCCTGAGTGTTCTGCATTTCTTCTTTGTTGTCTTCTGCGCCTGTCCTGATTTTTTTTCATGTTGATTACGAATTCTCATTTCTGATTCATATGTACACATACATACACACACACACACACACACACACACACACACACACACACACACACACACACACACACACACACACACACACACACACACACACACACACAATATATATATATATATATATAATTGTGTATATATACATATATGTATTCTTTTATACATACATATATCATCATCATCATCATCAGGTGCCCTGCCGCATGGTGTTGGCGACCATGGACTTCCAACCATCTCTATCTCTCGTTGCCCCCAGCATCTCCCCCATACTCTTCATCCCCAGCCACTCTGCAAGTCTGTCCAGCATTCTCTCTCTGGGTCTACCTAGTGCTCTCTTTCCCTCCAGCTTTCCCGTTGTGACCAGGTGCTCCAAATCCCCCTCCCTCATAAAATGGCCTATAAATGTTGCTTGTCTTTTCCTAATCTTCCTTATGAGTGATCTACTTGTGTCTGCAACATACACATATATATATATATATATATATATATATATATATATATATATATATATATATATAGTAAATAAACCAAAGAAACAAGATAACAAACTAGAGTTTTGAGCCCAGTACTTCGGCCAGTGGCCTTCCTCAGGGGACTTTATTCAGGAATGAACACACACATCAAACATTTTTGAATGAAAACTGTTCACAGAGTAATCCAATTTTTTTTCTTTTCAACAACGCGAGACGCCTGCCCATTCCCCTCTCCCCCACCCCAATCCCAACGCCGAACACCAAATCTCATTCCTCCACCCCAGCGTGCTCCACCCACATGAACACAACCGCACGCACTCGCACGCACACATATACAACATTAAACAAACACAAACACTCATTTATATGCACACCCGCACACACGCGCGTACGTACAAAAATGGTACACGCACACATACGTACAAACACACACACGCACACACACACACACACACACACAAACTACACTACTTTAAATTCGAACAGCTACGAAACAAACAAACCTACACATCACTATCATATATATACATAGTCTGGTTCCTAT
>CM060314.1:40588804-40611304 GCA_030674185.1 Monoplex corrugatus | reverse complement strand
TTTGATTTCAGTTTTCCTTTAAACTACAGCTAAAAAGCGTCACCCCAGTATACACCAAGCTTTCCTTTTCTTCTTTTAATCGCAGCTTTCTTTTAAGCTACAGCAGAAACATCTGCTGCGTATGCACTAAGCATTCTTTTAATTGCAGCTTCCCGTTAAACTGCAGGCAAAAGGCAAAACAAAGCAAAGCAAAGCAATGCAAAGCAAAGCAACAACAACAAAAAACCCCAAAGCAAAGCAATGCAAAGTAAGAACAACAACAACAACAACAAACAAAGCAAAGCAATGCAAAGCAAAGCAACAACAACAACAACAACAACAACAACAACAACACAACAAACAAAGCAAAGCAATGCAAAGCAAGCAAAGCAAAGCAAAGCAATAGCAACAAAAAACAAAGCAAAGCAACAACAACAACAAAAAACAAAGCAAAGCAAGGCAATGCAAAGCAACAACAACAACAACAACAACAAAACAAAGCAAAGCAATGCAAAGTAAAGCAACAACAACAACAAAAAACAAAGCAAAGCAAGCAATGCAAAGCAGCAGCAACAACAACAACAACAACAAACAAAGCAAGGCAATGCAAGCAGCAAACAACAACAACAACAACAAAACAAAGCAAGCAATGCAAAGCAAGCAACAACAACAACAACAACAAAACAAAGCAAGGCAATGCAAAGCAGCAGCAACAACAACAACAACAACAAAACAAAGCAAGGCAATGCAAAGCAGCAGCAACAACAACAAAAAACAAAGCAAGGCAATGCAAAGCAGCACAAAAACAACAAAACAAAAAACAAGCAAAGCAACAACAAAACAAAAACAAACAAAGCAAGCAAAGCAAAGCAAAACAACAAAGCAAGCAAACAAAACTAACAAAACAATCAAAACAAAAGCACCACAAAAAAAAATCCAACAATCCAGTGTATACTAAGGTTTCCTTTCTTTCTCTTTTAATTGTACGTTTGCTTTAACCCTTTGACTCCCGCACCCTGTCCACCAGCATCCTGCATTGCCAGCCACGCCAGCAAAGCAGAAACGTAATCCTTTGACTCCCTCACCCTATCCACCAACCTTCTACAGGAAGCTGGTGGATAGGGTGAGGGAGTGAAAGAGTTAAGTTTTCGCAGTGGATAGGGTGCAGGAGTCAAAGGGTTAAATTGCCGCAAAGAGTTAATAGGGCGAGTCTTTGACTGACTGACTGACTCTCTTCCCATCCACCTCTGCTGATACATGGAATACAACCTGGCCAGTGTTACTTCTGACGTCATTCACAGGTGTTTTTCCCTTGTGTGTGTGTGTGTGTGTGTGTTGTGTGTGTTGTGTGTGTGTGTGTTGTGTGTGTCTGTTGTGTGTCTGTGTGTGGCGTTTTGTGTGTTGTGGTAGTGGCGTTTGTGTGTGAGTGTGCGTGTGTGTGTGTTGTGTGTGTTTTGCATGTTTGTGTTTGTATGTGTGCGCGTGCGTTTGTGTGTGTGTATGTGTGCGCGCGTGCGTTTTGTGTGTGTGTTTTTATGTGTGTGTGTGTGTGTGTGTGTGTTGTGTGTGTGTGTGTGTGTGTGTACTGCGCGCCGCGCGCGTGCTATAGAATCATCGAGTCTTCAAGATCATTAATGTATGGCAGATTTCGACAGAGCACATATGGAACCTTTTCGAGCGTGATGACTCGGGTTTGGAGGGAATCCAGTTTTAGTTGCCAGTGGTAATGAAGAAATGGGTGTGAAGGTGATTCAAGCCACAGGCACTCCGTTTTGTCAGGACGGTGCCAGACTGAACTTGTGGAAAACATGGAGAATGGAGGGAAGAGAGAGAGAGAGAGAGAGAGAGTGGTGTGAGAGAGGTAGTGAGTTAAGATAGAGAGAGAGAGAGAGAGAGGAGATGTGTGTGTGTGTGGGTGAGGGGTGTGGTGTGAGTGGGTGGTGAGAGTGAGTGTGTGTGTGTGTGTGCGTTTGAGAGAGAGAGGGGAGAGAGAGAGAGAGGAGAGGATGGGTGACTGAGTGAGTGAGTGAGTGTGTGTGTGTATGAGATAGGAAGAGAGAGAGAGAGAGAGAGAGAGAGAGAGAAAGTGTGTGTGTGTGTGTGTGTGTGTGTGTGTGTGTGTGTGTGTGTGTGTGTGAGAGAGAGAGAGAGAGAGAGAGAGAGAGAGAGAGAGAGAGAGAGAGAGAGAGAGAGAGAGAGAGAGAGAGAGAGAGAGAGAGAGAGAGAGAGTATTGAAAACCGACTCAGGATGGTGCTGTCTTTCCCATCAGAATCTCCGAACGACTTTTCCGTTAATACAACAAACAAACAAACAAACAAACAAACAAACAAACAAACAAACAAACAAACAAACAAACAATAACAACAACACAACAAAACATTAGAAGAGAATGAAATGAACGACGAAGAGTGAATAATTTGCTACTGGTATTGTAGTTTATGCTAAGCATTGGATGTCCAATGTCTTAAACGAGAAAACCTTCACGCGGTTACTAAGAGCATGTTGTGGTATGTACGGTAAGTTAGATAAGAGCAGTAAGCTACAACTGATTTCAAACACAACACTATCAGAAACAGTTCATTAAGAGCTTCTTATAAACTTACGGACCGGTACAGTGTTATAGGATTGCATGCTCATTATCACCGTACAGAGGAAGAAAGATAATAGCTTTTTGAAGGTTGGATTGTGTTCAAGAATGATGCGTTGCACTCAGACTGTCTCATATTCGTTCCTCTGTGCTGGCAGAGGTCTGGTAGACGCTTTATACCCGTACAAAACAATCAGTGTGTCACTTTGTGGTTAAAGGGCTTGCCTAACCCTTTGATTCCCGTACCCTATCCACCAAACGCAAAAACTTAACCCTTTGACTTCCCCACTCTTCTCTACAGCTGCAAAAACTTAACCCTTTGACTTCCTCACTCTGTCCACCTACAGAGACTTAGTCCTTTGATTCCTCACCCTATTCATAAGCTTCCTGGTGAGGCTTTCATTGATGACGATGTAGGATACTAGTGGATAGGGCGAGGGAATCCAAGGGTTAATCAGTGTGTGGCCTTGTGGTTAACTCATCTGCCTAACCCTTTGACTCCCGCACCTTATCCACCAACCACAAAAACTTAACCCTTTGATTCCTTCACCCTATCCACCAGCTTCCTGCAAAACTTAGCCCCCTTTGATTCCCTCCCCAATCCACCAGCTTCCTACAGGAAGCTGGTAGATAGGGTGAGAGAATCAAAGGTTAAGTTTCGGCTTTCTAGCATGGTTGGCAATGCAGGATGCTGGTGGACAGGGTGAGGGAGTGAAAGGGTTAAGAAGCGAGAAACCAGCCAGAGTTAGAATGACGGATCAGACAGCTTTTCCTGTCCCCCCTCAATTAGATCTTAAGTGGTGGTTTAGGTGCTGGCTTTTGGGATGAGATGACAGAGCGAGGTCTTGTGTGCAGCCTACGCTCAGCGCACGTTAAAGATCCCATGATAGCAAGCAGTTGTCCCTCGCAAAATGTTGTGGCAAAATCCACAGAACATTCAGAGAAAAGGGTGGCACTGCGCTGTGGCGAATCGCTCTCCGAGAGACAGCAGTCCAAATTTTACATGGTAGATCCTTTATGACAAAAACGAAAAAAACAAAACAAAACAAAAAACCCACCAAAAACACAACAAAACAAACCAAACCAAAAAAATACAGAACAAAACAAATGAAACAAACAAACCAACAGACATCCCCCCAAAAACAACAACAACAACAACAACAACAACAACAACAACAACAACAAAACCGGAAAACGAAAAAGAAACACACACACACAAACAACAACAACAACAACAACAACAACAACAAACCAACCCAGGGGAAGGGGGAGGGAGGGAGGGGGCGGGGAGAGTCGAGTGCATGAACGAGGATTTGAACGGAGTGTGTTTTAAAGATAAGGTGAGGTGGGATTTGAACCAAAACACCAACACCATAGTGATGACTGGGCAATGAACAGGTCAGTTTGTTGTGCATTGATATTGCACTCTGTGTCATTAGAACTTGAATCGACTGTTGTATCAGATTTGTGTCCTAATTTGGAGTAACGAAGAAGTTTGTATTGGATTGTATGGTATTGTATTTACACGTGTGTCGAAGACGTGTATTCATTTATGATTACTTTGCTTTTTGTTTGTTTGTCGTTGTCCTGTGTGACCGAAGGTTCCGGAAAGTTGTTTGTATTTTGTTGTTTTGTCATTGTCTGTTGTTAGTACTTCACCCTTTGTCTCCCGCACCCTGTCCACCTGCATCCAGCATTGTCAGCCATGCCAGCAAAGCAAAAACTTAACCCTTTGACTCCCGCACTCTGTCCACCTGCATCCAGCATTGTCAGCCATGCCAGCAAAGCAAAAACTTAACCCTTTGACTCCCGCACTCTGTCCACCTGCATCGGCATTGTCAGCCATGCCAGCAAAGCAAAAACTTAACCCTTTGACTCGCTCACCTGTCCACCAGATTCCCGCAGGAAGCTGGGGAGTAGGATGAGGGAGTCAAAGGGTTAAGTTTTGCAGTTGGTGGATGGAGTGCGGGAGTCAAAAGGTTAACTGTGTTACTGTACAGTGGAACAAGGTTACTGAACTCTTTGCCATATATGAAATTATTGCAATTGTAATAATAATAAATAGTGATAATAATAATAGTGATAATAAAAACGATAATAATAATAATGATAATAATAACAACAACAACAATAATAATATAATGATGATGATATAATAAATGATATTAATAATAATAATAATTGTTATCGTTACTGCTATTACTACATCTAGTATTAACATATTTGTTATTATCATACTCAAAAAAATTGCAACAAGCGTGCTTTAGACACAGACTGTTTGCCATATGTAGTCATATTCGTTTCTTCATTGTCACAATGGATTTACCATGTGAAACTTGGGTTGCTCTCCTCGTTGAGAGCGCGTCGCCGCAATGCAGCGCCACCCATTTAAAGAAAATTACCAAGACTTTAGAAAGGCTTAAAGACTAATTGGCCTCCAAGGGGAAGGACTTGGGGAAACGAACATATCTGTCCAACGTTTCATACCAGGGTAGCGGGGCGAATGCCTGCTCTTCCCGATTTTCAATTGCCATAGGATCTTCAGCTTACGCAGGCCAGAAAGCACACGGGTCCAAATCATTTTTCGTCGCCTTCCGAAAGACTAGCCGTACAGTTCAATTTTCCGATCAAACTAAGGGGAATAGTCGAGGCTTCAACGGGAAACGAACCAAGGAACATCGAGTTTAGTTATAGGCAGATGAACGTCTGAACCGTTCTGCCACTCTTCTCGTTTACATGCAGTTATTATGATTAATAATAATAATGATTACAATATTTATGTAGCGCAAAATCTTGATATAAATCAAATCTAAGCGCTGAACATACACATGCGCACGCATGCACACACAGCACACACACACACACATACACATGGCTATAAATGGGGAAAAAGAAGAAAAGCAATGGAAAATTATAGAAAACATATATGTACAAATATAAATTTCAATGTGATTCCACACCGAGTGGAGAGACAGGCTGCAGTGGGGGTTGAGTGAGGTCAGGATTATTCTTATTATCATAATTTTCATCACTGCATTATAGTCATCGGAGCCAGCCTGGCCGTCCCCTTGGCACGTCAGTTTCCGTGTCGAATAATGCATGATCCCCTGCACCACACCACCAGTGGCAGGAATCTACAGTGTTATGGAAACTTACGGTGCAAGGCAAGGAAGGACATACCACTGGTGGGTGGATGCCAGCAACGGTTATGTCAGAGCGCCAAATTCCCCAAAGTGTGAATTCGCCACACACTCACACGCACATACACACACATACGCACTGCCCAAACACATACGCGCACGCGCGCGCACACACACAAACACACACGCACGCACACACACACACACACACGCACACACACACAACACACAACCACAGACACACATACACACAGCCCCCCCCCCCACACACAGAGCCCTCCCTACACACACACACATACAGAGCCCTCCCCCATACACACACACACACGCGCGCGCACACACATATGCACAAACACATACTCGCGCGCACACACACACACACACACCACAACCACACACAACACGCACAAACACATACGCACATACACAAACACATACAGCTCACGTACGCACACATGCGCGCGCGCACACACACACGCACATGCACACAATTGTCGTAAAGTCCATATTGTATGATTGACTTAATTTAAAGAAATAACGAACTAACGAACACACGCACACACGCATAACCGTACACTCGCACACTCAAATGCAGGCACACAACTGCACGCACGTGCGCGAACAGACACACATACATAAGTTGTCGAAGAACACATATATGATTAGACGTTAAAAGAAAAAAACTAACGAACACACGCATACGCATAACACAACACAACCCCCTGCGCACGCACATTGTCAAAACGCACATACGTTTAGACGTAAACAAAAAACAAAAAAACAAAAAAAAAAGAATAAAATAACGATCTAACGAACACACGCATGGACACACACACACGAATACGTGCATACTCACATACAGTTGTCTAAAAACACATGTGATTAGACGTTAACAGAAATAACGAACTACCGAACACGCGCGCACACACACACGCGCACACAAGCGCGCACACACATACACATACAACACACACACAAAGGGCGCGTACACACAGGTCTAAAAGCACACAGGTGATTAAACTTTAAAGGAAATACCGAACTAACAAACACGTGCACACGCACAGACAGATAGACAGACAGACAGACAGACAGACAGACACACACACACACACAACACACACACACACACACACACACACACACACACACACACACACACACACACACACACACACTCTACACAAGCCCTTCTTGCTCACACCACCAACGCTGACACCACCGCCTGTAACAGTTGGCTGCGGCTTTGATCCGCCCGCGAAGATGTGCAGCAGTAACAAACAACAGCAGTAACAACAACAACAACAGCAACAGCAGTGGTTGATGCCAGAGTAAAGAATGCGGTTAGGTGCGTGTCATTGAAGAACACGTCACACACAGGCACAATTTGTACCCCCGCCAGATCTTGCTTCGGAGTTATTTTTCTTTTGCTTCGGAGTTATTTTTCTTTTGTATATATCGTTAGCAGGGAGGGTGTGCCTAGTGACAGAGGAGTTGATGCCCGAAGCGTACCCTTTGTAGATCTTCCCCTGGCATTATTTTATCTTCAATGTTTTGTCTGGCTACTGGGTCACAGAGACATTGGTGATACATCAGAACTTATACTTTCTCAGTATCTCGCCCTGGCAATATTTTTTTTCCCTTTTCGCTGTGTTTGTCGTTACAAGAAAGAGCTTGGGCCTTGCCCATCGAGTCACAGTTGTAAATCCTAAATGAATGAATACCCTTCTCTGTCTCTCTGTCTGTCTCTGTCTGTCTGTCTGTCTGTCTGTCTTCTCTCTCTCTCTTGCGCGTGTACATACGTACGTGCGTGCGGAACGCATGTACAGTGTACTGTTGTTGTTGTTTTGTCTTGGTTGTAAAGTGTTCGTTTATTTTTTTACTTTTTTTTTTTATATAAGAGATCAGTGTATTTCGTTTTATCTGATCATACTACGTACGGGAAAGATTTTTAAAATGCATTTTAGACTTGTAAAGCTCATCAGGTGTTTGGTTTTAAACTTTTGTCTCCTTAATCAAACTTGAGTTATTTTGTATTGTTTGGTGTTACCCATGGTATTGCTTTAGTGGTGGGTTGGGCTATAAACAACATGAAAATGAAGGTGTTAGTCGTAATAGGAGAAAGTGTTCAAGAAGTGCTGTTTTTGTGAAAAGAAAATGGCTTCCAGGACCAGGTATAAAAAGTGTAGATAATCGTCGTAGCGCCAAGAGAGAAAAGAGGGAAAGAAGATTGTTTCCATTGCGAAGGTGAGAATAAACAACGAGACAAAAAAAAAAAAAGAAAAAAAAAAGAGGAACGAAAGAAAGACGAAGCAGACCGTTCAATATACATTGTCTGATCTAAAACGCAAGACGAAAAAAAACAACCCCAACCCCCCCCCCCCCCAAAAAAAAAAAACTTTTGGAAGGGAGACAAGACAAGGAGACAAGCCTCGTTTCTCCATCTCTCTGTCTGCTGTTGTTTGTTTTACGATCGGCTCAAAATGGCCAGCTCTTTATTATTTCTGCCCAGCATTGACGTCATCGAGACGGTTGATAGCGTGCCAGAACCGGGTGAATCTTTCAGGTATGCGTGCACGTCTGTAGACAAGGTGTGGCCTTATACCATGTAGTCTGATGAAATCGATCTCTGCAGGCCCTGGCTCGGGAACCATGGACTCCGGGGGTGTTTTTATACGTCTTGAGTTCGCTCCCAGTGTGCCAGCTAAATGCTGAGACAATCTTTTCATTGTGAGTCGGTTAATGTTATGCCATCGCACCCCCCCCATTTCTTGGGATGCCGGGGGTTCTATCAATATGAATAGTATCCCCACCTTCTGGAAATTCTGTGCTAGAAATTACCTCTTTTCTGTCACACTCGTTGTTTCTGCCTTGTTCCTTTGCTTTCTGTCATTTCTTCCTATCATTTTTCTGCCTTGCTGGCCCATTTACCTGTCTGTGTTCGATGAAGTCTTACGTACTTTCTGTTAGAATTGATAATTGGGCACATGTGCATCAAGTGCATTTTTGGCTCTAGAGAGTTGAGATATGCGGAAGTAATTTTAGGTAACTTAGTCACGTTTTTACATATGTTTTAGTGTTCTTAGTTACCAGAGTTGGATGTGATGCGTCTAGTGTGTCAGCTAGTGACTAGTGACTGCGTGCTTGTCACCTCTCACTTTCACAGCCTACACTTCTGGCTAGCACTGCTGCTTGCAGCTATGCGAAAAGAAGAGCAGAGGGCGTAAGTCTCTTCCTGTCAGTACATATCCTCTCCATCAGCAAGCCCTACGTTGTGCCTCTTCGTGGCGACAGGCGGTAACTGAGCACCTCGCGGACTCAGGCTAAATCTCGTGGGACTCGGAGGAGGTCTGGCCCCCAGACGTGCGGCATGCATGCCCACCGGCGTGTGGATATGCCTTGGTGCCCACGAACCAGATCCCCAAGCTATGGGTAAATAGCTCCACTGCCTTGTGGACATCTCGGGAGAGAGTAAGGCTAAGGGAGTTAACCCTGAAAAAAAAAACCGATGGAAGGCAAGGGGAAACCACCATGGTAGTTTTCCCCAGGACAACATGGACAAAAGAAAGATGAAGAATGAAGTTAACGACGTTAATAGGTGATCCTGTGGAGCACCTTCGTCCGGTAGGGACTGTCATGCGGTGCAGGTGACACCAGACTGTCAGCCAGCTACTGCGACCAAAATTAAACCAATTCAAACTTAGAAACACCAAAATAGCAACATGGAACATCAGAACACTGCTGCAGAAGGGCAAATTAGACAACATCAAAATGGAGATGGAAAGGCTTAACATCAGTATTTTAGGACTAGGGGAAGTGAGATGGGCAGGCATGATAACATCAGGAGAATACACAGTGATATACTCTGGTGGTAATTCACATGAAAGAGGAGTAGGCATCATAATAGACAAAGACAAATCAAAAGCAGTTAAGGGATACTGGGCTGTGTCTAACAGATTTTTGCTGGTCAAATTGGGAGGCAAACCATTTGATATCAACATCATACAGGTGTACGCACCAACATCCACAAGTACTCAGGAAGACATCGACAACTTCTACGAAGTTTTAGAGATGGCCAAGGTCCAGTGTAAATCACAAGAAGTTACAGTCATAATGGGAGATTTTAATGCTAAAGTGGGACAGGACAGGGTGGAGGATATAGTTGGACCTCATGGCCTTGGTACAAAAATGAAAGTGAGTAGGGAAACTTGTAGAATGGGCACAGATGAATGAGTTCATAGTAGGAAACACCTGGTTAGAGCAGCCTAACAGAAAGAAAATGGACTTAGATGAGTCCAGGAGATAACACCAAAAATCAGATTGACTACATCCTGATCAACAAAATATTTAGAAATTCTTAACTGTCAGCAAAAACACTACCAGGCGTAGACTGCAACAGTAACCACAATCATGTAGCCCCAGGACCAGACAACATTACTACATAGATGATTGAAGCCCTGGAGGAATTTGGCATAGACAAAAATAACAGTCCTCCTAAATGAAATTTACGACACTGGAAAAATCCCCAAAGATATGTCAAAATCAATTTTCATTGCACTTCCAAAGAAGACAGGGGCTATAGAATGCGAACTCCATCGCACAATCAGTTTGATGAGTCATGTAACAAAAATCCTGTTAAG
The DNA here is from genome assembly GCA_030674185.1 of Monoplex corrugatus. Lineage (NCBI taxonomy): Eukaryota > Metazoa > Mollusca > Gastropoda > Littorinimorpha > Ranellidae > Monoplex > Monoplex corrugatus. The sequence continues at coordinate 40,600,960 of CM060314.1, read as the reverse complement.
AATAATCATGATTAGGACAAGGAATAGAATCAAAAGAGAAATAGCAGAAGAACAGTGTGGATTTGTGGAAGGGAAGGGAACTATTAATGCCATATACATCATGAGAACTATGATAGAGAGGTCAGTATAGATGAATAAGGATTTGTATTTATGCTTTGTTGACTATACCAAGGCTTTCGATCGGGTACGACATGAAAAATTGATCAACCAACTGGAGAGACTCAATGTTGATGGAAAAGATCTACGAATAATCAGAAATATGTACTGGGAACAAACAGCTGCAATGAGAATAGAAAACAATATAAGCTCTTTCCAAAACATCAAAAGAGGAGTCAGACAGGGTTGTGTTTTGTCACCAGATCTGTTTTCATTTTACAGCGAAAACATCATGAGAAACCTAGAAGAAGACCCTGGATTAAAGGTTGGAGGGAAAATGATAACATTCGATACGCAGATGACACCGTGCTAACTGCAGAAAATGAAAGGGACCTACAAAACCTTGTGAATATACTAGAAATAGAAAGCAAAGGTAAGGGGTTGGAACTAAACAGCAGGAAGACTGAAGTCATGATGATCAGTAAAAAACATGAAATCCCCTAATGCAAAATAACAGCAATGGCACAACCTTGACAAATACCTGGGAACGGTCATTTCATCAGACGGCAGATGCACATCGAAATAGCCGACAGAATCGGCCAAGCCAAAACAGCATTCAAGAAAATGACAAGCTTTCTTACCAACAAATGCCTATCAATTAACATCAGGAAGAGAGTTTTTGAATGTTATATAGAACCAATACTGTTATACGGATGTGAAGCGTGGACAGTCAACAAGCAAAGCCAGAGCAAGATTGAGGCAGCCGAGATGTGGTTTCTAAGAAGAATGTTGAGTTCCATGGACAGCAAAGAAAACAAACGAGACAGTCTTGATGGAGGCAGACACAAGTAGATCACTCATAAGGAAGATTAGGAAAAGACAGGCAACATTTGTAGGCCATTTTATGAGGAAGGGGGATTTGGAGCACCTGGTCACAACGGGAAAGCTGGAGGGAAAGAGAGCACCAGGTAAACCCAGGGAGAAAATGCTGGACGGACTTGCAGAGTGGCTGGGGACAAGAAGGTGGGGGAGATGCTAGGGGCAACGAGAGATAGAGACAGATGGAAGTCCATGATCGCCAACGCCATGCGATAGGGTACCTGATGATGATGATGAGTTATGCTTAAATTTGTTTTCTTGTAATGTTTTTAAAATCCGCTGTACGATAAATTGGATGGAGTGGTCAACACCAGGAGCATCTCCGTAGGTTATGTATGCGATGCATTGATATGTGTACTTAATTTTCTTTTCCTTTTTTTTTTTCCTGTTGAAGTTTTGTGTATGTATTGAAATGGTAATAGCCCTGGTATGGGTGTGTGTCGTCGGCTGGACTTAAACAAAAATAATAGCAACAAATAAAGCAACAAAATATAGCAACAAAAATAATAGCAACATCTGTTAAATGTTGTGCCAATCTGCTGTGTGTCGGTTTAATTTTGTGCCAGACATTCTGTTGGTGTCTGTTTAATGTTGATCAAAGCAGAAGGTCACAGTCGACTTCCAGTTCAGAAAATTATCCTGGCTAGCAAAGTGATGACAGTAATACCCACCGAAAAAAAACAAAAACAAAAAAAAACAAACAAAAACAAACAAACAAACAAACAAACAAACAAACAAGCAAACAAAAAAGTCCAGAGAGAGAGACAGACACACACATGCTGCACACATAACAGGCACGCACGCACGTACGCACGCACGCACGCACGCACACGCACCACGCACACACACACACACACACACACACACACACACACACAACACACACAAACACAAATAAACCAAAGGTGATGACATGTTCAGATTATTGTTGTTGTCCATGGTCTGCTTGGGTTAGAGTTCGAGCCCCCGTTTTCCAGTCTGACTGCACAGGTTTGAATCTCGCTGGACAAAAACATTGTTGCTATGTCCTCAAGTCCACCCAGTATAAATGGGTACCTGGACCTTGTTCAGGGTTGGGGACGACAAAACAGCGAGCAAGATGTGGTGGGCCTGATTATGCCGGTTGAAAGAGAACTTGAAGCCTTTACCACTTCATTCCTGTACATGAGCATGGGCTTCCTTTTACCTTTGCATTGTTGTCCACTTCTGCAAGTGCTGTTGTGAAAAAATCTTTGGATGTGAGGGAGATTATGAATAAATATGTTTGAACAAAACAAAATAACAATCCTTACACCCCCCCCCCCCCACAATAACGTTATCATCAAGAACCACAGCAACAACACCGCCACCACCACCACCACCACCAAGACAAAGAATTTGGGTGTGACACAAGGACTTGCTCGCTCGCTGAGAACACAATATACAATATCCCATGTCATTGGAGTGCAGCAATTACAGGACCATACCATACCATGCCATGCCATACCATACCATACCATGCCATACCATACCATACCATACCATACCATACCATACCATACCATACATACCATACCATACCATACCATACCATACCATACATACCATACCATACCATACCATACATACCATACCATACCATACCATACCATACCATACCATACCATACCATACCATACCATACCATACCATACCATCTGCCACACGAAGCGAAGATCACGAGAGGGTCCACCCGACTTACAGCATGTCTTGGTGGAGTATACTGGTGGGTTTATCCAAGTGCAACATGCTGAGCAAGTTACAAAAGCTGGCATCCCCCAAGGAGTTGCCTTAACGAGCGATGTGTTCAGGTCATTGACGTGCAGTAAATAATTATGTGCTGGTTGGTCCATGATGGGTTGTCGGACTGGAAGGGAAAGCAATAAGCAGGTGTGCCCATTGGGTTTGTTGTTGTTGTCGTGGTCGTTTCTTTTTTCTCTCTCTGTCTCTGTCTCTGTCTCTGTCTGTCTATCTCTCTCTCTTTCTCTCTGTCCGTCTCTCTCTCTTTCTTTCTCTCTCTCTTTCTCCTCTCTCTGTCTCTCTCTCTTCCTTTGTTTCTCTCTTCTCTCTCTTTCTCTCTCTCTTCTCTCTCTTTCTCTCTCTCTTTTCTCTCTCTCTATCTTTCTCTCCCTCTCTCTGTCTCTCTCTCATTCTCTCTGTCCCTCTGTCTCTATCTCTCTCTCTCTCGCCCTCCCTCTCTCCCTCTCTTTCTCTCTCTCCCTCTCTTTCTCTCTTTCTGTCTGTCTGTCTGTCCCTCTCTGTCTCGCTCTCTCTCTCTCTTTCTCTAGGGAGAAAGGCATGTTATGAGGTCATTGACTAACACAGACTGACTGCTTCTGGAAAGAATAATTTTGGGAATTTCACTGCTGGTTAGGAGAGCCTGAGTTTGATCCTGCCTGGGAACTGTTTAGTCGGTAAAGGTGGAGAGTATTCTGATCCTGGACATCGCTTGGTGTGTGTGTGCATTTGGAGCTTAACAGATCCCGTAAGTCGTTTCAGTGTTCGGTGGATAATGGAAACACGAACCTCCTACCCCATAAAACTACAAACAAACATACAAACAAATATACAAACAAACAAACAAACAAACAAACACGAACCTCCTACCCATAAAACTACAAACAAACAAACAAATAAACAAACAAACAAACAAACAAGCAAACAAACAAACAAATAAACAAACAAACAAACAAATAAGCAAGCAAGCAAGCAAACAAGCAAGCAAGCAAACCGATTTCATTTTGTATACACCCACCGAAGCCAGAGGATACGAACGAACGAACCTCATTTAGTACACAGCCACCGAAGCCAAGAGCAAACACAAACAAACAACAAACAAACAAACAAACAAACAAACAAAACAAACAAACAACAAAAAACAAACAAACAAACCAAACAAACAACAAACAAACAAACAAAACAAACAAACAAACAAACACAACAAACACAAACCGACTTCATTTAGTGCACCCTCCGAAGCCAGAAGATGAAAACGAACTCAAACACACCAAACCAAAATAAACAAACAAACAAACAACACAAACAAACAAACAAGCAAACAACAAACAAACAACAAACAAACAAACAAACAAACAAACAAACAAACAAACAAACAAACAAACAAAACAAACAAACAAACAAAAAACAAACAAACAAACAAAAACAAACAAATAAACAACAAACAAACAAACACAAACAAACAAACAAACAAAACAAACAAACAAACAAACAAACAGTCAAACAAACAAACAAACCGTCATCATTCAGTACACACACCCACTGAAGCCAGAGGATGCAGAGTGTGCATTAACGTAACGCCAGCTCACTGTGCGCTAAACACACACAACCCTGAACATAAAATTATTGCCGGGAACGGGTGGGGGGAGGGGGGGGGGGCAGAAGAAAAAGCGGTATCACGTCTGGATTGCAGTAAACCGTTAAGTAGACATTTGTTATGGGATATCTCAATTTGTTTTCATAGCAGTCACACTTATGGTTCATTGACGTCATATCCTGTTTATTGCTATTTTATGTGAACATCCGCCCCCCCCCCCCCCAATGGGATGCCGGGGGCTCTTTCAGTGTAGATAGTATCCCCACCTTCAGGAAATTCTGTGCCAGAAATTTCCTCTTTTCTGTCACTCTCTTTGTTTCTGCCTTGTTCCTTTGCTTTCTGTCATTTCTATCTATTATTTTCTGCCTTAATGGTCAATTCACCTGTATGGGTTCGATAAAGTTTTACATACTTTTTCTTAGGATTGATAATTGGGTTCATATATTAAGTGCATTTTTGGCTCTAGGGAGGGGAGATATGTGGAAGCAATTTTAAGTAATTTATGCCTGTTTTTATATATGTTTTGGTGCCCTTAGGTATGCTTATATATTTGTATTCAGGTGTGTTTTTTAAATTCCCTGTGCGATAACTTGGACGGAGTGGTCAATGCCACGGGCATATCCTTAGATTATGTGCACGAATGCATTGATATGTATACTTAATTTTCTTTCTTTTTTTTCCTGTTGAAGTTTTATATGTTTTGAAGCGGTTATAGCCCTGATATGGCTCTACGTAGTCGGCTGGGCTTTAAAGAACAATAACAATCAATAATAACAATAATAATAACAATAACAATGTGAACATTTCAACACTTATTCCAGAGGACCTGTTCGTCTGGTTTGTTTGGAGTGTGTTCAAGAAGGCTCTGTCACATTCGGACAGGTTGATGTGCGCTTTACTCAAACTCGCCAGCAGTAACTGACTAACTCCTTGAGCCTGCGCAAAACCCTGTGCGCTGGCAAGGCCTTGAAATGGGGGAAGTGACTTCTGAAACACCGACACCATCAGAATGATTGAGCATTAAGACGGGTAGTGAACAAGCCAACGTTTATATTACGGGGTAGGGTTGAAGCCAAACAAACGAGTATGGCTAGCTCGCGGTGTGATTGATTGATTGATTTGGTTCAGTTTTTACGTCGACACCCACCTCAGGTGATATGGTCCGACGGGGATTTATAACCATCCCAGGGAAGTGAGGGAAGGGGGACTTATCTAATCCTATACCGACACCACCAGAACAACAATGATGTTAAGATGGGACAGTGAGAAGGCCAGTTTTTATGTACGCCACCCGGGATTCGAACCCACAGCCTTTAGCATGGGAATCTGACGCTCAAACCAACTGAGCTACTGGGGCCCGTGCTGGCGTGTGATTTATAGGTAGCAATAGATAGCAACCACAAGGTGCTGTTAGTGGTTCTGTAGTTCGGTTGGGGTTGGTCAGGGCTGCCTTCTTTCCCCCGCGCTTTTCAGCATATTCCCGGAACGCATCATGACTGACGCACTTGAAGATCATGTCAGCACAGTCAGCATTGGAGGAAGAACCACGACGAACCTTCACTTTGCATTTGACAAAAATGGCCTGGCAGGCAGTTAGCAGAAACTCGTCAAGCTTGTTAAAATCCAAAACAAGTTCGACAGCCCCGCGTTCAAGCAAACAGGAACGAGAAAAACACGAAAATAGAATCAGAACGCGTATTTAATACAACAATACAAGACAGGCGCAAATTTAGTCCTCTTCTCCCATTGAACGAAGCAGCAGGGAAGTTTCAGTCTGTTTCTCCTAATCTTGTATTTGGTATTTCATTGTGATCTTACATTCACGCTTGATAAAGGCCAGTCGACCGAAAAATTACGCCTGTCTTGTCTTGTTGTATCAAATACACGTTCTGATTCTATTTTGATGATTTTTTCAAGCTTGTTAAAAGACCAGATTAAACATGGACAAGACATGGCACGGCAATCAGCACCGAGAAGACCTAAGTTGATGGTGAGCCACACCACCACCATCACTATCAGTATAACTGTCCATGGACTGATCCACTCACCTGGGATGCATCATCAGCATCGAGAGCTCCAATCCACAAACCTTCTCAAGGGCAACAAAGACAACGTTAGTCCTGTCCAGGCTAAGACCTGCATGGAGGGACAAGAACAGCTCCGTGAAACACAAGAGCAAGTACGCACGCGAAACGTGAATCCTCACAGCGGATTTGAAACGAGGAATCCGAGTCATGGATATGTGGTGATATTGAAAGACACTAAACATCCGATTCACTGATCATATTCTTAAAGAACAAGCATAAAGATTTTCTTATTTTTCCGACTCCCTTTCTGCTTTACAGGCAAAATGCTGACCGAACCATTAGTCACCCAGAGCTTCTGAAGTTCTTTGAACTGTTTTCTTCTCTGATATGGCCCTAGTAGTCGGCTGGGCTATAAGTAATATGAACCTGACACTGAACAAGTGTGCCGAACTATCAAGCAGCGCAGTGGATAATATGAAGATCTGCTGGCGTCTGTTAAGAATAGATAGATACGTTGACATGGTAACAACATCCGGAAGCATTGCGAAATTAGTGCTCCAGACAATTGTTAAGGAAGATGAAAGAGAACGATGGACTGACAACATTGCGGAATGGACAGAAAAAGCTTTTGCAGAGGTCCAGGCGTTGGCACACGACCGAAAGAGCTAGAGAAAACGAGTGAACAGTTCTTATATGCGGCGACCCAATCACGCTTCACTGAGTGAAGGGAGAAGAAGAAGGCGGAGAGGAGGAGGAGGAGGAGGAGAGAAGGAAGAAAAGAAGAAGAAGAAGAAGAAGAAGAAGAGACGTGAATAGCGAAATAGACCCAGATAACTTACCTGACGTGAGTTTTCCTTACGTGGCCAACTCGTGCCTGCCAGAGAGATAACATTGCGTTTGTCCCTAAAGATCATAGCCTTTCTTTACTGAGAAAATTCGATTCATCTTCCTTTGAAGTTAGCTTTCGCCATAACGGAAAGCAGCGTTGACTGGCAACAGCTCAGACCCATCAAAGCGCATTCTGATTGTATTTCACTGAGCAACAAGCCCGCCAGCTTTTGATGAAAAGAAAGAACGCTTTAATAAACAAAGGTATTTTTGGTTTCTGGGATCATCTATTATGTATTTATATGAAGGGTTACAAAAATGCGCCTGTTGAAAGGGCTCATTGCCAAGGGAATTTTAGAAATTGGCGAGGGCGAGTAAACTTCCTTCGTCAGTCTGAAGATTTTGATGGATGTGGAACCTTGTAGACGAGTACTCTGAGTCCTGATATTTGCTGTGCATGTATATTTGTGAAAATACGTGGACATGATACCAAAGCCTGATACCTAACTGCCCCAGACAGCTAGCGTCCTTGATATACAAACTAAGGCTTAACTCTTGGAAAACAAAATATACACAGAATGTATGTATTTGTTCAAAAGCATTATCTGTCCACCATCTGCTCTTTGAATGGTCTATTTTACTTACGACATATAGAAATAACAATCTCGATTTTTCATGTACTGACTCTAGAGATATCCTTTACAACAAAAATAATGCTATTATTTCGGTAGTCCAGCTGATTTTCAGATCCCCTGTTGGCAGATTGTTATGAAGAGTTAATTAATTGTTGTCTGTTATTGATTGACACTGTTAACTTAATGTTCTGAATTCTTAATTGTTATTGTTCCCCTTCTTACATTCAAACTATCACTACCGCTTCCCATCCCCGTCCGCCACCCTTTTTTTTTTCTCCCTATGTATGTGTGTGTGTGTTTGTGTGTGTGTGTGTGTGTGTGTGTGTGTGTGTGTGTGTGTGTGTGTGTGTGTGTGTGTGTGTGTGTGTGTGTGTGTGTGTGTGTGCGTGTGTGGTATGTGTCTAAAATCACTATTGTGAACAGACATTAAACAAAGATTCCATTCCATACGTGGACATGATTTTTAAGGGAAACATGTTCGGTCTGATATCGTGTCACGGCCCTTGTAATAATAATCCAAAACAAGTGCGACTGCCCGCGTTCAAGCAAACAGGAACCAGAAAAAAAAAACCGGAAAAGAATAAGAACAAGCATTTAATACAACAAGGCAAGACAGGCGCAAATTTTCGGCCAACTGGCCTTTGTCAAGCGTGAGATCACAAACAAACAAACACCAGATACAAAAATTAGGAGAAAAAGACTGAAACTCCCCTACTGCTCCTTCCAGTGTGAGAAAAGGAGTAAACTACAGCAGGGAAGTTTCAGTCTTTTTCTCCTAATTTTTGTACCTGGTGTTTGTTTGTTTGTGATCTTACGCTTGACAAAGGCCAGTTAGCCGAAAATTTGCGCCTGTCTAGTCTTGTTGTATTAAATACATGTTCTTATTCTTTTTCGTGTTTTTTTCTGGTTCCTTGTGATAATAGTTGACCGGGTTTTAATCATTGCATACTGTGTAGCAGTGTTGGCACCAAGATATGCTTGTTTCGGCCATTTTTCGTTACTTGAAATCTGCATGGTACTGATTTGGCATGTAACATTTTTATCCGCTCAAAACAAATTTGGCTTATGTGAAAATCCCCCCCCCCCTCACCCCCATGGGGAAACTAGGTGCTCTTTCAGTATAAATAGTATCCCCACCTTCTGGAAATCCCGTGTTTGAAATTTCCTCTTTTCTGTCAGTCTCTTTGTTTCTTTCTTCCTCTGCTTCCTCTGTGTTCAATGGGGTCTTACGTACTTTCTCTTAAGATTGATAATTGGGTACCTGAATTAAGTCCATTTTGGCTCTAGGGAAATGTGATATGCGAAAGCAATTTTAGGTAACTTAGGTCTTTTTTTTTAATATGTTTTAGTGTCCTTAGTTATGTTTAAATTTGTATTCAGGTATGCTTTTTAAATCCCATGTGCGATAAATTGGACGGAATGGTCAACGCCAGGGGCATCTCCTTATATAATAATAATAATATATTTTATTTATATAGCGCAAAATCTTGATAAAATCAAATCTAAGCGCTGAGCGTATACATGCATACATACCTACATACATATGAGCGTATACATGCATACATACATGCTTACATACTTACATACATAAATCTAAGCTGAGCGTATACATGCATACATACATACATACATAAATCTAAGCGTATACATACGTACATACATACATACATACGTACGCACATGCATACATAATAATTACAATATTTATATAGCGCAAATCTCGACAAAATCAAATCCAAGCGCCGAAAAGACACACACGCACACACGCACACACACGCACACACACACACACACACACACACACACACACACACACACACACACACACACACACACACACACACACACACACACACACACACACACGCATGGCCACAAATGGGGAGAAAAGAATAAAAGCAATAAAAGCAAGAATAAAACCAATGGAAAACCACAGAGAGCACATCATATACAATTATATATTAAAACAAAGTGATTCCCCTCCGAGCGGAGACAGGCTGCAGAGGGGGGTTGAGTGAGGTTAGGATTTTATGCAGAGGAGAAAAGGTGAGTTTTGAGAGCGGACTTGAAGGAGGCAAAAGTAGGTTGCTGACGGACTGAGAGAGGAAGTTTGTTCCAGGAGAGTGGACCAGAAACAGAGAAGGCTCGTGGACCATAGGTATTGAGCTTAGTGCGTGGAAAGCGAAAAGTCAGAGGATCGGAGGCAGAGCGGAGGGTACGTGAGGGAACATAGATCTCAAGTAGGCTTGACAGGTAATCGGGGGCTGCGTTATTGAGGCTTTTGTAGCACATGGTGTCTAGTTTGTACTGTATGCGCTTTGATACAGGGAGCCAGTGAAGTTGTGCCAGGAGAGGAGATATGTGGTCAGCTTTTTTCTTTTTGAGTACAAGGCGTACAGCATTGTTTTGAATGCGCTGTAGGATGTGAATGGTGGAGGCAGGAAGACCAGACAGGAGTGAATTGCAATAGTCAATGCGAGACATTATGAAGGAGAGAACGAGTTTTGCAGTTGTTTCGACAGAGAGATACTTCCTGATCAGGCTTATACGATGGAAATGATAGTAGCAAGATCTGGCAGTTTGAGAAACAAAGTTGTTCATGGACAGGGTAGAGTCAATGCAGACACCAAGGTTTTTAGCTGAATCAGAAATTGGGACTGATGTGTTACATAATGGGAGAGAAAGAGGAGGCAGCTGGGAAAGTTTCTGACGGGTGCCAATGAGGATAGCTTCTGTCTTGTCGTCATTAAGCTGAAGTCTATTGTGTGTCATCCAGTTCTTAATGTCCGAGTAACACTCAGTGGTGCGAGTCAACAGGCGCTGTATATTATCAGGTGAGTCACTATCTTGAAGTTGGGTGTCATCAGCATAGAAGTGGTGTTTTATAGAGTGGGAGTTGATGATGGTGAACAGGGGGGAGGTATAAAGAGTGAAAAGAACAGGGCCAAGGACAGATCTTTGTGGAACATCACAGGTCAGGTATGCAGGTTGAGAGTAAGTGCCATTGATGAGAACAGTTTGTTTTCTGTTTGATAAATACGAAGTGAAAAAGGAGAGAGCAATGTCAGAGATGCCAAAAGTATGATGAAGTCTAGAAAGGAGAATACCATGGTCAATGGTATCGAAGGCTGCAGACAGATCAAGGAGTGTGAGGAGAGAGACTTTGCCAGTATCAGTTGCAAGGAGATTGTTGAGAATGTGTAGTAGGGCAGTTTCAGTGCTATGGCACTGGCGGTAGGCTGACTGGAAAGGATTGAGGAGATTGTTGGCAGACAGGTGAGAGTTCAGCTGGTTGAGGACGACCTTTTCAAGGAGTTTTGACAAGAAAGAGAGATTAGAGATAGGCCTGTAATTTTTCAGTTCATTTGGGTCTAAATTGTGTTTCTTGAGGAGAGGGTGAACAATAGCAGACTTGAAAGAATCTGGGACAGTTCCAGTTTGAAAAAAAGTGTTGATGATGTCAGTGATGAATGGGAGGAGAGTAGGGAGACAATCGGAGTAGAGAGAACCTGGAAGAGGATCCAGTTCGCAGGTTTTGAACGACATGGATCTGATTGTGTTGAAAATTTCTTCTTGTGAGACTGGGGTAAAAGTAGTGAGAGGTGTGCCAGAGAAGGAAGGGTCAGGTGGGCATGGTTGACAGGGTGTATTACGAGTATGTGCACGAATGCATTGATATGTGTACTTAATTTTGTTTTCGTTTTTTTTTTTTTCCTGTTGAAGTGTTGTGTATGTTTTGAAACGGTTAAAGCTCTGGTATGGCTGTATGCTGTCTCCTGGGCTTTAAACAACAGTAACAATGATACGTTCGTTTCGGCCACTTTTCGTGTACTTGAATTCTACCTGGTGCTGATTGGCATGTAACATCATTATCCACTGAAAACAAATTTGGCATATATGAAAATCACCACGACGGGTATGACTGTGAATAGAGGTGAACAGAGCGAAACGGAGTGTGGATTTTAGGATTAGAATTTCGTTGTTCTGAGTTCGAGCTTAGGCACAGCACAGAATGGTCACTCTGGTGGCTAGCTGAAGTATGTGGTCCTCAGCAAGATCTCTTTGTAGCTACAGAGCTGTTCCTTTGTAGCTGCCCCATTACACCACCACTCGATTCTTTTATTTTCATCGCCATCGTCGTCGTCGTCGTCGTCGTCGTCGTCATCATAAACATCATCATCATCATCATCATCATCATCATCATCATCATCATCATCATCATCATCATCATCATCATCGTCGTCGTCGTCGTCGTCGTCGTCGTCATCACCACTACCATATTTTGGTATGATGACTCATCGTCTTCGTTAACACGAATAGGTCTCACCACCATCACTAC
>CM060314.1:40568804-40581304 GCA_030674185.1 Monoplex corrugatus | reverse complement strand
AAAGGGAGGTTGTTGGAATGGCTTGATCATCTTGTTGTTGTTTTTTTTTTATCTTCGGACTGAACAGATTAGCAGTATGGCTTGACCATTATGATGTTCTGTATGTCTGTCGTCTACCAGGCAGAAGGAAGAAAAACACAACCGGGGTGACGACCTCACTCTGTTGGGACGAGTGTAAGGCACACAAATCACAGAGCACACCTGTTGGCCCTTGTGAGGTAATCTTTGGAGACGGTGATTACGTCCTGTCCACCTCATTATTCCCACGCCTGTTTTGAGCTTCTCTGACGGCGCGGAATGACCCCTGACACACACATACACACACGCAGTGTGGCAACGAGGGAGACGGTGATTCAGTGGACCACTAACTAGTCGCTGGGGCGAAGCTTGTGGCTTTCGACGTCAAAATGGTGAGTTCATTTGTTTCTGTTTTTGTTTTGTATTTTGTATTTTTCTTGTTCTGTTCTCATTTGTTAGCTTTTTCCTTCCTTCTGTGTTTAAATGGATATATCGTTCGTTTGTTTGGGGTTTGTTATCAATACAAACCGTTCTTTCTTTTGGGATGGGGTTGGTGGGGGGGGGGGGGGGGAGTACGGAGATGGGTTTAGATCAACACATGGCATTTGTCATTAAGCACTCTCATATAATCTGTCTTTATGCCTGTGTGTCTGTATGTCTTTCTGTATGTGTACACAAACAAAAAAAAGCTAACTTCGTTTGCTGGGGAGTGGGGGTTCCGGGTGAGTTTTTAGCTAAGTTAAAAAAAATATTGATCCTATGTTCATTTCATCACGTAGTTGGGAATATATTTAGGTGGGAAAGGCATGCTTATTTTTTGGGGGGCCGATCGCAGTAGACCCCAAACTGAAGATACAGCAGCACTGTTTTGTCATCGTTATTTCGTTGTTGCTGCTGCTGTGTAAGTCTTCATACTTCTGGGTAAGTCTTCATACTTCTGTGTAAGTCTTCATACTTCAGACTACAAAACACTTTATTACTCAAGAATAGTAGCATTAGTGCCCATTGTACCTGTGTTATAGTTACTTCCCCCATGGAGATGCTGGGGGCTCTGTCAGTATAAATAATATCCCCACTCTCTGGAAATCCTGTGGTAGAAATTTCCTCCTTCTGTAACTCTCGTTGTTTCTGCCTTGCTCCTTTGCTTTCTGTCATTATCTTCCGTCATTTTCTGCCTTGCTGGTCCATTCATCTGTACGCGTTTTACAAAGTCTTGCGTACGTTCCCTTGGGATTGATAATTGGATACATGTATTAAGTCTCTATTCATGCCATATACATCCTAAGAACTATCGTTGAGAGGTCAATCGAGATGAACAAGGATTTATATTTATGCTTTGTTGATTATACCAAGGCTTTCGATCGGGTAAGATGTGAAGAATTGATCAACCGACTAGAAAGACTCAATATTGATGGAAAAAATCTACGAATAATCAGAAATATGTATTGGGAACAAACAGCTGCAATGAGAATAGAAAACGATATAACCTCTTTCCAAAACACCAAAAGAGGAGTCAGACAGGGTTGTGTTTTATCACCATATCTGTTTTCACTTTGCAGCGAAAACATCATGAGAAACCTAGAGGAAGATCCTGGATTAAAGGTTGTAGGAAAAATGATAAACAACATTCGATACGCAGATGATACCATGCTAATTGCAGAAAATGAAAGGGACCAACAAAACCGTATGAATATACTAGAAATACAAATCAAAGATAAGGGGTTGGAACTAAACTGCAGGAAGACTGAAGTCAGGTGATCAGTAAAAAACACGAAATCCCCTCATGCAAAATAACAGCAAACGGCACAACTTTGAGACAAGTTGATAAGTTTAAATACCTGGGAACGATCATTTCACCAGACGGCAAATGCACATCAGAAATAGCCAGCGGAATCGGCAAAGCCAAAACAGCATCCAAGAAGATGAAAAGCATTCTTACCAACAAATGCCTATCAATTAACATCAGGAAGAGAGTTCTTGAATGTTATATAGAACCAATACGTTGTACGGTTGTGAGGCGTGGACAGTCAACAAGCAAAGCCAGAACAAGATTGAGGCAGCCGAGATGTGGTTTGTAAGAAGAATGTTGAGAGTTCCATGAACAGCAAAGAAAACAAACAAGAAGTCTTGATGGAGGCAGACACAAGTAGATCATTTATAAGGAAGATTAGGAAAAGACAGGCAACATTTGTAAGCCATTTTTTGAGGAAAAGGGAATTGGAGCACCTTGTCACAACGGGAAATCTGGAGGGAAAGAGAGCACCAGGTAGACCCAGGGAGAAAATACTAGACGGACTTGCAGAGTGGCTGAAGACAAGGAGGGTGGAAGAGATGCTTGAGGCAACAAGAGATAGAGTCAGGTGGAAGTCCATGATCGCAAACGCCATGCGGCAAGGCACATGATGATTAAGTCTCTTAGGAGTGATGATTGAGTATATGTTATCATTGCATTTTTGGCCTTAGGGAAATGTGATATGCGTGAGCAATTCTAGGTCATTTGGGCTCATTTTTATGTATCTTTTGGTGTCCGTAGTTGTGTTTAAGTTTGTATTCAGGTATGTGCTTTTAAATCCCCTGTGTGATAAACTGGACGGAATGGTCAACGCCAGGGTCATCTCCTTAGATTATTTGCGCGAATGCCTTGATATGAGTAGGCCTACTTAATTTTTGTTTTCCTTTTTTAGGAAGTATTATGTGTTTTTGAAACGGTATCTATATGGTCTGTGAGATCCTGATTTATAGTTACAGTTCTTAGAGTTGCAGTAGATGTCTGCTGTTGGCTTACATGAATGTCTTTCTATACCATGTTTCTTGGTACTTACACAAGTATTCTTTTACTTACCAAATATTCTTTCTATTGCCATGATTTCTCACTTACATTTTTTCTTTACAACAATATTTTCTTTCTACTTACAATTTTCTTTCTTTACATTACTTCACTTACATATTTCTTTCTATACAATTACTTCTACTTACAAATATTTTCTTTCTACTTACCACTATTTTCTTTCTACTTACAAATATTTTCTTTCTACTTACCAACTATTTTCTTTCTATTTCCATTTTTCTTTTACTACAATATTTTCTTTCTACTTACAAATATTTTCTTTTACTTCAAATATTTTCTTTCTACTTACATACTCATTTTCTTCACTTACATTTTTCTTTCTACTTACCATATTTTCTTTCTACTTACATTGTTTTCTTTCTACTTACCATTTTTTCTTTCTACTTACATTTTTTCTTCTACTTACCACTAGTTTTCTTTCTACTTACATTTTTCTTTCTACTTACAACTTTTTTTTCTATTACATGTTTTCTTTCTATTACACTGTTTTCTTTCTACTTACATGTTTTCTTTTATTACCATTGTTTTCTTTCCACTTATACCATGTTTTCTTTCACTTCACTGTTTTCTTTCTATTACCATGTTTTCTTTCTACTTACCACTGTTTTCTTTCTATTACCATGTTTTCTTTCACTTACACTGTTTTCTTTCTACTTACCATGTTTTCTTTCTACTTCCCACTGTTTTCTTTCTACTTACATGTTTTCTTTCTACTTACCACTGTTTTCTTTCTACTTACCACTGTTTTCTTTCTACTTACACTGTTTTTTTCTATTACCACTGTTTTCTTTCATACTTACCACTGTTTTCTTTCTACTTACCACTTGTTTTCTTTCTACTTACCACTGTTTTCTTTCTACTTACCATTGTTTTCTTTCTACTTACCACTGTTTTCTTTCTACTTACCATTGTTTTCTTTCTACTTACCATTGTTTTCTTTCTACTTACCATGTTTTCTTTCTACTTACCATTGTTTTCTTTCTACTTACCATTGTTTTCTTTCTACTTACCATTTTTCTTTCTACTTACCACTGTTTTCTTTCTACTTACCATTGTTTTCTTTCTACTTACCATTGTTTTCTTTCTACTTACACTGTTTTCTTTCTACTTACCATGTTTTCTTTCTACTTACCATGTTTTCTTTCTACTTACCATGTTTTCTTTCTACTTACCATTGTTTTCTTTCTACTTACCATGTTTTTTTACTTATTTTTCTTTACTTACCATTGTTTTCTTTCTACTTACCATTGTTTTCTTTCTACTTACATTTTTCTTTCTACTTACCATTGTTTTCTTTCTACTTACCATTGTTTTCTTTCTACTTACCATTGTTTTCTTTCAATTACCACTGTTTTTCTTTCTACTTTACCATTGTTTTCTTTCTACTTACCATGTTTTCTTCTATACCATTGTTTTCTTTCTACTTACCACTGTTTTCTTTCTACTTACCATTGTTTTCTTTCTACTTACCATTGTTTTCTTCTTACTTACCATTGTTTTCTTTCTACTTACCATTGTTTTCTTTCTACTTACCATGTTTTCTTTCTACTTACCATTGTTTTCTTTCTACTTACCATTGTTTTCTTTCTACTTACCATTGTTTTCTTTCTACTTACCATTGTTTTCTTTCTACTTACCACTGTTTTCTTTCTACTTACCATTGTTTTCTTTTACTTCATGTTTTCTTTTACTTACCATTGTTTTCTTTCTACTTACCACTGTTTTCTTTCTATTTACCATGTTTTCTTTCTACTTACCATTGTTTTCTTTCTACTTACCATGTTTTCTTTCTACTTACCATGTTTTCTTTTCTACTTACCATTGTTTTCTTTCTACTTACCATGTTTTCTTTCTACTTACCACTGTTTTCTTTCTACTTACCATTGTTTTCTTTCTACTTACCATTGTTTCTTCTTTCTACTTACCATTGTTTTCTTTCTACTTACCACTGTTTTCTTTCTACTTACCATTGTTTTCTTTCTACTTACCATGTTCTTCTTTCTACTTTACCATTGTTTTCTTTCTCACTTACCACTGTTTTCTTTTCTACTTACCATGTTTTCTTTCTACTTACCATTGTTTTCTTTCTACTTACCATGTTTTCTTTCTACTTACATTTTTCTTTCTACTTACCATTTTCTTCTTTCTTTATTACCATTGTTTTCTTTCTACTTACATTTTTTTTTACTTACAAATTTTTCTTCACTTACCACTGTTTTCTTTCTACTTAACATGTTTTCTTTCTACTTACCACTGTTTTCTTTCTACTTACCATTGTTTTCTTTCACTTACCATTGTTTTCTTTCACTTACCACTGTTTTCTTTCTACTTACCACTGTTTTCTTTATTACCATTGTTTTCTTTCATTACATGTTTTCACTTACACTGTTTTTCTTTCTACTTACCATGTTTTCTTTCTACTTACCACTGTTTTCTTTCTACTTACCATTGTTTTCTTTCTACTTACCACTGTTTTCTTTCTACTTCTGTTTCTTTTACTTACCACTGTTTTCTTTCTACTTACCACTGTTTTTTCTTTACCATGTTTTTTCTACTTACCATTTTTTCTTTCTACTTACCATTGTTTTCTTTCTACTTACCACTGTTTTCTTTCTACTTACCACTTGTTTTCTTTCACTTACCACTGTTTTCTTTCTATTACCATGTTTTCTTTTACTTACCATGTTTTTTCTTTCTACTTACCATGTTTTCTTTCATTACACGTTTTCTTTACTACCACTGTTTTCTTTCTACTTACCACTGTTTTCTTTCTACTTACCATGTTTTCTTTCTACTTACCATGTTTTCTTTCTACTTACCATGTTTTTCTTTCTACTTACCACTGTTTTCTTTTTCCTGTTTCTTTCTACTTACCACTGTTTCTTTCTACTACATTTTTTTTCTACTTACCACTGTTTTCTTTCTACTTACCACTGTTTTCTTTCTACTTACCACTGTTTTCTTTCTACTTACCATGTTTTCTTTCTACTTACCATGTTTTCTTTTACTTCATTTTTTCTACTTACCATTGTTTTCTTTCTACTTACCATTGTTTTCTTTCTACTTACCACTGTTTTCTTTCTACTTACCACTGTTTTCTTTCTACTTACCATTGTTTTCTTTCTACTTACCATTGTTTTCTTTCTACTTACCATTGTTTTCTTTCTACTTACCATTGTTTTCTTTCTACTTACCACTGTTTTCTTTCTACTTACCATTGTTTTCTTTCTACTTACCACTGTTTTCTTTCTACTTACCATTGTTTTCTTTCTACTTACCATTGTTTTCTTTCTACTTACAAATATTTTCTTTCTACTTACCACTGTTTTCTTTCTACTTACAAATATTTTCTTTCTACTTACCACTACTTTCTTTCCACTTACCACTATTTTCTTTCTACTTAGTAGTAGACATAATTGTGCTGGTTGTTTAAGGTTGGAAGGGTCTTTTTCACTTGTAGTCACATGGTCAGTCCTAGAAAAGGCTCAGTCATGAGTCCCAATGACACTACAGATATGGTACACTTTCCGTGTCGCTCTGATCAGTGTTTGAGTTTACTTTTAAATTGCTCAGTCGACAATGACAGTGATGATAATGACTGCTGACTCAGTTGTTTTTGATGATAATGATGATGATGATGATGATGATAATGATGGTGGTTGTAGTGGTGGTGGTGGTGGTGGTAGTAATGGTGATGGTGGTGATGATTATACCAGGTGGTAATGACGATAGTGCGCTCTGCTGAGATTTGATCGTCGTTTGTCCGGCAAGTTGTAGCAGTGTTTAAATTGGCATGTTCCATTTTATGGTTTAACATCACGTTAGACATTGCTCCTATCCTCACCCCCACCCCCACCCCCACTTCCCATCTCTACCAACGCCCCACCACCCCGCCCCTTCTTTCCCCGCCTAAATCCCGAAACAGCCAGCACACACTGACGTCATTTGGGTTCCTCACAGTGTGGGGCCACAAATCGTCATCTTCAGGTTTTAACCGTTTTAATCTCTCACCCTATCCACAGCCCACGATAGCAAAGCAAGAACCGTAACCCTTTCAATTCCTCACTCTGTCCGTCAGCTCCATGCTTCATCAGATATAAAAGCGAAGCAAACTCGTAACCCTTTCTCTCTCACACCATACCCAGCAGGAAGCCGTGTTATCAGACATGACAGCAAAACAAGATCTGAACTCTTTCACTCCATCACCCTGACCACCAGCTTCCTGCGTTAACAGACATGATAGCGAAGCAAAATCTTAACCCTTTCGCTCCCACATTAACCCTTTAACTCCTGCACCCTGTCCACCAGCTTCCTGCGTTAACAGACATGATAACGAAACAAAATCTTGACCCTTTCGCTCCCACATTAACCCTTTAACTCCTGCACCCTGTTCACCAGCTTCCTGCATTGTAAACCCTGGTAGCAGAACAAAAACTCAAACCATTCCACTCCCTCGCCCTGTCCACCAGCCTCCTGCAGAAAGCTGGTGGATAGAGTGAGGCAGTCAAAGGGTTAAGTTTTTGTAGTTGATGGATAGGGTGCTGGAGTCAAAGGATTAATCCAGCAGCTTCCTACGTTATCAGCCATGACAGAAAAGCAGAGACTTTGCCCACCACCCCGTCTCTTTCTCCCGTATCCAGCAGCTTCCTGCGTTATCATACATGATAACAAAGCAGGTTATTAACTCTTTCACTCCCTAACCCTGTCCACAAGCTCCCTGCCTTATCTGCGTTATGAACCTTGATGGTAAAATAGAATCATAACCCTTCCACTGATTCGTCCTGTCCACCAGCTTCCTGCGTTAAGAAACATTGCAACAAAGCAGAACTTAACCCTATCTCTCTCTCATCCTACCCACCAGCTGTTTTTGTTATCAGACATGGTATTAAAGCAAACCTTAATCCTATCACACCCTCCTCTTAAATCTATCACTCCCTCATCATATCCACCAACTTCCTGCAGTAAGCTGGTGGACAGGGTGAAGTGCTGGAAGGGTTAAGCTTTTTAGGAAGCTGGTGGATAGACTGAGGGAGTGGAAGGGTTAAGTTTTTGTAACTGGTGGATGGGCTGACTGATAGGGTGAGGAAATGAAAGGGTTAACTTTACCTAAGTGATGGCTAGAGTGAGAGAGCCGAAGGATTAAGTCAAGAGATGAAAGCTTGAATGCTCGCTTCATTGTGAAACATAACAATGGAAGACTTAGCACGGAGCGGTGTGCGCTGTAGTTAGGGCGCCCACCCGTGAGGGCACAGAACTCGGGTTTGATCCCCGATAAGGAGAGGGATTTCTCCCCCCCCTGATCTCCTCCAGTAAACCGTGAGTAGTGGTGTGGGTGCTGGTCTCTCGGATGAGATGATCAGTTGGTGTTTCTTGCAGAATAAAAGTTTGACACCCATACAACAGCACATTCGTACACTCCCAATAAATGGGTTATCCTTGATATGTCTTTTTTATTTTTAAAATGACCCGACAGACACGACACGACACGACACGACACGACACGACACGACACTACGCAACGTACCACAGCACCGCACCGCACCACACCGCATCACACCGCACCACAAGCAAGCACAGCACAGCACAGCAAGCACAGCACAGCAAAGCACAGCACATCAAGCACAGCAAGTACAGTACAGCACAGCACAGCACAGCACAGCAAGCACAGCACAGCAAGCACAGCACAGCACAGCACAGCAAGCACAGCACAGCACAGCACAGCAAGCACAGCACAGCAAGCACAGCACAGTACAGCACAGCAAACACAGCACAGCACAGTACAGTACAGCACAGCAAGCACAGCACAGCACAGCACAGCAAGCACAGCAAGCACAGCACAGCACAGCACAGCAAGCACAGCACAGTACGGCACGGCACAGCAAGCAAAGCACAGCACAGCACAGCACAGCACAGTACAGTACAGCACAGCACAGCACAGCACAGTACAGTACAGTACAGCACAGCACAGCACAGCACAGTACAGTACAGTACAGTAAGCACGGCACAGCACAGCACAGCACAGCTCAGCACAGCAAGCACAGCACAGCACAGTACAACACAGCACAGCACAGTACAACACAGCACAGCACAGTACAACACAGCACAATACAACATAGCACAGCACAGTACAACACAGCACAGTACAGCACAGTACAATACAACACAGCACAGTACAACAGCACAGCAAGCACATCACAGCACAGTACAACACAGCACAGCACAGCACAGCACAGTACAACACAGCACAATACAACAGCACAGCACAGCACAGTACAACACAGCACAGCACAGCACAGCACAACACAGCACAGCACAGCACAGCACAGTACAACACAGCACAGCACAACACAGCACAGTACAACACAGCACAGTACAACAGCACAGCACAGCACAGTAACACACAGCACAGCACAGCACAGTACAACACAGCACAGTACAACAGCACAGCACAGCACAGTAACACACAGCACAGCACAGCACAGTACAACAGCACAGCACAGCACAGTACAACACAGCACAGCACAGCACAGTACAACACAGCACAGCACAGCACAGTACAACACAGCACAGCATAGCACAGCGCAGCACATAACAACGCAGTACAGTACAATGCACCAACAGCAGCAACAACAAGAACAACAACAGCAGCAATAGCAGTAGCATAACAACAACCACAAGAACAACAAGAGGAACAGCAGCAGCAACAACAACGACGACGACAACAGCAACAACAACGATGACAACAACGACAACAACAACAACAACAGCAACAACGACGACGACGACAACAACAACAGCAACAACAACAACGACGACGACGACGACGACAACAACAACAACGACGATGACGACAACAACAACAACAACGACGAAGACGACGACGACAACAACAACAACAACAACAGCAGAAGTTTCCAGCGAAGCAAAGAATAAAATATGGCTCGACTGACGATACATATTTGTGTCTTGAATATTTTTTTACTCTCTCACTCTTGTATATGCGCGCACGAACACACATGCTCACACCTAGGGGCGTACTCGTACGCACGCACGCATGCACGCACGCACACACGCACACACGCTGTGCTGTGCTGTGTTGCACTGTGCTGTGCTGTGCTGTGCTGTGTTGTACTGTGCTGTGCTGTACTGTGCTGTACTGTGCTGTACTGTGCTGTGCTGTGTGTACTGATACACACAAGAAAAGAAGTGGCAACAGGAATAGAAAAATGAAGCGCGTGCTCACACACACAAACACATACACACACGCACGCGAGCGCTCGCGCAGACGCACACCCACACTCACACATGAACGCAGACACGCACACACACATATACGCAGGCAGACACATACGAACACATGAACACACATACGCACGCGGGCGCGTGCGCGTGCGCGCGCGCGTGCGCGCACACCCACACACACGCAAACGCACACACACACACACACACACACACACACCACACACACACACACTCACTCACTCACTCACACACTCACACTCTTTATCTCTCGCTGTCTCTATTTCTCACACACACGCACGCGTGCACACAAACACACACACACACACACACGCATACAGACACACGCACGTACACACACACACACACAGATACACACAAGTACACACGTACGCGCACACGCGCACACACGCGCGCGCACATACACACACACACAAGCGCGCGCGCGTGCACACACACAAATACACACACACAAATACACACACACACAAATACACACACACACTTAAACACACACACACACACTCACACACACACACAAATACACACACACACACACAAACACCCACAAACACAAACACACACACACACACACACACACAACACACACACACACACACACACACACACACACACACATACACACTCTCTCTCTCTCTCTCTCACTTTGAATCACCGTGTATCGAACCTCCCACACAATATTCAGGGCATACAAAGGAACAACGTGCAAATTGTCTGCACGTCTGTGGGCTGCATGCATAAAGCACCTGTCATTTACACATCACACAGCTAGTTTCACACCACCTCTAAAAAGGTGTCCTTGTCCCCAGAGCTGAACGAAACTATGTAGGTTAATACTGATTTTAGTACTATAATTACTGCTGCTTCTCCCGCTAATAAGAAGCTATTGTAACAGCAGTAGAAGCAGAAGCACCAGCATCATCACCACACACTTAGCACACTTACACCACCACTAATACTATGACCACCACCACCACCACCGCCAATGATTATGATAACAATAATGATAATGAGAAAATGAACGGCAGCAAGAACAAGAATAAGAACAAGAACAGTAATCAGAACAAGAAAATCAAGAACAACACCAAGAACACAAACAACAACAACGAAACAACACCAGCAACAAGGATGACGACGACGACGACAACGGCGGCGACGACGATAGTAATAATTGAAAATGGTGATGATGACAATAATGATATCGATGATAAGGATGACGAACGTTTTTGTTTCAGATTCATATTTGCTCCGAAAGGCATCGCTCACTGCACACACATATCTGTCCACTGCATGTTCTTTGCCAAGCGGCGGCAGTTTAAAGACAAAAGAGCCCAAATCAGTCAATTCATGTACACAATTCGATCAGAAATGTGCAAATATACTTATCCCATTGCCTCCCGCACCCTACCCACCAACTGCAAAAAAAAAAAAAAAAAAAAAAAAAGGGACCCTTTTGACTCCCTCTCCCTATTCACCAACTTTCTAAAGGAAGCTGGTGGATAGGGTGAGGGGATCAAAGAGGGTTAAGTTTTTGCTTTGCTAGCATGGTTGGCAATGCAGGATGCTGGTGGACAGGGTGCAGAGTCAAAGAGTTAAAGCAGGCTGGTAGATTGTGGCAAATGCAGGATGCTGGTGGACAGGGTGTGGGGGTCAAAGGGTTAAGCAGACAGGATGGTTTCTGTAACAGTCGTAGATTCCGGATCTCGTGTCTCGACTTCAGTCTCAGCCCGTGATATGAATACTGGTCTGTTCCTTGCTTTTGATGTCATCCGTACAGACACAAGGACACACAGACACCCTGCGGTCGATATGAAACTATGTCTCCCATTTTTCTATAAGAAAATAGAAAAAAAGAACAACAAAAAAAACCACCACCACCACCACCATCACTACCACACCACTACCACCACCACCACCACCACCACCATAACAACAACAAAACCCGAACCAAAGCAGCAACAACAACGAAACCAACAACAAACAACCAACAAACATCATCATCATCATCATCATCATCATCATCATCATCATCATCATCATCATCATCATCATCATCAATGCCTTGCCACATGGCGTTGGCGATCATGGCCCTCCATATGTATCTGTCCCTTGTTGCCACAAGCACATCTTCCACCTCTCTGTCTTCAGCCACTCTGCAAGTCCGTCCAATATTTTTTCCCTGGGTCTACCTGGTGCTGTCTTTCCCTCGGGCTTTCCTGTTGTGACCAAGTGATCCAACTCATCTTTCCTCATAAAATGGCCTATAAATGTTGCCTGTCTTTTCCTAATCTTCCTTATGAGTGATTTTCTTGTTTCTGCCTCCATCAAGATTGTCTCGTTGGTTTTCTTTGCTGTTCATGGAACTCTAAACATT
>CM060314.1:40553804-40563804 GCA_030674185.1 Monoplex corrugatus | reverse complement strand
ACACACACAGACCTGCACACCTCTCTCTGTCTCGGTCTCTGTCTCTGCCCGACACATAATCTCTTCCGCTTACACCTTACTCGCAGAGAGAGAGAGAGAAGAGAGAGAGAGAGAGAGAGAGAGAGAGAAGAGAGAGAGAGAAAGACAGACAGACAAGAGACAAGAGAAGACAGAGAGACAGAGATAGACAGAGAGACAGAGAGATAGAAGAGAGACAGAGAGAGAGAGAGAGAGAGAGAGAGAGAGAGAGAGAGAAGAAGAAGAAGAAAATGAAGAAGAAGCAGGAAGCCAAAAATTTAGTGAACAAGACAATCTGTGGTGTGTGTGTTTGTGTGTGTGTGTGTGTGTGTGTGTGTGTGTGTGCGTGGGTGTGTGTGTGTGTGTGTGTGTGTGTGTGTGTGTGTGTGTGTGTGTAAAGATGAAAGAGAGGGAGAAGAGAGAAGAGAGAGAGAGAAGAAGTAGTCGAAGTCAGAAATTGTAATGAGTAAGCTAAGACAATATGTGTGTGAGGAGAGAGAGAGAAGATAATAGATAGATAGATAGATAGATAGAGAAAGAGAGAGAGAGAGAGAGAGAGAGAGAGAGAGAGAGAGAGAGAGAGAGAGAGAGAGAGAGAGAGAGAGAGCAATTGTAAGAACGACCTTGACGTAATGTTGTCTCAAGCACTTTAAGACGTGTGCTGGACAGACGTCAGACTGTGACTTCAGATGTTGGTCCTTGTCCTTCACACTCATCTCCTCCTCCTCCGTCTCTTGTCTTGTCTCTGTCTGTCCTCATCCCTGGCGTCCCCCTCTCCTTCCCTCCCTCCCTCCGGCTCCATCCCTCCTCCGCATGTTTGCTACGCCAGGGACTAGCTGTAGGACAGGTCCACTAGGACCTAATGCTACTATCCTTGAGTAATGAAGTGGTAGTTACGGTCTTGCAGGTTTGCACACACGTTTACCTGCCAGATCAGAAAAAAAATTGTATCCTTTACCCACAAAGCACATACACACTCACTCAGTCACTCACTTCAGTCACTCACTGATTCAGTCACTCGCACGCATACACACACACGCACACACACACACACACACACACACACACACACACACACACACACACACACACACACACACACAACACACGCACACACACACACACACACTCTCTCTCTCTCTCCCTATCTCTTTTACTCTCTCTCCTCCCCTCTTCCCTCCCTCGCATTCTCTCTCACACACACACTCTCTGTTCACAACACCACACACACACACACACACACAGACCTGCACACCTCTCTCTGTGTCTCGGTCTCTCTTTTCTCACCTACACATCATCTCTGCCGCTTACTCCTTACTCACAGAGAGAAAGAGAGAGAGAGAGAGAGAGAGAGAGAGAGAGAGAGAGAGAGAGAGAGAGAAGAAGAGGCTGGAAGTCAAAAACTGTAATAAACAAGGCAATCTGTGTGTGTGTGTGTGTGTGTGTGTGTGTGTGTGTGTGTGCGCGTGTGTGTGTGTGTACATGTGTGTGTGTGCGCGCGCGCGCGTATGTGTGTGTATGTATACGTGTGTGTGAGGAGAGAGAGAGAGAGAGAGAGAGAGAGAGAGAGGAGAGAGAGAGAGAGAGAGAGAGAGAGAGAATTGCGCAGAATGAAAGCGACCTACAAAACCTTGTGAATATTCTAAAAATAGAAAGCAAAGGTAAGGGGTTGGAACTAAACAGCAGGAAGACTGAAGTCATGGTGATCAGTAAAAAACATGAAATCCCGTCGTGCAAAATAACAGCAAACGGCACAACCTTGAGACAGGTTGATAAGTTTAAATATCTGGAACGATCATTTTACCAGACGGCAGATGCACATCAGAAATAGCAAAATCGGCCAAGCCAAAACAGCATTCAAGAAGATGAAAACATTCTTACTAACAAATGCCTATCAATTAACATCAGGAAGAGAGTTCTTGAATGTTATATAGAACCAATACTGTTATACGGTTGTGAGGCGTGGACAGTCAACAAGCAAAGCCAGAACAAGATTGAGGCAGCCGAGATGTGGTTTCTAAGAAGAATGTTGAGATTCCATGAACAGCAAAGAAAACAAAGGAGACAGTCTTGATGGAGGCAGACACAGGAAGATCACTCATAAGGAAGATTAGGAAAAGACAGGCAACATTTATAGGTCATTTTATGAGTAAAGGGGAATTGGAGCACCTGGTCACAACGGGAAAGCTGGAGGGAAGAGAGCACCAGGTAGACCCAGGGAGAAGATATTGGACGGACTTGCAGAGTGGCTGAAGACAAAGAGGGCGGAAGAGATGTTTTGAGGCAACAAGAGATAGAAACAGATGGAAGTCCATAATCGCCAACGCCATGTGGCAAGGTACCTGATGATGATGATGATGATGATGATGGTGATGATGATGATGATCCACAAAGCAGGCGGCACTCAGGCAGGATTGAACCTAGACCTTTGCATTGGAAGTCCGACGTTTTATCCATCGACTAATGCTCCCGTCCTTCCTGTTTAAAGTCGCGTTCGTACTTTCTTATTGATCCGGGTGAGGTCCAACTGTGTAATCTGTTCATAATAAGTCGAGAACGATGTCTGCATGCATGAATATGAACCTACGTACGTACGTGCCCACCCACATGTACACACACATACATGTGTATGCATACATTCATACATCCGTACATCAGTGGTGCATACGAATTAGGGTCGTAAGCTGTGCTATACGTAACGACATTTTAAAACCACCGTTTATAATTCCCGTGTTTTGCAAATGACGTGTAGTTAAATGTTGAAAGTCAGAGCAGAGGAAAAAAAACAACATCAAAATGGAGTAGGAACACCTATTCAATTAATAAAAGAGACGCGCGCTCAAATTGCCCGTATAGAAATCTTTCTCAAACGTACGAGAGAAAAAAAAAAAAATGCTGAAAACAAAACCCGCTGACGGTCGCTTAGCTTTCGTTTATAGAAAACTTGAATCCTTTCATGTGGCATGAAGGAAAAGGGATTGGCGAGTTGGGATTACTCAGCAAACATAAAATCCCTGAATCGACTGCCTTGTGGGCGTCGACATTTCAACGAGCGTTTCACTGGTCTCGGTAGGTGTGAATAAGTTTACCTGGCCGTCATGTGAACGTCTTCCTTTGTCGTTTGACAGGTGTCCGCAGTGGGCAAACAAAAGTCTGCAATATCTGCTTTTTTAATTGAAAATTTGTGTGGCAACGTATTCGTTTGCTTTCTGTTTCGGTTTCCAGTTAACGAGATCGGAAGTACATGTATAGTGGGTACCATGTTCATTCGAGTCATAACTGAAAGGTATCTCAGTTACCGGAATACGCAAACACAGACATAGACGCAGACAGACGAACGAACATATTGACAGACCGACCGACCGGTATATGGTAAATCTAGCTTCATCAGAATGAAGTAAGACTGACATGAACATGCATAATTATATATATAACGTATAATATATATATATATATATATATATATATAATATATATATATATATATAAAACACGACATCTCTCTCGATATATATATATATGTAAGTATAAATATAATAAAAAGATGACATCTCCAATACAGCAAGTGTGTATGTATACAGACACACATTCGCACGCACGCACACACACACGCACGCACACACACACACACACACACACACACTCGCGCGCGCGCGCGCCCTGTTTTAACTGTTGACGTGGTGTGAGCAAAGGAATGATTATATTTAAATGACAAATATTGATCACTGACAATCATGACACATCACCTCTCCAGGATGGAAGAAGTCTCTGTTCTTTAGCGTACACAAGAGTCTTCAACGACTTTGTTGATTTTTCTTTCATTCTCTCACCCTGTCCACCAGCTTCCTTTACGATGTCAGTCATGTTAGTAAAGAAAAACTGAATATCGTTTTACTCCCTTAGCTTGTTGACTAGCTTCCTTCATCCCCCCCCCGTGGGGAATCTGGGTACTCTTTGAGTATAAGTAGTACTAGAAATTCTGTGCTAGAAATGTCTTCTTTTCTGTCATTGTCTTTGAGTCTGTCTTGCTCCTGAGCTTTCTGTTATCTTTTTCTATCATTTTCTGCATTGCTGGCCTATTTGTTTTTTGTTTTTTATTTTTTATTTTTTTTATTATTATTTTTGTTGTTGGTCCATTTACTTGTATGTATTCAACAAAAGCTTACAAACTGTGTGTTAGGATTGATAACTTGGATACATGTTTTAACTGCATTTGGGGTTGTAATGAAATGTGATGGACAGAAGCAATTTTAGGTAATTGATATATGCTTTGTTGTATATATGCTTTGTTTATAATCGTATGCACGTTGTTTCTTTTTAGCCTCCTGGTGTTAAAGTCAGACGGAGTGGTCAACACCAGGAGCATGTCCGTACATTATGTGAGCGAATGCATTGATAATTGTTCATAATTTTATTTTCCAATTGGTGTTGTTTCGCAGATCAGCGAGGTATTCTAAACATTTTGAGATGTTATGGCTCTGATATGGCTGTGCAGTGCGCAGTCGGCTGGGCTTTAACTACTACTACTACCTCTACTACTACCTCTACTACTACTACTGCTACTACTACTGCTACTACTATTACTACTACTGTTGATAATGACGATGATGGTGATGATACTAAGCTTCCTGCTTTATCAGTCATGACAGCTCAGCAGACACTTAACCCTTTCGTACATGTACTCACCCTGTCCACCTGCTTCTTGCATTATCATGTCATGACAGGAAATTAAAAAATGAATCGTTCCACTCCCTCACCCTGTCCACCTGTTTTCTGCACAAAGCTGGTAGATAGGGTAAGCGAGTGAAAGGGATTAACTTTTGGAGCTGGTAAGTAGCGTGTGTGTGAGCTGTAATAGGTTGTGGAGGATGAAAGACTTTTGCAGCTATAATGGGGGGTGGAAAAGGCACTATAAACCCCCTTCATGCTGAGAAAATTTCCAGAAAAACTGAAAATGTTTACCTACGGTATTTGTGTACTCGTATCTCCAAAACCATGAAAGTATGTGTAAAAAGGAATAGGAAATTAACAAAACTTACTGAACCAGTTTGTTACATAGTCTTCCTGAAATGTCAGTGGTCAGCTTATTTTCATACTCTCTCTCTCTGTGTCTCACACACACACACACACACACACACACACACACACACACACACACACACACACACACACACACACACACACACACACACAAATACACACACACACACAAACACACACACACAAATACTACACACCACACACACAATACACACACACACATACAAAGACAAACACACACAGACACACACACACAGACACACACACACACAACACACACACACACACACACACACACACACACACACACACATATATATATATATATATATAATATATATTATATGTACATACACACACACACGGGGAGAAGACGCAGAAAGAAAACAAACTGGGCCAGAATGTGGCGACCCCCCCCCCCCCCCCCCACTTCATTCACTCGACCAGAAGCAAACAGAATTGACTGAGTTCACGACTGATACATCTGGCAGACTCAGGCGGGAGCCCATATGGAACTGTCCGAGTGCATTGAACCCTTGAACAAATTCCAGTTCAGAAACCTTCGCCCTGCCTCCACTCGCCCTCCAGAGGAATTCTGGTCAAAAAGTGTCTTAGGCAGTGGACGTAAAACCTGAGTTAATCGACAACAAGACTAATTTCAACTGCCTCCGGTCCTGACTGTGAGTGTGAGTTAGGGACATTATGTGGACATGAGACACTAGGGGCCAAGGTACTGTGAAAGGTCTGGGACCATTGGCAAGCCTTTGAAGACAGCTCGTGTTGGCCTTGTTAATTGTCGGTGAACTCGTTTAGACAGTGACCATTGGTGCGGGGTGTCTTTAATTGACCAGATCTACTTGTGGATCCATTGTCTCTGTCTTTGTTTGTCTGTGGTTAAGGGGGAAGAGAGAGCGAGAGAGGGAGAGAGAGAGAGAGAGAGAGGGGGAGGGAGGGAGAGAGAGAGTGAGTGAGTGAGTGTTGTGTATGTGTGTGTGTGTGTGTGTGTGTGTGTGTGTGTGTGTGTGTGTGGTGTGTGTGTGAGAGAGAGAGAGAGAGAGAGAGAGAGAGAGAGAGAGAGAGAGAGAGAGAGAATTTGACAGTAATATTATTGAGATACTATATTTTCCGACGACAGAAGTTACTACTTTCAAGGCATTTTTCAAGCATGTTGCCAATCTACATATCTGTATAGAACTTGATGTATGTCTCTGTCTTTCACTGATGGTCACTGAGGGCTTCCTCTACTTCTTGTCTTCTTGTTCTCTGTTCTTCTTGTTCTTGTTCTTCTTTGTTCTTGTTCTTCTTGTTTTTGTTCTTTTTTTGTTCTTGTTCTGTTCTTGTTTTTCTGTTCTTCTTGTTCTTCTTGTTCTTGTTCGTTCTTGTTCCTTCTTTCTTGTTCTTGTTCTTCTTGTTCTTCTTGTTCTTGTTCTTCTTGTTCTCTTCCTGTTCTTTCTTGTTCTTGTTCTTCTTGTTTCTTCTTGTTCTTTTCTTCTTGTTCTTGTTCTTCTTGTTCTTGTTCTTCTTGTTCTTCTTGCTTGTTCTTCTTCTTGTTCTTGTTCTTCTTGTTCTTCTTGTTCTTGTTCTTCTTGTTCTTCTTTCTTGTTCTTGTTCTTCTTGTTGTTCTTGTTGTTTTTGTTGTTGTTGTTCTTCTTCTTTCTTTTCTTCTTCTTGTTTTGTTCTTGTTGTTGTTGTTGTTCTTTCTTGTTCTTGTGTGTTGTTGTTGTTGTTGTTCTTCTCTTCTTCTTTCTTTTTCTTCTTCTTCTCCTCCTCCTCCATTAGCTCCGTGAAGAGTTGTTAATCGGATTCTTCCACCTATGTCGGTTGTGTGTCAGAGTCTGGGTCCTTGCAAATGCGGCAGTGTTGTCAGTCCATCGTTCTAAAAGAGTTTTGAAGTTCGCTCAAGGGGAATTCACCGCACTTAATCAATTCCACATGCGCACCACCCACATTTTCTGGAGTTATCTTCAGTCCCCCTGAGCCTGCACACACACACACACACACATCAACAAAAAATCAAACAAAAGGGGAAGTGTAGGAAAAGAGACGGGAACATGAAGTGCGTGACCTGACACCACAATGGCATCATACCTGAAGGCCATCACAATGATTGAGGCATTATACCTGACAGGCCACCACAATGGTTGAGGCATTATACCTGACAGGCCACCACAATGGTTGAGGCATTATACCTGACAGGCCACCACAATGGTTGAGGCATTATACCTGACAGGCCACCACAATGATTGAGGCATTATACCTGACATCGACAGGCCACCACAATGATTGAGGCATTATACCTGACATCGACAGGCCACCACAATGATTGAGGCATTATACCTGACATCGACAGGCCACACAATGATTGAGGCATTATACCTGACATCGACAGACCACCACAGTGATTGAGGCATTATACCTGACAGGCCACCACAGTGATTGAGGCATTATAACTGACAGGCCACCACAATGATTGAGGCATTATACCTGACAGGCCATCACAATGATTGAGGCATTATACCTGACAGGCCATCACAATGATTGAGGCATTATACCTGACAGGCCACCACAATGATTGAGGCATTATACCTGACAGGCCACCACAATGATTGAGGCATTATACCTGACAGGCCATCACAATGATTGAGGCATTATACCTGACAGGTCACCAGAATGGTTGAGGCATTATACCTGACAGGTCACCACAATGATTGAGGCATTATACCTGACAGGCCACCACAATGATTGAGGCATTATACCTGACAGGCCATCACAATGATTGAGGCATTATACCTGACAGGTCCCAGAATGGTTGAGGCATTATACCTGACAGGTCACCACAATGATTGAGGCATTATACCTGACAGGCCACCACAATGATTGAGGCATTATACCTGACAGGCCATCACAATGATTGAGGCATTATACCTGACAGGTCACCACAATGGTTGAGGCATTATACCTGACAGGTCACCACAATGATTGAGGCATTATACCTGACAGGCCATCACAATGATTGAGGCATTATACCTGACAGGCCACCACAATGATTGAGGCATTATACCTGACAGGCCATCACAATGATTGAGGCATTATACCTGACAGGTCACCAGAATGGTTGAGGCATTATACCTGACAGGTCACCAGAATGGTTGAGGCATTATACCTGACAGGTCACCACAATGATTGAGGCATTATACCTGACAGGCCACCACAATGATTGAGGCATTATACCTGACAGGCCATCACAATGATTGAGGCATTATACCTGACAGGTCACCAGAATGGTTGAAGCATACCTGACAGGTCACCACAATGATTGAGGCATTATACCTGACAGGCCACCACAATGATTGAGGCATTATACCTGACAGGCCACCACAGTGATTGAGGCATTATACCTGACATCGACAGGCCACCACAATGATTGAGGCATTATACCTGACAGGCCGCCACAGTGATTGAGGCATTATACCTGAAGGGCCACCACAGTGATTGAGGCATTATACCTGACAGGCCACCACAATGATTGAGGCATTATACCTGAAGGGCCACCACAGTGATTGAGGCATTATACCTGACAGGCCACCACAATGATTGAGGCATTATACCTGAAGGGCCACCACAATGATTGAGGCATTATACCTGACAGGCCACCACAATGATTGAGGCATTATACCTGAAAGGCCACCACAGTGATTGAGGCATTAAGACGAGCAGCGAACTGACCAGTTTTTTTATGTTGCCAACGGGGATTGAACTCAGGACGTGAGTCTACGACTCATCAAAGGAGCCAGCAAACCCGAGCAACCTGAGGGCTAGATTTAAACAAAAGAAAGCACCAAACCAAACCGAAGGAAATCAAACTAAAAACAAAATCAAAGAACTGCCAACGTGTGTTTATTGTTTTCCTTCAATTGAAAACAACAACAACAACAACAACAACAACAACAACAACAACAACAATAACAATAACAATAACAATAACAATAACAATAACAAAATACAAAAACTAAAACAAAAAGACGGTTTGTTCTCTTCCACTGTACCCCCGTCTCTTTCTTTGTCTTTCGCTCTGTCCGTCTGTCTCTCTCCAAACGTATACACGTGTACTCATTTATTCTGTTTTTTTTTTTCATTGAATGACAACATTCACATTAGGGTTTTGAAAATCCATCTTTTAAAAGCAAGTATGTTTAGTATCCTTTAAGTGGGGGTTTTGGTCTGATACAATGAATTTAGATATACATGATCCTCTGTCTGTTTATCTGTGTCTGTCTATAAAAATTATGTCCGTGTATCTGTCTGTCTGTCTCTGTCTTTGTATGTATGTCAGGTCTGTCTCTTTACACACACACACACACACACAACACACAGACACACACACACACACACACACACACACACACACACACACACACACACACACACACACAACACACACACACACACACACTCTCTCTCTCTCTCTTTCCGCCCCACCCGCTTCTGAAACAGTGGCTACGTTTTTACACTGTGACATTGTCTGTGTGTGTCTTGTTTCTTTCTCTGTCACTGTCTCACCAGTGGACAAAATGACAGTCGTTATGTCAACTGCCCAGCTGTCTGGTGGTTGGCTATCTGTCGATCTGTCGCCCCTGTCCTCCCTTCACAGACGGGACAGTTACCATCATGTCTTTGTCGTTGACCACAACTTCATGGGTGTCGTTTGACTTTTGATCACGGACACGTAGGCGCGCGCGTGCGTAAACAAACACACACGCACATACATGTACACGCACATACACATGCACATACACACAAAATCACACACATACACCACCACCCCGTAACCACAGACACACATACACACATACATACACATATTCGAACATGCATACATGCACGTGAGTATACTTATGTATTGGGTGCAATCAATAATATAATCATAAATAACATGGGTAAA
>CM060314.1:40541304-40546304 GCA_030674185.1 Monoplex corrugatus | reverse complement strand
TTATCATCTTTGCGGAGAGTTCCAAGCAAATGCAAAATATGCTGAATGAACTAAATAAATGCAGTAAAAAAGTAGGACTTACAGTAAACTTGAAGAAAACAAAAATTATGTCAGCAACTACATCGATGACCTAGACGGAAAAGTAAATACCGAAAATGTAGATCCAGAAAGGGTTGACCACTACATCTACTTAGGTCAACGCATCTCGGCAGAACCGTCCTCCAAAGAGGAGGAAATCAAACGTAGGATAACCTTTGGCTGGCAAACGTTTGGAAGAGCAAGTTCGGTTTTCAAGAATGACAAAATTCCAACTGTCCTATAACGAAAAGTCTACGACCAATGCATTCTGCCCACAGTCACCTACGACGCAGAAACTTGTAATCTAACGAAAAAACTGATTTGAAACTAAGAACCATTCAGCGAGCACATGAAATAATCATGCTTGGTATCACCTGGAAAAATGGCAAAACAGTTCAATGGATCAGAGAAAAAATAAAATTGCGAGACATCCTAGAAAACATCAACAAACTGAAACGGAACTGGGCAGGACATCTCACTCGGAGGTTGGACAAGAAAAACCGCATTCTGGATATCAAGAGACGGCACTGGCAATAGAAGAAGACAGAAAACTAGATGGAGAGACGACCTAGATGGATCTGACAAGAACTGGAGAGGAAAAGCGCTGGAACGAAATGAAAGGAAGCAGCTGGGGAAGGCCTACGTCCAGCAACAGACTTTTGATGGCTGAAAGAAGATATCTGAACAGATGTTGATCTGGCAGATGTGAACAGTCTCCACCTTTTACCCACCAGGCGGAGGACTCGATCGAACTCAGGATCTTGGGATTAAACGTCCGACGTCTACTGGCTTGACTACCGCACACGACGTACGCACACACGTAGTTAATTTTCCAGACCGCTAGAAAGCAAGCGGCCTCAAGACGGTTAGAACACAATGACAAAATTGTTCCGATCATTCATGCTATATGACGATGCCCTACTCACAACAGGAAAGCTGGAGGGAAAAGGAGCACCATGTAGACCCAGGGAGAAAATGTTGGACGGACTTGCAAAGTAGATGAAGACAGAGAGGGTGGAAGATGTACTTGCAGCGACAAAGGATAGATTTGTATGGAGGCCCATGATCGCCAACGCCTTGCGGCAGGGCACATGATGATACGTCAGTGTGCTAGTGATTCGTATTTTGGCTGGCCAAGTTAAAGCAGCATTCAAGAAATTGAAAAGCGTTCTTACCAACAAATGCCTACAATGCCTATCAGTTAACATAAAGAAGACAGTTCTTGAATGTAATATAGAACCAATCTTGTTGGACGGATGTGAAGCGTGGACTGTCAGCACGCAAAGTCAGAACAAGACTGAGGCAGCTGAAATGCAGTTTCTAAGAAGAATGTTGAGAGTTCCATGACAGCAAAGAAAAGAAACGAGACAGTCTTAAAAAAAACAAACACAAAAAGAATATTGATAAAGAAGGTTAGGAAAAGACAAACAGAATTGTATAGGACATTTTGAGGCAAGAGAAATCACAACAGGAAAGCTGGAGGGGAAAAACAGCACCAGGTAGACCCAGGAAGAAAATATTGCATGGACTTGCAAAGTGGATTAAGATACATAGGGTTGGGTGATGTACTTCTAGCGGCAAGGAATAATTCATACGGATGGCCGTGATCGCCAACGCCGTGCGGCATGGCACATGATGATATTTGGAAGTGAGAGTGATTCAACATTTTGTCGTGTAAGGAAAAGGCAAGACTCTTTGTATGGCTTGGGCACCTTGGCACTGGGTGTGACTTTCATTCTTTCATATTTGCATATCTGTCCGAGTTTGTGTCTTTCTGTTTTGTCACCCTGTCTGTTTGTCTTGTCTTTATTCCATTTTGTCTTCACCTGTCACAGTCGTGTAGCGAGCGTAGCCCATAAATCATGCTTCAATGGTTTTCATGTGGTGTATAGTATCGTCTGACCATCATTTCGCATCTTGTCTTTATTGTCTCCCCTGCCTGTTGTTTTGGTGACGATTCGCTTGGCGGGGTGGGGAAGGGAACAAACAAACCAAACATACAAACAAACAGACAAACAAACAAACAAATAAAAACAAACAACAAAAAACAAAAAAACAAAAACAAAACAAAAAACAAAACAAAAACAAAAACAAAAACAAAAAAATCCCGCACACATAAAATGGTCAAGCTATTCTAACAGTTTTCTATTTATTAAAAAAAAAGTATTGCAGCAAAGCCAACTATGTAGTTTCCCAGAGCACTGTGACCTGTTGAAGAAGCTTCGGTTGAAATAAGACTTGAAGCAAGGACAATAGTAAAGTCGCACGACAGTGAAAACAAAATTTGTGATTGTCAGAAGTTTGCCAGAAAGTGCTGATTACATATCTTTCTAAAAGCTCCTGACTTTTGGGCACATTAAGGTTGGGGGTGGGTGTGTGTGTGACCTTGACCGTGACACGTTGTTTTCCAAATTTATGGCTCCGGGCGACTCCTCAACGGTCCACATCTTTGACCTAAAGTTAGTAAAGATCCACAGACAAAAAGATGGAAAGTTATGTTCACGCAGTTTTGTCACAGACAGGTACACGCACACACACTCACTGAGACATACATACACCTCCGGTCGCTGTGAAACGGTTTTCCACTTTTTTTTTTAAAGGGAAGTGAAAATAAAGTCAAGGTCAAGGTCACACAGACTCAGATATGCATTTTAAAAAAAAAGAATGTATGTGAACAGCACGTTTTTCTGACACTATTTAAGATCAGTTTTCAACGTTATGATTGTCATTGTCCTTGATGCACGTCCCGTTTTATTTTAATTGAAGCTCCTTCAAGGCCACAGTGACCTTGAAAAGCACCCATTGTGGATTGTCTGTCAGAAGATTTATATAAAACGGAGGATATTTAGACTGGCTTGATAATTTTTATGTAGTGTACTGAAAGCCAGAGGGATTCAATACGTTTTCTTTTCTTTTTTTGTTTGTTGAATGATTCTTTTCTTTCATTTTTTTTAATGTAACTACTGATTTTTTACCGATTGCACTTTGTTTTGCCTACACTTTGCAGGCTTTATGTTGCTGCACAGTCTGCATGCTCCGTTTTTATGTGCATGTTGTGTGGTTTCATGTTTCCATAAGTCAGCCAGCACGCATACACGTCCACTAAGGATGCAGACTATGCCACAGCGTAGTGGGATTTAACGTGACAGTCTGCATGTTTATGCCCACTGACAGGTCTGCACATGTGTTGTCCTCCTCCTCCTCCTCATCATGTGCCCTGCTGCATGGCGTTGGCGATCATGGCCCTCCATAGCATCTATCCCTTGTCGCTGCAAGTACATTTTCCACCATCTCTGTCCTCAGCCACCCTGCAAGTCCGTCCAATATTTTCTCCCTGGGTCTACCTGGTGTTCTCTTTCCTTCCAGCGTTCCTGTTGTGACCAGGTGCTCTAATTCCCCTTTCCTCATAAAATGGCCTATAAATATTGCTTCTCTTTTCATAATCTTCATTATCAATGATCTTCTCGTGTCTGCCTCCATCAAGACTGTCTCGTTTGTTTTCTTTGCTGTCCATGGAACTCTCAACATTCTTCTTAGAAACCACATCGCGCCGCCTCAATCTTGTTCTGGCTTTGCGTGTTATGTTGTCCTGGGAGATCAAAAACATCTCCACCCTTTACGCATCAGGCAGAGGTGTGACAGGCGGATCGAATCCAGGATCTTCTGTTTGGAAATCTGACGTTTACCCACAGGACCACAACCTCGCAGGTCGTCTGTACGTTCAAACGCGCCAAACGCATATCTCGTCACATTCACGCGAAAAGTATACATGTATATTACCCCGCTATGTAGTCACAGCTGTCGTTATTGCCAGGAGTGAATTTTCTTTAAAATTTCAACTCTTTGTGTAATAGAGAAAGGGAGATTTTTCTGGTTTGGGTGGTGTGTGTGGTTGGGTGGACAGGTAGGCGAAGTGTGTGTGTGTGTGTGTGTGTGTGTGTGTAGTGGTGTGTGTGGATGTGTGGAGGAGAGTGAGAGGTGAGGTAGAGAGAGAGAAGAGAGAGAGAGAGAGAGAGAGAGAGAGAGAGAGAGAGAGAGAGAGAGAGAGAGCGGCGAGCAAGATTTTCTCTGCTTTTTGTAGATAGATCTTTACCATAGATTTTCTTCAACACAAGGATGTTGACTGCTTTGGAGTCGCAAAAAAATCTGTTCGGAAGGTAAGTCAGGAACGGTCAAGGTCACACGGACAAAAACAAGCAAACAAACAAACACAAAACAAAACAAAACAAAAGAAAACAAAACCCACAGCATTTATAGAGGCAAGTGTGTGAAAATGAAAAAAACCAGTTTATCAGAACCTGATAACATGTCAGTCTGTGACAGTTCACCATTGTCCTCACTTCACAACATGTTATATTTACACTGAAGCTTTTTGTAGGTTACAATGATTGATATTGAAGGTCACCGAGTGATTGATATTGGTCATCTGGTATCCATAATAATTTTTGTATAGCAAGGGAGAGTATTCAAATGACTTGACCACTTTGTGTTTAATCTATCAATCCGTGATACGTCGTGCTGTCTTGTTATAGTTGTTTTTTTACGTTGATACGAAAGTTTTCTTTGCTGTCTGTAGTCATCATCATCATCATCAGGTGCCCTGCTGCATGGCGTTGGCGACCATGGACTTCCAACCATCTCTATCTCTCGTTGCCCCCAGCATCTCCCCCACCCTCTTCATCCTCAGCCACCTTGCAAGTCCGTCCAGCATTCTCTCCCTGGGTCTACCCGGTGCTCTCTTTCCCTCCAGCTTCCCGTTGTGACCAGGTGCACCAAATCCCCCTTCCTCATAAAATGGCCTATAAATGTTGTACAGTAGTACAGTTTTTAAATATGGCATGACCATCCTGTATTTTTCTGATAGCGGGTGTCGTGCTTTTGCGTAAGCATTATTTAACCCTAACCCACCCACGGGCTTTGTG
>CM060314.1:40531304-40538804 GCA_030674185.1 Monoplex corrugatus | reverse complement strand
TGGCACGTAGGGCAGCAACGCAGTTTCTCCACTTCTGCCCTTTCTGGCCCAGCCTGTGTATAGAACGCTAAGTGTGTTTCAGGGCCTTGAGGTGTCCTGCTGGTCATCGGTGGATGTTCTTGGGTCATCCTCTCTTACGTCTTCCTTCAGGAGTCCATGAAGGGTCATCCGAGTGATGTTATCCTGCAGTTTTCGGATGGTTTACCGAATCCATCTCATTCTCTTTCCAGATGATAATGTGACATACCTATCTTGGTTACGTTGGATTTGCCCAATCCATCCTCGTTTCTTCCCAAAATGATAGTGTCCATACTCTCTGATTAGAGTGGATTTGCCCAATCCATCTCCATTATCTTTCCGAGATGATATGCGTCCACTGTGTCTTGGTTATGTTGGATTTGTCCATTCCATTTCCATTCATCTTTCCAAGATGACAGTGTCCATACTCTCTTGATTAGAGTGGATTTGTCCAATCCATCTCCGTCATCTGTCCACAGTGATAGTGTCCATACTCTCTTGATTACATTGGGCAGGCAGTTGTGTGTTTGTTGGAGATTGTGTTGGACCACAAGGTTCGCTTGAGTCTTCTGAGGTTCTTCGTATGGAAGGCAGACAGCTTGCTGAAGTTGATTTCTGTCATCCTCCAGCATTCTGAGTCGTGAAGTTGGGTGGAAAGAATAATACTCTGGTACAGTCTCAGCAAAGAAAACAAACGAGACAGTCTTGATGGAGGCAGACATAAGTAGATCACTCATAAGGAAGATTAGGAAAAGACAGGCAACATTTATAGGCCATTTTATGAGGAAAGGGGGAATTTGGAGCACCTGGTCACAACGGGAAAGCTGGAGGGAAAGAGAGCACTAGGTAGACCCAGGGAGAAGACATTGAAAATGCTGGACGGACTTGCAGAGTGGCTGGGGACGGGGAGGGTGGGGGAGATGCTAGGGGCAACGAGAGATAGAGACAGATGGAAGTCCATGATCGCCAACGCCATGCGGCTGGGCATCTGATGATGATGATGACAGTCTCAGCTTGGTGTAGGTGATTCTGCTTGGAAGTGAGGATGGTGGGGTGGGGGGGGGGGAGGTTCCATACGTTGCCCAGCATTCTGAAGGTGTTTCTGGCTTTGCTGAGACGGCTTTTGATGTCAGTGCCAGCTCCTCCGTCCAGTCTGATATCAGGGATAACAAGAGAGTTTGGTTGTTTTTCCCCATAGTTTTGGTGTTTGCTGGGTTGTTCGTTGATGTCTTACGTCAACGCTCGACAAAACAGGGCTTTAGAAGTACTGTGTATATATTTTGAAACGGTTATAGCCCTGATATGGCTCTACGCAGTCGGCTGGGCTTTAGGAAACAATAATTGTGACAGACAAAACACCAGTTGGCCGAAACTTTGCGCCAGTCTTGTCTTGTTTATTATTAAATACGCGTTATGATTCTGTTTTCGTATTTTTCTTTTTCCTAAAGCTACAAAAACAGTAACAGACAAAACACCAGTTGGCCGAACATTTGCGCCTGTCTTGTCTTGTTATATTATCAAATACTCGTTCTCGTTCTTACTTATAGTAATGAAGTGGTTTTATATCGTGCCACGTCATCAGACGAACGGCACATCTGCGTCAATATAAGAAAAAGCGTATATAGATAAAACACACCAAAGAAATCAGATATAAGGAATAGAATTAACAATGATAACATTACGATGATAGTAACAATGAGAGTGATGCTGCTGCTGATCATTATAAAAACGATACCAACAATGTTAAAGACAGTACCAAATAATGTTATAAGGTACACATACACACACACATGCGCGCGCGCGCGCACACACACACACACACACACACACACACACACACACACACACACACACAGACACAGACACACACACACACACACACAGAGACACACACACACACACGCACGCACGCACGCACGCACGCACACACACATACACTCTCTCTTTCTCTCCCTCTCTCTTACATGCAGACTTCCTCTCACTGTGTCCAACAGGCTTTAATTTCCTTCTACCACAGGGACGCATGATACACCTTTCACTATACAAGTCCTTCTCTCTCTCTCTCTCTCTCTCCCTCCCCCCTCTCTCTCTCTTGTCACACACACACACGCAGTCGCACACAGGCACACACACACGAGCACACGCACATGCACTCACGCACACATACGCAAATGCACACACACATACACACACACTCTTTCTATCTCTCTTCTCTGTCTGTTTGTCTGTCTCTCTCTCTCACACACACAGAAACACACATGCACCCTCTATCTCTGTTACACACACAGAGACACACACGCACGCAAGCAAGCACACACACACACACACACACACACACACACACACACACACACACACACACACACACACACTCCTCTCTCTCTCCCTGTCACTGTCTTGCTGCTGTCTCTGTGTGTCTCTCTCTCAAACACATACACACATATAAAACACACACGCGCGTGCGTGCGCGCATTCACCAAATACTGTGCTGAGCATACAATTCACCAGTCCTGCTACTGAACTTGAAATACAAACAAATCAAAAGCAACTAAGTTAAGAAGAGCAGTCCAAAGCCGTGAAAGACCGAAATTCGAAACAAACGAGAGGAGAGAGAGAGAGAGAGAGAGAGAGGAGAGAGAGAGAGACGAGAGAGAGAGAGAGACAGACAGACAGACAGACTAGGAGACAGAAGACAGACAAAAGGAGACACACGGGGGACCAAACACAACACACAACACACAACAACGAGAGAGAGAGAGAGAGAGAGAGAGAGAGAGAGAGAGAGAGAGAGAGAGAGAGAGGACGAGAGAGAGAGAGAGAGAGAGAGAACAATGCATACGTCCTTTTTATCCCTCTATATAAAGTTAATAATAAGAGTCAAGATTTCCTTCCTTCCAGAGAGAGATAGAGCACGCACAGACAGGCAGGCAGGCAGGCAGGCAGGCAAGCAGGCAGGCAGCAGGCAGGCAGCAGACAGACAGACAGACAGGCAGGCAGGCAGGCAGGCAGGCAGACAGACAGACAGACAGACTGTGGAGAAAACAAATGTCTTGGATCTCTAAAAAAAAAAAAAAAAAAAAATGGACCATTTTTTTTAAACCGAAGACTTCATCACCCTGCCGTCAGCGAATAGCGTTTGTCAGTAAGGAGCCTCGTGTCTGGCACTCAGAGGCCATCGCTGACGGTTGTGTCCACACGCACATGAGGGGAGGGGAGGGGAGGGGAGGGGATCCACACGTCAGCTGAAGGAGCTCGAACAGGCGGAAGGGGCAGTTGGCTTGTCAGGGGTGGGGATGGGTGGGGGAGCTAAAGAGGGGGCGAGTGGTGTATCAGGTTGGATTTGTCCCCCCAGATCAGTTCTATGTTTGGTCATTTCAGATGAAACGATAAAAACAGAGCTTCCGTGGGCTGCATTGAGTCAGCAGGAGCTAACCCTATCAAAACAAAAACAAAACAAAACAAAACAACACGAAACAAAAAGCAAAACAACACAAAATGAAAAACTAAAACAAGAAACAAAACAACAAAAAAAAACCGCACAAGCAAGCAAACAAATTTAAAAAAACAACTCACAAAGCACAAAAACACTCATCACACACACGGCAGAAAAAAAAGATCTTCGTAAAAATCTCTTGTCATGGGTCAAGAAACGCGCGAGTGCAGACAAATACATACGAGCGCATGCGCGCGCGCGTGCGTGCACGCACACACACACACACACACACACACACACACACACACACACACACACACACACACACACACACACACACACAGAGGCACGCGCACACGCTCCTAGAATCAGATGTAAACAGAAGAATAAATCATCCTATAACTCTGAGGTCGCACGTCAGTAATGTGGAAGAGCTCTCAACCCTTCCCAAGTGATCAGTATTGTGAGGGGGGGGGGGGGGGGTGCCCATCTCTTCTCCCTCGTTGCTTGATCTTCTTCAACCCTGAACGGGGTCAGGCAACCTATACACAACTCAGTGGACAGAGCGCCGCTTTGTTTCTTTCCCTCAAGCCAAACATCATGTCCCAAATCAGCCAAAACCATTCGAGGCAGATGGATGGGATACTCTCGTCACTGGTTGCGCCCTTAAAAAGAATTGAATATAAGCTGGATACCTTGTGTTACAAATCTATTCGCCAGTCTGCTCCATCTTTCTTTGCGACAACATAAACATTTATACGCCAACTCGCAGCTTGCGCTCAGCTTCAGACACTCTTTCCCGTCAGGTCCCTAGATTTAAACTATCAAGCGTTGGCCAGCGTTGTTTTGCTGTCCTCAGGACCATCAGCCTGTAATGGGAACTTCGCTCTGCCTTCGCCTAACACCTACCATTTCTGCTTGTAAATCCAGTTTAAACGCTCTGCTTCGCCTAACACCACCTCTGCTTGTAATCATTAAACGTCTTTGCACACACAATGAATCTTGTAAAACCACCTTCTTTCCCTCCTAGTCTGTGTATTAAATATTGTAAGGTGGTCTTTGTCAATTGTATGCGTAAGCCTAGTGCGTGAGTGGCTTTGATATGAATTGTCAAGATTTGGCGCCGTATAAATACTGTAATTATTGTTATCATTATTGTTATATTATTATCATTGTTATTATTATTCCCTGTAACTGCATGTAACCGAACTAGAAAACAACAGCAACAACAAACACAAAAACAAAACAAACAAAGAAAACGAAACAAACAAAACAAACAAAACAAACAAACAAACAAACCCACCCAAACCAACTCAAACCAAACAAACAAACCAAACCAAACCAAATCAAACCAAACAACAAACCAAACCAACGCAAACCAAACCAAACCAAATCAAACCAAACCAAACCAAACCAAACCAAACCAAACCAAACCAAATCAAACCAAACCAAACCAAACCAACCAAACAAACCAAACCAAACCAAACCAACGCAAACCAAACCAAACCAAACCAAACAAACCAAATCAAACGAAACCAAACCAAACGAAACCAAACAACGAACAAACCAAACCAAACCAAACCAAACCAAACCAAACCAAACCAAACCAAACAAAACCAAACCAAATCAAACCAAAACAAACGAAACCACCAAACCGAAACAAACAAACCAAACAAAACGAAAACGAAACGAAACGAAACGGGAACGAAACGAAACGAAACGAAACGAAACCAAACCAAACCAAACCAAACCAAACCAAACCAAACCAAACCAAACCAAACCAAACCAAACCAAACCAAACCAAACCAAACCAAACCACCATCTGTTCCCAGCATCGAA
Organism: Monoplex corrugatus; assembly: GCA_030674185.1. Classification (NCBI taxonomy): domain Eukaryota; kingdom Metazoa; phylum Mollusca; class Gastropoda; order Littorinimorpha; family Ranellidae; genus Monoplex; species Monoplex corrugatus. The sequence goes on along the minus strand of CM060314.1, from coordinate 40,533,514 downwards.
ATCAAACAAACAAATCAAAGGAGAAAAAAAATGTCCGAGTCAGATTACATGCGGGGACTCTTGGAGCTTGTTGCCAACGTAGAGCGTGACATCAGCGCCAGGGTCCGTCATGGCTGGCGCAAGACTTTGCCCAATCGATCTGTTGCAGGGCTGGAGGGGATGGGCAGAAAGTCACCACACACACACACACACACACACGTACACGCACGCGACACACACACGCACGCACGCACGCACGCGCACACGCACGCATGCAAGCGCACACGTACACACACCCACAGACGCACACACAGACGCACGCACACACATACACGCACGCATGCGCGCACGCACACACACACACGCGCGCGCGCGATCACGCTGGCACTAAAGGCGTTCGGGGGAGCAAGCAACAGCCTGGTATTTCTGTTTTTGTCCCCCGAACGGTGGGTGGGGTGGATGGGGAAGGGTGGGGGGTGGTGCGTCATGCAGTGACATTCCTACAGTTTGCCTCCAGAGGGAGGGCGTGTAAAGGGAAGAGAGAGAGAGAGAGAGTGAGAGGAGAGAGAGAGAGAGAGAGAGGGAGTGAGAGAGAGTGAGAGAGTGAGAGAGGAGAGGGGAGGAGAGAGATAGAGAAGGAGAGAGATAGAGAAGGAGAGAGAGATAGAGAGACATAGAGAGATAGATGGAAAGAGAGAGAGAGAGAGAGAGAGAGAGAGAGAGAGAGAGAGAGAGAGAGAGAGAGAGAGAGAGAGAAGAGAGAGAGAGAGAGTCGGGTGGTTTATTGCATAGGTCAAAACCCTTTACAAGCAGAGTATAGGCTACATTACTGTGATATTATTTTTTCATTGTGAACATTGTTTCTAACTTTAAATACTTTTTGTGTACAAAACTAGCAGGGAAGTTTTGGTATTTTTTTCTCCTAATTTTTACATTTGTTGTTTGTTCTTTTTCACGTGATCTTACCTTTACGCTTGACGAAGGCCAGTTGGCCGAAAATTTACGCCCGTCCTGCTCTGGTTGTATTAAATTACGCGTTTTCATTCTGTGTTCTTGTTTCTGTGGTTCCTGTTGAGTATTTTGTTTTCTGTGGCCATCAACAAAGTAAATCTAAACATGGATGGCTGTCTATAGCATTTCATTGGTATTATTTCTAAATTCACTGTATTTAACATGCCAGCAAGACATTACTTCTTGTTTCGAGTGTGTCATTACAGAAGGAACAATGATACCTTTGCCTCTCATGTGTTTATCGTGTTGCTAAAAAGAAGAATCTCAGGGATGACCTATTCCAGTTCTAAACTTAGGTGGACATCTTGACCGTGGGGATGCCGGGGGCTCTTTCAGTATAAATAGTATCCCCACCTTCTGGAAATTCTGTGCTAGAAATTTCCTCTTTCCTGTCACTCTCTTTGTTTCTGCCTTTGTTCTTTGCTTTGTGTCATTTCTTCATATAATTTTCTGCCTTGCTGGTCCATTTACCTGTATGTTCAATAAAATCTTACATACTTTTTCTTAAGATTGATAATTGGGTACATGTATTGAGCGCATTTTTGGCTCAAAGGAAATGAGATATGCGGAAGCAATATTTGGTCATTTATGCCCGTTTTTATATATGTTTTTGTGTCCTTAGCTATGTTTGAATTTGTATTCAGGTGTGTTTTCTAGCTATGTTTGAATTTGTATTCAGGTATGTTTTCTTAAAATTACTGTGTGATAAATTGGACGGAGTGGTCAACGCCAGGGGCATTTTCTTAAATTATGTGCGCAAATGCATTGATATGTGATATACTGATATTGATATATTTTTTTTTCAGTTGAAGTATTGTGTATGTTTTGATATAGCTCTACGCAGTCGGCCCGGCTTTAAATAAAAATAACAGTAATAACAGTAATCTATCTAGTGTAGTCTAGTCTGTTTTTTTTTTTAAAGTGCAACGAGCATTATCTGACATAGACTGTCTGCACTATTATTATTATTATGATCATGATGATATTGATGATAATGATGATGACGATTACTATTATTAGATCCATGATTATCATTTTATTACTTTCGTTATTATTATTATGTGTCGTTTTTGACACACTCTGACGTTGGGGCAATGGGCCTTACTGATGCGGTTTGGTGTTGTCATCATGGGCCACAGATGAGAGGCATTTTAATGTCAGGCTCTATTGAGTCATAGCTCGACACTTGTTGTTCACCTGATGAACTCCTATAATTTATT
>CM060314.1:40513804-40526304 GCA_030674185.1 Monoplex corrugatus | reverse complement strand
ACACAACACAACACACACACACAACACAACACACACACACACACACAACACACACACACACTACACAACACACACACAACACACACACTACACACACATCACAACACATACACAAACACACACATACACACATACACACACATACACACACACATACACACAAACACACACACTACACACACACACACACACACACACACACACACACACACACACACACACACACACACACACACACACACATTGAACACGAGATTTTGCCAAACACAAGTTGTTTAAACTGGTTTTTGCGTGTCACAAACACCTTGATAAGGGGCTTCACAGAAATAAAAACGAAAATCAGATCTGACATCCGGAAACTACCTGAACCTGAATCATGCTTTTGCCGCTCTGTGTCTCATATTGACACAGTGTATCTTCAGCTTTATGAGCGTCTAAGCTGTTCGTATCGATTTATCCAGTCAAGACGTAGAAACCTACATTCGTGCTGAAACAGCTTTCTCTTCGCTCCTGTGTCGAGTGGCAAAAAGTGTGAGTCATGGCCACAATACATGTACATATGACCAGCGCGGAGCGGGGATTTGTTTACCTTTCCACTTTTATTATTCGTGCTGAGGTGGGAAGAAATTTCAGTTGTGAAATATATTTTGATTTTAACCCTTTTAACTCCTGCAGCCTATACACCAACTACAAAAACTTAACCCTTTGACTCCCTCACCTATCCACCAGCTTCCCGCGGGAAGCTGGTGGATAGGGTGAGGGAGTCAAAGGGTTAAGTTTTTGCTTCGCTTGTATGGTTGACAATGCAGGACCCTAATGGACAGGGGTAGGAGTCAAAAGGTTAAAGTGTTCGTGACAAGCACATGCACAAGCATGGGTGGTGGTGGGGGTGGTGGTGGAGAGCATGCGTGTATGTGTAAGCGCATAGGAGTTTGGGAGAGCGTGCGCGTATGTACTCACATACATGAGGGGAGCATGTCTATGTTCCCCCAGGTCTATGTTCCCCCAGGTCTATGTTCCTCCAGTCATACCATGTGTCATGTCATGTCATGCCATATGTCATATATGTCAGGTCATATGTCATGCCATATGTCATTTCACATGTCATGCCACACGTGTCTTGTCACGTGTCATGTCACATGTCATGCCATATGTCATGGCATATGCCATGTCGTATGTCATGTCATATGTCATGTCATATGTCATGTCATGGCAAGCAATATGTCGTGTTATATGTCACGCTATATATCGTGCTATAAGTCGTGTCATGTGTCATGTCATATGTCACGTCATGTGTCACGTTCTATGTCATGTCATGTCATGTTTCATGCCATGTGTCATGTCATATAAATTTCTAGAAATTTCGAAGTTCTGTCCTGATGTTCCCCCAGGACAGAAATGTCATTTGCCATGTCATATGACATGACACATGACATGACATGACATATGACATAACATGTTATACCTGGGGGAACATAGACCTGGGGGAACATAGACCTGGGGGAACATCGGGTGCCTCCCATACGTGAGTTTGTACGTACAGAGTATTTTTTAAAGGGTTCTGTTTCTGTGGCAAGCCCACATACAGCCATACGCGCATACAGGCGTTAGTACACTGTTTGAGTTTTTGAAAGTTCACGTTCACGTGGCAAAGCACTCTTACAAGCAAAGGGGACACCGTGCGAGTAAATACGCGCGTACAGGAGTTACAACACACACACACACACACACCCCACACACCACACACACACACACACACACACACACACACACACACACACACACACACACACACACACACACACACACACACACACACACACACACACACACACACACACACACACACACACACACACACCACACACACACACACACACACACACACACACACCACACACACACACACACACACACACACACACACACAACCACACACACACACACACACACCACACACACACACACACACACACAACACACACACACACACAACACACACACACACACACACACACACACACACACACCACACACACACACACACACCACACACACACACACACACACACACACACACACACACAACACAAACACACAACACACAACACAACACACAAACACCACACACACACAACAACACACACACACCACAACACACACACACACACACACACACACACACACACCACACACACACACACAACATACTTATTCTAAATTTTCGTGACAAGCGCGCGTACAAGCGTTGCGGATGCGTGCATGTATGTGTGCGCGCTCAGGAATTTATATACATTTGTTATTTATAACGTTTTCGTGATAAAAAGTCATTCAGAGGTGGGGGAGAACTTGGGCGTATGTACAAGCGTACAGGTGTAAGTGCACATTTGTTATTTAAAAAGTTTTTTTTTTTTTTTTGTGACAAGCGCTCATATTCGCATGGGGAGAGACGTGCGCGTATGTACGCACGTACAGCAGTGTGTACACATTTGTTACTTTACAGATTTTTTATTTCTTTCATTTTTGTGTGATAAGCACACGTACAGACATTCGTGAGGTCGCGTATTTACGCGCGTACAGCAGTTTTGTAACGTTTGTTATTTCAATCTGTTGGTGACAAACACACGTACAAGCACGAGGTACAGCGTGGGCGTATTTACGCGTACAGAATTTTGTACATATTTGATGCTTTGAATTTTTGTTTTCGTGACAAGCACTCGTAAAACATGGCGGAGAGCGTGAGCGTATGTACGCGCGTATAAGAGTTTGTACACATTTGTGCCTCCCTCCTTCTCCCTCAACCCTCTCTGTCCTGGAGTTAGGAGTTTCTTTACCCCTTGACTCCTGCACCTTATCCACCAACTGCAAAAACTGAACCTTTTGATTCCCTCGCCCTCTCTCTCTCTCTCTCTCTCTCTCTTTCCTTGTAGACCCTGACAGGGTGAGGGAATCGAAGGGTTAAATTTTTGCTTTGCTAGCATGGTTGTCAATGCAGGATGCTGGTGCATAGGGCGCGGGAGTCAAAGGGTTGAGAGGAATTTATTGCACTGGGACAATTCCATATGCACTCCGTCCAACCTGCCAATAATTCATCATCTGGCAGACTCCTTGAGCCTACCCAAAAGCCTATCTGGAAAAGGGAAGGAGAAGGGGAAGGGGATAGAAAACAGTACCCATTAAACACGAAGCTGACACCGTCAGAATGCCTAAAGCATGAATGAAGATGGGCAGGTAACAAACAGGCCATTTTCCTGTTGGGGGACGTGACTTAAGTCGGGATATCAAAAACAACAACAAAAATCTCGGTTATGTATAATGTGTTTGTATCGCTCATATCTCTCCCTTTGTAGACCTTCTGTGGGTGATGGCTGGATGAAAAAATAGCATGTATACATTGCTTATCTTAACACCCTTGTGTATGAAATTTCTTCTTCTCCTCTGCCTGTTTCTTCTTCTCTTGTTCTCCTTCTTGTTCTATTCTTCTTCTTTTCTCTCTCTCTTCTTCTTCTTCTTCTTCTTCTTCTCTCTTCTTTCTTCTTCTTCTCTTCTTTCTTTCTTCTTCTTTCTTCTTCTTCTCTTCTTCTTTCTCTTCTTCTTTCTTTTCTTCTTTCTTCTTCTTCTTTTTCTTCTTCCTCTTCTTCTTTCTTCTTCTCTTCTTTTCTTTCTTCTTCTTCTTCTTCTTCTTCTTCTTCTCTCTTCTTCTTCTTTCTTTTTTCTTTCTTCTTCTTCTTTTTCTTCTTCTTCTTCTCGTTCTTCTTCTTCTTCTTCTTCTTCTTCTTCTTCTTCTTCTTCTTCCCTCTCTCTCTCCTTCTCGTTCTTCTCTCTTCTCATTCTTCTTCTTCTTCGTCTTCTTCTTCTTTTCCTTCTTGTTCTCTCCTCTCTCACTGTCTCTGTCTCTCTCCCTCTCTCTCCTCTCCCTCTCTCTCCCCAACCGTGTATATCTCTCTGTGTCTCTCTGTCTTTCCCTGTTTTTCTGTCTTTCTCACCTCCACCCTTTTTCCTCTGTTTTAACAGTGAAGTCCGATATCAGAGTCGTTCATGAGACATAAACACCATGTGGAGTTATCTTATCAAAAACAAGTGGGTTTGACTCAGCCTGTATGTACACACACATGTACGCAACTCGAGTACAGGGTGTACGTAGCGTAAACCACGAGGTTTCATATAAACAATGAGGTTCCACTGATAACATCTGTTACAGTTTTACACATGTCCAGATCAATGTAGGCGTATGCCCTACATCTATTATCTCAGATAGATAAATAGATAGAGAGATAGATAGATAGATAGATAGATAGAGAAGAGAGAGAGAGAGAGAGAGAGAGTGTGTGCGTGTGTGTGTGTGTGTGTGTGTGTGTGTGAGTGTGTGTGTGTGTCTGTGCCTCTGTGTGTGCTTGTATGTGTGTGCGCGTGTGTATACATGCGCGCGTGTATGCATGCGGATGTCTCTCACCCTCTGTCACACACACACACACACACACAGAACACACACACACACGCACGCACACACACACACATACGCACACACACACACGCACACACACACGCACACACACACACACGCACACACACGCACGCACACACACACACACCACACACACACACACACACACACACACACACACCACACAATCCCACACACACACACCCCGAGATAACAGCATATCCCCATAATATATCCCCTAGAAGTGCATCTGTTTAAGTGTGATGTACAATTTTGAATGATTTAACTAGATGCATGTATGCTCAAAGACACAGTTACAGCGTTTAACAATGTTACAGTTATGTTATGGGCTGTATATTTATTTGTTTGTTCCAGTCCAGGTCTTCTTTCCATCCCCCTCCCCGAGCTTCAACAATACATTTTGACAAGGAAACAATAACAATGCCATCAGCTGAGCTTGACAAGAAAAAGACCATATTCATGTCTGGTTGTTTTGAATACTGCAGTAACATAATTATCTTGTTTAGAATGATTATTAGCGAAATAACACGTTTTAAAATAAGAAATGGATTTTGTCATAAATGCAAATTTTTGTGCAATGGGCAGAACCCATTTTTAAATAAAAAACATCAGTGTTTCTTTTTTTTTTTTTTTAGATCCATGAAGCAACCCCCGTGGGGATGCCGGGGTTCTTTCAGTATAAATAGTATCCCCACCTTCTGGAAATTCTGCGCTTGAAATTTTTCCTCTTTTCTGTCACTCTCTTTGTTTCTGCCTTGTTGCTTTGCTTTCTGTCGTTTCTACCTATCATTTTCTGCCTTATGGTCCATTCACCCGTATGTGTTCGATAAAGTCTTATGTACTTTTTCTTAGGATTGATAATGGGTACATGTATTAAGTGCATTTTTGCTCTAGAGAGGTGAGATATGCGGAAGCAATTTCAGGTAATTTATGCCTGTTTTTATATATGTTTTGGTGTCCTTATGTATTCAGGTGTGTTTTTTTAAATCTCCCCTGTGTGATAAATTGGACGGAGTGGTCAACGCCGAGGGCATGTCCTTAGATTATGTGCGCGAATACATTGATATGTGTATTAATTTTCTTTTCCTTTTTTTTTTCCTGTTGAAGCTTTATATGTTTTGAAGCGGTTATAGCTCTAATATGGCTGTGCACATTCGGCTGGCTTTAAACAACAATAACAACAATAACAATCCATAAAGCCTAAACCTAACCTGTGCGAGAGTATGTTTATGTTTGAGTGATACATGTAAGCTATTTTTCAGGCTGTATTTTTCTTTTTCAGAGAGCGAGTATTAGATGTTTGCGACATATGTTAAGATACTTTTCAGGCTGAAATGTACCTATGGGGACAAAAGAATCAAATGTATTTACATTGTTGTACATATATGAGTGTGTATTCTGTTTGAAGTTGACAGTGAGACAGTCATTAAATTCAGCAGTAAAATATCTGAACGTCACCGGTTTGGTTCAGCCAAATAATGTCAGGTCCATGTCTCGTATCACTGTTCGCCGTAACACCCAAGTTCTTTTCTTGTTACTTAACTGATATTGTTATAATGTTTTATTTGCTTGTCTGCATGATCTTGTCTTTGCAAGTATTGTAGTATGTTTTAATCCATACATCATCCATTTAACGTAAGTTTTCATGTAAAATGCATATCTTCCAGTTTCACCATACGTGAACTGATTGAAGAGAGAGAAGGGGGCAGAAAGAGAGAGAGAGAGAGAAAGAGAGAGATAGTGAGAGAGAGAGAGAGAGAGGAGAGAGGAGAGAGAGAGAGAGAGAGAGAGAGGGGAGAGAGAGAGAGAGGAGAGAGGCGGAGGAACAGAGGTAGACAGACAGACAGACTGTGCCCGGTACTAACAGTCACAAAGCATTCAAGGCGGTTGATTTGCTGAAAGCGTTGGTTCGATTTTTATAATGCTCTGGTGATTCACCCGTGAAGTTGGCGTTTGCGTTAAACTAATCAATCAAGCGTGCACTGCCATTTTAGCTATGTACCTGATGCACTCTGCAATCACTGTCTGTAATAACTGTCTCTCTCTCTGTCTTCTGTCTTCCTGTCTGTCTGTCTGTCTGTCAATCTGTCTTCCTGTCTGTCTGTCTGTCAATCTGTCTTCCTGTCTGTCTGTTGTCAATCTGTCTTCTGTCTGTTGTCTGTCTTCCTGTCTGTCTGTCTGTTATCAATCTGTCTTCTGTCTGTCTGTCTGTCAATCTGTCTTCCTGTCTGTCTGCCTGCCTGTCTGTCTGTTGTCAATCTGTCTTCCTGTCTGTCTGTCTGTCTTCCTGTCTGTCAGTCTGTCAATCTGTCTTCCTGTCTGTCTGTCTGTCAATCTGTCTCCCTGTCTGTCTGTCTCTCATTCTTTTTCTCACTGGTACATTCTCTCCTCTCATTCTTCACACACTCGTTATTTCTTTCCTTCCCACTCGCCCACCCACCCTCTGTGTGTGTGTGTGTGTGTGTGTGTGTGTGTGTGTGTGTGTGTGTGTGTGTGTGCGCGTGTGTGTGCGTGTGTGTGCGTGTGCTTGTGGTGTGTTGTGTGTGTGTGTGTGTGCGTGTGGTCGTGTGTGTGTGTGTGCGTGTGCGTGTGCGTGTGCTTGTGTGTGTGTGTGTGTGGTGTGTGTGTGTGTGTGTGTGTGTGTGTGTGTGTGTGTTTGTTCGTGTTCTCTGTCTTCTTTCTTTCTCTCCCTATCTCTGTCAAGGCATATATCTGTCACTATCCATTGATGTTTATGATGTCTAACATAGGAGTGACTCCACGCAGCTTGCTCCAGAACATTTTTTTTGTGGGAAACTGGAAGTTTCTGAAAGAGTAAAATTTGTCAGACAAATCTGATTTTCTTTCCTGTTTTGTCAATGTTCATGCGACGATGCACCTTCTCGTTATTTGCTCTTAGGACTACTGTAAAAGGAAAATCATGTTTTGTCAGTCTTTCGCATGTATACAGTGGAAAGAGCGAAAAGCCGCTCTACTGAAATGAGTTCCATTGGAAAAGGGGTTCATGTGGATTAGTACGATCCGATCATACGTTCAGAGAGTGTATAAGTTTGTTTGCAATTATGTTTTCTAAGAAGGCGTCAGAACATGTTTTGTCTGTGGATTATTTGGTGGAAAAAGTCAGCTAGTGTGCATTATCATTAATCATCGTTATGGCTCACCAGCATCAAATATTAGTAATTCTAATCTTGTACTGCTGTAACAACAACACTCCTCACTGGGTTCCCAATACACAGATCTAGTGGTTAGTCAAAATATACCGAGACAATTCCAGTTCACTGAAAATTTGCTGTTCAAGGTACAGGTTCGATTCAGACCTGACACACTTAAGCGGTTCCTCAATTGCCGCTTCTCGATGGAAAAACATTTACAACATCAAAATGATCTCTACCACAATTTTATCGACTTCAGGAAAGCATTCGACGGAGTTTTGCATGAAGGCCTCTAGCAAGGCATTAGAAGCTTCATTATAGAAGAGAGTCTCATTTAAGTTATGGAGATGTTGTATAAGAACTCAAACAGCTCTGCGTTTTTCAACAGTCAAGCAGGAGACATCTTCCCAAACTACAGTAGGAGTATGCTAAGGATGTTTGCTGTCACTGATATCGTTCAATGCCATCCTGGATGAGATCACACAGAAAATCCTTCACAAGGACTGTCTCGTCGACAGCTCTGGGCACGTGGAATGAATATCAGCAATGAGAGAAGCAAAGTCATGTTCTACATCTCAATCAGTAGAAATGCTGGGTGGCAAGTGTCAAAGACTAGACCAGTCTCAAAATGCTTAGAATGCTTCTAACTGCCCACAGACACAGAAATGAAAAGTCTTGTCTTCTTTTGCGTGCCATGAGTCCCGCCTGGAGACAACGTTGGTTATGAGATTAGATTATGGTGATGATTGCCATTTTGTCATTTGATTTTTATAAATGAGTCATCCGTAGCATACTTGTGCCAGAAGGATAGAAATGCCTTTATCTGCAATGATGATGGAGATGATGACGAGTGCTGTAGGATTTTCTACGGGTAAATTTGAACTATCTTCTCAGATTAGTGGCCCGTCTTCATTGTCCCCTGTGTGGAGTTCACGGGCGGTGAAAAGCGGTAGTGAGCAGTTCTGTCTGACTGAGGCCTGACGTCAAGGGGAAATGGACTGGCTTTTAGCAACCATCGATCTGCGTCATGTCACCATTAACCATTTGATTCCCTCAGCCTATCCACTGACGTCCACCAAATTCCTGCAGGAAGCTGGTGGCTGGGTTGAGAGAGCGTAAGGGTTAACTGGCTTAGTCATGTAATCAATAACTGGCACGAGAACAACGGGGTCTTTGACCTGCATAATGAAAACGCTCCATGTTTGTTCTGAGGAGGACCATAGACATACGACTAAAGGACAGACGAGTACCTAATTACAGCTCGAATGCCGTAAGGCAGGCGGAAGTTCGCTGTAGTTACTGATACTCCCGAGAGAGAGTTCAGTTTCAGTTTCAGTTTCAGTTTCTCAAGACGACGTCTCCGCGCTCGGAATGAATTCCATATGCACTAACGTCACAGGTGCCATGCGATGGAGAAGATCCAGAATGATCATGGCAATAAGTCTGCACGTAAACCCATGAGCCGGCCAGGTCCTGATATCCTACCTAGATAGTTCCATAACCCTGGGGTCATAGGGGAGTGAGGTGGCAGAGCCCTCAACTTTTCCCGGGGCCAGCACCACGAGGCAGGCGCCCATCCCCTCTAGAGAGAGAGTTCATTTTATGCTAAGCCAATCCTCTGTGTTGACATGGATCAGAGACATAATGAAAGTAGTATCCACTGTCGCAGATCATTGTTGGATATCGTGAGTTGGGTAGAGGTCCAGTTTCCCGAGTTAACATAATAATAATAATAATTACAATATTTATATAGCGCAAAATCAAATCTAAGCGCTGAAACAGACACACACGCACGCACGCACACACACGCACGCACGCACACACACACACACACACACACACAACACACACACACACACACGCGCGCACACACACACACACACACACACACACACACACACACACACACACACACACACAAACACACACACACACACACACGGCTATAAATGGGGAGAAAGAATAAAAGCAATGGAAAATTATAGAGAGCATATTATATACAATTATATATTACAATGTGATTCCTCTCCGAGTGGAGACAGGCTGCAGATGGGATTGAGTGAGGTCAAGATTTTATGCAGAGGAGAAAAGGTGAGTTTTGAGAGCGGACTTGAAGGAGACAAAAGTAGGTTGCTGGCGGACTGAGAGAGGAAGTTTGTTCCAGGAGAGTGGACCAGAAACAGAGAAGGCTCGTGGACCATAGGTATTGAGCTTAGTGCGTGGAAAGCGAAAAGTCAGAGGATCGGAGGCAGAGCGGAGGGTACATGAGGGAACATAGATCTCAAGTAGGCTTGACAGGTAATCGGGGGCTGTGTTATTGAGGCTTTTGTAGCACATGGTGTCTAGTTTGTACTGTATGCGCTTTGATACAGGGAGCCAGTGAAGTTGTGCCAGGAGAAGGGATATGTGGTCAGCTTTTTTCTTGCAGACTTGCCAGTGCTTGACACCCCTCCCCCCCCACTTTTCGTGTATATACTCTCACTTAAGAGCACATCTCTCTCTCTTTCTCTCTCTTTCTCACGTATACGCACATGCTGACAAATAGACACACGCACAGAGAGGGAGGGGAGAAAGAGTGAGGGAAGGGAGAGAGAGAAGGAGGGAGGGAGGAGAGAGAGAGAGAGAGAGAGAGAGAGAGAGAGAGAGAGAGAGAGAGAGAGAGAGAGAGATCCTATAAACCATGTCTGTTGGCTGGCTTGTGGAAACGTGTAAATATCCAGCGTGCCTACCTCCAGGAAAGCAGTATGATTGTCCACATTGCAAGGCAACCCACTGAAATGTTCAGACTGTGCAGCGGCATAACGCCTGTATAGCGAGGACCAAACAACCGAAACAACGTGTACACAGGAACCAGAAAAAAAAAAAAAAGAATCCGAACGAATATTTATTACAACCAGACAAGACAGGCGCAAGACAGGCGCAAATTTTCGGTCAACTTGCCTTTGTCAAGCGTAAACGTAAGATGACAAACGAATTAACACCAAATATAGAAATTAGGAGAAAAAGACTTAAAACTTCCCTGCTGCTTCGTCCAGTCGGAGAAAAGGACTAAGATGAAATCAAAATGTGTCCGTGAGTAATGGTAAGAACTGGCGAGAGGGGAGGCAAGTATGATGTCAGAGGGGAAATGAGATGAATTCTGCAATTTGAAAAGTGGTCCTGCCATATTGTTGTTTTGTCCTGAAGAGGGTGTGCACACGCGTCCCTTCATTTCATATCTATGAAAAGACAGTGTGTGTATAGGACCAACAATGAAAACACTTCACGTTTTGTCATGAAAATGATATTTTTAGGTTGATGGTCCAATGGTAGTGTTTATTACGAAAATGGTTAAACGGTGTTGGGCGTTTGTTGCATCATATAACGTCTTTGTTGTGTCATGTTGTTTGTATGATCAGTGAGCATAATGATGGATGTGAGTTTAAGTGCTAGTGTCAGTGGGTTCATAGCGTTCTCTGACTGCTTAGCGCGTGCGGCCTCCGTCCATCCAACTGTGAATGGGTACCTGACCCTGCTCACGATTGGGGAGGGAAAGGGAGCAGTGGAGATCCCGAGGAGTGGGACTGGTTTTAGAGAGCTGAATTGAGAAATATGAAGTCTCGTTTTCATATGAAATTCAGACTGAACTGAGAAATATGAAGTCTCATTTTGATGATGAAATTCAAACTTTTTATGTTAATTCCTTCATTGTATATATTTCATTGATTCGTAAAGTTCCATCACGCACCATCAGCGTACATTATAACTAGTATCACTGTGATGATTGTGTGTTACTACTGTTCTCTTTTTATTCATCATTTGTTTTCTTTGCTTCTTTTGCTATATCCTTTCACTTACAATGAATATATTTTGTTGATGTTTTGTCTGTACAACATCGTTGTATATTACCCAATCTTGACATTAACTTTGGAGTTTGGGTTCAGGACAGTGGGTGGAAGCTGATAGATAAGACAGATGGAGAGTCAAGAGGATTACTGAGTACAGTTCCATATGCGTCCCTCCCAAACCTGCCAGCAGTTGTCTGGCAGACTCCCTCAGCCTGCGCAAAATCCTATACGCTCTCAGGGTCTTGAAATGGGGACGGAGGACGGGAGGGAGGGAGGGAGGGAGAGGGATATTTATAAAGCACTAAGTTGAGACACCAGTGATGGAAACATTAAGATGGGCAGCGAATAGGCCAGTTATTAATGTTCCCCTCGTGGGGATGCCGGGGACTCTTTCAGTATAAATAATATCGCCACCTACTGGAAAATCTGTGCTAGAAATTTCCTCTTTTCTGTCAATCTCTTTGTTTCTTTCTTCCTCCTTTGTTTTCTGTCATTTCTTCCTAGCATTTTCTGCCTTAATGGTCCATTCACCTGTATGTATTCGATAAAGTCTTAAGTACTTTTTCTTAGGATTGATAATTGGGTGAATTATTAAGTGCATTTTTGGCTCTGGAGAGGTTAGATATGCGGAAACAATTTTAGGTAATTTATGCGTTTTTATATATGTTTTGGTGTCCTTAGGTGTGCTTAAATTTGTATTCAGGTGTGTTTTTTAAATCCCCTGTGCGATAAATTGGCGAGCAATCAACGCCGGGAGCATGTCCTTAGATGATGTGCGCGAATGCATTTATGTGTGTGCTTGGTTTTCTTTTTTTATTTCCAGTTGGAGTTTTGTGTGTTTTGAAACAGTGATAGCCCTGACATCGCTCAACGCATTCCACCGGGCTTTAAAAAAACAATAACAACAACAATAACAAGGGAGGAAGGGAGGAAGGAAGAGGGATTTATGAAGCACTGAGCTGACACCACCATGATGATGGAAACATTAAGATGGGCAGCGAACAGGCCGGTTTTTAATATTGCGGGATGGGATTGAACTCAAGATATCAGATCTCG
>CM060314.1:40503804-40506304 GCA_030674185.1 Monoplex corrugatus | reverse complement strand
GCTTTAAGGAAGCCGGCCCGCTGAGCGAAGAGAGCAGCGGACTGTTGGATGGTTCTACTTTGGCGAGAGGCGGTCCTTCCACAAGCGGCTCTGACGCCTCTCTGTCGGGCCAGTCCAGCACTTTGGAAGAAGCGTCCGTGGCCACGGTGAACGAGGTGGTGGGAGCGGGTACGAAATCAGCCCAGTCTAGAGAGGAGAACGTGAAAGACAAGGTGTCAGACCGCCTGTTGGATGCCAGCAGCTCCAGATCTTCAGCTGGCAGCCTGGCTCAGGCGGCGTCCGCAGTGGACGACATGAGGAAATCCTCACAGCGCAAAGACAGCGCGGGGAGCGGGAGCAGAGGAGGGGGCGTGAGGGTGGAGGTTCAGCCTGAGGACGGGTCCAGCGAGGTGTCTCCGGAGGTGTCTCAAGTCCTGGAGTGGGACTACGACCACGACGCCTTCGACGGTAAGTTGCTGGAGAAGTGTCAGGACGGTATGTCCACCTCCACTTCCGAGTCTTGCAGCGAATCTAGCGCAGGTCCCGCAGGAGCGGCCGCTCTGGCGGAGAAAGGAATCCCCGAGCTGGACACGCCGGCCCCTCGGGATGGGGAGGGCGCCAACGAGTTCGAGGAGAACGAGGACGGCTTTGAAACCATCGATAACATCGAGGACTTCCCTCTGGGCATGGGCCGGGAGACTAAGCACCTGATGACGGATTCGGGCATTTCGGAAAAGGGGTTCCAGGACCCCGCCTCGGACTCTGCCCTCAAGCGCAAGTCTGTGGAGTTTGACAATAAGGTCAGCGTGGTGTCGTCTGTCAGAGGTCCTGGGGAGGGGGGTGATGTGGTGGTGATGATGAGGGAGGGGGGCGAGGACGCCAACTTGCACAGAGATCTGATGGACGGACACAAGAAGCAGGAGCGGCCATTGTCTCTGCTGTCCACGGCTAGCGCTGATACAGGTAAGACTCTGTGTGTGTGTGTGTGTATGTGTTGTGTGTGTGTGTGTGTGTGTGTGTGTGTGTGTGTGTGTGTGTGTGTGTGTGTGTGTGTGTGTGTGTGTCGTTGTGTTGTGTGTAGTTGTTTGTGGTGTGTGTGTGCTTGTGTGTGTATTAGCAAAATCAAGCTTCATTATCACTTGCCTCTGCTCTCCACGGCTAACGCTGATAAATATCAGACTCTCTCTCTCTCTCTCTCTCTCTCCCCCCTCTCTCTCTTTTATGTGTGTGTGTGTGTGTGTGTGTGTGTGTGTGTGTGTGTGTGTGTGTGTGTGTGTGTGTGTGTGTGTGTGTTGTGTGTGTGTGTTCGCAGAATTAAACCTCATCATCAGTTGAAGTCATACCTGCCATTTTCTTCTGCTCAGCACAGCGTTAGGGAAGTCGTCTACATCCCCCCCCCCCCCCAACACATACAAAGTTCTGTACATTTATTCTTTGTTGTCTGGTGTATACGCTTGCCAAAGGCCAGTTGTCGGAACATGTGCACCTGTCTTGTTTTGTTGTGTTGAATACGTGTTGTGATTGTGGTTTTCTGTGTGTCCCATTTGGATGACACTGGTGCTCACTTTGTTTACATTTCTCATTTATTTATCTGCTGTTTATCTGGTAGAAGGTGGCTGTGATGAGTGATGTCGTGTTGTGTGCGTGATGCGTCGTGTGCGTGATGTGTTTTTTGCGTGATGTGTTTTTTGCGTGATGTGTTGTGTGCTTGATGTGTTTTTTGCGTGATGTGTTGTGTGGCTTGATGTGTTTTTTTGCGTGATGTGTTTTTTGCGTGATGTGTTTTTTGCGTGATTGTTTTGTGCGTGATGTGTTGTGTGCGTGATGTGTTGTGTGCGTGATGTGTTGTGTGCGTGATGTGTTGTGTGTGTGTGTGTGTGATGTATTGTGTGTGTGTGTGTGTGTATTGTGTGTGTGTGATGTATTGTGTGTGATGTATTGTGTGTGTGTGTGATGTATTGTGTGTGTGATGTTGTGTGTGTGTGTGTGTGATGTATTGTGTGTGTGATGTATTGTGTGTGATGTATTGTGTGTGTGTGTGTGATGTATGTGTGTGTGTGTGTGATGTATTGTGGTGTGTGGTGTGATGTATTGTGTGTGTGATGTGTTGTGTGTGCGTGATGTGTTTGTTTGTGTGTGTGTGATGTATTGTGTGTGTGATGTGTTTGTGTGTTGTGTGTGTGTGATGTTGTGTGTGTGTGTGTGTGATTGTGCGTGATGTGTTGTGTGCGTGATGTTTGTGTGTGTGTGTGTGATGTATTGTGTGTGTGTGTGATGTATTGTGTGTGTGTGATGTATTGTGTTGGTGTGTTGTGTGTGTGATGTGTGCGTGATGTGTTGTGTGTGTGTGTGATGTATGTGTGTGTGTGTGTGTGATTGTGTGTGTGATGTATTGTGTGTGTGTGTGATGTTTGGTGTGTGATGTTTGTGTGTGTGTGATGTATTGTGTGTGTGATGTATTGTGTGTGTGTGATGTATTGTGTGCGTGATGTGTGCGTGATGTGTTGTGTGTGTGATGTGT
>CM060314.1:40456304-40501304 GCA_030674185.1 Monoplex corrugatus | reverse complement strand
TTTTGGTGTTGGTTTTGTGGTGTGTTGTGTGTGTGTGTGTGTGGTGTGTTGTGTGGTGATGTGTGTGTGGTGTGTTGTGTGTGTGTGTGTGTTGTGTGTTGTGTGTGTGTGTGTGTTGTGTGTGGTGATGTGTTTGTGTGGTGATGTGTTGTGTGTGTGGTGTGTGTGTGTTGTGTGTGTGATGTTTGTGTGTGTGTGTGTGTGTGTGATGTTGTGTGTGTGATGTGTGTTGTGTGTGTGTGTGTGGTGTGTTGTGTTGTGTTGTGTGTGTGATGTTGTGTGTGGTGTGTTGTTGTGTGTGTATGTGTGTGTGTGTGTGTTGTGTGTGTGATGTGTGTGTGGTGTGTTGTGTGTGTGTGTGTGTGTGTGTGTGTGTGTGTTGTGTGTGTTGTGTGTGTGTGTGTGTGTGTGTGTGTGTTGTGTGTGTGATGTTTGTTGTGTGTGTGATGTGTTGTGTGTGTGTGTGTGTTGTGTGTGTGGTGTGTTGTGTGTGTGTGGTTGTGTGTGTGTGTGTTGTGTGTGTGTGATGTGTTGTGTGGTGTGTGTTGTGTGTGTGATGTGTGTGTTGGTGAGTGTGTTGTGTGTGTGTGTGTTGTGTGTGTGATGTGTTGTGGTGTGTGATGTGATTGTGTGTGTGTGTGATGTTTGTGTGTGTGTGTGTGTTGTGTGTGTGTGTGTGGTGATGTGTGTGTGTGATGTGTTGTGTGGTGAGTGTGGGTGTGTGTGATGTGTTGTGTGTGTGTGTGTGTGTGTGTGATGTTTGTGTGTGGTTGTGTGTTGTGTGTGTGATGTATTGTGTGTGTGTGTGATGATTGGTGTGTGTGTGTTTTTGTGGTGATGTATTGTGTGTGGTATGTTGTGTGTGTGTGTGATGTATTGTGTGTGTGTGTGATGTGTTGTGTGTGGTGTGGTGTGGTGTGTGTGTGTGGTGTGTGTTGTGTGTGTGTGATGTGTTGTGTGTGTGGTGGATGATTGTTGTGTGTGTGATGTATTGTGTGTGTGTGTGTGTGTGTTTTGTGTGTGTGTGTGATGTGATGTGTTGGTGTGATGTGTGTGTGCGTGATTGTTGTGTGCGTGATGTTTGTGTGTGTGTGTGATGTATTGTGTGTGTGTTGTTGTGTGTGTGTGTGTGTGTGTGATGTGTTGTGTGGTGATGGTTGTGTGTGTGGTGATGTGTATGTGTGTGTGTGTGGTGATGTGTGTGTGTGTGTGATGTATTGTGTTGTGGATGTGTGTGATGTATTGTGTGTGGTGTGTGATGTATTGTGTGTGTGTGATGTTTTGTGTGTGTGATGTGTGCGTGATGTGTTGTGTGCGTGATGCGTTGTGTGCGTGATGCGTTGTGTGCGTGATGTGTTGTATGCGTAATGTGTGATGTGTTGTGGGCGTGATGTTTTGTGTGCGATGTTGCGTTGTGTGTGCGTGCGCATGGACGTTGCTCAGTTTGTGGATTTGTGGACTCATTTGAAATGTGAGCGCCTTTTAATTAATGTTCATTATCCAGTTAGTCAGTCGATGTATCGTCCGTAATCGGTCAGTGTCGTTGTCATCAACATCCGCCAATCCACCATCAGTCGTATTCATTGTCTACCTATACCACCTCCACCACTACCACCACTAGTACCATCATCTTCGTCTTCACCACCACTACCATCACCCTCATCATCTTCATTACCACCACTACTCCCATCATCTTCATCATCGTCAGTAGGCCACCATCCCCCGTCACAGGTCATCATCTTCATCATCATCATCACAACCCACGTCACCATCATCTTCATCATCGTCATCATCATCGCCTCCATGGTCATCACCGCCTCTCACCACCACCACAACACCACCACCACCACCACCATCATCACCACCATCATCATCATCATTATCACCACCACCACCATCACCCTAACCCCCATCAGCATCAGCATCATATCCTAACCGAGGAGACCAGATAAAAGCTAGTTATCTATTCTTTGCCACTGAGGCCATCATCCTAGGCAGAATTGAACCCGTGCCATCCGATCATAAATCAGACGTTGTGATCACTTGGCTGTAGCGCCTGTCAGGACAATAAGTTCAATCAGCTAAGAGGTCGTAAATGCAGATTTTTAATGTAACGCGATTTTCAGTTTAGAAAGACTGGCAATGAACATTTTAAAGATCTATGTTTTATGTTTGACATGCTGTGACTAACAGTTTGAAGTTTAAAGCTAAAAATGGTCGTGGTCAGTCTGTAAATTTATAATTGACGAGAGCGGCAGTTAAGTTTGTTACATGTAGATGTCAGACTCTCAATCGAAGGTATGGGGTTCGATCCTGCCTGGGTACTTCCCGCCAGGCGGGTAAAGAGGGCGACGGAGATTTTTCGATCTCCCAGGTCCGCATGTGTGTAGAACTGTTAGTGCCTAAACTCACTTTGTGAGTAGACGCACGCAGAGCATCGAATATTTACGTTTAAGATCTAGTAAATCGTATCAGTGTCAGATTACTTTTGGAAACCATGAAAACACCAGGCATGCTTGTCCACCGAAGACGGGAGTATGCATACTATGCAGCGACGTATCGCCTGCACAGTGTCGGCAAAACAGCGTGCCTACACGCATCTGAGAAAAATCGAAACGTGTTAAAAAGAATTAGAATGACTTTACATCTTAACCTGATTTTTACAAGATGTACACTATGCAACCTGAATTTTACATGATATACAACATACAACCCTGAATTTTACACGATATACAACATACAACCTGAATTTTACAAGATATACAACATACAACCTGAATTTTACAAGACACACAATACAACCTGAATTTTACAAGATATACACTATGCAACCTGAATTTTTACAAGATATACAGTATACAACCTGATTTTTACAAGATACACAATAGACAACCTGAATTTTACAAAATATACAATATACAACCTGAATTTTACACGATATACACAATACAACCTGAATTTTACAAGACACACAATACAACCTGAATTTTACAAGATATACAACACAAATTTTACAAGATATACAATACACAACCTGAATTTTACACGATATACACCGTACAACCTGAATTTTACAGGATACACAATATACAACCTGAATTTTACAAGATATACAACATACAACCTGAATTTTACAAGATATACAACATACAACCTGGATTTTACAAGATACACAATGTACAACCTGAATTTTACAAAATATACAATATACGACCTGAATTTTACAAGAAAGATAATATACAACCTGAATTTTACAAGATGTACAATATAGAACCTGAATTTTGCAAGATATGCAATACACAACCCGCATTTTACAAGATATTGCACCTGTCTTGTGTGGTTATATAAAATATGCGTTCTGATTATATTTTCCTGTTTTTCTGGTTCCTGTTTGCTTGAACGCGGGCAGTCGCACTTGTTTTGGATTTACGTTTTGAATTTGACTCTACATCGATTATCGAAAGTTTAAGAATTGGAATGGTCGAGCCCTACTCGTAAAGTCGTAATGGATGACACAGAGCACATCAGGCTGGAGAAGAGGAAGATTGATTGGACATGGATGTATTGACCATCTGACAGTTCTTCCTCGTACAGTTTTCTGTTGCAATATTGTCGGATAGACAGGATGACACAACAGCTGGTGTTTATTTTTCTTTCCATTGGCGGGCAGCCAGTACCACCATCATGACTCACAGAGGGGATGTATCCACACTTCGTTTCATGCTTTTCTGCAGTGACTGTTTCTTCTTTCCTGATGTCTGTTTCTGTATCTTCTGTATCTTTTCTTTGTCCCTTTGTCCGTTTGTCTTCTGTCTGCCACCCCCTCCCACCCCTCACCCCCCCGTCCCTTCCAGCTCCATTCCCTCAGAAAATGTCTGTCAGCCTGTCGTTTTTTTCTTTTTTGATTCTCTCTCTCTCTGTGTCTGTCTGTCTCTCTCTCTCTCTCTCTCTCTCTCTCTATCTGCCTCTCTCTCTCTCTCTCTCTCTCTATATATATATATATATATATATATCTTGTCTTCCCTTCCCTTTTATCTTCTGTTTTCCACTTCTCGCTTACTTGCTGTCTTTGTTTCTATTTTCTTTTTCTTTCGCTTCCCCCCCCCCCTCTTTCTCACCGTGTCTCTTGCTTTCCAAGTCATTAAACGTAATGAGCTGTCTCTGTTAACAAACTATGGTGTTAGCAATAAAATCATTAAAACAACGAATTAAAACATTACATTGTGCAGTTTTGCTTGTACGAAAAAATGTACCAGAGAGCAGAACTACATAAAGAATGAATGAGCGAGTAAACAACAACAACATCAACAACAACGACGACGACGACGACGACGACAGAACAACAACGTGAACAACAAAATCAAAATCACACATTGTTTTTTTTACTGTTGCTATTTTTATTCTTTAGTTCCCCCACCTACTGTAAGGTCAGACCATATTTAGCGGTGAGTGCGGCCGTTTTCCCCCCAGTTCTTGCTGGCTTGCTATAGAGCTTGGGGGTCAGACGAATGGTCATTTTTACTCCCGCGTACTCTGATGCTACGAGACGGACGGGAGGAACCTGCAGAAGCCGATGGTGGATGCAGAAGCCGATGGTGGATGCATAAGCCGATGGTGGATGCATAAGCCGATGGTGGATGCAGAAGCCGATGGTGGATGCAGAAGCCGATGATGGATGCAGAAGCCGATGATGGATGCAGAAGCCGATGATGGATGCAGAAGCCGATGGTGCATGCAGAAGCCGATGGTGGATGCAGAAGCCGATGGTGCATGCAGAAGCCTATGATGGATGCAGAAGCCGATGATGGATGCATAAGCCGATGATGGATGCAGAAGCCGATGGTGGATTCAGAAGCCGATGATGGATGCAGAAGCCGATGGTGCATGCAGAAGCCGATGGTGGATGCCATTGAGGCGCTTTACCCTGAAGGGACCTCAGTGGGCGTGTGCCGCTCTGGCTTGCTGTAGATGACCGTAGGGACCTTTCCATTGTATTGCATAGTCTCCTGCGGGCCGGTTGGTTCTTTTGATACAGCCCGTGTATTCAAGATCCGATATCTGGAGCTTCAATCCCAGCCCGGAACATTGAACATAAGACAGAAAACTGGCTGCTGGCTGCCATGTCTTAATGTTTCCATCATTCTGGTGATGTGAACTTTGTGTTTCACATGTCCTCCGTCTCTCCCCATTTCAAGACCTTGCCATCGCATAGGGTTTTACGCAGGCTCAGGGAGTATACCAGATAATTGCTGGTAGATTGGATGGAGCGCATATGGAATTGTATAAGCACGATGAATCCCACTAGAACAAAACTCCGAGCTCCAAACTCTTCGCATGGTACCATGGCTTGTCAGAAGGCGCCTGACACCAGCCCTATCGCTGATTATACTACAACAAATAAGATGTATATGACCCTCCTGGTTAGTACAAGTTGGCAGACTTACTTATCGATTTTAGTCAGGAGAGCTGCCGCCGGAGAGATGGATTTGGGAGCCGATCGATAAGCAAGAGCTTGGGTGGGATAACAACCTAGAGAGAGAGGAGAGAGAGAGAGAGAGAGGAGAGAGAGAGAGAGAGAGAGAGGGAGAGAGAGAGAGAGAGAGGAGAGATGAGAGAGAGAGAGAGAGAGAGAGAGAGAGTGGAGCATGGGAGTGGGAACAGTACAAGCTTGCAAAATCCCTGATTCGGCACAAAATGCTTTGCTGTGCTAGCGATGCCGAAAGCAAAGTGGGGGAAAACACACATACGCGCACGCACACATACACACTCTCTCTCTTTCTCTCTCTGTCTCTCACCATATGTCTCTCTCTCACTCATACACGCACATACACACACACACACACACGTGTACACACAAAGTGTATACACACACGCACGCACGCATGCACAAACATACACTATATATATATATATCTCTCTCACACACACACACACACACACACAACCACCACCATCACCACCACCAACAGTAACAACAAAGAAACAAAAAAATGGAATGTTTGGGAATAAGGCCATTGAGACTATTTTTCTCTGATTATCTGTGTGAGGGCGGGCACACACATTTCTTTCTCTGCTTTACCTTCCCCAGCCCTGAGCCTAATCACCGTGAGGTGGGCTGGGGACCACACACACCAAATTCTCCTCAGCCAGGTTTAAACCCTTGCAGTCACGTAGAAGAAGCGAGGGCTGGACCTCAGTGCCAACGAGGTTTTGTTTGTCATTAGTAGGATTTGACAAATTTGCACAAGAGATTCATCGGTCATGGAAAATTCCATGTGTGCAGGGCCCGAATCTGTCACCAGAATTGTTGTCGGTAGAACATGAGGCTTTTAATCTGAGGGTCAAGGGTTCGAGGCCCTTACTGGGTGTACCGTTTTGTTTTCTTCTTTTTTCTTTCGGCGTTGTTGATGGTCTGAATGATCGTTTGAGCCAGAAATGTTGAAAACTTCAACATCGACCTCCCGTAGGCATGCTGGTAGCTCTTTCAGTTTAAATACTGTCCTCACTTTCAGGAAATTCTTTACTAGAAACGTCCTGTTTTCTGTCACTGCCTCTGTTTCTGTAGTTTTCTTTTGCTTTCTGTTATCTCAACCTATCATTTTCTGCCTTGCTAGTCCATTCGCTTGTATGTGCTCTATAAAGCCTGATCTTGATCTGTAAAGTTCTTGATCCTCAACTCTCTATGCAGAAATTCATCGCCCAAATCTCTCGGTCTTGTTATTGTCTACTGTTTTGCCGTTATCTTTCAACTTCAGAAGCATCCAAACTTGCGACTTCGCTGTTCTTGTCTCGCTTACGTTATTGTAACTTTCTGCTGTCTGGCTTGAAAAATATTGAAACAAGAAAAAAGAAAAGTACAGCAAAGATGGGATGAACTCTGTAATCACCCCAGCAAAACCAGTTCTATTCCCTTTCTTTTTCTGACTTAATTTTCCTCCTTCTTGCCATCTGTATCATCTCCATCATCATCACCATCATCATCATCATCATCATCATCATCATCATCATCATCATCATCATCATCATCATCATCATCATCATCATCATCATCATCATCATCATCATCATCATCATCATCATCATCATCATCATCATTTCCACCAGCCTATCCAATCACCTAAATAGTCTTCTTCCTGGTCACCACCACCACCGCCGCCCTCCTCCTCCTAGTTGTCGTCGTTTTCATCGTCATCATCATCATCATCATCGTCGTCGTCGTCGTCGTCATCATCATCATCATCATCATCATCATCATCATCATCATCATCATCATCCCACAAATTATCCCTAAAACCATCAACTCCCTTTCATCAACACATGTCATTTACATGTAACATGGTTATTCCAGTGATAGGCTGATACAATACCAGTATAAAATATAGACTAGGTAAAACGTAGGGTAGGTAGAGCCTCAGGACCTGTCCAGCTCATGGGTTTATGTGTAGGCTTAAGGCAGGTGCCATGATCACCATACACATACATCATGGCACCTGTGACGTTAGTGCACATGGAATTCGTCCCGAGCACGGAGACGTCAACTTGAGAAACTGATACTGAAACTATAATCATCACGATCATTGTCATTGAATTTTTTTTTTGGTCGGCCCCCGTCCTATCCTCATCTGTCATCGCTGTCAGTATTTTGTGTTGCCGTATTCACACAGCATAACGATGAGATAACATCATTGTGCGTGGTGTGTATGATGAAGACTTGTCATTATAATAGTTCGTCCTTGTTGTACAGGGCTGACATGTGAAGTGAGTGTTTCAGGGAGGCTCTTCTCTTTTCTGTCGGTCTATCATTTTCAATAAGGATGTATGAGTGTGTGTGCGTATGTGTGCGTATGTGTGTGTGTGTGTGTGTGTGTGTGTGTGTGTGTGTGTGTGTGTGTGTGTGTGTGTGTGTGTGTGTGTGTGTGTGTGTGTTACCTGTGCAATATGTGTTTTGTTATATTACCTGTACACTATATCTCCTTTTATCTGACATGTATGATATGTCTGTTATAATTATTACCTTTTACAGTATGTTATACATGTATTAAATTGTCCGTAGAGTATGTCTTGTTATGTTACCTGTACAGTATGTGTCTTGTTATGTTACCTGTACAGTATGTGTCTTGTTATGTTACCTGTACAGTATGTCTTGTTATGTTACCTGTACAGTATGTATCTTGTTATGTTACCTGTACAGTATGTGTCTTGTTGTGTTACCTGTACAGTATGTGTCTTGTTGTGTTACCTGTACAGTATGTGTCTTGTTGTGTTACCTGTACAGTATGTGTCTTGTTGTGTTACCTGTACAGTATGTGTCTTGTTGTGTTACCTGTACAGTATGTGTCTTGTTGTGTTACCTGTACAGTATGTGTCTTGTTGTGTTACCTGTACAGTATGTGTCTTGTTGTGTTACCTGTACAGTATGTGTCTTGTTATGTTACCTGTACAGTATGTATCTTGTTATGTTACCTGTACAGTATGTGTCTTGTTGTGTTACCTGTACAGTATGTGTCTTGTTATGTTACCTGTACAGTATGTGTCTTGTTGTGTTACCTGTACTGTATGTCGTGTTGTGTTACCTGTACAGTATGTCTTGTTGTGTTACCTGTACTGTATGTCGTGTTGTGTTACCTGTACTGTATGTCGTGTTGTGTTACCTGTACTGTATGTCGTGTTGTGTTACCTGTACTGTATGTCGTGTTGTGTTACCTTGGTTTTTAACTGTTGTCTTCTTATTTTAACCTGGTTGTCGTTTTAACGTGGCGTTAGCCCTGATATGGCTGTAGTCGTCGGCTTGGCTATAAGCAATACGAAATGGGAACGGTAAAAATGTTGGTACCTGTACAATATGTCTTGGTTTTTGCAGGCTACGTACCCGACACAGACTCAGAGGAGGCGGGTACTCTCACCGCCAACTCGCCCACGGAGGGCGGCTCCGACCGACACCACCACCACCACCACACCACAACCACCATAGACTCCCGTCACAAGTCCCCAGACCTAGACAGGGCGGGGGGCCTGGTAGAGGTGATATTTTAGTCGGGAGGGGAGGGGGCGATTTCTGGTCCCTTCTCCCCCACCCATCTCTCTCTTCTGAGGGATGGGCATGTGTACGCTCACGCCCTGTTCAGTTTTTGTGTGTGTGTGTGTGTTTCCTGGCTGTTAGATGTATTTAGTTATTTCTGTATTCATTGTAGAGATATGTATTCTTTTCTTTTTGTCGCCAAACACAGCGACTTTTCCAAAAAGCGCGAACTCCCATTTTTTTTCTCACTCACTTTTCTCTTGCCCGTCCCACCCACGAATATTTTGATGGGTCGCCGAAAACGCAGATCCAGAATCATGTGATTGGTATTCAGATTTTTTTCATTGCGTTTTTTTTTTTTAATGAAAATGGAAGAGAGTGTGTATCATACGTAATCTTTTTTTGTTGTGTAGGTGCATTTTAAAAATATTGTGTTTTTTTAAATCATTTTTAAACATTCTCAAACAGAGACAGAAACAAAACAAAACCGTCCTCCTCCCAGACGTACACTCACATATCCATGCCTACTTACATAAGCATTTACACATCCAGAAAATACATACATTACACTCATCCATGCATTACATCTATCCATTCATGCATTATGCATCTGTCTGTATATCCATACATCTATCCATGCATACATGCATCCATCCATCCGTATATCCAACGATCAATCTATCCATACATGCATGCATCCATCCATCCGTATATCCAACGATCAATCTATCCATGCATACATGCATCCATCCATCCGTATATCCAACGATCAATCTATCCATACATGCATGCATCCATCCATCCGTATATCCAACGATCAATCTATCCATGCATACATGCATCCATCCATCCGTATATCCAACGATCAATCTATCCATACATGCATGCATCCATCCATCCGTATATCCAACGATCAATCTATCCATGCATACATGCATCCATCCATCCGTATATCCAACGATCAATCTATCCATACATGCATGCATCCATCCATCCGTATATCCAACGATCAATCTATCCATACATGCATGCATCCATCCATCCGTATATCCAACGATCAATCTATCCATACATGCATGCATCCATCCATCCGTATATCCAACGATCAATCTATCCATGCATACATGCATCCATCCATCCGTATATCCAACGATCAATCTATCCATACATGCATGCATCCATCCATCCGTATATCCAACGATCAATCTATCCATGCATACATGCATCCATCCATCCGTATATCCAACGATCAATCTATCCATACATGCATGCATCCATCCATCCGTATATCCAACGATCAATCTATCCATACATGCATCCATCCATCCGTATATCCAACGATCAATCTATCCATACATGCATGCATCCATCCATCCGTATATCCAACGATCAATCTATCCATACATGCATGCACGTGTGTGAGAAAAAACCCCCAGTAACAAAGGCTCAATTAATTAATGTCTAACGTGGCTAAAGAAAGGGGAAAAACAAAACAAAACAAAAAGAACCGTATTAGTAGGCCTACATTTTGGTCGATGTGTGAATGAAAATAGTGCAAAACGATTCTGGTACAAGTTTTGCAGTTTCTTTTGTACAGGCAAACGTTAAATAATTTTTCTACATTCTTTAAAAAATAGGCTAATTTATACGATTCCGTCATAAGAGAAGAGAAGTTGGTGTCATTTTCTTCCGTCTGTATTCGAGTCAGACGTGCAGAGCAATCGACAGAAGCAGTATAAGAATTGGTCCATTTGAATCTGAATGGGCAAGACACACCAACAACCAGAACACAACATGCGCTTACCTATTTTAACCCTTCGACTCCCGCACCCTGTCCACCAGCTTCCTACATAAAAGAGTCAAAGAGTTAAGTTTTTGGTTTGCTATAACCGATGATGATGCATGATGCTAGTGGATAGGGTTAATGTGCAAGAGTTGAGAGCTGAAAATGATATACTGATGTCGATGATTTTTTCAGCTCTCAGCCTGCAGTACTGTGAAGTATACTGCAGAAAGAGTTGCTGTGTGTCTGTGCAGGGAAAAAATGCTGAAATTGCACTTACAATCTTCCAGATATGTGTGGCATCAGTCTAAAGATCGATTTCTCTATGAGCGTGTGCATGGCCTTCACCTTGAGTCAAAGCCTGGTTCTCGCTGTAACTCATGTTTGTCACTGTGAAGTCATACTTTTTCAGACTTCAGAAAACCATTCCATTGATTTCTTTTAACTCAGTGTGGTGTAACATGCAGCAGTCTTTGCCGGCTCGGCGATACTGACTCGAACGGATCTAGTTGGCTTCATAATTCTAATTATGACCGAATCGTAAAATACCGTATTACCGCTATCAAACAAGCATACGCGCACGTGGGCAAAGTTCAAAATTAATCCCTTGACCCATGTTGAGGTGTGGAGGATAACGAACAAATCTTAACCATAATTCAGCAAACCAGATGAATTATTGCAAGCCCACACATCAAAATGAAGAGGTGGAAAAAGACGGAAGTCTAATTCATTCTGACGAGAAGCGTACATCAACGATTAATAATATTGATTTTCTTACATCCAATTCTGATTAGGGAAAGAGACTGTCCATGATAAATATTGAGAAGGAAAACTTTCATGAAGAGAAAGAATAGGAAGTGAGAGAGATTCAAATGTTTGCCAGTGGAGAATACTTTCATGTGATAACAACAGTCGATAATCTGTGTGGGTGAACTGATCAAGACAATAATTATGTTTCATGGTAGAACACAGCAGTGTGACGTGGTGTCGAAGGACAACAGAGAAACACAGAATACGCATCCTTGATGAATTCGTTATCATAGAAATGGAAACAGGTAGTCTCGACTCTCGCCGCTCTTCATGCTTCGCTCTCTGGTTTTTCTTTTTGTTGACTTCTTTTAATATGCCCGGGATGAAGTCACATATATATACGGGTTAAAGTCACATCTTGGATAAAGTCACATATATGCCTTGTACAAAGTCAGATATATGGATAAAGTCACATACATGCCTTGGATAAAGTCACATATATGCCTTGGATAAAGTCACATATGCCTTGGATAAAGTCACGTATATGCCTTGGATAAAGTTAATACTATACTTGGATAAAGTCACATATATGTCCTGGATAAAGTCACATACATTCCTTGGATAAAGTCACATTATGCCTTGGATAAAGTCACATTATGTCTTGGATAAGTCACATACATGCCTTGGATAAAGTCACATATGTCTTGGATAATGTCACATGCATGCCTTGGATAAAGTCACATATTGCCTGGATAAAATCACATATATGTCTTGGATAATGTCACATAGATGCCTTGGATAATGTCACATAGATGCCTTGGATAATGTCACATATGCCTTGGATAAAGTCACAATTCCTGGATAAAGTCACATACATGCCTTGGATAAAGTCACATATATGTCTTGGATAAAGTCACATACATGCCTTGGATAAAGTCACATGTATGCCTGGGATAAAGTCACATATATGCCTTGGATAAAGTCACATATGTGCCTTGGATAAAGTCAGATATATGCCTTGGATAAAGTCACATATATGCCTGGATAAAGTCACATAGATGCCTTGGATAATGTCACATATATGCGTGGATAAAAGTCACATACATGTCTTGGATATGTCACATACATGCCTTGGATACAGTCACTATATTGCCTGGATAAAGTCACATATATATCCCTTGGAATAAAGTCACATACATGTCTTGGTAAAGTTCACTACATGTTGGATAAAGTACATAATCCTGGGATATAAGTCACAATATGTTTGGATAAAGTACAACAATGTCCTTGTGATAAAGGTACATACATTCCTTGGATAAAGTCACATATATGCCTTGGATAAAGTCACATATGTCTCTTGGATAAAGTCACATATATTCCTTGGATAAAGTCACATATATGCCTTGGATAAAGTCAAATATGTCTCTTGGATAAAGTCACATACATTCCTTGGATAAAGTCAGATATATGCCTTGGATAAAATCACATAAATGCCTTTGATATTGTCACATACATGCCTTTTTACAAAGTCACATACATTCCTTGGATAAAGTCACATATGTGCCTGGAATAAAGTCGCATTAACGTCTTCAGTGTCTGTGAATTCACGTAGGACATGTTGGAAGGATGTGGTAGCGATCACTATCCCAGAGGATGCCCATTCAGGATCACCCTTGGGCAAAACAGTTCTGGTCGTATTTTAGGGAACGTAGCAAGCCATGTCCTGTGTTTTTGTAAACAGGAGAGAGCGTAACGGGTTATGTTTTGCGTAGTTTGTACAGACGTTACTGGACACCATCGGTGACTTGGCAGCAGTGCAGGGTTTTCTTTTCGTGGGTGGCCTCGTGGCGATGTGATCTAGGTACCTCCTTGTTGTTGATTTTAATGCCGAGACTGCAGTTAAACGAACCTGCTTTTGGTAATTTTTTGGAGACTCGGGAATTAGCAGTTTTAGGGTCAGTGGGAAATATCACGGACCTTACCTTTCATTGATCAGATCAAAATGAAACGAAACAAAAAGTTATTCGTAGTCTTCAAAAAGGGTTCGGCATTTAGACCCATGTAACCATTCGCGCTTTTTGGGAAAGACGTGTCTTTGCATTGGCGCTGTCACTGTCCTTGTGTACGCTTAGACAGCTGGTGACTGTGAGGACTACAGAAGCTTGATCTAACCTGATGCATGTCACTCTGGTTTTTCTGTGTTGTGGTAGAAAGACAGAATCTTTTTTGAAGAGTGTTGGCGTGTGTTCACTGCATACTGATTGTCTTCTTGTCAGTAGTATATATGCACCTGTTGTTACTGATGTCACATATTGCAATTATGAAAGATTTCATTTTTATACACTGTTTCGTAAGAATTGTAATAATCTAGTATCGTTTTGCGAAACGTCACAGAGTATATTTTGTGTGTCTTTAGAATGGGCTTCGCTGTACACGCATGAAACTTGTCCGTGTTGAGCGTATGTCGTGGAACAGTTTGCGCGGAAATCAAAATAGAAGTGTCTGTTTACTTAATCCGTTTTTTGAGTTCGAGCATGCTTACGCCTCAAGGAGTCAAGTCCGGTGGTTTGGATGAAGGATCTGGTTTCTCATAAAGTCCTCTGCCCTGTTTTTGTTTTTTGTTTTTGTTTTTTGGTAATTTATCATAGTGATTTTTGCAGAAAATGAAAACGAGAGGGTGGGAGATGTACTTGCAGCGACGAGGGATAGATTCGTTTGGAGGGCCATGATCGCCAACGCCACGCGGCAGGGCACATGATAATGATGATGATCATAAGAAATGATGATATAAAAATTCAAACACACCGTAGCAGTTAAAAAAAAAGATTGGAGCGGGGTGGAGTGGGGGACAACACACATGATGACAATGATAATGATCACTGTAGTTTGAGAGTGCTCACGCTTTCTCTTTCATCAGATGTAAAGAGTTGGCTAATTACAGCGCTCTCAAAAGTTCATTTTAAATGCGGGCAGACTGGCTTTGCTGATAAAGCCTTGAAGTCAGGATCAGATGTCTCGAGTCCATACCCAGCCTACAACATAAGAACTGACCCGTTGGTTGCCCATGCTGATGGTCCTATCATTCTGGTGATGTCAGCTTAGTGTTTCGGTTTTGTCCGTCTTTTCAATTCCTGGGATACCACCACAGTGTGAGGAGATTCATTGCCGCACCTTTCTGGTGCACCTGATGATTTGCAGTGCTCTTTGCAGACGTGGCGATTTACTCGCTGTGGTTGCTTCTGTGAGCGTGTGTTTCAAGATGCGTGTGTGTGCGCACGTGCGCATATGTCAGGATCTGTATTTCCATCTACTTTACCTACGATACAAACATCTGTACGTGAACTTGCCTATAGTCCTTTCCAGTAGGGTTGATGTAAGTCATTTTGGCAAAGAGGTAGAGCTCCCTCCATCCAGTCTGACGGCACAGGTTCGAGTCTTCTTCCAGGACACTTTCATTAGTTCTTCTGTCCGTCCATTTGACACGTAGTAGTTTCCGATAAAACCACATCTCTGCAACCTCAATTCTTCCGCAGTCAGTTTTGCTACGAGTCCAAGCTTCGCAGCCATAAATCATAATTGGCCAGATCAAACATTTTAAAAGTATAACTTTCAGGCCATTTGGTATGCCTCTGTCTTTCCAGATGTTATTGAGTTGAACCATGTTTTGCTTTGCCATTCCAATTCTTGTTTTGATGTCTTTCGAGCAGGTTCTATCATCAGTATTTACAGAGCCAAGATCTCTGAAATCCTTTGCATATTCTACATGAACTTTGTTAATTAAGATGTCATGTTTTCAGTGTCTTTGCCTTTGATATGTAGCACTTTTGATTTCTTGGCGTTCAGGTTTAGACCAGCCTTTTTGCCTGCTGCATCTACCCTGTATAGAATTCTTTTATGCTGGTAATGTTGTTCAGCAACTATAAGAATAAGAAGAAGAATCTTCAAGTCGGCGCATAAACTCTACGCGCTGGCGAGTTCTTGATGTGATTTTCCAATTGTGCTTATGACAGTTGCGATATCGAGGGGGAAAAGGTTCGTTGCTGAGTGTTTATATAGGCCTGTAGATTGTTGGTGCAACAGATGATGTCCGACCTGTGCTAAAACATACATGCTGTGTTTCCTGTTGATTGCAGACTTGAGCACTGAACGTCAGAATCGATTGTTTCGTTAATCAGCGCAAGCTGTGGCCTCAGTTTACAGTCTTTGTTAAGTGTAAAAACTGTTAACACGAAATGGAAACTATTGTGTTAGGCTGTATCTACAATACACATGTCGTACGGATGCAAATTCGTCTGGAGGTCAGAGGGGAGGGGAGGGTGGGGGGCGTGTATATGTGTTTTGAAAAAGCGAAAACAAGTACGCGTATAGCTGTATAATTCAGCAGGAAAGAGAGAGAGAGAGAGAGAGAGAGAGAGAGAGAGAGAGAGAGAGAGTGTGTGTGTGTGTGTGTGTGTGTGGTGTGTGTGTGTGTGTGTGTGTGCGTGCGCGCGCGCGCGCGCGAGTATTTGTGTGTATGTTGAAAGAGGGCAAAATTTCTATAGCTGCGTAACTCGATAGTCCTCTCTGTCTGTCTGTCTGTTGTCTGTTGTGTGTGTGTGTGTGTGTGTGTGTGTGTGTGTGTGTGTGTGTGTGTGTGTGTGTGTGTGTGTGTGTGTGTGTGTGTGTGTGTGTCCCTCTCTCTCCTTCTCACTCTGTCTGTCTGTCTGTCTCTCTTTCTCTGTGCGCGTGCGCGTGCGTGGGTGTGTGTGTGTGTGTGTGTGTGTGTCTGTGTCCGTCTCTCTCCTTTTCACTCTGTCTCTGTCTGTCTATCTGTCTCTTTCTTTCTTTCTTTGTGTGTAAACGTGTTCATGTATATATATATGTACACTTATAGAACTTTTGACTCATACATGCTACAGGCACAGTCACGCGATCCCCGCGACAGTCATACAGTTTTCAAACACCCTCAAATATTACTGCAGGTAACAACTGAACAAGTACTGCGGCGGTTTCAAGGCAAGAGACATCGTAGGGATAATTACTGCTGACAGCCTTGGGCAGCTGTCTGTGTAGACAGCAAATCGATAGACAGCACGTGCAGCAGACTCACATCTGCTGTGCTCCTGTTATATTAATACATCCATGTAACAGCTCTCCGCACACTCTTGTTTTTATTACTTGACTATGTACTTAACACAAAGGAAATCTTTCTACTAGAGAGTACTGAAAGGCATAGAAATATAAAGGAGGACGTATTTGTGTGTGTGTATGTGTGCGCGCGTGTGTGTATGTGTGTTGTGGTGGTGGTGATGGTGTGTGTGTGTGTATGTGTGTGTGGGTACATATATATGTGTGTGTGTGTGTGTGTGTGTGCGTGCGTGCGTGCATGTGTGTGTGTGTTTGTGTGTGCACGCGCGTGCTTGCTTGCGTGCGTGCGTGTGTGTGTGTGTGTGTGTGCGTGCGTGCGTGTCTCTGTGTATGTGTGTGTGTGTGTACATACGTTCCACTGATTGTACATTTCTGCTCATGACTTTGCGCTGGCAAGGTCTTGAAATAGGAAAGGGGTGGTGAGGGAACCATGAAACACTAAGCCGACATGACCAGA
This sequence comes from Monoplex corrugatus, assembly GCA_030674185.1. Classification (NCBI taxonomy): domain Eukaryota; kingdom Metazoa; phylum Mollusca; class Gastropoda; order Littorinimorpha; family Ranellidae; genus Monoplex; species Monoplex corrugatus. The sequence continues at coordinate 40,484,168 of CM060314.1, read as the reverse complement.
ATGATGTGAACGTAAGATGGGCCGCCAGCAGGTCAGTGTTTAATGGTGCAGGCTGGGATTGAACTCGACATACATGAACTTAACATGTCGTCAGAACAAACAACATCGACAGAAAAAGAGACAGTAACATTTCGATTGATTGAACAGCTGTTGGCAGCTGTGGTGTTGTATGTCTATTGATATTACGCTTATCATGCTTAAATATCCTGCTGTGATTTTATGTCAGCAACCCGCCTTGTGAACTAGCAAGTCGATACACTCGTTTATATTTAACAACCACAACAATAATATTCGAATGATAATCGAATTGAATCGAATCTTGTTGTTCACTGAATGGAATTGAATCGAATCTTGTTGTTCACAGGCCAGTCGACTACTAAGGCCTTATCAGGACCAACACCACGTTAAAAAGACCAAGTCTAATTATAAAGTCAACTGTTAATACCCAAGCACATGATCAGCGTTTCAAGTCCAAATGCATTTGGTTATTGTTATATATGTTTAAAGCCCATCCGACTGCGTGTAGCCATATCAGGGCTATAACCGTTTCAAACATAAATTATTAAAAAAAAGAAATTAAGTACACATATCAATGCATTTGCCCACATAATCTAAGGAAATGCCCCGTCCAATTTATCACAGAAGCGATTTAAAAAACATACCTGAATACAAATGTAAACATAACTAAAGATTCTAAAACATACATAAAAATTGGCCAAAATTACCTAAAATTACTTTTGCATATCTCATTTTCCTAGAACCAAAAATGCACTCAATACATGTACCCAATTATCAGTCCTAAAGAAAATATGTAAGACTTTACAGAACACATACAGGTGAATGAACCAGCAAAGCAGAAAATGATAGGAAGAAATGACAGAAGGCAAAGAAACAAGGCAGAAACAAAGAGAGTGACAGAAGAGAGAACATTTCGAGCACAGAATTTTCAGAAGGTGGGGGATATTATTTAATACTGAAAGAGCCACCGGCATTCCCACGGGAGGGCCAAATGCATTAAAAAAAAATTCCTGTAATATATGATCATTACGATGAAATCTGTTCGTCTGAAGTAAAGGCTTTAAAATTATCTCTGGAAGAAAATATCTCAAGATGTTGTTTAAGGAGTGTGATGTACAGTGCTTGTGTCTCACGTCGTCTGTCTCGGCATTCAATAAAAAGGTGTTTAATGTTAAGTGGCTCATCACACGGCACACGCCATAGTGCCTGTTTACATGAGCGAGTGTAGAATGTTTACGTTGTGTGTAAGCTGCTTAACTGTCTCCTACCTGAGGTTCCCAGGAACATATGGAAGTTTTCCAGATTGTGGCTGATTTGGAGGTTTGTTGTCTGTTTGCTTGTCCCAGTCCTCTTGCTAGAGGTTTTTGTTTTCACGTCAGTTTGTATTTTGGATTTGAGTTCTGTGTAAGGGAGGTAAAATGTAGACATCATCCCTATTGTGGCGTTCATGGCAAGGCTGTCTATCAGCTATTCAGTTTTCTCGAATACCAGCGTGATCAGGAACTCAGCCCCCCCCCCTCCTCCCCCGAGGATGACGGGGGCTCTTCCAGTGTAAAAAGTATCTCCACCTTCTGGAAATTCTGTGCCAGAAATTTCCTGTTTTCTGTCATTCTCTTTGTTTCTTCCGTCCTCCTTTGCTTTCTGTCATTTCTTATCGTTTTCTGCCTTGCTGGTCCATTCACCTGTATGTGTTCTACAAACTCGTACGTACGTTATCTTAGAATTTGTAATTGGGTACATACAGTAAGTGTATTTTTGGCTCCAGGGAAAATGAGATATACTGAAGCAATTAGTTGACTGACAGTGACGCTGGTCCCATTCATATCTCTCTGGAAATGTTTTGATTGTGATCATAGATTATGTTCGAGTGAAGATGTTTTTTTCACGGGCTGGTTGGCTGTTTTGACGTTTCTGTAGACTCAAGATCTCATGTCTCGAGTTTAATTCCACCCCTCAGTATAGAAACTGGTTTGGTTACTGCCCAGCTTAATGCTGTAATCATTTTGTGGTGTCACTGTTTCACAGGGTCCGTTCATTTCCCCCCTTCAAGACCGTGCGAGTGGATAGGGTTTAGCGAAGGGTCAAGAAGTCTTCCACATAATTGCAGGCAGGCTTGGGTTCAGTCATTATGAAATTGTCCCAGTGCCGTGAATCCTCTGACAAACTGCTGATTATGGGTTCTGTTGCGATGTGAGTGGTGAGCTGTAGACACACAGAAGGCGTGATTTACGTACAGGTAGAACTCCCACTCCCCAGGTTTGGCTGTGCGGATTTGCACATATGCGAATCGCAGAAAAAGAAATGTACGTGAGGCCTGCAGTCTGCCCAGCTGTCAAGAGGAAACAGGACTTGTGCAGGCTTGGGGGAAAATAAAACAGAGAAGGAGAGAAGGTGGACATCGTTCTCATATGTAATGATGGCCTAGATATTGATAACGCTGATTGTTTTCGAACAGTGGAGGTTATAAGTTGAAAGCCTTTCCTTCAAACTTGCGGTTGCTTGCATGCTGTGTGTTCGCATATTTCCGTTAGCCAGCCACTGACGTGGCTTACAGAACATTAACGTGCAAATTTGATACACTGCGTGTGTAAAAAAATGAAGGGGGATTAGGCACTGGCAGGTCTTCATACTCGTTAACCGTCCCCCGTGGGGATACCGGGGGGGGGGGGGGGGGGTTTTAGTATAAATGTAGAAGGAAATTCTGTGCTAGAAATTTCCTCTTTTCTCTCACTCTGTTTCTTTCTTCCTCCTTTGCTTTCTGTCATTTCTTCCTATTATTTTTTGCCTAGCTGGTCCATTCATCTGCATGTGTTCGATAAAATCTTACATACTTTCTCTTAGAATTGATAATTGGGTACATGTATAAAGTGCATTTTTGGCTCTAGGGAAGTGAGATATGCGGAAGCAATTTTAGGTAATGTAGGCCCGTTTTTATATATGTTTTAGTGTATTTACTTATGTTTCAATTTGTATTCAGGTGTGTTTTTTAAATCTCATGTGCGATAAATTGGAGGGAGTGGTCAACGCCAGGGACACATCTTTAGAATATGTGGGCGAAGGCACGGATTTGTGTACTTAATTTTCTTTTCCTTTTTTTTTCCTGTTGAAGTATTGTGTATGTTTTGAAAAGGTTATAGCCCTGATATGGCTCTGTGCAGTCGGCTGGGCTTTAAACGAAAACAACAATAACAATAATGTTAACTTGAGAGATCAGAAAATTGTCTGCCCTTTACCCACATGTGGAAGTGTCTGGGCGGATTGAACCTCAGACCTTCCGATTGACGTTCCGACGTGTACCGACTCGACTACGGCACCTGTCAAGAGAGAAGATGAGCCTCTACCACCTCACTCTCCTACGATCATTTTTTTTAATCCAGTCCCAACCTACAACTTAACTGACCATCGTGATGCTGCAGTCAGTCTAGTGGTGTCGGCTTAGTGTTTACACGAGTCCCGTTGTACCTCCTAAACCCCCCCCCCTTCCCCACCCCTTCCCCGCCCCTACCCCCACCCCTAAACCCACCCCACCCCTTCCCCACCCCTTTCCCACCCCCACCCCACCCCGAGGGATTGCATTATTTACCTGGGTGGCTTTTTCGCGTGTACACAAGGTTTCCGGTGGCGTTCTGTTCCTGTGTTCTGTCGGTAAAAAGGGAGAGTTTTAAGCATGGTTTGGCCATCCTTGGTTTAGGAACGTTTTTAATCATTTTGTGGGTCTTGAACAGTTAGAAAACTCTGTAGTGACTGTGTTTTATTATTTTGTATAATTACAAAACTCTTTAGTGAACTGTGACCATTTTTTGTACAGTTGAACATGTCTCTAGTGAATCATGATTATTATTTTGTACAGTTAGAAATCTCTGTAGTGAACTGTTTTGTATAATTAAAAAGAACTCTCTGGGTGAAGGTGTGCATGTTCGCCTGTATAGAATTATTGTCTTGTGCAAATAGAAATCTCTTTAGTGGAATTGTGATGATTATTGTGTAGAATTAGAAAGTTCTCCAGTAAATTATGAGGGTTGTTTTGTGCAATAAGACAACACTTTGGTGAACTTGTGCCTTCGTTACATGCATGCGGGATACTGTTCTTTTGTTGTTGCTTCTGACTATTATGGATTGTTATCCTGACTCAAACTGCCCTTGGTCTGTTCTTTGGAGTGTGCTGGAGGAATTATGCTTTCTATATCTGTAGTTCAGAAAGTTGCGATCAGTACTATTTGTTGAGTTTTAACTTTTAGCTTTCTTGTGGGGTGGGGTGGGGTAGCTGAGATATTCGAGTAATCAGATAGATCTTTGGTGTGACTCAGGTTGTTAATTTCTTTCAGAAGTCAAATGGATCCATTGACATAAAGATGTAATAGGGGGTGGGGGTGGGGGTGCAAGAAGAGTTGCTGGTTTCTTTTCCTGTAGGCCTAGTACATGACCACGAAATGCATGACCATATCTGCAAATAAATCTGTCCCGTTACTGAGATTACAGTGATGGGGAAATCGGAGAAAGACGTAAGGAATCTTTGTGATTCGAAAAATGCATGTTTCTGTTTAAATGCTTTGCCTTTGAACTCTTGGCTGACAATTTGTGATATTTCTTGTGACTTGATGTAAGACGTTGATTTCTGTTTGCTGTTAACATTCATTAAGTGTGGCAGCGAATTATTACTGTCCTGTTAATATGTATAGTACTTATTGTTACTTGTTTATTTTCTGATTAAAAATCCGTTAGTCAACCGGTTTATGCCTTATCATAGCCAAAGGAGGTTTTTTTGAAAGTATATTTAAGACGTAATCCGTTTCACAATTATGGTAATCACAGACTGCGCAACAAATTCAGCAAGAATTTTACGTTTTCATAGGTGAATCTTCCACAAAGATTTTAACAATCCCTCTAGCTTGACGAAAACTTTAGAATGCCAAAGTGTTAAAATGTACCCTATTTTTTATGATTGATTGTTTGAAAAATGCCAAAATACTTTTTGGAGAAGACAGTGTGAAATTCTACCCATTTCATTGGTACAAAACTAATAGATGGTTTCACCGTCATTGATTGTGTTTCTGTGTTTTGTGTGAGAAGATTGTTCACATGTGAATTGTACCTAAACACTGACATAATTGTTCACATGCGAACTGTACCTAAACGCTTATCTTGCCTGTCAGTCTGCGAGTGTGGCTACTCATCATAGATATTGTTTGCTGTCTCTGTAGTTGTAGAATATGGCTATTTTTGTGTATTGTGTGTGTGTGTGTGTGTGTGTGAGTGTACTTGCAAACATGAGAACATTTCTACTCAAACTACCTGTATGTAATTGATATGCTCTCACTTCTGTGTTTTGGGCTGCAAGCTTTTACATCAGGGTGTGCATTATTGTTACGTAAAGTGCTAAGTTTTGTCTTTTTTCTTTGTTGTTTGTTTTCCGTACTAATGTGTATTGTGAAAAGAAAGATATAGTAGAGAGATGGAACGATGTTGTCTGACTGAAAGTATGTATTGTAGTATGTATACTTTTATATTTCATTAGTTTCTCTTTATGTTTGAAGATTGTTAAAAACTGTTGTTTTGCGTGTATATTTATAAGCATTTTGAATATAATATTTATTTTCATTTTAAAACAGAGAGAATGATTCAGATCGCGAGTGCGTGTGTGGATTAAAAAACACATGCTTGAAGACAAAACGTTAAACAATTACCCGCTGCCTAGATGGATCTTTGTCATTTACGTTTGTCCCTTTTAGGGTCACCCTACATGAAAATATTGTATAGGAAACCATGAAAGAGGAAGTTTGCAGTGGATGGGACCGGGCATTGAGGACTGGTAGGGAGACAAAAGGGGAGTAATTGTGTAAACACATAGATGACAGCTACAGTCTCGAGTGACAGCGAGGTGTAAGAATGGACAGTGCTGTTCATAGTGCCACACAAGTACATAGTCGGATGAAATCTCACGGCCTCTCCACCATGCAAACTGTATGCGTTGGATTACGCTGTTTGCCGTGCTGGGTTTTCTTTTTTTCCTTTTTTCATTCGCAAGATGTTTATGGTGTGGTGTATACAGAAAAGTCTACGTATCATGACGTCTTTTTGAACTTTGAGTTTGGAGTTTGTTCAATAAGGATTCATTGCACTCGGACAGTGCCGTTTGCACTGCTCCCGAATCTGCTATCAACTACCTGGCAGACTCCCTGAGCCGGCGCAAAACCATATGCGCTGGCAGGGTCTTGTACTGATGAGAGGAAAAAGGGGGAGGGGAAGGGAGGGAGAGACCTTAAAACACCAGGCTTAGACCATCAGAATGATGTAAACATTGAGATGGGCTGCAAACAGGTCAGTTTTTAATGGGCTGCAAACAGGTCAGTTTTTAATGGGCTGCAAACAGGTCAGTTTTTAATGGGCTGCAAACAGGTCAGTTTTTAATGGGCTGCAAACAGGTCAGTTTTTAATGGGCGCAACGTCAGTTTTAATGGTACTGAACTCAAGATATCAGATCCTAAATCTTTTGTCGAACGGACATTAGTTGAAACTGAAATTCAGGAATATGTGTTTAACAAGTTGTCTTTGGCGTCCTTGCCCAGTAACTCGAACTTTGAACAGGCGTGGCCTACTTTCAGGAAATAATGCCTTTCAAACCTCGAAGAAAACAGAGTGAACTAGAACTTAACTGGCGTAGATGGTCCATGGAAACTTGTTCTTTTTTCTCTTCTTCCCGTGCAATCGCCAGTTCCTGTTAACTATGTGGCCCTATCAGCCGTTCAGATTGCTGAAACGAGAGAGTGTTAGTGTGGTATGACTGTTTCTTTTAAACTTGTCAGTATCAGTTGATGATGAATGAAGTCGTATAAATATTGTCGATTTTTGAAATCGGGTATGTATGTATATTATTTTAATTATTGATATGTTTTGATATGTTGTTTGATGAATATTGATGTATTTTGGCTAGACGTAAACTTATGTGAGTGTCATGCAGACTGTTCCCATTTTGTGTGAGGTCAGACATTTGCTGCACTTAGTATAGAATGCAAACCATATCGTGCAAATATCTGGATGAGTCATGTGACAAAGATTCTGTTAAGAATAGTCATGATGAGGACGAGGAGTAGAACCCCAAATAGAAATAGCTGAAGGACAGTGTGGATGTATTGAAGGGAAAGCAACTGTTAGTGCCATATATATCCAAAGAACTCTCATAGAAAGATCAATCGAGTTGAATATGGATCTATATTTACGTTTTGTTGATTATATCAAGGCTTTTGATAGGGTAAGACATTGAGAGTAGAAAATGGTATCAGCTGTTTGAAAAAAAAGAGGGGCTAGACAGGGATGCGGTGTGTCACCAGATTTGTTAACATTTTGTTGCGAAACCATCATGAGAAATCTAGAATGCCCTAAGGTGAAAGTTGGAGGAAAAGTAATAAACAATCTTTGTTATGCAGATGACACCATTTGATTACAGAAATAAAAATGACCTACAAAATCTTGTAAATTTAATAGAAATAGGAAGCAGAAATAAAGGGTAGGAGCTAAATATTAAGAAGACTGAAGTCAGTATAATCAGTGAGAGACAAACAATCCCCTCATGTAAAATAACGACAACTGGCAGAACGCTGAGACAAGTTGACAAGTTTGATATCTGGGAACAGTCACCTCACCAGACGGCAGATGCACATTAGGAATATCCAGCAGAATTGGCCAAGATAAAAGAGCATTCCAGAAAATGAAAAGCTTTCTTGCCTACATATGCCTATCAGTTGACATCAGGAAGAGAGTTCTTCAATCGGTACCGTTGTACGGATGCCAGGCTTGGACAATCAACATGCAAAGTCAGAACAGGATATGGTACATGACAAGTATAAGAGCTGGATATGGTACATGACAAGTTTAAGAGCTGGATATGGTACATGACAAGTTTAAGAGCTGGATATGGCAAACGACAAGTTTAAGAGCTGGATATGGCAAATGACAAGTTTAAGAGCTGGATATGGTACATGACAAGTTTAAGAGCTGGATATGGTACATGACAAGTATAAGAGCTGGATATGGTACATGACAAGTATAAGAGCTGGATATGGTACATGACAAGTATAAGAGCTGGATATGGCAAATGACAAGTTTAAGAGCTGGATATGGCAAATGACAAGTATAAGAGCTGGATATGGCAAACGACAAGTATAAGAGCTGGATATGGTACATGACAAGTATAAGAGCTGGATATGGTACATGACAAGTATAAGAGCTGGATATGGCAAATGACAAGTTTAAGAGCTGGATATGGCAAATGACAAGTTTAAGAGCTGGATATGGCAAATGACAAGTTTAAGAGCTGGATATGGCAAATGACAAGTATAAGAGCTGGATATGGTACATGACAAGTTTAAGAGCTGGATATGGCAAACGACAAGTTTAAGAGCTGGATATGGCAAACGACAAGTATAAGATCTGGATATGGCAAACGACAAGTATAAGAGCTGGATATGGCAAATGACAAGTATAAGAGCTGGATATGGCAAATGACAAGTTTAAGAGCTGGATATGGCAAATGACAAGTATAAGAGCTGGATATGGCAAATGACAAGTTTAAGAGCTGGATATGGCAAATGACAAGTTTAAGAGCTGGATATGGCAAATGACAAGTTTAAGAGCTGGATATGGCAAATGACAAGTTTAAGAGCTGGATATGGCAAATGACAAGTATAAGAGCTGGATATGGTACATGACAAGTTTAAGAGCTGGATATGGTACATGACAAGTATAAGAGCTGGATATGGCAAATGACAAGTATAAGAGCTGGATATGGTACATGACAAGTTTAAGAGCTGGATATGGTACATGACAGGTTTAAGAGCTGGATATGGCAAATGACAAGTATAAGAGCTGGATATGGCAAATGACAAGTTTAAGAGCTGGATATGGCAAACGACAAGTATAAGAGCTGGATATGGTACATGACAAGTTTAAGAGCTGGATATGGTACATGACAAGTATAAGAGCTGGATATGGCAAATGACAAGTTTAAGAGCTGGATATGGCAAATGACAAGTTTAAGAGCTGGATATGGCAAACGACAAGTATAAGAGCTGGATATGGTACATGACAAGTTTAAGAGCAGGATATGGCAAACGACAAGTATAAGAGCTGGATATGGTACATGACAAGTTTAATAATAATTACAATATTTATATAGCGCAAAATCTTGATAAAATCAAATCTAAGCGCTGAAGCAGACACACACGCAAGCACGCACGCACGCACGCACGCACACACACGCACGCGCACACACACACACACACACACACACACACACACACACACACACACACACGCATGGCTATAAATGGGGAGAAAGAATAAAAGCAATAAAAGCAAGAATAAAACCAATGGAAAATTATAGAGAGCATAGCATATACAATTATATATTATAACCATGTGATTCCCTCCGAGCGGAGACAGGCTGCAGAGGGGGGGGGGGGGGGGGGGTTGAGTGAGGTTAGGATTTTATGCGGAGGAGAAAAGGTGAGTTTTGAGAGCGGACTTGAAGGAGACAAAAGTAGGTTGCTGACGGACTGAGAGAGGAAGTTTGTTCCAGGAGAGTGGACCAGAAACAGAGAAGGCTCGTGGACCGTAGGTATTGAGCTTAGTGCGTGGAAAGCGAAAAGTCAGAGGATCGGAGGCAGAGCGGAGGGTACGTGAGGGAAGATAGATCTCAAGTAGGCTTGACAGGTAATCGGGGGCTGGATATGGCAAATGACAAGTATAAGAGCTGGATATGGCAAATGACAAGTATAAGAGCTGGATATGGCAAATGACAAGTATAAGAATGATCCCGAAAATACAGAATTGTATGTAAGTAAATCAAACTTCTTGGTTTGTACAGCCAGCAAAACCGACAGTTTTCTTGTTTAAAAAAATCATTAAATCATACTGACATTACGTTTAGAATTGATGTTTTCATTAAAATATTTTTCAGTATATTCTTCATTTGTAAGTACACTGCATTCATAGATTTGATTAACACATTGTATAATACTGAACGCACTGTTTACTTTAGTGTATTCTGTATTGCTAGAAAGTGTATTTTGTATTGCTAGAACGTGTATTTTGTATTGCTAGAACGTGTATTTTGTATTGCTAGAACATGTACTTTGTATTGCTAGAACGTGTATTCTGTAAAAGTGGAATACTGAACGTGCTGTTGACTTAACGTGTATTCTGTATTGCTGTGTTATCCATCACGCCATCCTGACGTTTTATGCTGGTTGTGTTGTGTGTGCCAGGTGTGTCGGGAGAAGCTCTGACAGCCCCAGGAGTGGAACGTGATTTCCACAGGCAGGATGTGGAGAGGAAACCGTCTGCTAGGTGGGTGCAGCTTTTAACCCTTTGACTCCCTGCACCCTCTCCACCAACAGCTAAAACTTAACCCTTTGATTCCCTGCACCCTCTCCACCAACAGCTAAAACTTAACCCTTTGATTCCTTCACCCTATCCACCAGCTTCGTGCAGGAAGCTGGTAGATAGGGTGAAGGAATCAAAGGGTTAAGTTTTTGTTTTGCTAGCATGGTTGACAATGCAGGATGCAACTGGACAGTGTTGATATATTCTGGCCAGTGAGAAGATTGAAGAGAGAAGCAGGGTCTTAAGACACTTTGGTATAGGTCGTGGCGCAACATATCTGGTACACACATGGCATGATGATTTTATATAAGACATATGCGAGTGTGCGTGCTCGCGCACAGACAGACAGACAGACAGATAGACCGACAGACAGACAGACAAGACAGACGGACGGACAAGACAGACAGACACACAAACACACGCACGCACACACACACACACACACACACACACCCCACGCACGCACGCACGCACGCACACACACACACACACACACACACAGACACACACACACAGTACACATGCGCGCGCGCGTTCGTGCAGGTGTGCTTGTGTGTACATGTGTGCTTGTTATGTGGTGTGTGTGTGTGTGTGTGTGTGTGTGTGTGTGTGTGTGTGTGTGTATGTGATGTTGTGTGTTTGTGTGAGTCGTTATGTGTGTGTGTGTGTGTGTGTGTGTGTGTGTGTTTGGGGGTGTGTGTGCGCGCGCGTGCGTGTGTGTGTTTTGTGTATATGTATTACGTGTGTGTGCTGTGCGTGTGCGCGCTCATGAATATAGAAATAACGAATTTGGAGTTTCGATCAGAAGGATTTCCTCTCTTACCCACCCTCTTCTCCTTCACCGTCCACGTCTTCCACTTCTGTTTCATCCTCATTGTTCAGCTGTAGATGGGTTGTCATGGTGACAACGATGGCACAGATTCCCGTGGAGAGTGGTTAGGTGGGTGGGGAGTGGATTGAGCGAGTTTACTGGCAAGGCAGGAAGGGAGGGGAACGAAGCATAGAAGACCAAGACAGACATGGCGCCGGAGTAATTCTCGCTGTTTAATTTAATTTAACCCTTTGACTCCCGCACCCTGTCCGTCAGCATCCTGCATTGCCAACCATGCAACCAAAGCGAAAACTTAACCCTGCCGGAAACTGGTGGATAGGGTGAGGGTTAAATTTTTTGCAGTTGGTAGATAGGGTGTGGGAGTCAAAAGGTTACATTTTTGAGTTGGTAGATAGGATGTGGGAGTCAAAGGTTAAGTTTTTGCAGTTGGTAGATAGGGCGTGGGAGTCAAAGGGTTAAGTTTTTGCAGTTGGTAGATAGGGTGAGGGAGACAAAGGGTTAAGTTTTTGCAGTTGGTATAGATAGGGTGTGGGAGTCAAAGGGTGAAATTTTTGCAGTTGATAGATAGGGTGTGAGAGTCAAAGGGTTAAAGCCCAGCCGACTGCATAGAGCCATATCAGGGCTATAACCGTTTCAAAACATACACAAACTTCAACAGGGGGAAAGAAGGGAAAAGAACATTAGGTACACATATCAATGCATTCGCGCACATAATCTGAGGACATGCCCCTTGCGTTGACCACTCCGTCCAATTTATCACACAGGGGATTAAAAAAAACATACCTGAATACAAATGTAAACATAACTAAGGATACTCATTATCATCATCATGCAGCAATCATCAGCATCAGCATATCAGCATCATGTGCCCTGCCGCGTGGCGTTGGTTATCATGACCCTCCACACGAATCCATTCCTTTTCGCTGCACATACATCTCTCACCCTCTCTGTCCTCAGTCACCCTGCAAGTCCGTCCAAGATTTTCTCCTTGGTTCTACCAGATGTTTTCTTTCCTCCAGCTTTCCTGTTGTGACCAGGTGCTCTAATTTCTCTTTCCCGTGAAATGTCCTATAAATGTTGCTTATCTTTTCGTAATCTTCTTATTAATGATCTTCTTATGTCTGCCTCCTTCAGGACTGTCTCGTTTATTTTCTTTGCTGTCCATGGAACTTTTAACATTCTTCTTAGAAACCACATTTCAGTTGCCTCAATTTTGTTCTGACTTTGTGTGTTGACTATCTATGCCCCACAACCGTACAACAGTATCGGTTCTGCATAACACTCAAGAACTCTCTTCCTGATGTTAATTGATAGGCATGTGTTGGTAAGAACGCTTTTCATCTTCTTGAATGCTGTTTTGGTTTGGACGAATCTGCTGGCTATTTCTGATGTGCATCTGCCATCTTGTGAGATGACCGTTCCCTGATATTTAAACTTATCAGCCTGTCTCATTGCTGTGCCACTTGCTGTTATTTTGCATGAGGAGATTTCATGTTTTTTTTAACGATTACCATGACTTCACTTTTCTTGCTATTTAGCTCCAGCCCTTTATTATTGTTGCTTTCTATTTCTATTATATTCACAAGGTTTAAGTAGGTCTTTCTCATTTTCTGCAATTAGCACGGTGTCATCTGCGTAACGAATGTTATTTATCATTTTTCCTCCAACCTTTATCCCAGGGCATTCTTCTATCTTTCTTATGATGGTTTGGGTGTAAAGTGAAAACAGATCTGGTGACAGAACACGACCGAGGCCGTCTTTTCATATTTTTTGAAAGAGCTTATGTGGTTTTCTGTTCTCATTGCTGCTGTTTGCTCCCAATACATATTTCTGATTATTCTTAGATTTTTTTCCATCACTATTGCGCCTTTCTAGTTGGTTGTTCAAGAGCACACCCATAGATACATGCATATCTACGTACATGTACTTGTGCAGGGCACGCTGCCACGCACACACGCTGCCACGCACACACGCACACACGCTGCCACGCATACACGCACAACACGTTTTAGGGACACAGCCACACAGGCGCCCACAGACAGACAGAAGTGCACGCGCGCACACACGCACGCAACACACACACACACACAACACAGACACACACATAGACACACACAGACACACACACACGCACACGCACTCACAGACACAGACACACACACACAGACAGACACACACACACACACAAAGACACAGACACACAGACACAGACACACACTCACACACACACACACACACACACACACACACACACAACACACACACATGCATACAGACTCAAACAACACACACACACAGATGCATACAGACTCACACAGACACACACAGAGACACACACAGACACAGACACACAAACACACAGACAGACATACACAGACACACACACAGACACACAGACACACAGACACACACGTACACATAGACTCAGACACAGACACAGACACACAGACACACAGACATACACACAATACACACACACGCGCGCACGCACATACACATACACACACACACATACACACTCACACTACCAACACACACACACACACACACTACACACACACATACACACCCACACACACACATACACACACACACACACACTCACACACACACACAAACACACACACACACACACACACACACACACACACACACACACACACACACAACACACACAGAATGTAATATTTTCTGATTGATGAAATCGTTCTGTTGTTTCAGACAATCCTTTGAGAACGCAGAATACGAGGAGGACTCGGAAGAGAGCGAAGAGGTTTGTTTGTTTGCTTGCTTATTTGATTTGTTATTTATGTGATTATTTGTTCAGAATAGATTTGGATATTTGGTTTAGATCATTTATCGCAGTCAGACAGTTCCATATACGCTCCATCAGAAGCTGCCACTAGTGAACTGACACAAAGCACAACAGAATAGAACAGAACAGAACAGAACAGAACAATACAGAACAATACAGAACAATACAGAACAATACAGAACAATACAGAACAGAACAATACAGAACAATACAGAACAATACAGAACAGAACAGAACAATACAGAACAATACAGAACAATACAGAACAGAACAGAACAATACAGAACAATACAGAACAGAACAGAACAGAACAATACAGAACAATACAGAACAATACAGAACAGAACAGAACAATACAGAACAATACAGAACAGAACAGAACAATACAGAACAGAACAGAACAATACAGAACAGAACAGAACAATACAGAACAATACAGAACAGAACAGAACAATACAGAACAGAACAGAACAATACAGAACAATACAGAACAATACAGAACAGAACAGAACAATACAGAACAATACAGAACAGAACAATACAGAACAATACAGAACAATACAGAACAATACAGAACAATACAGAACAGAACAGAACAATACAGAACAGAACAGAACAATACAGAACAGAACAGAACAATACAGAACAGAACAATACAGAACAATACAGAACAATACAGAACAGAACAGAACAATACAGAACAATACAGAACAGAACAGAACAATACAGAACAGAACAGAACAATACAGAACAGAACAGAACAGAACAGAACAGAACAATACAGAACAGAACAGAACAGAACAATACAGAACAGAACAGAACAATACAGAACAATACAGAACAGAACAGAACAATACAGAACAGAACAGAACAGAACAGAACAATACAGAACAGAACAGAACAGAACAATACAGAACAATACAGAACAATACAGAACAGAACAGAACAATACAGAACAGAACAGAACAGAACAATACAGAACAATACAGAACAATACAGAACAGAACAGAACAATACAGAACAATACAGAACAGAACAGAACAGAACAGAACAATACAGAACAATACAGAACAATACAGAACAGAACAGAACAATACAGAACAATACAGAACAGAACAGAACAGAACAGAACAATACAGAACAGAACAGAACAATACAGAACAGAACAGAACAGAACAGAACAATACAGAACAGAACAGAACAGAACAATACAGAACAATACAGAACAGAACAGAACAATACAGAACAATACAGAACAGAACAGAACAATACAGAACAGAACAGAACAGAACAGAACAGAACAATACAGAACAATACAGAACAGAACAGAACAATACAGAACAATACAGAACAATACAGAACAGAACAGAACAATACAGAACAATACAGAACAATACAGAACAGAACAGAACAGAACAGAACAATACAGAACAATACAGAACAGAACAGAACAATACAGAACAATACAGAACAATACAGAACAGAACAGAACAATACAGAACAGAACAGAACAGAACAATACAGAACAATAAGAACAATACAGAACAGAACAGAACAATACAGAACAATACAGAACAATACAGAACAGAACAGAACAATACAGAACAATACAGAACAGAACAGAACAGAACAGAACAATACAGAACAATACAGAACAGAACAGAACAATACAGAACAATACAGAACAATACAGAACAGAACAGAACAATACAGAACAGAACAGAACAATACAGAACAATACAGAACAGAACAGAACAATACAGAACAGAACAGAACAATACAGAACAATACAGAACAATACAGAACAGAACATAACAATACAGAACAATACAGAACAATACAGAACAGAACAGAACAATACAGAACAATACAGAACAGAACAGAACAATACAGAACAATACAGAACAATACAGAACAGAACAGAACAATACAGAACAGAACAGAACAATACAGAACAATACAGAACAGAACAGAACAATACAGAACAGAACAGAACAATACAGAACAATACAGAACAGAACAGAACAGAACAGAACAATACAGAACAATACAGAACAATACAGAACAATACAGAACAGAACAGAACAGAACAGAACAGAACAGAACAGAACAGAACAGAACAGAACAGAACAGAACAGAACAGAACATAACAGAATCATTGTGGAAAAACTAAACAACGTTTTCGTCCTGTGTTTAATAACGCATAGACGCCCGCACATACGCACACTTGTATGCATTCTGGTGCACGCACAAGCACAAAAACGTAAGTGTATACACACACGAATACACACGCGTGCATACACACACGCTCGCATACAGGTATGCGCACACAGGTATTGCGCACACGGGTATGCGCGCGCTCGCGCACCCCCCCCCCTCCCACACACGCACACATATACACACGCACACTTGTCTAAAGACGTATATGTGAAAAGATGTTAAAAGAAATAACGAACGAACACAGACACAGACAGACACATACAGACACACACACTCACACACAGTTTAGTCATCCATACTAAACAAACTGAAGTTTAGGCGTAGCCTGCTACATACAATCACATAAGAACAGTATTTTAAACACCCGCATACCTACAATTGATAGAAATTAACTGAGAGATACAAATCTGAAAATAATTCTGTACACAAGAATACCATTTTCGTATAATGAACGTACATAAATGCAGAAAACTCTCAACACGCACACACTCGTTGCTTGGCGTACACTCCTCTTGTATGCGTTGCAGGAAGAGGATGACGAAGAAGAAGAGGAAGAGACAAGCGAGGAAGAGGAGGAGGAAACAACATCAGAAGAGGAAGAGTCAGAGGAGGAAGAGTCGGAAGAAGAAGAGGAATCGGAAGAGGAATCAGAAGACGACAGGATCGAGGCCGACAGAAATGCCCCGAAGGCCAGCAACTCTCTCCCGACTAAGGATGCTAACGCCGTCGCAGTTGCTGCCCCTGGTGTGTCGGGCGAGAAGATGACGGGCAGCGTGGCGGTAGTGGGCAGCGAGATGACCGAGAGTTCGGACACCGTGCTGGGATCAGCCAAACAGCCAGACGGCAGTTCCAGAGAAGGCGCCCCTCCAAAGCCTTCAGAGGCTGAAACTTCTCAGAAATCCGAGAAGACCGGCACCTCTGATGCTACGTCTAAGACGGACAAGAAAGAACGCTCTAGTCAGAAAACAAAGAGAAAGAAATCCTCACCAACGTCGGCGGAGGATAAAAAGATTGTGGCCGAACACAAGAAGGCAATCAAATCCGCCTCCTCCCGCCTGGCAGACTACATCAAGGCCCCCCTCCCTCCTCCCAAACCCAAAGAAGAGAAGGAAGCCAAGAAGAAAGAAAAGGACAAAAAAGCAAACAAGGCCAAGAAGAAACAGGACAAGGCCGACAAGTCGAAAAAGGACGACGAAGAAGAGAAGAAGAAGGAGAGGCGGCAGCCCAGAGTCAAAGAGGAGAAGCCCAAAGTGAAACGGACGATGGTAAAGAGCAAATGGGGCAACATCATGTCTCAGATCGAAGCCAACAAGGACTCCGTCAAGATCAAGCCCAAGGCGGAGATCCAGAGCTCCCTGGCCCTGTACCTCAGCACCCCGGCCACCCCCAACCCCAAGAAGGAGAAGGCGGAGCTCGCGGAGCCCAAGGAAGCCCCCAAGCCCAAGCCCAAACTCATCAAACACCCGAAACCCGATTTCAGCAACGTGAAGAGCAAGCTGAACATCACGCCTCCAGTGCAGCTGCCGCGGCGGGATAGCAACTCCAACTCTGGCCACCTCAAAGGCTCCAACAACCTCAAAGGCGCCAAGAACGCCAAGGACGTGGGCATGCCTCCAGAGCCACGGACGAGGACGAACGTGTCGCGGAAGCCGCCCGTGCCCAAGTTCAACGGGAAGGAGCCGATCGGCAAGAAGGGGGACTCCCCGGAGAAGTCACCGCCTCCTGGTCAGGACCTGGGCAGCTGTACCAACCTGTCTGCTGTTGACGGTGAGACTGGTGTATTGTTTTTACCAGTGGTTTTGTCTTGTTCGTTTTCTTTGTCTCTTTCTGTCTGTCTGAGACAAGAGGGGGGGGGGGGGGGAAGAGAGAGAGAGAGTTTGTGTGAATTTTTTTTCGTTTGTCTGGCTCTTTCTCTGTGCTTCTCTTCTGTCTGCTTCAGTGTGAGTGTGTGTGTGTGTGTGTGTGTGTGTGTGTGTGTTGTGTGTGGTGTGTGTGTGTGTGTATGTGTGTCGAGAGAGAGAGAGAGAGAGAGAGAGAGTACAAAGGTCAAGGGGACCTTCAGTACGTCTTTTACACAGCACAATACAACAAATAGTTATCCCCAAATCTCTTGTACACTGACTGAAAGCTGTAGCAGTTACACGTGTGTGTGGGGAAGGTGGTGTAATGGTGTTTGTGACCACTACTTGACACCTGTGAGTAACAGCCATGGAGCCTTTAGAATGGGTGAGATGCACACTAGAAATTGCGATATGCAAACTCTTCTTTTTCATCTCCCTTATTTTGGAGGGACATTATTTCATATCATTCGGGACGTGTGTATGTATGTGTGTCCGGAGGTTCTGCTCTTGTGGCTGCATTTCTGATGGGAGGTAACTGTGTATAGGTGGCGAGCAATTCACCTCGACTGAGTTATCTTTCGTTTCTTGTCAAAATTTCATCTTTCCTGGAGTTGAGAATTTGTTCTAGACGAGCCAATATTGGCTTGTTCCTCTTGGGTATGATTCTAGCTTTGAGTACGAGCGATCCAGACTTTTAAATAGTTGACTGTAATCTCATATAACTTCGTTATGCTCCAGTCATTTTGGTGGCGTCAGCTTTGTGTTTCATCTTCCTCTTGCACTCTTCCATCAATTCTGGTGGCGTCAGCTTAGTGTTTCATCTTCCTCTTGCACTCTTCCATCAATTCTGGTGGCGTCAGCTTAGTGTTTCATCTTCCTCTTGCACTCTTCCATCAATTCTGGTGGCGTCAGCTTAGTGTTTCATCTTCCTCTTGCACTCTTCCATCAATTCGTTCGTTTGTTTGCTTAAGTTTGAAGTCTTGCCAAACATAGTGTAAAGAGAATCTTAAAAGAAGTTTTAAAATACTATATCCACCAACTTGACGTGCTGAGCCCCAGAAAGAACGAAGAGAAACGTGTTTTGTTGGGTCGAACGAAATTAGGCGATGAGTCTAAGCATTATTGTGCTGTTCAATTTCTTCGGTTGAAAAGAAGCCTTGAGAAGATTTTCTTACTCAATTTGCAAGAGTTCGTCCCTTGGTATTTTTCAGACTTTTGTAAGTGAGCAAAAATGATTTTCCATATAGTCCTCTCAAGCAGTGAAGGTGATTTGATAGGTTGTTTTTCTTTTTCCTGCAGATTCGTTTTTTTTAACGAACGAAAATGTTGTTTTTTTCTACAGCAGTTTGAAAGAGATAACTTTTATTTTCTTTGCTACCCCATCTTCTTCATCGCTGCTAAGTAACTATCCCCACGCCATGAGACAAATCTTTTGTTGTCGTGGGATCTTCTACATGCGCTACGTGCATGTTGTACTCGAGACTTCGGTTACACACGCAGAGCGAACAGAGAGAGAGAGAGAGAGAGAGAGAGAGAGAGAGGAGAGGAGAGGAGAAGAGAGAGAGAGAGGAGAGAGAGAGAGAGAGAGAGAGGAGAGAGAGAGAGCGCCAGCACTGTATCCACCCACCAGACCAGTTGGGTGTGGGAGGGGGGGGGGGGGTAGGAAAGGGAGCAAAAAGAATTCTTCATGTGGACATTTATCATGTGTCAGCGTGGATTTCTTCTGTCCATTCTGTGTCCGAACACACAAGGCAGTCCGTAGAGCACGTGACGTAAATAAATAACTTGTCCTGTAGTTCTACACC
Organism: Monoplex corrugatus; assembly: GCA_030674185.1. Lineage (NCBI taxonomy): Eukaryota > Metazoa > Mollusca > Gastropoda > Littorinimorpha > Ranellidae > Monoplex > Monoplex corrugatus. Next base: position 40,464,257 of record CM060314.1, on the reverse strand, counting down.
TTACACCTATCCCACCTCCCTCCCCATTCTCCTTTAGAGGAGTTTGAAGTTCATTCTGTAGTGGCCCGTTCACACGATCTGGCCGAACCCTTTGACTCCCGCACCCTATCCATCAGCTGCAAAAACTTAACCCTTTGACTCCCTCACCCTATCCTACAGGAAGCTGGTGGATAGGGTGATGGAGTCAAAGGGTTAAGTTTTTGCTTTGCTAGCATGGCAATGCAGGAAGCTGGTGGACAGGGTTCGGGAGTCAAAGGGTTAACGTGCCATGCTGATGAGGCAGGAGTCGTGAGTTCAGTCTTCTGGCAGAGTTTTTCTTCTTTGTTCTTTGTTTCTTTGTTCTTTGTTCTTTTCTTTTTTTGTTTCTTTCTTTCTTTGATTTTTCTTTCTTTCTTCCTTCCTTTCTTTTCCTTTGTTTGTTTGTTTCTTTCTTTCTTTTTTTCCTTCTTTCTTTCTTCCTTCATTCCTTTCTTTCTTCCTTTCTTTTTTTTTCTTTCTTTCTTTCTTTCCTTCTTTTTTTTCTTTCTCTCGTCTTTCCTTCCTGCCTTTCTTCCTTTCCTTCCTTCCTTTTTTTTTTCTTTCTTTCTTTCTTTCTTTCTTCTTTCTTTCTTTCTTTCTTTCTTCTTTCCTTTTTTTAAGCGGATTCAATGGCTCTTGTAATGGATACGGACCTCGGCCAAGACCCCTCAAAAACACTATGTCATTTTGACACTACGCGAGTGTGTGCATCGATTTCCGTTCTTCGTCCGCCAGCAGCAGAATTAGGCAGACTATGGATTGTTTGCAGCTTGCTCGGGATAAACAACGTGTATGATGAATAATTCCCATTGTATGCTACGACTTGACGTGTCGTCCGTTTTTGTCCTTTTCTAGGAAACAGCTGCTCTACCACATTGACTAGTGCTGAGAGTTCAGCGATCACTCAGAGCCCTGTCACCCCCTCCCTCCCCCCCCCCCCCGCAGTGGTGATGCCGGAGGCTCTTTCAGTATAAATGGTATCCCTACCTTCTGGAAATTCTGTGCTCGAAATTTTCTCTTTTCTGTCACTCTATTTGTTTCTTTCTTCCTCCTTTGCTTTCTGTCAAATCTTCCAATCATTTTTCTGGACCATTCACCTGTATGTGCTGGATAAAGTCTTACGTATTTTCTCTTTGGATTGATAATTAGGTACATGTATTAAGTGCATTTTTGGCTCTAGGGAAGTGAGATATGCGGAAGCAATTTTAGGCAATTTATGCCCGTTTTTATATATGTTTTAGTGTCCTTGGCTATGTTTAAATTTGTATTCGGGTAAGTTTTTTTTAAATCCCCTGTGTGATAAATTGGACAGAGTAGTCAACGCCAGGGGCATGTCCTTAAATTATATGCGCGAATGCATTGATATGTGTTACTTAATTTTCTTTTCCTTTTTTTTTTTTTTTTTTCTGTTGAAGTATTGTGTATGTTTTAAAACGGCTATAGACGTGATATGGCTTTAGTCGGTGGGCTTTGAAACAAAATCAATAGCAGTAGGAGCCCTATCAAAGCAGAAAATATATATGTGCGTACGTACGTACGGATGTATGTATGTATGTATGCATGTATGTGTGTATGTATTATGTATGTATGTATGTATGTTGTGTATGTATGATGTATGTATGTAGTGTATGTAGTACGTAGTGTATGTATGTACGTACGTACGTACGTATATGTATGTATGTATGTATTATGTATGTATGTTATGTAATGTTGTGTGTATGTATGTATGTATGTACGTACGTACGTACGTATGTATGTATGTGTGTTATGTATGTATGTATGTACGTACGTATGTGTGTATGTATGTGTGTATGTATGTATGTATGTATATTTTATCTCTTTCTCTCTCTCTCTCTAATATATATATATATATATATGTGTGTGTGTGTGTGTGTGTATGTGTGTGTGTGTTAATTGTGTTCACAGAGCTGAACACAGCTGTTTGTCAGAGTGCCAGTCCCATGTTGGTAGATTTGTACAGCACGACTGGAGTTTTGTGTCCAGCCACAGTCCTGCCAGATGTGGGCAGAACGGATGTGTGTCATTTTTTGACAGCACTCGGCTGTGGGCATCGATTTTTTTCTGTTCTCTTCCACCCTCCCCACCTCCCCCAGTGGCGTGACATTCAGGCAGGCTCTGCTGCTGCTGCATCTGTGTACGTATCTGGAAGTAAAAAAAAATGATATAATAATGGTCGTGTACATGACCCTAGTAAACCTAAAAGTGCAATTTATGTCCTAGAGACCCAACATTTATGGGCCATTTTATGAGGAAAGGGGAATTGGAGCACCTGGTCACAACAGGAAAGCTGGAGGGAAAGAAGCACCAGGTTAGACCCACGGAAAAAATATTGGACGGACTTGCAGAGTGGCTGAGGACAGAGAGGGTGGGAGATGTGCTTGCGGCAACAAAGGATAGATGCGTATGGAGGGCCATGATCGCCAACGCCATGTGGCAAGGCACTTGATGATGATGATGAGAGTCCCAAACTTTATGAGAGAGACCTGTGCTGCACGAGACAGACCCGAACTACACGTTTTCTCCCTGATTAGATTGCCACGAAGCGAGAGAAACTTGTACTGCACGAGAGAAACTTGTACTGCACGAGAGAAACTTGTACTGCACGAGAGAAACTTGTACTGCACGAGAGAAACTTGTACTGCACGAGAGAAACTTAAACACGATAAATTCAAACTGTATAAGAAAGACCTAAAATGCATAGGAGAGACCCAGACTACACGATAGAGACTCAAAATATACGAGTGAGACCTAAACTGCACGAGAGACCTAAACCGCACGAGTCAGACCCAAAATACACAAGAGAAAACCAAACTGCACAAGAGAGACCCAAGTTGCACGAGAGAGGCCAACATGCACAAGAGAGATCGAAACTGCACCAGAGAGATCCAAACTACATGAGAGATAAGCCTGCTCGAGAGAGACCCCAAATGCACGAAAGAGACTCAAAATGCACGAGAGAGACCCCAAATGCACGAGAGAGGCCCAAAATGCATGAGAGAGGCCCAAGATGCACGAGAGAGGCCCAAGATGCAGCAGAGAGATCCAGATTGCATAAAAAAGGTCCAGACTGTTCAAAAGAGACTCAAAATGAGCGAGAGAGGCAAACTACACGAGAGAGGCAAACTACACGAGAGAAGCAAACTGCACGAGAGAAGCAAACTACACGAGAGAGGCAAACTACACAAAAGAGGCAAACTGCACAAGAGAGGCAAACTGCACGAGAGAGGCAAACTGCATGAGAGAAGCAAACTGCACAAGAGAGGCAAACTGCATGAGAGAAGCAAACTGCACAAGAGAGGCAAACTGCACGAGAGATCCAAACTACACAAGAGAGGCAAACTGCACAAGAGAGGCAAACTGCACGAGAGAGGCAAACTGCATGAGAGAAGCAAACTGCACGAGAGAGGCAAACTGCACAAGAGAGGCAAACTGCATGAGAGAAGCAAACTACACAAGAGAGGCAAATGCACAAGAGAGGCAAACTGCACGAGAGAGGCAAACTGCATGAGAGAAGCAAAACTGCACGAGAGAGGCAAACTGCATGAGAGAGGCAAATTGCATGAGAGAGGCAAAGTACACAAGAGAGGCAAACTGCACGAGAGAAGCAAACTACACAAGAGAGGCAAACTACACAAGAGAGGCAAACTACACAAAAGAGGCAAACTACACGAGAGAGGCAAAGTACACAAGAGAGGCAAAGTACACAAGAGAAGGCAAAGTACACAAGAGAGGCAAACTGCACAAGAGAGGCAAACTGCACAAGAGAGGCAAACTGCACAGAGGCAACACAGAGAGAGGCAAAGTACACAAGAGAGCAAGCAAAAAGGAAATACACGAGAGGCAAATACCGAGAGGCAAAGTACACAAGAGAGGCAAAGTACACGAGAGAGAGCAAACTACACGAGAGAGGCAAAGTACACAAGAGAGGCAAAGTACACGAGAGAGGCAAACTACACGAGAGAGGCAAACTGCACAAGAGAGGCAAAGTACACGAGAGAGGCAAATACACAGAGAGAAAGCAACAGAGAGCAAAGTACACAAGAGAGGCAAAGTACACAAGAGAGGCAAAGTACACAGAGAGGCAAACTACACGAGAGAGGCAAAGTACACAAGAGAGGCAAAGTACACAAGAGAGGCAAACTACACAGAGAGGCAAACTGCACAAGAGAGGCAAAGTACACAAGAGAGGCAAAGTACAGAGAGAGGCAAACTACACGAGAGAGGCAAAGTACACAAGAGAGGCAAAGTACACAAGAGAGGCAAAGTACACGAGAGAGGCAAACTACACAAGAGAGGCAAATACACGAGAAAGGCAAACTACACGAGAAGGCAAACTACACGAGAGGCAAACTCACGAGAAGGCAAACTACACGAGAAGCAAACTACACGAGAAAGGCAAACTACACGAGAAAGGCAAACACACGAGAGAGGCAAATAGCACACACGAAAGGCAAACTACACGAGAAAGGCAAACTGCACAGAGAAAGGCAAACTACACGAGAAGGCAAACTACACGAGAAAGGCAAACTCACGAGAGAGGCAAACCTAGAAGCAAACTACAGAGAAGGCAAACTACACGAGAGAGGCAAACTGTAACAACTGACGAAGAGGCAAACTACACGAGAGAGGCAAAGTACACGAGAGAGAGGCAAACTACACGAGAAGGCAAAGTACACGAGATAGAGAGGCAAACTACACGAGAGAGGCAAACTACACAGAAAGAAATACACGAGCAAAGGCAAACCAGAGAGAGGCAAACTACACGAGAAGGCAAACTACACGAGAGAGGCAAACTACACGAGAAGAGGCAAACTGCACGAGAAGGCAAGAGCAAGAAGCAACTACAGAGAGAGGCAAACTACACGAGAAGAGGCAAACTACACGAGAAGAGGCAAACTACACGAGAGAGGCAAAGTACACGAGAGAGGCAAACTCGAAAGCAACGAGGAAGGCAAACTACAGAGAAGGCAAAGTACATGAGAGAGGCAAACTACACGAGAGAGGCAAACTACACGAGAGAGGCAAACGTGACACGAGAGAGGCAAAGTACACGAGAGAGGCAAACTACACGAGAAGCAAAGTCACGAGACTACAAATACAGAGAGAGGCAAATACAGAGAGAGGCAAACGCACAGAGAGGCAAACTACACGAGAGAGGCAAACTACACGAGAGAGGCAAACTACACGAGAAGGCAAACTCACAGAGAGGCAAATACACGAGAAGGCAAAGTACACGAGAGAAGGCAAACTACACGAGAGAGGCAAATACACGAGAAGAGGCAAACTACACGAGAAGAGGCAAACTACACGAGAGAAGGCAAACTACACGGAGAAAGGCAAATACACGAGAAAGGCAAATACACGAGAAGGCAAACTACACGGAAAGGCAAAACTACACGAGAAAGGCAAACTACACGAGAAAGGCAAACTACACAAGAAAGGCAAACTACACGAGAAAGGCAAACTACACGGAAAGGCAAACTGCACGAGAAAGGCAAACTACACGAGAAAGGCAAACTACACGAGAAAGGCAAACTACACGAGAAAGGCAAACTACACGAGAGAGATCCAAACTGGACGTTTTCTTCCCTGATTAGATTGCCCTAAACTGAAGAGACTAAACTTCACCAATAATCAAAAGCGAGAGGTACCCTGGCAGGATCGAACCCAGACTTTCTAATTGGAAGTCGGAGCAGCGTGCCCGTTGCTCCCCTTCGTAAAACAAAGCTGTCCCCAGAGTGAAGTATTGATTTTGTACAGCGCTTGTGCGTGTTGGGACACCACCAGCTGGTCTGTTTCTGATGTCTTGTGGTGATGAGGTTTCTTTCCATTCATATCTTTTGTCCCGCCGTCGCCAGGGACATCTCCTTAGATTCTGTGCGCAAATGCATTGATATGTGTACTTAATTTTCTTTTTTTTCTTTTGATTTTATTATTTTTTATTATTACTATCATCATCATCATTATTGTTATTATCATCATCATTATTATTATTATTATATTATTATTATTATCATTAGTATTATTATTGTTATTTTACTGTTGAAGTATTGTGTATGTTTTGAAACGGTTATATCCCTGAAATGACTCTACGTAGTTGGTTGGGCTTTAAACAAAAATAACAGTAACAATAACAATAACAGTAACAATAACAATAACATAACCTTTTTTCTTGTAATAGCTCGTCTTGGACTAAAATCATATCGCATGACAAACAGAGATATTTTAAACTGCTGCTGAGCATTTCGTATACTTCGATTGTCTTTTTTTGTTATTGTTCGCATTAACCCTTTGACTTCCTTCCCTATTCACCAGCTTCCTGCAGGAAGGTGAGGGAGTCAAAGGATTCAGTTTTTGCAATCGATGGCCAGGGTGCTGGAGTCAGAGGGTTAAATATCATTCGGTATAAGTTGTACAGTTTGTTTCAGGCTTAGTCTGGCTAGGTTTCGCTATTTTATTCATTTATTCATTTTTTTAATGATTTGGCTCAGTTTTTACGTCTGCACCCGACCTCAGGTGATATGGCCGATGGGGATAACCATCCCAGAGAAGTGGGGGAAGGGGGACTTATCTAATCCTATACCGACTCCACCAGAACAACGATGATGTTAAGATGGGACAGTGAGAAGGCCAGTTTTAATGTAGCACAGCCCGGGATTCGAACCCACAACCATTAGCATGTGAATCCGACGCTCAACCAACTGAGCTACTGGGGCCCGCGCGCTATTTTAGATAACCGCCTTCGTATTTATACCCATACTCCCAGTTAAGACCCCGTAAACGATGTCAGTTGTTGGTGGATTATGGAAACACGAAAAGACGCAGTATACACGCCCACGGAAGACGGGGTTTGCAGACTGCGTGGCAACATAATGCCTGCACTGTGGGCTAAACAAACACATCCAAGAAAGGATTGTTTTGAACGGGGTACAATATGGTGAAAGAGTGGGCAGATTGTCAACAAACAGATACAGCATTTTGACTGGAACTTTTTTCACATTTCTGGGCGCAATGACCCAAGCAATAACTTGTGCACGAGTTAACCCTCAAACACACACACACACGCACGCACACACACACGCACGCACGCACGCACACACGCACGCACGCACGCACGCACGCACACCCCCCCCACACACACACAAAAGAACGAAAGGTAGATAAGTAAGAAAATGTAGTGAAGAATAAAATACGTTTTCTACATTCCTCACACAAGAAAATGTAGTGAAGAATTAAATGTTTTCTACATTCCTCACACGCACGCACACACACACACACACACACACAACACCACACACACACACACACACACACACACACACAACACACACACACACACACGGCGCGCACTCACACAACTTTGGTTTGGGATCCTATTTTGATAATGATTCCTTTTCCTCTTGCACTGAAACAGACAGGTTTGATATCAGAAACTGATCAGCAGAAACATGACACAGGTGGCAACAGGTGGGTGGGTGGGTGGGGGGAACTAAGAGCGAAACACGAACGATTCTTGGCATTGTGACCAGCACAGGGACAAAAACGAATCATTCAGTCATTGATCAGCATTGGGGGTTTGGATGTGGTCAGTCTGTCCTGCAGCAAACGAAAGGAAAAAAAATCGATAAAAACACGAAGAAATAGGAGGTGACCATGAACAAGCCAGATCCCTCAGCTGCTCTGTCTATTGATTAGTACATCGCCAGCACTGACGTCATCCATCATGGCTGCCGGCTACAGCAGTGTCTGAGACATGAATGGAGAGATCGGCAACTTGCACATTTTCGCCTTCAATGTCTGTCGCTGGATCGACGCCAACAGTCAGGTTGGGCACGTGTAACGTATTAGAGCGACTGAAGCCTGTGCTTTGTGCGGCCATGGCTTGTGCGGTCCCGAACCCCCTGCTGCGCTTTA
>CM060314.1:40436304-40451304 GCA_030674185.1 Monoplex corrugatus | reverse complement strand
GTGCAGACCTCCCAGTGACTGAATCCATTTCGTGTGTATACGCATGTAGGGCCTACATTATGACATATGCATATTACATGTAAAGATCTTGTAAGTCATATCAGGGGCAGGTTTATGGACACATGAAAACTTGCTTGCGTGTCCGCTCTAAAGATGAAACAAGAGTATGTAGACTGTGAAGCAGCATACTCGCATCGAAGAAAATCAGAAGACTAAAAACAAAACGAAACAAAACACCCCCCAAAACGAAGAAAAATCAAAACAACAATCCCCTCCAAAAACAAAACAAAACAACACAAAAACAACACAAAACGAAACAAAAACAAAACATACACACACACACACACACACACACACACACACACACACACACACACACACACACACACACACACACACACACACATTCGCACACACAAACACACGCTCTTGCACGCACACACGCACACACACACACACACACACACACACACACAACACACACACACTTTCTCTCTCTCACTACCAAAAGCAACAGCAAACAAACAAACAAATAAACAAACAGCTATGTAATGTCATGCTGGTTTTCGGTGCCTGTCGTTGTGCTGAATGACAAATATGTGTGTACTGGTTTCTCCTTCTCTGAAAAGGGCTGTGCTGGTGGCGTGTATGCATCAAAATGGCGAAGATCGAGTTTCTGCCTGTCTGTCTTACGTAATTTGAGCAGGAATGTATCATTCCTCCGTTTTGAAAATTGGAAAACTGAATCGGTTCCCACAGAGGCACATCACAGACATAGCCCGCTACAGCCATATCGTATTCTCTTTATGTAATAAACAGTTGTGAGGCTAGCTTATCAACACGTTTATGTTAACCCTTTGACTCCCGCACCCTGTCCACCAGCACCCAGCATTGTTAACCATGCTAGCAAAGCAAAAACTTAACCCTTTGAGACTCCCTCATCCAAGGAAGCTGGTGGATACGGTGAGAGAGTCAAAGAGTTAAGTTAGGAAGCTGGTGGATAGGGTGAGGGAGTCAAAGGGTTGTTAGGAAGCTGGTGGATAGGGTGAGGGAGTCAAAGAGTTAAGTTAGGAAGCTGGTGGATTGGGTGAGGGAGTCAAAGGGTCAAGTTAGGAAGCTGGTGGATAGGGTGAGGGAGTCAAAGAGTTAAGTTAGGAAGCTGGTGGATAGGGTGAGGGAGTGAAAGGGTTAAGTTAGGAAGCTGGTGGATAGGGTGAGGGAGTGAAAGGGTTAAGTTAGGAAGCTGGTGGATAGATGAGGGAGTGAAAGGGTTAAGTTAGGAAGCTGGTGGATAGGGTGAGGGAGTCAAAGGGTTAAGTTAGGAAGCTGGTGGATAGGGTGAGGGAGTCAAAGAGTTAAGTTAGGAAACTGGTGGATAGGGTGAGGGAGTCAAAGGGTTAAGTTGGGAAGATGGTGGATAGGGTGAGGGAGTCAAAGAGTTAAGTTAGGAAGCTGGTGGATAGGGTGAGGGAGTCAAAGGGTTAAGTTAGGAAGCTGGTGGATAGGGTGAGGGAGTCAAAGGGTTGTTAGGAAGCTGGTGGATAGGTGAGGGAGTCAAAGGGTTAAGTTAGGAAGCTGGTGGATAGGGTGAGGGAGTCAAAGGGTTATGTTAGGGAGCTGGTGAATAGGGTGAGGGAGTCAAAGGGTTAAGTTTTTGCAGTTGGAGGATAAGGTGCGGGAGTCAAAGGGTTAAATTTCCGAGGCAAATCAACCAAGCCAGTAATCATGTACGTCGTCCTCTCCCCCCAACCGTTCTGTTTGAATTGAATTGGTTTGGATTGGATTCAGTTTGTTTTCTCAGGATTTTTTTTTTCCGCGTGAAGTGCGGGTTTGCCCTGTCGGGGACAGTTCATTGCCATGTGTGTGTGTGTGTGTGTGTGTGTGTGTGTGTGTGTGTGTGTGTGTGTGTGTGTGTGTGTGTGTGTGTGTGTGTGTGTGTGTGTGTGTGTGTGTGTGTGTGTGTGTGTGTGTGTGTGTGTGTGTGTGTGTGTGTGTGTGTGTGTGTGTGTGTGTGTGTGTGTGTGTGTGTGTGACCAGAATGCTTTATCAATTTTCTCAGTTGTTTTCTGGATGGATCATTATACAATTTTTATCAGAGGGTGGACTGTTGAGGAGTTGCGAAAACATACGATTTGGTGACAAGATTTCAAGGTCAGGGTCACACGGACAAAAGAAAGAAAGAAAGAAAGAAAGAAAGAAAGAAAGAAAGAAAGAAAGAAAGCCCCCAAAATCTGCACTTTGTGAGGAAAGTATGTAAACATCTCCTTCACAGGAACTCAAAATCTGTTTTCACTGTTGTGACAGTCTATAACTGTCCACGCTTCACGTCATGTTTATTTCAGCTGAAGCTTCTTCAAGGTCACAGTGACCGTGGGAAGTACGAAATCAGGATTTTCCTGTATTATATTTTGGTGTAAAAAGACAAGATTGTCAGACTGGCTTGATCAACCAAGGTACGATTTTGTTTGTTTGTTTTATCCTTGACTCCCGCACGCTATCTACCGACTGCTAAAACTTCACCCCTTTGATTCCCTCATCCTGTCCACCGGCTTCCTGCACGAAGTGACAGAAATGTGTTAGCAAGATTTTCTCCGCTTTTTTTTTTCTCCCAAATTTGGGACAGTCGTGTATACCGTTGTGGAGTCTCGAATATTTAAGTTTCGAGGACAAGGTGTTGGAAGTATTGGAAGGCTAGGTTCCAGAGTCAAGGTCATGCGATATGTATATATATATATATATATAAGTGTGTGTTATATATACACATACAAACAGACAGAAAGAGACAGACAGACCGACAGACACACACACTCACATATATATATATCTATATCTATATATATCTATATATATCTCTATATATATATATATACATCTCTCTATATAAAGTCTAAAATCAACACTTTTTGAGGAAGATGTGTGACAGCAGTTTGTGGGGAACTGCTGACACTATTTGCATTTCATTCTCACTGTTGTAACTATCTGCCATTGTCACGTCAAGTTTGACTTTATCCCATGCTTTCTTCTTCAGGAATTACTCTAATAAATAAAAGAAGAGATGGTAAGAATTGCTTGATCATTTCATCGATCGATTGTGTTGGACAGGGAGGACGGAAATGGTGGGCATTCCTTCTTGTGTGGTGGGATGGTTCAGCTTACGAATAGTTGAAAGTCATGTGATTTTTATTTTTATTGACAAGATCATTTTTCTGTAAATTATGTTTCCTATCCTCCTGTTGACATCTCTGTCTTCTGTCTGTCTGATGTCTGTTTGATTGCCCCTCTTTCTTTCACTCTCTCTGTCTCTTTCTGTTTCTCTGTGTCCCTCTGTCTCTGTCTGTCTGTCTATCTTTCTTTCTCTCTCTCTCTCTCTCTCTCTCTCTCTCTCTCCCCCACACACACACACACACACACACACACACACACAACATCTTTCTCTCCCTCCTCTCTATCAACAACTCGTTAGCTGGTTGTATGTAGTATGTAGTATGTATGTTGTTTGTATGATGTATGTATGAGAAGTGTATGTATGTATGTATAGTATGTATGGTATGTATGTATGTATGTTGTATGTATGTATGTATGTATGTGATGTGATGTATGTATGTATGTGTTATGTATGTATGTATAGTATGTATGTATGTATGTGTGTATGTGTATGTATGTATGTATGTATGTATGTGTGTATGTGTGTATGTATGTATGTATGTATGTATGTGTGTATGTGTGTATGTATGTATGTATGTATGTATGTATGTATGTTGTATGTGTGTATGTTGTATGTATGTATGTATGTATGTGTGTATGTATGTATGTATACATGTATGTATGTATGTATGTTGTATGTATGTATGTATGTTATGTATGTATGTATGTGTGTATGTATGTAGGTATGTATGTTGATGAACTACTAAAATACCTGGTACTGTTTCGATGCCCTGTGTTGATGCCGGGGTCTCTCTCAGTATGTCGGGTATCCCCACCATCTAGAAATTCGTGCTAGAAATGACCTCTTTTCTGTCACTTTTTTTGCTTCTGCTTTGCTACTTTGCTTTCTGTCATTTTTTTCCTATCATTGTCTGCCTTGCTGGTCCATTCACCTGTATGTTTTCTGTAAAGCCTTCCATACGTTTTGTTTGGATTGATAATTGAGTACATGCATTAAATACATTTTTCGGATACGATATAAGGAAATGTGATGTACACAAGCAATTTTAGGTAATTTAGACCAGTTTTTATGTGTTAGTGTCGTTAGTTAAGTTAATGTTTGTATTTGGGTATATTTTTTTTTAATCCCGGTGATGAACTGGGCTATGCCCTTAAATTTCCTATCCACTTAAATTTCTATCAGTTTTTTTTTTGTTTTTTTTTTGCAGGGTCAACATGGCGGTGTGTGTGTTTTAGAGATGGTTATAGCCTCATATGGTATGTCTGTTTGTCGTTTGTCTGTCTGTCTGTCTGTCTGTCTCTCTGTCTGTCTGTCTCTTCTTCTTCCTCTCTCTCTCTTCTCTGTCTCTCTGTACTTTTTTGATGTTTACAGTCTTGGCAACATCCCACCGTAGTGTACGCGCTTTATTTTCCTGTTTCTTAATCTTGTCATTCTGAGCATCTACTCCGTCCTGCCCTTCTGGTTTTGTGCTTGGTTTTATGGCCACCCTGGGGCTGGTCCTGGTCTTTGGTCACGGGACATAAAGAGAAATCCTCTTCATTTTGTTGTTTGTACTTTTTTCTGTCTTTCGCTTCTTCTTCTTGTTGTCCTTCTTGTTGTTCGTCTTCTTCTTCTTCTTGTTCGTCTTCGTCTTCTTGTTGTTTGTCTTCTTGTTCTTGTTCTTGTTCTTGTTCTTCTTGTTCGTCGTCTTCTTCGTCTTCTTTTTCTTCTTCTCCTTCTTCTTCTTCTTCTGCTTCTTCTTCTTCTCCTCCTCCTTCTCCTCCTTCTTCATTTTCTTCTACTTTTTCTTCTTCTTCTCCTTCTCCTTATTCTTTTTCTTGTTTGTTCTTGTTCTTGTTCTTGTTCTTGTTCTTCTTCTTGTTCTTGTTCTTGTTCTTCTTCTTCTTCTCCTTCTTCTTCTTCTTCTCTCCTTCTTCCTTTTGTTCTTTGGCAATTCGGTTACGAAGATAAGTCCTCTTCGCATTCTCATTTTTTTGGTGTCAGTATTCTGTCTCTTTTTCTGTCCTTTCTTTTTTCTTTCTTTCTTTCATTCTTTATCTTATTTCATTTCTTTTCTCCTGTGTTTTTCAGCGTTTTTCATTTTTCTTTCCCTCTTTTCCTTTTCTTTTCCTTCTCCCCGAGTGTGTGTGTGTGTGTGTGTGTGTGTGTTGTGTGGTTTGTGTGTGTGTTGTTTGTTGTTGTGTGTGTGTATGTGTGTGTGTGTGTGTGTTTGTTTGTTTGTTTGTGTGTGTGTGTGTGTGCGTGTCAACAAAGCATAAATACTGTTGTGCGGATGCGAGGCATAGACAGTCAGCAAGCAAAGCCAGAGCAAGATTGAGGCAGCCGAGATGTGGTTTCTCAGAAAAATGTTGAGGGTTCCATGGACAGCAAAGAAAACAAACGAGACAGTCTTGATGGAGGCAGACACAAGTAGATCACTCATAAGGAAGATTAGGAAAAGACAAGCAACATTTATAGGCCATTTTATGAGGAAGGGGATTTGGAGCACCTGGTCACAACGGGAAAGCTGGAGGGAAAGAGAGCACCAGGTAGACCCAGGGAGAGAATGCTGGGACGGACTTTCAGAGTGGCTGGGGATGAGGAGGGTGGGGGAGATGCTAGGGGCAACGAGAGATAGAGATGGTTGGAAGTCCATGGTCGCCAACGCCATGCGGCAGGGCACCTGATGATGATGATGATGATATGGCATTAATAGTTCCTTTCCCTTCCACAAATCCACACTGTTCTCCTGCTATTTCTCTTTTGATTCTATTCCTTGTCTTCATCATGATTATTCTTAACAGGATTTTTGTTACAAGACTCATCAAATTGATTGTGCGATGGAGTTCGCATTCTATAGCCCCTGTCTTCTTTGGAAGTGCAATGAAAATTGATTTTGACATATCTTTGGGGATTTTTCCAGTGTCGTAAATTTCATTTAGGAGGACTGTTATTTTTTCTATGCCAAATTTCTCCAGGGCTTCAATCATCTCTGTAGTAATGTTGTCTGGTCCTGGGGCTTTTCCTTGTTTCATCTTTTTCAGTGCCGCTCTAACTTCAACTTTCATTATGGGTGGTCCTTCAAAGTTCTTTTTTATAATGTGTTCTTCGTTTCTGTCATCCATCAAAAAGGTCTTTAATGTACTCTCCCCATTTATCTAATATTTTGTCCTTTTCCATGATGAGCGTGCCATCTTTCGATTTCAAGCACCCAGTCGATGTGCATGTATTTTTCCGGTGGACAATTTCTTCAATAAATTATTCGTCTGTACATACCCTGAGGATCCGTTTTGTGTCGGTCTTTCCATTTCTTTGCACTTTGTTTTCAGCCAAGCTTCGTTAGCTTCATTGCACCTATTCCTGATCTCCTTGTTTATCTTCCTGTAGATCTCTTCGTTTCTATTTGCCTTCCTCCTTTCCTCCATCAAGCCCAAAATTTCATTAGTCATCCAGCTCTTTTTTGCTTTTCTATCTGCCCTAGGGATTTCCTCACAAGCTTCATTTATCGAATTCCTCAACTTTGTCCATTGTTCCTCACTGTCACGAGCGTCTTCCAGAGCACTGAATTTGTTTTGAACATGTACATTAATTTTTTACGTATCACATTCATCTGTCTTTAAGAGTCCAAGGTTTAATTTGATGTTGTTTTTGGTCTGTTTCCCTTTCCTCAATTTCAGTCTAAATCTTCCCACTACAGGATTGTGGTCACTGTTGCAGTCTGCGCCTGGCAGTGTTTTTGCTGACAGTAAAGAATTTCTAAATCTTTTGTTGATCAGGATGTACTCAATCTGATTTTTGGTATTATCTCCTGGACTCCTCCAAGTCCATTTTCTTCTGTTTGGTTGCTCAAACCAGTGTTTCCTATTATGAACTCATTCATCTGTGCCCATTCTACAAGTTTTCTCACCCCTTTCATTTTGCGTACCAAGGCCATGAGGTCGAACTATATCCTCCACCCTATCCTGTCCCACTTTAGCATTAAATCTCCCAGACTATGTTAAGTTTTATGAATGACAGTGTCTTAGGCGATGAGTTTCACTTTGTTTTCCAGTGTTCCAGGTTCCATAATGGCCGATTGAAGTTTATTTCACAAGAATCTCTGTCAGTTAAATCAGTGTCCACATTGTGTAATTTCAGTTTTGGAAAGGAAAAAGATCGATTGAAATTAGTGAAATATATCAAAATTTTAGAAATTGTGTAGTTACTTTGTGAATGTTTGAGTATTCTATTGTAAGAGAATTTCAAGTGTAATTTTATTCTATTGAACTGTTTATGAATTCTTTCTGATTGATATTATGTGTTAATCCCACTGGATTTTCACTTGTTTTACGTTATCCTTCATTCCTCAGTTAGGGTTAAAGGAGCTATTAAACATTGAACATTGTGTGTGTGTGTGTGTGTGTGTGTGTGTGTGTGTGTGTGTTGTGTGTGTGTGTGTGTGTGTGTGTGTGTGTTGTGTGTTGTGTGTGTGTTTGTTTGTTTGTTTGTTTGTTTGTGTGTGTGGTGTTTGTTTGTGTTTGTGTGTGTGTGTTTGTTTGTGGTGTTGTGTGTGTGTGTGTGTGTGTGTGTGTGCGTGCGCGCGCGCGGGTGCTTGGTGTATATATATATATATATATTCTGTGTGTGTGTGGTGTGTGTGTGTGTGGTGTGGTGTTGGTGTGTGGTGTGGGTGGAAGGCGCGTGTGCGTGAGGAGAAGACTTCAGAGTGTTTTAATGGGATAGTGATGTTCTGTTGTTTTTCTTCATAGTTTTTGTGTGTGTGTTTTTTTCTTCTGTTTTTTTCTTGTGCTCATGTCAGCTTTTTCCTTTCTTACAGTGTGCTTCTTGGCGTACTGGCCATTCAGCACGCACACATTCTGTTCTGATCTTTTCGTTTACCCCCCTCCCCCCACCTCTCTGTTTCTTCTTAAAAATTCCTTAAAATAATAAGAGCGGTGGTGGGAGTTGGAGAGATTATTCCATATGCATGTATCTGCGTGTGTGCGTGCGTGCGTAATAGATGTATAATATATATATATATATATATATATATATATATATATATATATACTTATATATATATATGTGTGTGTGTGTGTGTGTGTGTGTGTGTGTGTTGTGTGTGTGTGTTGTTCGCCGAGTGCGGCGCAGTGCCTACGTGCGTGCGTGACAAAAGAGTGCAACCAAACTTTTCTCAGCTGTTTCTCGATGGATTTTTTAAATCAAATTTTGATCAAAGATGTGGCACTCTTCACGGGTCGCGACTGTATTTGATAGGCACTCAGCAGCAAAGTCAATGGCGCACACGAACCCCAAAAGTGGAGTAAAATTGGCTGGCATTTTTCCACTCAAGAAGGTCTGTGAACATCAGGTTCTCAAGAACTGACGATAATATTCATTTTGTGTTTTCACGTTGTGACAGTCTGTAATTGTCTTCACTTTACGTCAGTTCTTACTTTGTCTGACGGTTCTTGAAGATCAAATGAACCTTGTGAAATAAAAAAACACAAAAACAAAAAACTGAAAATCCGGTAAACATTTCCAAGATGAGATTGTTTACCACATTTTTTCTGTTGAAGGGTATGATTCTGATTGTGATCTTTTATGTCATTAATGGGTATCACTTTTGTTTGTTTTTTTTTGATGTACAATTTATTTCTGTTTTTTTGTTTCTGTACTTATGAGCAATCTGTTCTTGACTTTTTGAATGTTTTTGAAATGTACAAACATAAATGCAGTGTCTTTTTAGCGTGAACTTTTTGTTGTTACTTTGTTTGATGTACTTTGTTTTTTTGTGTATATGGGGGAGCTTGTTTCGCAATTGTTTTCTGTCTCCAGGTGACTTGTTGTTTTTGATGGGCTAGTTGTATTTATCGATTTGGTGACTACAGATGTTTTTTGTTTGGTGTACTATGGTTTATAGTTTTGAGGTACTTTTAGTTATATGAGTATGTTTGTTCTCTGTACTTATTTATGAGTAATAATTGTTTGTTTACTTTGTTGATTTCCGTTTTGTGCAAACTTTGATTGTTTCTTGCTCTTGGTGTACTTTTTTTGTTGTTTTTTGTTTGGTGTACTTTTTTTGTTGTTTTTTGTTTGGTGTACTTTTTTTGTTGTTTTTTGTTTGGTGTACTTTTTGATTGTTTTTTGTTTGGTGTACTTTTTTTGTTGTTTTTTGTTTGGTGTACTTTTTTTGTTGTTTTTTGTTTGGTGTACTTTTTGATTGTTTTTTGTTTGGTGTACTTTTTGATTGTTTTTTGTTTGGTGTACTTTTTGATTGTTTTTTGTTTGGTGTACTTTTTGATTGTTTTTTGTTTGGTGTACTTTTTTGTTGTTTTTTGTTTGGTGTACTTTTTTTGTTGTTTTTTGTTTGGTGTACTTTTTGATTGTTTTTTGTTTGGTGTACTTTTTGTTGTTTTTTGTTGGTGTACTTTTTGTTGTTTTTTGTTTGGTGTACTTTTTGATTGTTTTTTGTTTGGTGTACTTTTTGTTGTTTTTTGTTGGTGTACTTTTTGTTGTTTTTTGTTTGGTGTACTTTTTGATTGTTTTTTGTTTGGTGTACTTTTTGATTGTTTTTTGTTTGGTGTACTTTTTGTTGTTTTTTGTTTGGTGTACTTTTTTGTGTTGTTTTTGTTTGGTGTACTTTTTTTGTTGTTTTTTGTTTGGTGTACTTTTTTTGTTGTTTTTTGTTTGGTGTACTTTTTTTGTTGTTTTTTGTTTGGTGTACTTTTTTTGTTGTTTTTTGTTTGGTGTACTTTTTGATTGTTTTTTGTTTGGTGTACTTTTTGTTGTTTTTTGTTGGTGTACTTTTTGTTGTTTTTTGTTTGGTGTACTTTTTTTGTTGTTTTTTGTTTGGTGTACTTTTTGTTGTTTTTTGTTTGGTGCACTTTTTGTTGTTTTTTGTTGGTGTACTTTTTGTTGTTTTTTGTTGGTGTACTTTTTGTTGTTTTTTGTTTGGTGTACTTTTTGATTGTTTTTTGTTGGTGTACTTCTTGTTGTTTTTTGTTGGTGTACTTTTTGATTGTTTTTTTGTTGGTGTAGGCTACTTTTTTTTTTAATTGTTTTTTGTTGGTGTACTTTTCGGGTTTTTGTCTTTGTTTTTGTTTTGGTGGAGGTGCATTTGATAGTTTCTTGTGTTCTTGTTCAGCATCTTTGTTCATTTCTTCTGCAGTAAAGGGTGGTACCAGTCAGGATTTCTGCAGTGTTTTAACTGTATTATGCGCGAATCCTCACCGGATATGGGCTGTGTGTTCAAACCACACGAGACTCAGCTTTAAGCGTATTTTGAAAGCCACATGAATAAAAAAACAAAAAAACAAAACAAAAAACTGCACAAATCCGGCAAACTCCACACTTCAGATTGTTTGCCCACATGATAGGTCATTGCCCCGTCATGAAGGCATACGGATGCATGATCGGCGTGATCATTTGTTGTCATGACATGGGATAATCAATTTAAACATGGTTCCTGTTTGTTTTTAATGATACAACAAGTACAAATAAAATGACAAATTTCTGTTCTTTCGGTGTTATCAAGCTATGAGCAAACTGCTTCAAATCTGACTTTGGAATGTATTTACAACAACAAAACAGAAAAACAAACAAACAAACAAACAAACAAACAAAAAAGCAGTGCGTCTTATTAAGCGGAAACCAGGGCGTTGACTTTGCCTAATGATGCACTCGGTCGTGTTTCAAAGTGTAACACTATAGGCCCAGGGAGCTGTTTCACCAAGTCATGCATCTGATCTCCAGAGGCCTCAGCTGTCTTCTCTGAATCAGCAGGCAGTGTCAAGTTTCAACCGATATATCGGTGGACACAGAGAGTCCCCTCTTTATGATACCGGTATCATGAGTCATCATCAGTTAATATGAGCGAACTACACTCGTAGGTCTACTAATGAAGTAAGTAATTGTTCTCTGTACGTAGTTATGAAGTCAATAATTGTTCTTTTAACCGTTTGATTCCCGCACCCTATCTACCAGCTGCAAAAACTTAACCTTTTGACTCCCTCGCCCTGGAGGAAGCTGGTGGATAGGGCGAGGGAGTCAAAGGGTTAAGGTTTTGCTTTGCTAGCATGGTTGATAATGCAGGATGCTGGTGCACAGGGTACGGGAGTCAAAGGGTTAAACCGATAGCGGGCTGGTCGGCTTTGTACTCGTAACGGAATTGTGGACACCATATAATTATGATATCACGAATTCAATCTCAGCCCGCTATATAAAAACTGGCCTGTTCGCTGACCGTCTTAACGCTCCTATCATTCTGGTAGTGTCAGTAGTATCTCATAGTTCCTGCCTACCCTCCCCAGACAAACAAACAAACAAACAAACAAACAAACAAACAAACAAACCCCCAACAACAATAACAGACTGTAAACAAACAGAAAAGAAACACACACACGCACACACACACACATACACACACACACACACACGTAAACACACACACACACACACACACACACACAAACACACGGACACACACAGGTACACACAGACACACACACATACGCACACACACACACACACACACACACACACACACACACACACACACACACACACACACACTATCCGTTTCAACATCATCTTGCCAGTGCTGCCAACCCCCCCCAAAAAAACAACAACAAAACAAAACAAAACAAACAAACAACAAATACAACCAACCAACCAACCAACCAAACAACAAAAACCACACCAATCAAACAACCAAAGACAAAACCTGTCCCTTTGAACATCATCGTGCCAGTGTAAAGGTTTTGTGCTGGCGTAAGGAGTAAGAGCGCGTATGGAATGGTCCGAGTGCAGTGACTCCCACTTAAATTAGTTCCAGATTTAAACTCATTCCCTCAGTTGATCCACCAACTTCTTGTAAAAGTCAGAGGGTTAATAAATTGATGTTATCACGAGCACAGCGAGCCAACGCCATCAACCGTTTGACTCCCTCACCCTATCCACCAGCATCCTGCGTTGTCAAACACGCTAGCAAAGCAGAAACTTAACCCTTTGACTCCCTCACCCTATCCACCAGCATCCTGTGCTGTCAAACATGCTAGCAAAGCAGAAATTTAACCCTTTGACTCCCTCACCTTGTCCACCAGCTTCATGCAGGAAGCAGGTTGATAGGGTGAGGGAGTCAAAGGGTTAAATTTTCAGTTGGTGGATAGGGTGCGGGAGTCAAAGGGTTATTTTTTTCAGATGGTGGATAGGGTGCGGGAGTGAAAGGGTTAAACAGCATTATGACGATTGATAGACATAACAATGGTGTGGAGTTGTATGGGTGTGTATGTGTATGGCTAATCGTGTGCATGTCGGCTGCCAACTACAGTGGCTGGTAGCAAAATCAATAACCCGTGCCGGTCATTGGCTTAACCATCTCTCCCCCACCATCCACCAGTTTCCTTCATTAACCCTTTTGATTCCCTCACCCTACCCACCAGCTTTCCTTTGCTAACCCTTACGCTCCTTCACCCTATCTATCAGTTTTGTTTTCTTTAACCCTTCATTCCCTCAGTTTATTCATCAACTTTCTTTATTAACCCTTTGATTCCTCAATTTATGCACCACTTTCCTTCAATATTAACCTTTTCATTCCTAAGCATATCAATTTCCTTTATTAATTCTTTAAGTCCATCACCCCATCCATCAGCTGGATAGGGTGATGGAGTGAAATGGTTATAGCAGGTGGATAGGGTGAAGGAAAGGTTATAGCTGGTGAATAGGGTGAAGGAAGGGTTACAGCTTATGGGTAGGGTGAGAGAGGGTAACAGCTTGTGGATAGGTGAGGGAAGTGTTACAGCTGGTGGATAGGGTGGGGGAAGGGTTACAACTGGTGAGTAGGGTGAGGGAAGGGTTACAGCTGGTGAGTAGGATGAAGGAAGGGTTACAGCTGGTGGATAGGGTGAGTGAAGGGTTACAGCTGTTGATAGGGTGAGGGAAGTGTTACAGCTGGTGGATAGGATGAGGGAAGGGTTACAGCTGGTGAGTAGGGTTAGGGAAGGGTTACAGCTGGTGAGTAGGATGAAGGAAGGGTTACAGCTGGTGGATAGGGTGAGGGAAGGGTTATCAGCTGTTGATAGGGTGAGGGAAGGGTTACAGCTGGTGAGTAGGATGAAGGAAGGGTTACAGCTGGTGGATAGAGTGAGGGAAGGGTTACAGCTGTTGATGGGTGAGGGAAGGGTTACAGCTGGTGAGTAGGGTGAAGGAAGGGTTACAGCTGGTGGATAGGGTGAGGGAAGGGTTACAGCTGGCAGATAGTGTGAGGAAAGGGTTACAGCTGGTAGATAAGGTGAGGGAAGGCCTACGGTTGGTAGATAGGATGAGGAAAGGATTACAGCTGGAAGGGTGAGGGAAGGGTTACAGCTGGTGAGTAGGGTGAAGGAAGGGTTACAGCTGGTGGATAGGGTGAGGGAAGGGTTACAGCTGGAGATAGTGTGAGGAAAGGGTTACAGCTGGTGAGTAGGATGAAGGAAGGGTTACAGCTGGTGGATAGAGTGAAGGAAGGGTTACAGCTGTTGATGGGTGAGGGAAGGGTTACAGCTGGTGAGTAGGGTGAAGGAAGGGTTACAGCTGGTGGATAGGGTGAGGGAAGGGTTACAGCTGGCAGATAGTGTGAGGAAAGGGTTACAGCTGGTAGATAAGGTGAGGGAAGGCCTACAGTTGGTAGATAGGATGAGGAAAGGATTACAGCTGGAAGGGTGAGGGAAGGGTTACAGCTGGTGGATAGGGAAGGGTTACAGCTGGTGGATAGGGAAGGGTTACAGCTGGTGGATAGGGTGAGGGAAGTGTTATAGCTGGTGGATAAGGTGAGTGAAGGGTTACAGCTATTGGATAGGGTGAGTGAAGGGTTATAGCTGGTGGATAGGGTGAGTGAAGGGTTATAGCTGGTGGATTGGGTGAGTGAAGGGTTATAGCTGGTGGATAGGGTGAGTGAAGGGTTATAGCTGGTGGATAGGGTGAGTGAAGGGTTATAGGTGGTGGATAGGGTGAGTGAAGGGTTATAGCTGGTGGATTGGGTGAGTGAAGGGTTATAGCTGGTGGATTGGATGAGTGAAGGGTTGTAGCTGGTGGATAGGGTGAGTGAAGGGTTATAGCTGGTGGATTGGGTGAGTGAAGGGTTATAGCTGTTGGATTGGGTGAGTGAAGGGTTATAGCTGGTGGATAGGGTGAGTGAAGGGTTATAGCTGGTGGATAGGGTGAGGGAAGGATTGTCACTGGTGGATAGGGTAAGGGAAGGGTTATAGCTGGTGGATAGGGTGAGCAAAGAGGAATAATTGATGTGTAACGTGAAAGGTTATAGCTAGTTGAAAGGGTGACAGATAGATAGGGTCAAAGGTGACAGCTGAAGGATATAGGCCTAGACGTAATAGCTGGTGTTATCGATACGGTCAAAAGATTATAGCTGATGGAAAGGGTCAAAGGTTATAAGCTGGTTTTATTGGTTCGGCCAAAGATTATAGCTGATGGATAGGGTCAAAGGTTATAAGCTGGTGTTATTGGTTCGGTCAAAGATTATAGCTGATGGACAGGGTCAAAGGTTATAGCTGGTGGATAGGGTAAGAGAGTGAAGGCGTGAACTCGACAGCGAGGACAGGATCTGAACAGTTGTTCGTTTACTTCGCAGAAGGACCGTGGCTGATGAAAAGAGACTGCTTGACTTACGAGGTCTTTACCCTTGGCTTACAGTAGACTTCTAACTTCTCGTAGCCATCATTTCAAGGTCAGCCTTGTGGACACTTCTCAATTATGAATGAGACGGTTGGCGGGGGGTAGAATGGCGGTGGTGGTGGTGGTGGTGGTGGTGGTGGTGTTTCAAAGCTTTCATTACGGGTGGGATGGGTGGAGGTGAGGGGGGAGGGGAGATCGTAGACAAG
>CM060314.1:40428804-40433804 GCA_030674185.1 Monoplex corrugatus | reverse complement strand
GGCATTTTTGTTGTCTCTCCACGCCTTCATCATGCATGTCTGTCTGCTTGTGTAGCCTGACAATTCTCGACAGTGGCTGTTCGGAGAGAATGGTGATCAGGACAGTTTAGCCCACAAACTGGAATGTTTAGAACTCTGTGGCGTAACAGCTAACTGCCCACGCTGTCACTGTCTCAGACACTGTCTGTCTGTCTGTGTTCAGTTTACAGCTGTCGTCTGTCGCCTTTCCGATTCCTCTGGCTGCTGGTTGTGTCATCGTGTCAGTGTTTCTGGCTGTGTGGCCTTGTTCAGTGCTTTGGGGGTGGATTTTCTGACAGTGCCAGTGTCGGGAATGGATTTTCTGATAGTACCAGTGTTGGGAGTGGATTTTTGATAGCGCCAATGTGGAAGTGGATTTCCTGATAACGCCAACTCATTTGCCACTATGGGAGGTAAGGCTGTTGACAATTTGTGTACAGTGATGATTTCTTTACATGTTTTGTTTAGATAGAGCTCCAACACTGATTTATTTACAATGCGGTTTTGTCCATGACACCGATGAGGTAATTAGAAAACATCATTGATGTTGTATTTAATACTGATTGTTTGGATAAGCCTACCTCTCGATTTGAGTGAAGTATTGATTTCATATATCATTTTTCGTATTCAGCAAAACATCAGAGTAGTTCTGCTTTTTTTCTTCCTAAATTTTGTACAGGGCCTACTTGTACTTTGTTTTCATTTGTGTACGCTTCACAAAGACCAGTTGGCTGACAATTTGCGCCTGTCTCGTTTTGTGAATTGAAAACGCGTTCTTACCCCGCTTTCCTTTGTTTCTGGTTTCGGTTCGTATTTTGCATTGGTTTGTTTATAATGCTGATCGACATATGTTAGTACAACGCTGATTTAATGGCTTGGTTGTATCAAGCGTGCAGCATTGATTTATTCACAGCTGCAGTGCCCAGAAACTCCTCACCACTAATTTAATATCTTGTCGTTTCATCTGTCATTTGTTTTTAAATAAAAGGGCACACGGCTTGTATCAAGTCTGTATGACTCACATCACATCAAACAACCCATAATACAACAACACTGTTCTTCTTACTGCACCATCAGCTGTTATTGTTGATGTCACATTTGTGACTCATTAACCGGCCTTTGACTCCTCAGCCTATTCATCAGCTTTTTCAGATAACCCTTTAACTCCCCCACCCTATCCACCGTCTTTCTCAGTTAATCTTTTAATTCCCTCACCCTCTTCACCAGCACTCTTCGTGAACCCTTTAACTCCTTCACCCTATCAGCTTCCTCCGTTAACCCTTTGCCTTCCACATTCTACCCACCAGCTTCCTTCAGCTTTCTCCGTTAAACCTTTGACTCTCTCTCTCTCATCCTATCCGCCAGGTACTTGCAGCTTTCTCAGTTTAAATCTTTAACTCTCTCTCAACCTATCCACCAGCTTTCTATGTTAAGCCTTTGACTCCCTCAACCCTATCCTCCAACTATCACCAGCTTTCTTGGTTTAGATCTTTAACTCTGAACACATCCACCAGCTTTCTTGGTTTAGATCTTTAACTCTCTCAACATATCCACCAGCTATCTCCTTTAACTCTCTCAACATATCCACTAGCTTTCTCGTTTAAGTCTTTGAGTCCCTCACCCTGTCCACCAGTTTCACGCAGGAACGTTTTTCTGGCCCACGCTGCACAGACAAAATAATGTTGCTGCACAGTCTGCATACTTCAACTCGGGTAGGGCGGAGAAAGAGAAAATACATCTTATTCTCGAAATTTCAGGGCTTTGTTTAGACGAGAAGGAGGGGAGGAGGAGGAGGAGAGAGAAGAAGAAGAAGAAGAAGAAGAAGAAGAAGAAGAAGAAGAAGAAGAAGAGAAAAAAAAAAGAAGAAGACTGAGAAAAAAGACGACGACGATGATGACGTGGTGAATTTGTCATGTGCACATTTAACCACTGAAACTAACATCTGTGTGTTTTACAAAGACGGAAAGATTGCGCACAAAAATTACCAGCCCTTGCCACAACCATCTGTTTACATCTGTGGCCTTATTTGAAATACTGGTTGCGGATGGATCGATGTGAATCTGAACTACTGGTGTTTTCAAGTGTACTTTCTCAAATTTAGCATCGATAAAGCCATTGTATTTTAACCTTTTGATTCCCATTCCCTTTCCACCAACTGCAAAAGCTTAACCCTTTGATTCCCTCACCCTATCCACCAGCTTCCTGCAGGAAGCTTGGTGGATAGGGTGAAAGAATCAAAGGGTGAAGTTTTTGCTTTGGTAGCATGATCGACAACGCAGGATGCCGGTGGACAGGGTACAGGAGTCAAAGAGTTAAGGATAATCACTCTTAAGAGAGGTGTCCTTTTATTCAGGCTACCCAATCAGTAATAATGGTGTTTCAAATGCACCAGCCGGAATTTCACATCGATCTGTCCGTTATATTTCAAGGATGACCTGCCATTGACCTAGTGTCCTT
This sequence comes from Monoplex corrugatus, assembly GCA_030674185.1. Lineage (NCBI taxonomy): Eukaryota > Metazoa > Mollusca > Gastropoda > Littorinimorpha > Ranellidae > Monoplex > Monoplex corrugatus. Next base: position 40,431,329 of record CM060314.1, on the reverse strand, counting down.
TGTTTTGGGCGACACTGTGTCTGGACGTCGAAATGGCTCTGTTCCAAATAACATGGCTCATTCCAAACATGGCTCATTTCAAATAATTATGGTTCAGTTCCAAATATGGCTCAGTTCCAAGTATGGTTCAGTTCCGTGAAATTGACACTTTCCTTCCTTCCAAACCGACATATTGTCTGTCGGCCCTGTCCGTTGTTTTTGTTTTAATCTTCTGTAGATCACATGCAGACGTGCATAATGGAGTGTTGGTCGAGAAATTGTACACGGTTTTGAAAATTGAACGACATCCGACGTTAAGAAGGATAATAGAGAATGCAGAAAAGCCTTGTTTCTTTCTCCTTAAAACAAGCAAGCAGGCAGACAGACAGACAGAGACGGACGGACAGACAGACGGACAGACGGACGGACGGACGGACGGACGGACGGACGGACAGACAGACAGACAAAATGGTCGAACTATTATAACAATCTCCCTTATGTGGGAGAAAGTGTGTGTGTTTGTGTGTGTTTGTGTGCGCGTGCGTGCGTGCGTGTGTTCGTGTGTGTGTGTGTGTGTGTGTGTGTGTGTGTGTGTGTGTGTGTGTGTGTGTGTGTGTGTGCACGAATATGTTCGTGCCTTAGATGGTCAAGCTTTACTGATATTCTTCTCTTTATGTCTAGGACTAGTCCAAGATTATTATTTACATGACATAAAGAAAAGAAAATCATCCAAACTGAGTTGGTCAAGTTATTACTGAAGATATGTAAGCAATTATATTCACTTTTATGTTTAATGGTGATATTGCTGTTGACATCAATGATATGATAACCGTTATGATAGGAGGAAGTTTATGTATATGGCTTGAAGCGTTTCTGTAACAACAGTTGGGATTGCCGAAATGCATATAATATCAAAATTCTCAAGACTATGAACGGCTGGCAAAATTCAGCTGGAAATTTTAGCTGTCCAGAAGGCAATCCAGACTACATACTTCTCAAGGTCACTGTGAAACTGAATAAGCATCTGAGGAAATAAAACTTGAGGTGAAGCGAGGACTATGGTCGGCTGTGAACAACGCTTTCTCAGGAACGTGTGACAATGGTTGAAATCTGTTTTCGCTGTTACGACAGTCTTCCAGCGTCCTCAATGCACAGTGACCTTGATAAATGCAGAATCTGTATTTTCTGTATATAATTATGTATAAAATGAGAGGTGTTTTGAGTGGCTTGACCATCTTGTTTCTGTTTGATCACGGAGAGGAGACTACTTAGCATGCTCTGTAGCGAAGGTCTGTCAGTTCTTCATTCTATGGATAACAGCTGGCTTCAAGGCTCTGAACTGTCAGATGATGTAATGCTGAGTATTTTGTTTTTACATGAAAGCCTGGTGAAAGCCTGCTTATGGGCTTACTTCAATCCAGTGTCATCAGTTAACCTTTTGACTTCCGCACTCTGTCTACCAGCATCCTGCATTGCCAACCATGATAGCAAAGCAGGAAGCTGGTGGATAGGGTGAGGGAGTCAAAGGGTTAAGTTTCTGGTGTTAGTGGATAGGGTCTCTCACCTGTCTCACTTGTCGGCGTCAACGGGTTCGGTGTTGGCCGCTGCACTTTTTGGCACCACCATCTCCCTCCAGGCCGCTCTGTCTTGACGTTTGTGGACAATTTCTTGAATATATTATCCTCTGATGTTGGTTGTGTTCTCAATGTATGAGATTGGAGGTCTGCCTGTCTTCCTTTTTGCCACTGTTTTTCCTTGAAGGATGGTTGCCATGTATTTTGTCTTCTGCGGATAGGGTGCAGAAGTCTTCTGAGGATAGGGTGCAGGAGTCTTCTGAGGAGAGAGTGCAGGAGTCTTCTGAGGATAGGGTGCAGGAGTCAAAGGATGAAAGCGGTGAGTTGCTGTTGGTTGACGTGTGATGATAAAACTGTCCTGTCGATTCGACTGTTGAGTAGGCATACTGGTCCGTTTATCGCCTGGTATAGGTCTCCGTTTGGGGCGCAGGGCACAGTCTGAAGGCACATGTTGTTAAGCAGACGCTGCAAAGAAAGACGTCCTGCGGTCATGGATCAAAGAGACTGGTACCTACGGACTCTGTCTGCTTGAGTTCTGCTTTAGATGGTCCTTATTCTTTTGAATAGCGGCTTTCTGCGCCTTTCAAAGGTGAGCGTGTCCTGCATGCGCTGTAGTCGCCAGCTTACTCTGTTGCGGGCAGTGGCTTCCGATTTGGTGGTGTTGATCTCATAGCTGATGAGGTAGGCTTGGAGATTATCCTTGTATCGCTTTAAAACTCCCACTCTGTGGTGATGCCAGGGGCTCTTTCAGCATAAATAGTATCCCACCTTCAGGAAATTCTGTGCTAGAATTCCGTCTTTTCTGTCACTCTCTTTGTTTCTCCCTTACTTCTTTACTTCTTTCATTTCTTCCTATCATTTTCAGCCTTGCTGGTCCATTCACTTGCATGTGTTCGATAAATTCTTCGTATTTCAACTTAGGACCGATGATTGGGTACATATAGTAAGTGCACTTTTGGCTCAAGGGAAATG
>CM060314.1:40418804-40423804 GCA_030674185.1 Monoplex corrugatus | reverse complement strand
GTGACGTTTATTTATTTTTTTTTCACAATGAATTCCCCCCCCCTCCCCCATTGTCAGATTTTGAGTTGTCAGCAGTCAAGACAGCCACGCAGACTTTAAGTCAAGTTGAGGTTGTGGCTTTTGGTGTCTGTGGTTCATGAGAGACTGTCATCGGAGGGACTTTCTTGTGGGGAGGGAGGGGCGGTCATTGCAGTCAGGGAGATAACCCTTGTGCTTACTTTTGCGTGTATGCCATTGTCTCCGCCTCCTTTTCCTCTCGTGTCGGTTCCGGGGGTTCTCTCAGTATAGACTGTATCCCCACCTTCTGGAAGTTATGTGCTAGAGATTTCCTCTTCTCTCTCTGTCTCTCTGTCTCTGTCTGTCTGTCTGTCTCTCTCTCTCTGTCTCTCTCTCTTTGTTTCTGCCTTGTTCCTTTGCTTTCTGTCATTTGTTTCTATCATTTTCTGCCTTGCTGGCCTATTCACCTTTACGTGTTCAATAGAGTCTTACTTACGTACGTTCTCTTGGATATATAATTGGGTATATATACGAAGTGCATTTTTGGTTCAAGGGAAATGAGAAATGCGGAAGCAATTTTTAAGTAGTTTAGGCCCGTTTTTATATAATTATGTTTTAGTGTCCTTAGTTATGTATTCAGGTATGCTTTTTTTTAAATGCCCTGTGTGATAGATTGGACTTGAGAGGTCAACGCCAGAAGCATTTTCTTAGATTATGTGCGCGAATGCTTTGATATATGTACTTAATCTTTTTTTGCTTTTTTCTCCTGTTGAAGTACTATGTGTGTGTTGAAATGCTTACAGCCCTGATATGGCTCTATGCAGTCGGCTGGGCTTTAAGCACAGTAACAGTAGCAGTATCAAGTGTCTAAAGTAACTCTGCGTTAAACGTCTGTGTCAGATGTCCAATAACTCCTTGTCTGCATAAAACATCTTTAAAAAGTGTCCAATAACTTTGTCCACGTTAAGCATCTGTATCAAATGTCCCATTACTCCTTGTCGGCATTCAGCATCATTATCAAGTGCCCAGTAACTCTTCGTCGGCATTAAACATCTTTATCATGTGTTCAGTAAGTCTTTGTCCACCTTGGTGTCAGACAGCTGAAAGCAAATAGCAGCGATGTCACCTTTATCAGGTAGAGTGATAGCAGGTATGGTCGACAGCTACTGCACCAAACGCCATGGCAGCTGGCAGGAACAGGGTGGGGGTGTGTGTGGTGGAATGACCACGATTATCACCAGATGTGGCCTGACCATGCAGATGGCGAAGAAAAAAAAAAAAAAAAGAAGAGGGCATGCGAAAAAACTTTTTTTTTAGAATCATCGCAACTTAGATTTCTTTTGCGCTCATCTTGTGTGTGTGTGTGTGTGTGTGTGTGTGTGTGTGTGTGTGTGTGTGTGTGTGTGTGTGTGTGTGTGTGTGTGTGTGTGTGTGTTCGTGTGATATGTGTGTGTGTGTGTGTGTGTGTGTGTGTGTGTACGTGTGTGTGCGCGCCGGTGGGTGAGTGGGCGAGGAGTGGTGGTCCCCATTTTGTACGCCAACTTAATGGCCACACGAACTTGATGGCCACACGAACTTAATGGCCACACCAACTTAATGGCCACATCAACTTAATGGCCACACGAACTTGATGGCCCCATCAACTTAATGGCCACACGAACTTGATGGCCACACCAACTTAATGGCCACACCAACTTAATGGCCACACCAACTTAATGGCCACAGAATGTGGCACAGTTTTGTTTATTTTCAGTGTGATGATGATGATGATGATGACGATGAGGATGACAATCATGATGCAGTGGAGTTCCATCTAGGATTGAGACTGCGTGACAGGGCTGTACTGTACGCTTACTGTCGTAATATATCCTGGTGTCATTCAGGCCCGAGAGATACAGACACCTGCGATGTTGGTCAGAAGATTTGAGCAACACTCTCAGTGACGCATCTGTGAAGTGGATGAGACTCGACCGTGTGGTCCCAGTCTTTCCATTGAGCCCATAACACGCTCATCCTTGGGGAGGAGCCCGTTAGAACCAGAAAAATTCTACATTGCTTTTTGAAGGGAGTGATGGGGATTCGAACACGCAACCTTCCATTAAGTAGTCCGTTATGTTATCCACTGTGCCATGGCGACATGGTTGAAGAGGGCATATTTATCGTGTCCAAGGTTTTGTCCATATTAAAAAGTGTTTAACATTTTTTTTTTGTATCGTATTGCTTATTCATGAAATAATTATACAGTATAAATAGCACTTTGTTGTTGTCTTGTTTCTTTTGTATTTATTCATCATGTTCGCTGAAAAATCACTGCGACGGCCTCGCATTATAAGGTCGTTGGCAGCACTCCGCTGTTTCCAAACAGGAACACTCACCATGCATCATTAAGGGAGTACCCAGCCATTACTGACAGAGGACAAGTTCGTGGTTTTATGGTGAAATATGAGGATAGTGTTTTAGGTCGACATGTATCATCAGTGTGTGAGAGAAAGAGAGGGAGAACGAATGAACGAACGGAGTAGTGTTAGTGCACATCGGCCTAAGTACATAATTGAAAATGATAAGGGTAGAGATTTTTGTCGTGTGTGTGTGTGTGTGTGTGTGTGTGTGTGTGTGTGTGTGTGTGTGTTGTGTGTGTGTGTATGCGTGTGTGTGTGTATGTTTTGTGTGTGTGTGTGTGTGTGTGTGTGTGTGTGTGGAAAGGGGGCTGGGGAGTGGGTGGAGAGCGAAGGGTGGTGGATTGCGAAGCCATGAGAAATTCATAGTTCAGGAAAACAGACATTCGTTCCTAAATCGTAACCAATTCTCTGCACATAAACGACCAAAACCATATTTGCAAGGCGCAGACTGCAGAACTTGACATACATCGAATATCCATTGATATCCATTTGAGTATTCTGTTTGTGTCGCATTGTGTGTGCTGGGTAGAACCTCCGCAGTGTCAGACATTCCGTTCTCACAACTGCTTGAAATAGTTCATAATTGAAAACGATAAAGGTTGGGATTTTTGTCGTGTGTGTGTGTGTGTGTGTGTGTGTGTGTGTGTGTGTGTGTGTGTGTGTGTGTGTGTGTGTGTGTGTGTGTGTGTGTGCGTCTGTGTGTGTGTGCGTCCATGTGTGTGTGTGTGTCTGTGTGTTCGTTCGTCCTTTGATTTAAAGTCTTTTCACTATAAGTGATATTAGACGGGGGAGGGGGGGAGGGGGGTAAGGAATAAATATGATAAAATGTAGAACGATAGTTAAGCGGGTTGAATTGGGGCAGAAGGGAGATAGAGTAAAAAGACATAAATAGGTGGGAGAACAGGAAAATGGAACGAAATTGAACTCTAACAATTAACTTCAACAATAAGAAGGAAAATTGTAACACTAATACACAAACCGCATAAAGTTAAAGTAATGCGTTAACAGGACTGTGAACTAATGATTCTGAAATTTTAACAAATAAAGATTGATCTGATGTAACTTTTTGGAAATGAGTTTCAGAATACTTTTCTTGAGTAAACATTTTTGGTAAAAAGGAACGTAGCATTTTGCAGTAGAATAAGCAGTGAAACAGTGTGAACTGTTCTCCGCAAATACACTTGACATTTTTACAATATTTTGTTTTCAACGCGTTTAGCTGAATACGAAAACGAACAGCAACAATCGATCTCAAATGATACATGGAAGAAGACAGCAATTTTTTTACATACGTTTGAGTCTCTGTGCTAAACCGTGTTCGTTGGCAGTGCCTTGAAAACCGGGGAAGAGAGAGGAAGACAAGAATGGGACGCATGAAACACTGTGCTGACACTAGCAGAATGGTTAGAGCATTAAGATGGGCAGCGGACAGGCCAATTTTTATGTTGCTGTCGGGCCATATGCATCCTAAGAACTATCATAGAGAGGTCAGTCGAGTTGAATAAGGATTTATATTTATGCTTCGTTGATTATACCAAGGCTTTCGATCGGGTGAGACATGAAGAATTGATTAACCAACTAGAAAGATTCAGTATTGATGGAAAAGATCTACGAATAATCAGAAATATGTATTGGGAAGAAATAGCTGAAATGAAAATAGAAAACGATATAAGCTCTTTCCAAAATATCAAAAGAGAAGTCAGACAAGGTTGTGTTCTGTAACCAGATCTGTTTTCACTTTACAGCGAAAACATCATGAGAAACCAAGAAGAATACCTTGGATTAAAGGTTGGAGGAAAAATGATAAACAACATTCGTCACGCGATGACACCGTGCTAATTGCAGAAAATGAAAGGGACCTACAAAACCTTTTGAATATAATAGAAATAGAAAGCAACAATATAGGGTTGAAGCTAAATAGCAAGAAGACTGAAGTCATGGTAATCAGTAAAAAACATGAAATCATCTCATGCAAAATAACAGCAAATTTTACAAACTTGAGACAGGTTGATAAGTTTAAATATCTGGGAACGGCCATCTCACTAGATGGCAGATGCACATCAGAAATAGCCAGCAGAATCGGCCAAGCCAAAACAGCATTCAAGAAGATGAAAAGCATTCTTACCAACAAATGCCTATCAATTAACATCAGGAAGAGAGTTCTTGAACATTCTATAGCTCCGATAATGTTATACGGTTGTGAGGCGTGGACAGTCAGCAAGCAAAGCCAGAACAAGATTGAGGCAGCCGACATGTGCTTTCTAAGAAGAATGTTGAGAGTTCCATGGACAGCAAAGAAATCAAACAAGACAGTCTTGATGGAGGCAGACACAAGAAGATCATTCATAAGGAAGATTAGGAAAAGACAGGCAACATATTATGGGCCATTTTTTGAGGAAAGGGGAATTGGAGCACCTGGTCACAACAGGAAAACTGAAGGGAAAGAGAGCACCAGGTAGACCCAGGGAAAAATATTGGACGGACTTGCAGAGTGGCTGAAGACAGGGAGGGTGGAAGATGTGCTTGCGGCGACAAAGGATAGATACATATGGAGGGCCATGATTGCCAACGCCATTTGGCAAGGCTTTTGATGCTGCTGTGCTG
>CM060314.1:40381304-40413804 GCA_030674185.1 Monoplex corrugatus | reverse complement strand
CACACACACACACAACACACACACACACACAGACACAACACACACACTATGATTTTCAGTGTCCTTCGTTGTGTTAAAGTTTGTTATTTTGGTGAGAAATGGGCGGAACGGTCAACACCAGGGCAGATTATGTACATATTCTTAGATTATATGTTTCGTATCTTATCTGCGTAACGAATGATAAACAACATTCGTTACGCAGATGACACCGTGCTAATTGCAGAAAATGAAAGGGACCTAGAAAACCTTGTGAATATAATAAAAATTTGGGAAAGCAGAAATAAAGGGTTGGAGCTAAATAGCAAGAAGACGGAAGTCATGGTAATCAGTAAAAATCATGAAATCCGCTCATGCAAAATAACAGCAAACGGCACAACTTTGAGGCAGGTTGATAAGTTAAATATCTGGGAACGGCCATCTCACCAGACGGCAGATGCACATCAGAAATAGCCAGCAGAATCGACCAAGCCAAAACACATTCAAGAAGATGAAAAGCATTCTTACCAACAAATGCCTGTCAATTAACATCAGGAAGAGAGTTCTTGAATGTTATATAGAACCGATAATGTTATACCGTTGTGAGGCGTGGACAGTCAACACGCAAATCTAGAAAAGATTGAGGCAGCCGAGATGTGGTTTCTAAGAAACGTTGGGAGTTCCATGGACAGCAAAGAAAACAAACGAGACAGTCTTGATTGAGGCAGACACATGGTGACATTGATAAGGAAGATTAGGAAAAGACAAGCAACATATTATATGCCATTTTATGGGGAAAGGGGAATTAGAGTACCTGGTCACAACAGGAAAGTTGGAGGGAAAGAGAACACCAGTTTGACCCAAGGAGAAACTATCGGCTTGCTTCATTCACACAGAACCGCGGTTGTTGTTGGTATTGAGTTGCAAAATAGATGTGGTAATGCCCTGTGCTCGCCCTTGCGCGACGATTGGGGGGGGATGGGGATGGGGTTTTGTGTTTACGGGCTGGTGCTTCTTCGTTGTTTTAACTGTCAAAGGTCAGTGGTATATGACTCAACAGTCTTTACTGGTTGTGTCAGCCCTTGTACAGCGCTTGGAAGGCTTCTGCCGTCAGGGGATGACTTCTCCGTTCTTCTTTTAATTGTTAAATTAAGGCTGGTTTACATGACTCAACATCGTGTGCTTGCTGTGTGGGCTCTTTGCAAGGCTGGGTGGTTTCTGCTAACATGGGGTGACTGATGACTGTTCCCCTTTAACATGTTAAATGTGTTTTTCATGACTGGACATTGAGTTTTCTGTGGCTTATCGAAAGATTAGGGAAATCCTGTGGTTGTTGTTGTTGTTGGTTTTGTGTAGTTATCTGTTATTGTTTTCTGTTGTTGTTGGTTTTGTGTATTTGTCTGTTGTTGTTGTTTATGTTGTTTGGTTGTTGTTGCTGGTCTTGTGTATTTGTTGTTGTTGTTTTTTTTGTGTATTTGTATGTTATTATTGTTTTGTGTATGTACTTGTTGTTGTTGCTGTTGTTGTTTTTGTTTTTCGTCAGTTTTGTGTACGTTCTGTAATTGTTTTTGTTTTTGTTTTGTTTGTAATTGTCTGATGTTGTTGTTTTTGTTTTTGTTTTGTTTTGTATATTTGTCTGATGTTGTTGTTGTTTTTGTTTTTGTTTGTTTTGTTATTTGTCTGTTTGTTGTTGTTTTTGTAGTTTTGTTTGTCAGTTGTTGTTTTTGTTGTTTTGCTTTGTGTACGTTTGAAAATTTGCGCCTATCTTGTTTTGTGAATTAAATATGGGTCCTTATTCTGTTTTTATGTATTTTCTTGTTTCAGCATTGTTTTCTACCAACTGTTTGGTTAGTACTAGAATTGCGTATAAAAATGGCTGCATTAAAGTTTATGTTATACGATGTTTTTTATTTAAAAAATTTTTTTTTTACGTGATACAACATCTGAACACAAAGACAACCATGAAATGAATTACTTTAGAAACATGAATTGTACAAACGTAGATTACAAAGACACAAAGGAAAGGATTCATGGAGTGGAACGGGCTTTTACTGATGGTGTCTTACACCATCTATGGACATTGCTGTACACAGTGAGATCACTTTAGCTCTGTGTGTGTGAACTTGATGAAGTGAGTTGATTGATTGACGCGCTAATTAGATGTCGGATGTTATACAACATTGATCCAGTTGTGTTCATTTTGGACCGTCGATGTTGGATCAGACGGGCATGGTGCCGTGCTGCTGACTTGTGTGAACCATGCAATCGATTCAGATGGGGGGAGAGAGAAGAGAGAGAGTGTGTGTGAGTGAGTTGTGAGGAAGTAAGTTGGTGAGTGAGTGAGTGAGTGAGTGTGTGGTGTGTGTGTGTGTGTTGTGTGTGTGTGAGAGAGAGAGAGAGAGAGAGAGAGAGAGAGAGAGAGAAGAGAGAGAGTATGTGTGTGTGTGTGTTAGTCAACTTTATTTCGTTTTTCAAGTTTAGAAATTTCATCCACTAGGCGTTATTTACCCAAGAGGAAAGGGGATATATACACTGTTTACAAATAAGAAAATAATGTTTTATAATTTTGGGCTTGCTTCAGGATTATTTAAAAATTTAACAAGTTGGTTGTGTGTGTGTGTGTGTGTGTGTGTGTGTGTGTGTGTGTGTGTGTGTGTTGTGTGTGTGTGTGTGTGTGTGGTGGTTGTTGCTGATTTAATGTCTATTCACTAAAGTGATTTTAGACAAAAAAAAAAAAAAAAAAAAAAGGAGGGGGGGGGAGGGGAGTGATAGAGGAGGAGTGAAGAGGATATTTGAAAATTGTCAATTTTGAATTTGAGAAAAGATGATCCAGAAAACAACTGTTTTGAAGAGGGGAAGGTAAAACTAACAAATAATGTTACCATAATTATCGATTTAAACAAACAAACTAAAAACAAAATTAGTAAATATCCAGAAGAAATGAATAAAAAGTAAAACTAATAATTGACTAACCACAACAATGAACAAGTCAAATAACATTTTAAAGGTAATTCGCTATAGGACTTTTTGACAGGCTAATAAAAAATTCATACAGTTATGATGATGAGGCAAATATGTAGAAACTGTACTCACAGATAGTGTTGGAATATGTCGTTTTACCCTAACGCAAGAAAGAATATGACTATGTGTTATCTTCTTTCCACACAGACACACTATGTTATTGGTATATTTTGTTTTGAATGCATCAAGTTTCCATCTGTACATAAGGGACTGTATAGTTCTGCTGGCATGAAGCTGCTTAAATATTTTGCTAACTTCAAAGTTCATGTGACATTTATCATACTTTTTCTGTTTTAATTGGAACTGCTTCCAGACGTAGTTGTCCACTAAAGTGTAATTCTCGTGCAACGAGAGAGAAAGCTGGATATTGTTTGAATCTGGTGAGTTATTAGCTCCCCGTTTGGCAGCCCTGTCAACTTTATTATTATAACTAAAAGAACTATGAGAAGGTATCCAGCAGAAAGTAATATCAGTGCCTCTTAAAGATAAATTATGAATCAAGTGACTTATTTCCAGAATCATTTCTGATCTTGTTTGTAATTTTGATAATTCAAGAGCCTGAAGTACTGATTTTGAATCAACGCAAAGAAGTATCTGAAAAATTGTCCTAGGAAGACTTATCAGAAAGTTTAAAGCCATTAATATTGCAAAGAGTTCAGCTGTAAAGATAGATTTATCAAGTCCTATGTAGAAAGATTTTTCAATTTTGAGAGCAGGTATTAAAAACGTTGAGCCTGCTTTTCTTTCAATTACTGACCCATCAGTGTAAATTTTCAAATGATCAGAATATACGTCGTCTATATGACATTTAACCTGACTTGCCAGTAAGTTTTATATTGTCTCCTTTTTTTTAAATTAGTGTGGTGTACGTCAAATCGTGCTCTTTGGAGTTCCCAACTGGGTACTGGCGAAAAGGAAGGTCGTATAGATACAGGATCTACGTCTAGATCAATTCCTGAGCCTTTCATGACGTCAGATGTGTATGTTGCAAGTGTGACCTGTGAAGATATTGATTTAGCTCGTTTTGGAAAGTCGGTATCTGATCTCAGTTTAATTTCTGTTTCTGAGATGTTTTCTACGGTGGTGTTTCTTAACAAAAATTTAGTAGAAGCGACTTTCCTTTGCTCATCAAGTGGCAACAGTTTGATTTCATTATATGTCCGAAGACAGGAAGCATGCATTGGAAGACCCAGTGCAAGTTTGAAACCTTTACAATCTATGCTCTGCAGTTTTTTTAGTAAGTGTTTCGGTGCACTGAAGATTTCTTGAGCATAGGTTAATTTAGATCTAACAAGCGATTTGCAAAGATGAACAAGTGTTGATGAATCTTGACCCCATGTCTGTTTGCGAACTATTTTTAAGAAATTTAAACTTTTTTGAGCTTTGGTTAATAAGTATTCAATATGCTGATTCCAAGATAATTTTGCTGTAAGGAAAACTCCTAAGAATTTAATCGACTCGTTAAACTGAAGAAGAGTATCTCCCAGTTTGAAAGTGGGAATATTTACTGGGTTAGCTCCATTATTAAATAAAACTATTTTTGTTTTTTCCAGGGATAGATGTAACCCATTTTCTACCATGTATCGCGCTATTTTATCAAGTTCTAATTGGTAGCATTTGCGTGTATAATTGATACAGCGCAAAGGAGTTTTCTTTTTCATATTTACCTGCATCCACATGCATAAATCGTCAGCATATTGAGCTAAAACTACATGCTTAGATACTTTACTGGGTAAGTCATGCATTAATATCATGAAAAGAAGGGGAGCTATAACGGATCCCTGAGGGATACCCATTTGAAGAATTCGTTTCGTGGAATATACATTTTCAATCCTCGTTTGAAATACTCTGTTTTCTAAGAAACACTTAACATAGCCAAAAATGTGACCTGTCAGCCCAATACTTTTAAATTTGAATAACAATCGGGAGTGCCACACTTGATCGTATGCTTTCGTTATATCAAAAAATGTAGCTAAAACACATTGACGTCTTGCAAATTGTTGTTTTATATTAGTAGTTAGCTTTGTTAGGATCTCTACTGGTGACCTGCCTTTTCGAAATCCTGCCTGATTTACTGGTATTATTTTATTCTGTTCTGTGTGTGTGTGTTGTGTGTGTGTGTGTGTGTGTGTGTGTGTGTGTGTGTGTGTGTTGTGTGTGTGTGTGTGTGTGTGTGTGTGTGTTTTGTGTGTGTGTGTGTGTGTGTGTGTGTGTTGTGTTGTGTGTATGTTCCGAAATGTATTATGAAGATTTTCTCGGCTGTTTCTAGATGGATTTTTATCAGAGTTTGGTTAAAGGCGTTTGGACCGATGAAGAGTCGTAAATGCATCTGATTGGAGGACAAAGTGTCAAGGTCAAGGTCACATGTACCAAAAACGTGCCCTGAGTTGGCACTGTTTGAGGAAGGTGTATGAACAGCACTTTGTCAGGAAATTATTTGTCTCTGTCTTTCTCTATCTCTTGTCTCTGTCTCTTTGTCTCTGTCTGTCTCTGTTCGCTCTGTCTCTGTCTCTCTGTGTCTCTCCCTGTCTGTCTCTGTCTCCCTCTTTCTCTGTCTCTCTGTCTCTATCTCTCTATCTCTGTCTTTGTGTGTATGTGTGTGTCTCTCTCTCTGTGTGTCTCTGTCTGCCTGTCTCTCTCTCCGCCCCCCCCCCCTTTTTTTTTTCCTTTTCTTTTTTCTTTTTCTTTGGCTCCCTGCTGCGGTCACATTTTCTGCACCACTCTGTGTCATTAACCCCATGTGGCTCATATCGGCTGTCCCATACACCTCCAGACCTTTGGATGCTGAGGTCGGCATGAGAGCAGGTCAGGAAGGTCACAGCCTGTGGGACAATTTTCCACAATGCTTGATGATGATGATGATGATGAGAATGGGGATGATAGTGATGATGCTAAAGAGTCCCATTTCGGATCGAAATCTTCCGTCTCTCTGCCCTCCACTAAAGTTCCGTTCTAATGGTCACCTTGTTCTTTTTTCGCACACAGAATCGGCAAGGTAACGCAGAGGTTGGGTAAGACATTGATATCGATTATTGCTCTGCTTTATATCCCTGCTAGTCTGCTGGCATTGTGCAATCATTTTTTGATGGGTTAAAATTAGTTTGAAAGGGGGGATGAGGGTTGAGGTAGTGGCTATACTTTTTTTTTCTCTTTAGGTGTTGTGGATTCTGTCTCATGTCCCAAATGTCTCGTTGGCCCAAACGATGTTGTCTTGTCTTCCTTTTGGGCAGAAAACAGTCTTGCATTCTGTCTTTCTCGTTGACCCAAACGATGTTGTCTTGTCTTCCTTTTGGGCAGAAAACAGTCTTGCATTTTGTCTTTCTTGTTGACCCAAACGATGTTGTCATGTCTTCCTTTTGGGCAGAATACAAGTCTTGCATTCTCTCTTTCTTTAGACAACCTTTTCCTTCAACACTTGGATTGAACTTAGTGATTGGTTAACTTGCATGTCACATAGGTGTTTGCCAGTCGACAGGAGGCCATATTCGTAAAACATATGTGTTTTTGTCATTATACGATTTAACGTGTTCCCGTCAAGGCGTATACGATTTGTATTACCTACCCACAGCGCGTTATGGTATCGTCAGGTAAAGCAGCATTGTTGTTTCCATTAGAAGACTTCTTTTCGGGATTGGATTTATTCTCCCAGTGTGCAGACGCCAACCTGGAGGACCAGTAGATCACCCTTTGTTGAGAGGCCTCAGCCATTCGACCAGTCTGGTTTAGATGTCAGTAGCCGAAGCATCCGCCGGCATAAGCTATAGGGGTCCCCGAGGTACTGAAGCCATTCCTCTCCTACCGCCCCCCCCCCCCCCAGCCCGACCAAGTCATGATGGCGAGCCTAGCGTCTTTGGGCACCAGTTCTACACGTATAGGGCACCTGTGATTTATAGGAAAGGTAAATAGAATGCACCGGCAAATACAGACATCTGTTATGACACGATTTCTCACCCGGCGCTCTCTTCTCTCTGTCTCTTTCTCTGTCTGTCTTTGTCTGTCTGTATGTATGTCTGTCTGTCTCTCTCTCTCTGTCTTTGTCTGTCTGTCTGTCTGTCTGTCTGTCTCTCTGTTATCGGAAGCTGAATGAACAGTGGATATCTGTTCGTTTCTCAGTACACTAAATCGCTGGATGTGCACTTGTCCAGTCCTTAAACCATCTTTTCAAAGCAAATCGGGATATATCTTCCCAAAGCAATCGGATATATCTTCCCAGTATGTAATGTTTTAAGAGAGAGAGAGAGAGAGAGAGAGAGAGAGAGAGAGAGAGAGAGAGAGAGACAGACAGAGAAGAGAGAGAAGACAGACAGAGACAGAGACAGAGACAGAGAGACAGGCAGGCAGGCAGACAGACAGACAGGCAGAGAGAGAGAGAGAGAAAGACAGAGAGACAGGCAGGCAGGCAGACAGACACAGACACAGACTGACAGAACAGACAGACAGACAGACAGACACAGACACAGACACAGACACAGACACAGACACAGACACAGACAGACAGAACAGACAGATAGAACAGACAGACAGACAGACACAGACAGACACAGACAGACAGACAGAGATGTTAAACACACCATTCACATGCCCCCAGAGTCTGGTTGTAGCTGTGCACGCCGCCAGGGCCAATGGCAGCCTGCAATTTGGTTTCCTTCTTGTCTTCCTAATTCATTTACTGCCCACCTCATCCCTCGCCTTCTCTCCCCCTCCCCCCCCCACTTTGTGTGTGTGTGTGTGTGTGTGTGTGTGTGTGTGTGTAGGGAGGGGGCTCTGTGTGTGTGTGAGTGAGTGCGTGTGTGTGTGCGTGCGTGCGTGCGTGCGTGTGTGTGAATGAGTGAGTGAGTGAGTTAGTGAGTGTGTGTGTGTGCGCTTGCTTGCTTGCTTGTGTGCGTGTGTTCATGTATGTGTGTGTGTGTTGAAAAAAAAAAAAAAAAAGAGAGAGAGAGAGAGAGAGAGTGAGTGTGTGTATCTGTGTGTGCGCGCGCTCACGTACTGGTAAAGGACGAAATTAGCGTCGTGTTTTATTCTTTCTCTTTTCTTTTTCAGCAGAAGCGTGTTTACCAATTAAGCCAACGTTGCACTGCCTCTCATGCTTAAAATAAACTCTGCCCTGCAGTCTTCGGAACTCTCCCTTCCTCGGCAGAATTTAGAATCACGCAAAGCATTTCCGTGTGTGTGTGCGTGTGTGTGTGTGCGGTGTGGTGTGTGTGTGTGTGTGTGTGTGTGTTGTGATGTGTTTGTGTGTGTGTGTGTGTGTGTGTGTGTGTGTGATGAGAGAGAGAAAGAGAGAGAGAGAGTATGTTTGATTGAGAGAGAGAAGAGAGAGAGAGAGAGAGAGAGAGAGAGAGAGAGAGAGAGAGAGAGAGAGAGAGAGAGAGAATTCCTCAGCTGTTTGGGGTACATTTGTTTTTAGAATACCGAATATTTGGTCCCAGTATCGCTACCACCACAAGTACCATTATTATCACAAGCACCACCGCCACTTAACACGACCACAGGTGTTACCACCACTACGAGAGCTGGTCCAGAAGTCTGTGGTCAGTTAGCCTGCCGTTTCTGAACTGTTCATTGTAAATGTTTTTCACTAGTATCGAGACGAAATAGCCTTTGCGCTATTAATAGGCAGAAAATTATGATGATCCTTTGCGCTGTTAATAGGCACAAAATTGTAATGATGCCATACTAGTTCAATTGGAAATGTTATGCAACTAACTGTGCGTCCGAATAACATAAATCCTAGCACAGAATTGACGAAAGACCAGTTGTACTTAGACCTGGTTTTGAAAGCCCGAAGAGACTTTCCTCCATTTTCCTCTACGTGATCGATATTTTGCCTAAAAACCTACACTTGCTGCTAGATATTATGTAGAATGTTAGCTGCTCAGAGTCGTGCAGTCAATTTATGAGCAGCATTCGACTGTGGGAACAATCGGCAAAACTCCTTTTACATGACAAGCAAGTGTACATGGAGCCCAGATCACTGTGACTTATCTACAACAGCAGTCCATGCAAGTTCTCTCCCTTACCCATTCTACAGTCCTGTCTTATTAACTGCATGCACCTTCTGGTTGTTTCCCCTTTTGAAACAAAACTTGGTACGTTTTTCAAGAATCTAGGACTTGGGGGAAAACATTGAAATCACAGCTTACTACGAAGTCACACTATTAAAAAGTATTTGTTTCTTGCCGAGGAGTTTGAAACTCTGCTTGAAGAGAGAAGGAGGAGAGTACATTGAAGGACTGAAACTTTGGCGTCCATTGGACTTATTTAACACTTTTGTAATGACAAGGCTTGGATCAGCCCTCTTACTGCAGCCACTACTACAGACACCATGACAACCACTACTACTACTGCTACATCGATCACTGATTTACTGTATTGTTATGATTGTCAGGACCTGTGATGTGTGTGTGTGTGCAGGTAACGCCGTAAGCAGGGCAGGATCACGCCTCAGGAATGAACGTGCCTCCAGTGCTGCCAGCACCAAGTCTGACAACAGCAATGCTCAGGTAAAAACCTTCCTCCAACCCTACCTCCCGCCCCCCGCTCCCCGCCCCCATACACCTGTTATCCTTTTGTTATCCAATCCTTTAAAATGATCAATACTTATTTGTAATATACCTACTGTTAGTATTATTGACTCATTGACCGAATAGTTAATTAAGAAGTGTCGTTATGTGTTATCTCTCTCTCTCTCTCTTTTTTCTGGTTCCCCCTCTCATCTCATTAACAAACTTCAGAAAGTTCAAAATCATGCTGCCCGTCTCATCTTCCGCTCTTCAAAATTTAACCATGTTACGCCATTGCTCTGTTCTCTCCACTGGCTCCCTGTTCAGCAAAGAATATCCTACAAGATTGCCTGCCTCTGCTTCAAATCTATTGAGTCTTCCTGTCCTGAGTATCTCACCCATCTGTTACATCTCTACACGCCATCTCGAGCTTTGCGGTCCTCATCTGATACCCGTCTCTATAGTATCCCCATAGTCCGCACTAAAAGGTTTGGGCAGCGTTCTTTTTCCTATCAAGCTCCAACCATCTGGAATCAGTTACCTCGCTCTCTTAGATACTCACCCTCTCTGTCCACATTCAAACGCTCCCTCTAAACTCACCTGTTTCCCAAAACTGGTAATCTCTGCCCCCTTCCCCCCATGTAATGTAATGGTGACATTATAGTGTCTTAGTGTCAATGTGTCATTGTATTTGCATGTCATGCTGTGTGTGTGTTTGTGTGTGTGTGTGTGTGTTTGTGTGTGTGTGGGTGCTTCTGTGGGCGTGTGTGTGTGTGCTTGTGATTCTGGTTATATGTTTTGCCATTGTAAACGCCTAGGGCATTAATTTGATTAGGCGTACTAAATGTTCATAATAATAATAATAATAATGTGTTTCCTGATAATGTGTTCTTCGTGTCAGTAGCTAAACAGGTTGATCAATAAATTTAAGCAGCGGTCCTTTTAAATCGTAAGTGGTCCCCAACTCCACTTGATCAGTTTTCACCCGTGGGGATGCCTGGGGCTCTTTCAATATAAAAAGTGTCTCCACCTTCCGGACATTCTGTGCTAGAAATGTCCTCTTTTCTGTCTCTTTGTTTCTGCCTTGTTCCTTTGCTTTCTGTCACTTCTCGCTATCATTTTCTGCCTTGCTGGTCCATTCATCTGTACGTGTTCGATAAAGTCTTACATACTTTTTCTTAGGATTGATAATTGGGTATGTGCATTAAGTTCAATTTTGGCTCAAATGATCAAGAGAAATGATATATACGGAAGGAATTTTAAGTGATTTAGGCCAGTTTTTAATATATGCTTTAGTGTCCTTAGTTTAAATTTGTATTCAGATATGTTCCTTAAATCCTCTGTGTAATAAATTGATCGGAGTGGTTAACGCCGGAGGTATATCTGTAGACTATGTGCGCGAATGCATTGATATGTGTACTCAATTTTCTTTTTTTTTCCTGTTGAAGTATTGTGTGTATATTGAAATGATTGTAGCCCTGATATGGCTCTACGCAGTCGGCTGGGCTTTAAACAAAAATAACAACAATAACTTTACCAGTTAATTAACTAGCTGTCCTTTAAACTTAAAATTTGTTCCCCACTCCACACATGAACGGTAGGTTTATACTGACCAGTCTAGCCTTGCGGTCAAGAGAACTAGACAGCTGAACATGTATTGCAGTTTCAGTTTCAGTTTTTCAGAATGGTGACTGCTTACTGGCAATAAATGTATCATATGCACTGATGCCACAGATGACTTGTAATAGATAAGATCCATAACGATCTTATTAGCATAATCCTAGCTGCGCGTAAGCCCTAGGCATTGGCAAGGTCATGACTTATTGCAGCATTGTATCGTCTGTTGACCCATTGACTCCCGCACCCTGTCTATTAACTGCAAAAACTTAACCATTTGACTCCCTGTGGTGGATTGGGCGAAGGAATCAAAGGGTTAAGTTTTTGCTCTGCTAGCATGGTTGAGAGTACGGGATGCTGGTGGACAGGGTGTGGGAATCGAAGGGTTAAGTAGAGAGACAGATGATGTGGCAAACTGCCGTTTCTTTGACCACAAAGCATCATGGCAGCGGGTAGGAACTGGGGAAATCGCCACGTTCATCGCGAATGCGTGATATGTGTAGGCCTACTTTAATTTTCTTTTCTTTTCCCCTTGTTGAAGTAGTATGTTTTGAAACAGGTTATATCCCTGATATGGCTCTACGCAGGCGGCTGGGCTTTAAACAAAAGTGACAGTAACGACAGTAACAATTTGTATACCCTAATCGTCAAAGATGATTTGATTTCTTGACGTTTTGGTGGATCCCTCTCTGTCAGTCTCTCCACAACTCTCTACATCCCTCGTCTGGTAGGAACAGTATAGGACTTTGTATTTCTCTCCGTTCTTCTCCTTCTTGAAACACCCGTCCTGTTGAAACCTGAAACCTACAACATCAGATCCAGTGGATCTGGAAACAGGCGTCAGTAAGCGTGGGCAGTGCTAACAGAGCACTGATTGTTTGATTTAAAAGTTTGCACGTCATTTTGTGAGTGTGTGTAGACTCATAGACCCATACTGTGTGTGCGTTAGTTTGTTTGTTTGTTTGCGCGCGCGCGCACGCGTGCGTGCGTGTGTGTGTGTGTGTGTGTGTGTGTGTGTGTGTGTTGTGTGTGTGTGTGTGAGAGAGAGAGAGAGAGAGAGAGAGAGAGAGGGGGGGGGGGAAGAATTGTTTGAATCGCCAGTTTTAGGCATACATGGCAAACGTTTGCAACAACTGTTTAAAAGTAGAATGCCAAAAATTCCAATGTTTCTGAATACGGATGGTGAATGGCCTTCAGTAATAAAATATTTTACACCCGAGTTTTTGTCACGATACCGTAATGTATAGTGACTGTGTATGTGCACACACACACACACACACACAACACACACACACACACACACACGCACACACACACACGCACACACACACACACGCACACACACACACACAGCACACACACACACACACACGCACACACACACACAGTATAAAATATAGACTAGGTAAAACAATCCAGGTAGGGCCTGAGGACCTGGCCAGCTCATGGGTTTATGTGCAGGCTTAAGGCTTTTGCCATGATCACCATACACATGGCATCTGTGACTTTAGTGCATATGGAATTCGTTCCGAGCGCGGAGACGTTATAACAGTGTACGTGTTTTACTTTACAGCGTTCTATCAAGTCCACGAATGTCCGCAATGTCCAGCAGTCTGGCAGTGAGGTCCACGACAAGAAGAATGCAGTGAAGAGCACCATCCCTCCAGCCAGTAAGTCAGCACTTTTTTCGATACCATCTGCCAGTTTGTGGAGTTGTTTGCTAACATGTATTGTACATGTGTTTAGTTGAGTCTTGTGTACCTCGCTAACAGTTGCTTGTAACTTGAGTGCAAGAGTGTGCCTCCCGTTTTTATTTCCAAATCTGCCGTCGGGTGAGTTCATGTATGTTGATCATGCCATTCAGGGTGAATGATCATTTGGTTCAAACTCTTTCAGTCAGAACAGTGCATCTCCAAGTCGGAACAGTGCACCCCCACATCAGATCTGTGCACCCCCACATCAGAACTGTGCACCCCCACATCAGAACAGTGCACCCCACATCAGATCTGTGCACCCCCACATCAGAACTGTGCACCCCACATCAGATCTGTGCACCCCCACATCAGATCTGTGCACCCCCACATCAGATCTGTGCACCCCCACATCAGATCTGTGCACCCCCACATCAGAACTGTGCACCCCCACATCAGATCTGTGCACCCCACATCAGAACTGTGCACCCCCACATCAGATCTGTGCACCCCCACATCAGATCTGTGCACCCCCACATCAGATCTGTGCACCCCCACATCAGAACTGTGCATCCCCACATCAGATCTGTGCACCCCCACATCAGAACTGTGCACCCCCACATCAGAACTGTGCATCCCCACATCAGATCTGTGCACCCCCACATCAGAACTGTGCGCCCCCACATCAGAACTGTGCACCTCCACATCAGAACAGTGCACCTCCACATCAGAACAGTGCACCCCCACATCAGAACAGTGCACCCCACATCAGAACTGTGCACCCCCACATCAGAACTGTGCACCCCACATCAGAACTGTGCACCCCCACATCAGAACAGTGCACCCCCACATCAGAACAGTGCACCCCCACATCAGAACAGTGCACCCCCACATCAGAACAGTGCACCCCCACATCAGAACTGTGCACCTCCACATCAGAACTGTGTACCTCCACATCAGAACAGTTCACCCCACATCAGAACAGTGCACCCCCACATCAGAATAATGCACCTCCACATCAGAATAATGCACTTCCAATCAGAATAATACAATTCCACATCAGAATAATACACTTCCACATCAGAATAATACACTTCCACATCCGAATAATGCACCTCCACATCAGAATAATGCACCTCCACATCAGAATAATACACCTCCACATAGGAACAACACACCACCACATCAGAATAACACCACCACATCAGAATAACACACCACCACATCAGAATAACACACCACCACATCAGAACAGCGCACCTCCACATCAGAGCAGCGCGCCCTGAAAACAGAAGAGTGTCAACTCCATTGATGTAAACCTTTACCCATTTTAGGATCCGTTTTGTTCCCGAAGTTACAAGCTTTGGCCTGTTCTTTAAGTGTTGTTGGTCTCTGTTATCCTTCTTAAGGGATTGTCAACACCAAAATCACTAACTTCCCGACGAGTGCTTACAGTTGCATCACGTGACACAGGACGTGAGGCGATGTTTGTTACTAATAGCTACAGGGCGCCCCATACACACGCCTCTGATTGGCTGTTGGCTGTTGGCCATCTTGATTGTAGACTTCACTACGTCTGACAATACTAACGCTGATTTGACATTAACTCTGGCCCTAACTGTACTCCTCGCTCGTAAGATCAGTAAGCCATTCAGGGGGTGAATTGACTCCATAGGTAAGGCTTCGCAATTACTTGTTCAGGGAAAAAGTATCAAAAACACCCCCACGAACCTTGCTGAATTAGGAATTTCAGGACAAGGGCAAACAGCAGTCAGTAGAGGAGAGATTAGAGTGTGCGAAAATGAACCTTGTTTTATTTACCCCATTCTACAGCATGTCATGCATAGAACCTCTGCTTTTGCTAGAGGAATTGTTGAATGTAAACTTTCCTCATCAAATAATACAGAATTTTGTTTGTTGTACTTCTCCACCAGAAAATAATCAAAATCTCCACCGTTTGATATAAAACTCACCATGTATTCTGCTTTCCTGTGATAATAATTCGTTCTGTGATAATGCTGTTGTGATGATAATGCTGTTGTAATGATAATGCTGTTGTAATGATAATGCTGTTGTAATGATAATGCTGTTATAAGTAGAATTGTGGCGTGTTTCTGTAATCTGAAATTGTGCCATGTTAACCAGATCTGACAAGTATCATGTGATATGCATAGAATTATGCATAATAATTGCGTGTGATATGAAGGCAGCGCATGTAGTTACTAATGTTGGCATTGCCTAATACAGGTCATATTACCTGGTTATATGTCTGTGGGTCTTCCCATCGATAGGTCTCCATGATCACCAGCACCTCCCCCCCTCTCCTCAACTTCCAGCTGTGCCACCATTTGTGGTGTGTGTGTGTGTGTGTGTGTGTGTGTGTGTGTGTGTGTGTGTGTGTGTGTGTGTGTGTGTGTGTGTGTGTGTGTGTGTGTGCGGAGTTCTTTCTAAATCTGCCCAAAAGATTTCTGACAGTTTAGATGTAGGTGAAGGGAAATAATCTTTCCCAAATCTACGAGTCTGACCTCATCTCAAGATCATAGCTTCAGTCACTAGGGAAATGTACCAACTGATATTGCACACTGGACCAAGCTAAAACTTAGCAGAGGCATTGGTGATGCGAGAAAGGTTTCACACGTCCTGTTTCTAATGACGTTATATATCCGTTCATGGGATATAAATGCTGTATTTTGAAATGTGAGGGGAAAATTTTCACCTTAATCATTTTGTGTTTCTCAAATGATATCATACCGAAACCTTTCAGATTGGTATGCTTATGACTTTGAATAGTCTATTAACGCTTATTTTCCATTAAAGTAAAAAGATGAGCGGAACGTTACAGAGGACACTGTTCAGATTTGTCGGACAGATTTCATTGAGATTGGAGACGCGGCGTCTGACAGACCTGAGGGTTGACTAAGATTTTAAGTCAAGGCCGTAGGATTGGTTGATAATTAGGAAACGTAATAGTTGACGTCTCAAAGACTATGTAGTTATTTACGCTGAAGCTCACATATAAACATGTTGCTCTTGCAAATAGGTTTTCACACGTATCAGTTCAGTTTCGACATTTTCGTTTAAGGTACACGAGTGATGTACTTTTAAATCTGACGGTGAAAAAATTATCTTGTGTTTCCCGCAAAGAGCATTTTATTGAGAATTTTAACGTTTGGTATGGTTATAAGTACATGTACTATGTAAGTCTAATTAAGCGTATTTTCTATAACCTTGAGCTCGTTTCAAGGTCTCAACACGTGTGCTAACATGAAACTGGCAGTTTTAAATTCTATGGAAAAAAATTGAAAAAAAGAAAAAAAGTGAATATTCAGGTGGAGCTTGTGATCGTACTAGCTGGATTGTGACCTTGATTTTTATTCCAGGCCATAGGATCAGACTCTGAACATTAAACTTAGGTAGTATTGTTAGGATGGAGTGAGATTTTCTGTATGGCTTGACAGTCTTGTTTGTAATCTGTTATGTACTGAGGAGTCTTTGAAACAGAAATCAGTGGACTTGAAACGGAATTCTACTGATACGGAGATATATCGATGCAGACATGACCCCCATTTTTTCCCAGTTATCAGCGTGTTCAGTCGCATCACAAAGAAGCACTTCTTTCTGTGTGTATGTCAGTGAATGTCCCCCTCCCCGCTCCCGGGTTCTTCTCGTTGGAAGTAGTGAACTGGCAGACAATGGTCTGTAGTGAATTTTGTGACTTTTCATGTCTTGACTGTATTCCATGGTGTACTT
The DNA here is from genome assembly GCA_030674185.1 of Monoplex corrugatus. Taxonomy (NCBI): domain Eukaryota; kingdom Metazoa; phylum Mollusca; class Gastropoda; order Littorinimorpha; family Ranellidae; genus Monoplex; species Monoplex corrugatus. Next base: position 40,397,246 of record CM060314.1, on the reverse strand, counting down.
TCTAACGATCTGCCCGATCTCTTAAACGAAATGTTCAGATCGTTTCTTTATTTCTTTTAACGTCTATTCACTATATGTGCTTTTAGACGATAAATGTTCAGATGTTTTGTTAAGCTGGCGGCATTTTACTGGCGGTTTACGCGCACGACGATTGTTTCAAATTGAATGAAATGAATGGACAAAAATTGTGTTGACCTCCCAACATTACAATCCTAAAGACGGCAAGTAAACGGAAAGTAGTTCGTAGTCAATATCGGCGATGTTCTCAGGTACACATCGCGTGCCCTCAATCAGTTTTATACAAATATGTGAAATCAGTAAATAAAAAAGATATATGTTTGTAAAGGAAAAACGTTGCCTGTGCTAGTTTTTAAATAAGCTGCTCGTGCTGGTTTAGAACAAAAAGAAAAAGTTGCATGTGCTAATTTTCCAAATTTTCCAAATTCCAAACGTTTTGAGAAAGCACCCCGTGGTACATGTTTTGTATACTTTAAACCTGGAAGACATACACCAGGTTCAAAAATGACCTCTGAACACATTTAAGATAGGATGAAAATCGAAAGCTTCAGACAGTGTGTGTGTGTGTGTGTGTGTGTGTGTGTGTGTGTGTGTGTGTGTGTGTGTGTGTGTGTGTGTGTGTGTGTGTGTGTGTGTGTGTGTGTGTGTGTGTTTTCTTTTCATGTTTTCATTGCGTGTTGAGAAATCGCCATAGATTCATGAGGGATACAGCACAGAAGGAACTGGTTTACAGGACCCTTTGTCAGCCCGTTGAACAGAAGACGCTGATAATCAGTAGCTATGACATTGACCCTTTGACTCCAGCACTTATACACCAACTGCAAAAACTTAACCTTTTGACTCCCTCACCCTATCCACCAGCTTCCTGCAGGAAGCTGGTGGATAGGGTGAGGGAGTCAAAGGTTAAGTTTTTGCTTTGCTAGCATGGCTGACAATGCAACAGCTGGTGGACAGGTGCGGGAGTCAAAGGGTTAATTTTGATATAACTGACAGAATCCCATTTAGTCGACATGCCGGCAGACAGCTGTCAGTACCACTCTTCCCTTTGATTGACAATGATTTAAGCCAATCGGAAGCGTGAGGTGGTCTTGACACACCTGCATGATGCTAGCATCAGTATCATTTGTGACCATAATAGCCATGGATGTATGGATGCATGTATAGGTAGTTGCCGTGTGCTTGAGGCCTCAGGCTTGACTAACGCTTGATCCCCTTGTTCGCATGCTAGCGCCCAGGAAATCCTCTGGCGCTGCCTCACCCCCCAAAGCCACGCCCTCCCGGCCTGCATGGGGCGCCAGTGGTGGGTCGTCTGCTAACAAGTCATCCCCGGCAAATCTGGCCCTGCTGATGCCAGTAAGTGTGGGCCTGTGTTCGTGACTTTTCGTTGTTCACATCTGTTTAGTTCTGTTTGCTCAAATCTTTGCTTTGTTTCTTCTCTTTGTTCACATATTATGTCTTCTGTCTTCTGTATTTTTTTCTCTTTGTTTCGCACCTCTTTTCTGTTTCTTCTCTTTCTTCACTTGTGTGTTTCTTCTGTTTGTTCTGTTGTCTTGTCTTTTGTCTTTTTCTTCACTTCCGTATTTCTTCTCTTTGTTCTGTTGTCTGTGTTTCTTGTCTTTGTCCTGTTGTCTGTGTTTCTTTTCTTTCTTCACTTCCGTCTTTCTTCTCTTTCTTCATTTCCTTCTTTCTTTTTTTCTTCACTTCCGTGTTTCTACTCTTTCTTCGTTTCGTGTTTCTACTCTTTCTTCGTTTCCGTGTTTCTTCTCTTTGTTCTGTTGTTTGTGTTTCTTCTCTTTCTTCACTTCCGTGTTTCTTCTCTTTGTTCTGTGTCTGTCTTTCTTCTCTTTCTTCACTTCTGTGTTTCTTCTCTTTGTTCAGTTGTCCGTTTTTCTTCTCTTTCTTCACTTCTGTGTTTCTTCTGTTTGTTCTGTTGTCTGTCTTTCTTCTCTTTCTTCACTTCTGTGTTTCTTCTCTTTGTTCAGTTGTCCGTTTTTCTTCTCTTTCTTCACTTCTGTGTTTCTTCTGTTTGTTCTGTTGTCTGTTTTTCTTCTCTTTGTTCACTTCTGTTTTTTGTTTTTCTCTTTATTCTTTGTTTTGTTTGTTCCGTTTTCTGTGTTTCTTCTCTTTCTTCACATCTGTGTTTCTTCTCTTTGTTCTGTTTTCTGTTTCTTTTGTTTACTTTTCAATTTTCTGTGTTTTTCTCAGCAATTCCGGTCTTTGGCGTTTCTTCTCTTTGTTCTCTGCTTTTTCTCTTTGTTTGTTTTTGTTGTCTGTTTGCTGTCTTTGTTTTTTCTGTGATTCGTCGCTCTGTTCTGCTTTCTGTGTTTCTTCTCTTTGTTCCGTTCTGTTTTCTGTCTTTTAAAAAAAAATGTTTTCTGTTTTTTTTCTGTTTGTTCTATTTCCGGTCTGTCTTGTCTTTCTTCAGTTTCTGCTTGTCTTGTCTTTGTTCTGTTTTCTGTCTTCCTCTGTGTTTTGTCTTTTTCTGTTCTGTCTGTCTTCTCTTTGTTAACTTTTGTTTTATGTGTTTCTTCTCTATGTTCACTCTTGCCTTTCTTCTTTTTGTTCAGTTTTCTGTGTTCACTTTGTTATCGTTTATTGTCTGTGTTTCCTCTCTGTTTGTTCACTTCTGTTTGCTGGGTTTTTTTTCTCTTTGTTATCTTTTGTTTTCTGTGTTCTGCGGCTTGTCCATCTTCTCCCTTATCCTTTTCCTTATCGGAGTCGGTATCTTCATCGCAATACTGTTATCATCGTCGTTATCGTTATCACCATCAGGATCATTATCGTCTTCTGTTACGTTCTGTTTCCTTCCTTGCTTCTTTCTTACCCCCCACCCCCCACCCCACCTCCTTCTCCTTCTCTCTGTGTCTTCTGTTCTCTTTCTTGTATCATCTCTGTGTTTGACTCTCTCTCTCTCTCTCTCTCTCTCTCTCTCTCTCTCTCTCTCTCTCTGTTCCCTCTGTTCTCCCAATATTGCTGATATTTCAATTATGCATTTCTTTAATGTTTTCATGATGTTATAGTTCACGTGTTTTACAGTGTACATGAAAGACACTTTGTGGGCGAAGCCTGCTTGTAAAAAAGAAGAATCATCCTGTATGATTTAACTTCGATGATATAAAAACTGTGATCTTATTCTTTGGTCTGCCAGCTTCCTTCCTATCATACACACACACACGCACACGCACGCACACACAGACAAAGACAGCACACAGCACAACACACACACAGCCACACACATACAGATACACACACACAGAGACATAGACACACAGACACACACACAGACACACACACACACACACACAGACACAGACACACAGACACACACACAGACAAAGACACACACAGACACAGACACACAGACACAGACACACACACACACAACACACACACACACACACACACATACACACACACACACACACACACACACACACACACACACACACACACACACACACACACACACAAAGCCTCTTTTTCTATACTCACCATCAGTCTGTCTCTTTGTCGTGCTGTCCTTCTTTGTCAGTCTTCCTGTGCGTGAGCGCGCGCGTGTTGTGTGTGTGTATATATAATTATGTATGTGCGCGCGCGCGTGCGTGTGCGCGTGCGCGTGCGCGTGCGCGTGCGCGTGCGCGTGCACGAAATGCATAATGCTGTAAATATGGATGAAGTATTTATCCTGTAATTTTTTCTGTGCTATTAAGATGTTATTTTCAGTATATCATGGCCTTTCTGATGAAAAGAATTGCAATACAGTTTTTAGCGTCCGCGAATTTTTGTATTAATGCGTGTCTTTTATAATACGATTTTCCCTCTCAAAATAAGTTGAGTTTGCTTTGATGCGAACATTTTATGCACTCGGGGGGTGCCCTCGTTTCTAGTGAACTCTCGTAGGTTCTGAGGTGTTTTCAATCTTGTTCGGTGCCTTGGAGGCTGGCTAATGTATTTGTAGTTTGGTAATCCTCTCGTCTTTGGCTCTTTGCAGGCTTCGAACTTTTTTGAGATAAATTTATCCTTCTTCGGTGCCTCAAAGACTGGCGAGTGTATATTGCAGTTTGTTACCTACAGGTAGTGTGTTTTGTCTCAGTCAGCGCGTGTTTTACTGATGACGTAGCTGCCATCTTCATCGCTGTCGTCACCGTGGCGCATCATCATCATCATCATCATCATCATCATCATCATCATCATCATCATCATCATCATCATCATCAATCATCGTCCATGGGGAGAACGGGGACTCTTTCCGTATAAACAGTATCCTCACCTGGAAATTATGTGCTAGAAATTTCCTTTTTTTTGTCACTCTCTTTGTTTCTTTTTTTTTTCTTTTTTTCCTTTGCTTTGTGTCATTTCCTCCTATCGATTTTTGCCTTGCTGGTCCATTCACCTGTACGTGTTCGATGGAGTCTTACGTACTGTTCTTTTAGGACTGATGATTGGGTACATGTATTGCGTGCACTTTTGGCTCTAGGGATGTGAGATATGCCGAGGTATTTGAATTCTCTCCCTTGTTTTGTTTGAGTTCACCCTTTGGCTCCATCACCCCATCCGCCAACTGCAAAAACTTAACCCTTTGATTCTCATCCACCAGCTTCCTGCAGGCGAGAGAATCAAAGGGTTGTTTTTTGCTTTGCTGGCTTGGTTGACAGTGTATGATGCTGGTGGACAGGGTGTGGAAGTCAAAGGGTTAAGTGACACTGATGTTATGCAAAGGTTGCCTGTCAACCGTCAGTGTCTCGGTTTTGCTGAGGATGATTGTCATGTTGTTTGTCGATCGTGCTGAATCCGGGTCTGGTCTCGCTTACAGCTGACATCTTGTCGGGATGGGAGAGAACCCGAGCTTGTTGGCCATCACCGCTTACGTTTTGTGAACCTTGTAGAATAGGATGTGATTTTCTGATATGTGTGGGGCATTTTGTCTCCCGTTCGTTTTCACTTGGTTCCTTCATTGATATTATGGGATGGGATACGACATACTCTTCTCGAACGCTCCATGCTGTTTATGTAGCCGTCCCTCCTGTTGCAATTTTCCAGGTTTTACAAGAGATAGTAGATTTCACCTGATATGATTGTAACGCCTGTTTTTTCTGTAACTGCTTAGATTTGCAAGATTAACCGTGAGCGTGGTTTTTAACTGTTGACTTTTATCTTAAGAGGTTGTTTTTTTCACGTGGTGTTAGCTCTGATATGGCTGTAGTAGTCGGCTGGGCTATAAGCAATATGAACTGAACTGAACTGCTGTTTATGTATTGGAACGTCTTATAAATTTCATCTTCGATTGACTATATTTTTTTGGTCATAAAGCTGCGTGTGATGACAGTAATTGCCTACCAAACAAGAAACGCGAGGGAAAATGTTAAGGCGCGCTCCATACATCACACCCCCGCTGGCCTCTGGCTCAGAACCTTCCTGGGAGGCACGGGGGTGGGGGGTGGGGGGGCGTTTACCAAGGACTGAAGTTCTTCCTGGGTTTTGGAGTCAATGTTGTTCGTCACCTGGACAGACTGCCTTGGCGAAGTCGACAAGACTTCGTCTATCAGGGTCAGGTCTCGATCCTTTCTGTAGGCCTAGTGCGGACTTGATGACGCCCATGTCCTGTTTAAGTTGTATAAAATTTGTTCCCGGACCATCGCAGAAGGTTCCGTGGAATGGGGGATGGGAAGATTAAAAATATGATCTTTTTTTTTAAAACTCTTATCCATTTAACTGCTTAACCCCCTCACCCTATCCACCAGAAGAAAAATAACTCTGGTGAACAGGTTTAGGGAGAAGCTGGTGGATAGAGTGAGGGAAGTTGGTGGATAGGGTGAGGGAGTCAAGCTGTAGATAGGGTGAGGGAATCAAAGGGTTCAGTTTTTGCTTTCCTAGCAATGTTGACAATGCAGGATGCTGGTGGACAGGGTGAGGGGAGTCAAAGGGTTAAAGGATCCGGTCGGGATTCGAACCTCTGTATCCTGAACTACTCACTTGATGGATTATATATAGTACCTGTGGTGAACAGATCGCCTTGTTCCCATTCGAGCGTGTGAGCGGTATTTTTAAAGGGAGAGCATGCTGGTTGTCAGGGAGCCAGCGGCCCAGTCAGCTTGTAATCTGTCAGATCTTTCCCTTTGTGAATCTTTGGCGCTTGAAAGTCGGCTGAAAATAGTCGCAGATTTACTGTACTGTCTTTTCTTTAGTTAAACCTTGGGAGTGTTCTGTTAGGTTCTGGTCTGTCTGCGTGTTTTTGCCGTATGTTTTCTCTGTCTGTCTCATTGTCACTGTCTCTAACTCTGTCTCTGTCTCTGTCTGTCTGTCTCTCTGTCTTTGTGTCTGTCTGTCTGTGTCTCTATCTCTCTGTCTCTCTGTCTTTATCTCTCTCTCTCTTTGTTTCTTTATCTCTCTGTCTCTCTTGTCCCGCTCTCTCTCTTCTGTTTCTGTCTCTGTCTTCTCTTCTCTCTCTCTTTTTTCTCTTTTCTCTCTCTCTCTTCATGTCTTCTGTCTCCCTCTCTGTCCTTCTCTCTCTCTCTCTCTCTCTCTCTCTTCTCTCCCTCTCTGTCTGTCTGTGTATTTGTTGTGCGTGCGTGCGTGTGCGTGCGTGTACGCGTTTGCCTGTTGTTGTACATGAGAGGTTGGTGGTGATGATTGATGGGTGAGGTGCTTTGGGCATTGGTCTGTCTCCTCGTATCTTCCTCTGTCAGTATCCTCGTTCTTATCACTCGTCACTTCGTCAAACCGTCCTTCTGTGGTCCTTCAACAATCAGATTAAAGAATCGGGAACATAGGGATTGAGAGAAGAGAGCGATGGGTGTGTGGATGAAAGTCGACAGAAGAAAGCAGGAAAAGAATTTTCATGTTAAATCCTCCCCATACACCCCTCCCCCCCCCCAAAAAAAAAAGTAACCAGGAACAAAGCAACCAGCAACAAGAAGAACAAAATTCAAAAAGGAAAACCAAAACCGAAGAAGAACACCACTTCCGCCTGTCAAAAACAAAAACAAAAACAAAACAGAACAAAACAACAACAACAACAACAACAACAACAACAACAACAACAAAACAACAACAACTACCAAACCCCCAAACCAAAACTAAAACAATAACCAAACAAAGGCCAAAAAGTGCAGAAAGTGTGCCGAAATGGAAAAAAAAAAGATGAACAGAAAAATAAAAATAAAATAAAAAGAACGAGCAATAGAAATAAGAAAATTAGTTTAGCGTTACAGCCATGCTTAACCTCTATTTTGATGTATTCGTAAAGAGTTGGTTACACTGGCCGTTTGTATATATATATCAAGATAATTCAAGACTAAGTATAAAACAGGTGCCGTGGAACATAATGCCATTATCCTTTACTAATAAGGTGAAGTGTTAAGCATTTTGATGACTTCCTCCCGACTTTTTCCCCTATGGTTTCTTTTTTCTTCTTTTTTCTTCTTCTCTCCAGCTCTTTGAAGTTTGATGACTTTTGTCTTTTTTCTTCTTCTCTCCAGCTCTTTGAAGTTTGATGACTTTTGTCTTTTTTCTTCTTCTCTCCAGCTCTTTGAAGTTTGATGACTTTTGTCTTTTTTCTTCTTCTCTCCAGCTCTTTGAAGTTTGATGACTTTTGTCTTTTTTCTTCTTCTCTCCAGCTCTTTGAAGTTTGATGACTTTTGTCTTTTTTCTTCTTCTCTCCAGCTCTTTGAAGTTAGATGACTTTTGCCTTTTTTCTTCTTCTCTCCAGCTCTTTGAAGTTTGATGACTTTTGTTTTTTTTCTTCTTCTCTCCAGCTCTTTGAAGTTTGATGACTTTTGCCTTTTTTCTTCTTCTCTCCAGCTCTTTGAAGTTTGATGACTTTTGTCTTTTTTCTTCTTCTCTCCAGCTCTTTGAAGTTTGATGACTTTTGCCTTTTTTCTTCTTCTCTCCAGCTCTTTGAAGTTTGATGACTTTTGCCTTTTTTCTTCTTCTCTCCAGCTCTTTGAAGTTTGATGACTTTTGCCTTTTTTCTTCTTCTCTCCAGCTCTTTGAAGTTTGATGACTTTTGCCTTTTTTCTTCTTCTCTCCAGCTCTTTGAAGTTTGATGACTTTTGTCTTTTTTCTTGTCCTGTCGTTCTCCTCTTTTTTGTTTTTTTGTTTTCTTCTTCTCCTCCTTCCTTTCTTCTTTATTGTTTTCTTCTTCTCCTTCTTCCTTTCTTCTTTATTGTTTTCTTCTTCTCCTTCTTCCTTTCTTCTTTATTGTTTTCTTCTTCTCCTTCTTCCTTTCTTCTTTATTGTTTTCTTCTTCTCCTTCTTCCTTTCTTCTTTATTGTTTTCTTCTTCTCCTTCTTCCTTTCTTCTTTATTGTTTTCTTCTTCTCCTTCTTCCTTTCTTCTTTATTGTTTTCTTCTTCTCCTTCTTCCTTTCTTCTTTATTGTTTTCTTCTTCTCCTCCTTTCTTTCTTCTTTATTGTTTTCTTCTTCTCCTTCTTCCTTTCTTCTTTATTGTTTTCTTCTTCTCCTTCTTCCTTTCTTCTTTATTGTTTTCTTCTTCTCCTTCTTCCTTTCTTCTTTATTGTTTTCTTCTTCTCCTTCTTCCTTTCTTCTTTATTGTTTTCTTCTTCTCCTTCTTCCTTCTTCTTTATTGTTTTCTTCTTCTCCTTCTTCCTTTCTTCTTTATTGTTTTCTTCTTCTCCTTCTTCCTTTCTTCTTTATTGTTTTCTTCTTCTCCTTCTTCCTTTCTTCTTTATTGTTTTCTTCTTCTCCTCCTTTCTTTCTTCTTTATTGTTTTCTTCTTCTCCTCCTTTCTTCTTTATTGTTTTCTTCTTCTCCTCCTTTCTTTCTTCTTTATTGTTTTCTTCTTCTCCTTCTTCCTTTCTTCTTTATTGTTTTCTTCTTCTCCTTCTTCCTTTCTTCTTTATTGTTTTCTTCTTCTCCTCCTTCCTTTCTTCTTTATTGTTTTCTTCTTCTCCTCCTTCCTTTCTTCTTTATTGTTTTCTTCTTCTCCTTCTTCCTTTCTTCTTTATTGTTTTCTTCTTCTCCTTCTTCCTTTCTTCTTTATTGTTTTCTTCTTCTCCTTCTTCCTTTCTTCTTTATTGTTTTCTTCTTCTCCTCCTTCCTTTCTTCTTTATTGTTTTCTTCTTCTCCTCCTTCCTTTCTTCTTTATTGTTTTCTTCTTCTCCTTCTTCCTTTCTTCTTTATTGTTTTCTTCTTCTCCTCCTTCCTTTCTTCTTTATTGTTTTCTTCTTCTCCTCCTTCCTTTCTTCTTTATTGTTTTCTTCTTCTCATCCTTTCTTCTTTATTGTTTTCTTCTTCTCCTCCTTTCTTCTTTATTGTTTTCTTCTTCTCCTCCTTTCTTTCTTCTTTATTGTTTTCTTCTTCTCCTCCTTTCTTTCTTCTTTATTGTTTTCTTCTTCTTCCTTCCTTTCTTCTTTATTGTTTTCTTCTTCTCATCCTTTCTTCTTTATTGTTTTTTCTTCTTCTCCTTCTTCCTTTCTTCTTTATTGTTTTCTTCTTCTCCTTCTTCCTTTCTTCTTTATTGTTTTCTTCTTCTCCTTCTTCCTTTCTTCTTTATTGTTTTCTCTCCTTTCTTTCTTCTTATTTTCTTTCTCTCCTTTCTTTTATTGTTTTCTTCTTCTCTTCTTCCTTTCTTCTTTATTGTTTTCTTCTTCTCTCTCCTTTCTTCTTTATTGTTTTCTTCTTCTCCTTCTTCCTTTCTTCTTTATTGTTTTCTTCTTCTCCTTCTTCTTTCTTCTTTATTGTTTTCTTCTTCTCCTCCTTCCTTTCTTCTTTATTGTTTTCTTCTTCTCCTCCTTTCTTCTTTATTGTTTTCTCTTCTTCTCCTTCTTCCTTTCTTCTTTATTGTTTTCTTCTTCTCCTTCTTCCTTTCTTCTTTATTGTTTTCTTCTTCTCCTTCTTCCTTTCTTCTTTATTGTTTCTTCTTCCTCTCGTTTTTCTTCTTTCTTCCTTTCTTCTTTATTGTTTTCTTCTTCTCTCCTTTCTTCTTTATTGTTTTCTTCTTCTCCTTCTTCCTTTCTTCTTATTGTTTTCTTCTTCTCCTTCTTCCTTTCTTCTTTATTGTTTTCTTCTTCTCCTTCTTCCTTTCTTCTTTATTGTTTTCTTCTTCTCCTTCTTCCTTTCTTCTTTATTGTTTTCTTCTTCTCCTTCTTCCTTTCTTCTTTATTGTTTTCTTCTTCTCCTCTCTTTCTTCTTTATTGTTTTCTTCTTCTCCTTCTTCCTTTCTTCTTTATTGTTTTCTTCTTCTCCTTCTTCCTTTCTTCTTTATTGTTTTCTTCTTCTCCTTCTTCCTTTCTTCTTTATTGTTTTCTTCTTCTCCTTCTTCCTTTCTTCTTTATTGTTTTCTTCTTCTCCTCCTTCTTCTTTATTGTTTTCTTCTTCTCCTTCTTCCTTTCTTCTTTATTGTTTTCTTCTTCTCCTTCTTCCTTTCTTCTTTATTGTTTTCTTCTTCTCCTCTTCCTTTCTTCTTTATTGTTTTCTCTTCTCCTCTTCTTTCTCTTATTGTTTTCTTCTTCTCCTTCTTCCTTTCTTCTTTATTGTTTTCTTCTTCTCCTTCTTCCTTTCTTCTTTATTGTTTTTTCTTCTCCTCCTTTCTTCTTTATTGTTTCTTCTTCTCCTCCTTCCTTTCTTCTTTATTGTTTTCTTCTTCTTTTAGATTGTGTTTTGTCTCCGATGGTTTTTTTTCCCGAGCAGTGCCTTTTCTTTTTCAAGGAGGGATATTGTTTCATATAGGATCTCTCTTTTCTCTCTAGTTATATTATATAATATATTATTATCTATCTATCTATCTATCTTATCTATCTATCTATCTATCTATCTATCTATCTATCTATCTATCTATCTATCTATCTGTCTATCTATCTATCTATCTGTCTATCTATCTATCTATCTATCTATCTATCTATCTATCTATCTGTCTGTCTATCTATCTATCTATCTATCTATCTATCTATCTATCTATCTATCTATCTATCTGTCTATCTATCTATCTATCTGTCTATCTATCTATCTATCTATCTATCTATCTATCTATCTATCTATCTGTCTGTCTATCTATCTATCTATCTGTCTGATCTATCTATCTATCTATCTGTCTATCTATCTATCTATCTATCTATCTATCTATCTATCTATCTATCTATCTATCTATCTGTCTATCTATCTATCTATCTATCTATCTATCTATCTGTCTATCTATCTATCTATCTATCTATCTATCTATCTGTCTATCTATCTATCTATCTATCTATCTATCTATCTATCTATCTGTCTATCTATCTATCTGTCTGTCTATCTATCTATCTATCTATCTATCTCTTTATCTGTCTGTCTATCTATCTATCTGTCTATCTATCTATCTATATATCTATCTATCTATCTATCTATCTATCTGTCTGTCTATCTATCTATCTATCTATGTCTATCTATCTATCTATCTATCTATCTGTCTATCTATCTATCTATATATCTATCTATCTATATATCTGTCTATCTATCTATCTATCTATATATCTATCTATCTATCTATCTATATATCTGTCTATCTATCTGTCTATCTATCTATCTATCTATCTATCTATCTATCTATATATCTGTCTATCTATCTATCTATCTATCTATCTATCTATCTATCTATCATTATCATCATCACCATCATGTGCTCTACCGCATGGCGTTGGCGATCATGGTCTTCTATACGAATCAGTCTTTTGTCGCTGCATGTACACCTCCCACCCTATCTGTCCTCAGCCTCTCTGCAAGTTCGTCCAATATTTTCTGACACACACACCACACACACACACACACACACACACACACACACACACACACACACACACACACACACACACACACACACACACACACACACTCACTCACCACACACACACACACACATGCACAGAGACGGGAGGAGAGAGAGAGAGAGAGAGAGGAGAGAGAGAGAGAGAGAGAGAGAGAGAGAGGAGAGAGAGAGAGAGAGAGAGAGAGAGAGAGAGATGTTCGATCAAGATTTTGTCAGTGTTATTGTAAGGATATGATCTTTACGAAATTTGGGTCCAAAGTGTGCCCCGTTGAGGTGTCGGGAATGTGTAAGTTTGGCGGACAAGACGTCAAAGTCAAGATCACATGGAACCTCCCCTCCCACCCACCCCCGAAACAAAAAAAAAAAAAAAAAAAAAAAAAAGCACTTTTTGAGAAAGGTGTGTGAACTTAGTTTTCTCAGGAACTGCTGACTGTGCTTCCGTTCTGTTTTCACTGTTCTGACAGTCTGTCAGTTTCCTGGCTTGACGGTAAGTTATCTAGTTCTGTGATGCTGCCAGTCCAGTGACCTTGACAAATACAAAATGTTAATTTTCTGAAATATTGTTTTGTATGAAAAGGGAGATTATTTGAACGGCTTGACTCCTCTCTCTCTCTCTCTCTCCGTCTCACTCTCTTTCTCTCTATCTGTCTGTCTGTCTGTCTTTCTCTCTTTCTTCTGTTCCACTTCCACTGTCTCTGTTACTGTCTGTCTCTGTCTGTCTGTCTGACTGTCTGTCTGTCTCTGTCTCTCACAACCCCACTTTCTCTCCTTAACCCTTTGACTCCCGCACACTGTCTACCAGCGTCCTGCATTGGCAACCATGCTAGCAAAGCAAAAACTTAACCCTTTTGACTCCCTCACCCGATGCAGGAAGCTGGTGGATAGGGTGAAGAAGTCAAAAGGGTTAATTTTTTTGCAGTTGGTGGATAGGGTGAGGGAATCAAAGGGTTAATTTTTTTTACAGTTGGTGGTTAGGGTGTGGGAGTCAAAGGATTAAGATTTTTTTGCAGTTGGTGGATAGTGTGAGGGAGTCAAAGGATTAAATTTTTTTGCAGTTGGTGGATAGGGTGTGGGAGTCAAAGGGTTACGTTTTTTTGCAGTTGGTGGATAGTGTGAGGGAATCAAAGGGTTAATTTATTTTTACAGTTGGTGGTTAGGGTGTGGGAGTCAAAGGATTAAGTTTTTGCAGTTGGTGGTTAGGTGAGGGAGTCAAAGGGTTAATTTTTTTTGCAGTTGGTGGATAGAGTGCGGGAGGCAAAGGGTTAAGTTTTGCAGTTGGTGGATAGGGTGAGGGAGTCAAAGGGTTAAACTGAATGCTGGGCTCGCATGACGTGAGACATACGCACTATTTAAAGTATCCTCCCTTCAGTGACATTCCTCCAGATGTAAAACTCGAGTTTTCACAAGAGATAGTACATGTAGATGTCATCTGTACTGTACGATATACTGAAGGGAAAAATTTGAAATGGATTTTAGACTGGAAAGGCTCAGCACGCGCTTAGTTTTCAACTGACGGCTTTTAAATTAGATTTTGAATTGATTTTAACGTGGCACTAGCGTTGATATGGCCTTAGTGATCGGCTGGGCTGTACGCAACGTGAACTGAACTAATTCTGTCCCTCCCTCCCTCCCCCCCGCTCCTGTCTCTTTCTTCCTCCTCCTCCGTCTTCCTCCCCCCACCCCCCCTGCCTTCTCGCCCGCCCTTCCATTTGTCTCTCTCTCTTCTCTTGCTTACTGTGTATACCGTATTAAAAACAGTATGTTCTCTGTCTCTGTCTCTGTGTATGTGTCTCTCTCAACCTCCCTCCATCCCCTCTCTCTCTTTCTCACGGCATTATATGATTGCTTATTTTATTCCGGCTTAAATGTGTGTGTGTGTGTGTGTGTGTGTGTGTGTGTGTGTGTGTGTGTGTGTGTGTGTGTGTGTGTGTGTGTGTGTATGTATGTGTGTGTGTGTGTCTCTCTCTCTCTCTCTTTTTTTTCACACAACACTGTTCCTCTACTCTTTCATATATCCTCGTTTACATTGTGTAAAAGGTGTCTTTAATGACCAACCTCCATCTCGCTTCTGACTTGCTCTTTGCCTTCCTCTCCATTCCTGTCGATAAGCAGTTTGCTTGACATGTAAAGGGAGACTACACCTGTACACACAGTCTTTATCACAGGTTGTACGTAGTTGCGTCCCGTGGATGTGCAGTTTGGTTCGTTACTGTACAAAGGAGCCTTGTTGCTCACAAGACTTGAGATCTGGACAGAGGTTTCCGTCCTGAGATTAAATTTAGACAAGATGTTTCCTTGTATCTGTGCTTGTGTGTTAATCTGTGTGTGCTTGCACACGCACGTGTGTGTGTGTGCGTGCGTGTGTGTGTGTGTGTGTGTGTGTGTGTGTGTGTGTGTGTGTGTGTGTGTGTGTGTGTGTGTGTGTGTGTGGGAAGAGAGAGAGAGAGAGAGAGGAGAGAGAGAGTTCAAAATTCAAAACACTTTATTACTCAAGGATAGTTGCAGCTAGTCCTTGATGCGCAGAGACAGACAGAGACAGATAGATAGATAGAGAGATAGAGTAGAGAGAGAGATGAGACAGGAGAGACAGAGAGAGACAGAGAGAGAAGAGAGAGAAGAGAGAGACGAGGAGAGAGAGAGAGAGAGACGAGAGAGAGAGAGATGAGATATGAGTTTTTGACTTTTTGAAGATAACGACCGTAGAAACTCTCATTGGCATTTGAGCTATCAATAATGATGGTATCAGAATAGTTTGTTGCCTTCCAGGTTACTCATAAGTCTCTCTTCCTCTCTCTTTTTCTCCTCTCTCTTCTTTCTCCTCTCTCTCTCTTTTCTCTCTCTCTCTCTCTATCTCTCTCTCTCCCCCCTTCGCTCTCTGTGTGTCTCTCATACACATTCACACACACAACATACACAGACACGTATATATACTTGCGCACACTCGTGCATTCACACGCAAGACACATACAAACACGCGCGCATTACACATATGCATACACACACACACACACAACACGCACACACATACAACTCGCGCGGACACACATGCACACACACACACAAGCACCCGCCAACGCACATGCAAACACACACACGCGTACACACACACACACTGACGTCATACATACACACAAACACCACACACTGATAACACACGCGCGCGCGCACACACACACACACTCACACTACACACACACATCACGGTCACACACACACACACTTCCTGTACGTGTACACATACAACAGCGTACATATTTTAAGGAAACAGTATGGTCCTCCTATCAGTTGAACAAAGGATACTGCCTACTGTCTACCGTTTTGTTGAACCCTTTGTTTGTTGTACTATACCACACCAATGATCAGGAGGCGGATAGAACAGCAGGGTAGGCAACAGGGTGTAACTTGACAACAACGTGGCGTGATCAGCGCCGTGCTAGCGCAATGCAGTAGACAATACACACACTATACGTGGAGTTTTGTGCACACTACAATGCGATACTCTACAGCAGACGGTGCACGGCAGTAAGTTGGGTTAATGCGGACGTCCATTTGGATGCCCTGAGTTCGATCGTCTAGACACCTGCACTCAGATTGTGAGGTGGGGGGGGAGGGGGGAGGGCGGGAGGAAAGCTTTCAAATTTTGATTTCCCAGTCGACAAGTACGGAGACCTGCAGTGATTAAACCCCCGAAGTGTATTATTTTTAGGTTAGGTTGTCCATCACCCTGAGTTGTGTGGACTTAGGGTAGTAGAGACTTGAACTTCCTTGAGACTGGTGTTGTAAGGGCGGTGCTGTCTCCTCTCTTCACAGCTTTACCTTTCCCTGACTTGAGGAAGGCAGAACCATTCTAGCGAGGGAGGGCGGGGGGAGGGGGGGGGTAGGTGGAGGCTAGAGAGAAGAGTGCAGAATGGTTCAGACGTTGTCTGCCAGTAACTAAACTCGAGGTTCAGGGTTTGCTCCCCGTAGAGGTCTGACTTTTCTCCCAGTTGACTGGAAAATCGAATTTAACATCTAGTCCTTCGGAAGGGGACGAAAACGAGTTTGGACCCATGTGCTTTGGTTGGATGCTAAAGATCCCACGGGTTGAATCGTGAGAGCATTTATTGCCGGCTACCTTGTATAAAACATTGAGAGATAGGTTGATTTCCAGGTCTCACCTTGAAA
>CM060314.1:40368804-40373804 GCA_030674185.1 Monoplex corrugatus | reverse complement strand
GCTGAACCTTGTGAATGAACCGCAAGCCCTGGCATAGCGGTAGGGAAGAATAAGTTGCCTCCATGTAGGCCTACCATTAGGGAAGAACAGAAAAGAACGGTAGTATGTATTGAAAGAAGGTACCGACTGACAAGGGAACTGATTTGTATGGGGCTACTCAGGCGGTTACGGTTAGGAGTTTTTTTTAACCCTTTGACTCCCTCACCCTATCCACCAGCTTCCTGTATTGTCAGCCGTGACAGCAGAAGCAAAAACTTAACCCTTTCACTCCCTCACCCTTTCCACCAGCTTCCTGTAGGAAGCTGGTGGAAAGGGTGAGGGAGCGAAAGGGTTAAGTTTTTGCAGCTGGCGGACAGGGTGCGGAAGTGAAAGGGTTAACAGAGTGGGGGTGTTGGGGCATGTGTAGCGCCTCTCGTGTGACAGAAACCCTGCAGGGAGCAGTTAAGCGCGTGTGCCTTCCTGTCTCACCTGTAGGGCTTTGAATACTTTGTGGGGGGAGTGTAACGAGGAACAGGTGTCATTGTCATCTAGCAAGGAACTTCCAGTACAAAGGGTTACCTACCTACGTCTCTTGGAAAAAAAAAAAGTTTTGTCGTGGTTGTGGCGATGGCGAACGACTTGATGACTGATTGAGCTGTGTGTTGTGTGTCGACTCATCATCGTCCGGGTGTGGTTATTGTTATTTTATTTTTTTGCATTTTTCGTTGTTGCCCTTATAGTCTGATTACCTTGTGTAACAGAGCTGTGGATTCAGGATCTGATGTTTCGAGTTGAACCCGAGTCCCTGACATAAAAACTAGTCTGTTCGTATGTTCGCTGCCCATCTTGACTGCTTCAATCGTTCTGCTGGTGTTAACTCCGTGTTTCATGATCTGCCACCCCCCCCCACACCCCACACCACCACCCCCACCCCAAACCCTCTATTCATTTCTTCAAGACTTCGTCAGCGCGTAGGGTTTTATGCAACCTCAAGGATTCTGCCAAACGGCTGATTGGGTGGAGCGCATGTGGAACTGTCTGAGTGCGATGAATCCCTGTTGAATAAACCTGGCACATTCTTCAGCAAGAAGAAAGTATGACGGCTTGGTATGTGTGTGTGTATGTGGTCACAAACACATTGATATGCTGTAGTGGTGCTGGAAGTTTCTCCACATGTTTGTTCAAGGCCAGCGTGTGTCTGGTACCCTAGCTAAGCGTGTTTTAGGGCCTTAAGTCTTCTGCTATTGTTCGTCGCCAGTTACAGGTACAGCATTAAAAACACTGCAGTATTATGTTTGCCGTGGACGCAGGATGTCAAACTTCCAGTGATTGCAAGTAAATTGTGATAAAATAACTAAGGAAAGAACGACACTGAGTTTTTGGTTTGATAAGGAGAAAATCAGAAAATGTGAAAATTTGAACAGTTGTCTGGGTACCTCTGTCTAATAGCGCACTTTCAAAGAGTACAACATGGCAGACTGTGGATGAACGTCAGAATGGCTAAGTTCAGATTCAGATTGCATCTGACATCACCATTTCGTGTTGTTGTTGTTGTTGTTGTTGTTGTTGTCACAGCTGATATTTGCAGTTGCATAGAGTGAATTTGGAATGTTTTCTTATGATTATAAACGGGAAGCTTTTTAGTGTCAGAATAAGTTTGTAAAGACATAGACTGAGACATAGACTGAGACATAGACTGAGACATAGACTGGTAGACTGAGACATAGACTGGTAGACTGAGACATAGACTGGTAGACTGAGACATAGATTGAGACATAGACTGAGACACAGACTGGTAGATTGAGACATAGACTGAGACATAGACTGAGACATAGACTGAGACATACTGAGACATAGAGACATAGACTGAGACATACTGAGACATAGACTGGTAGACTGAGACATAGACTGGTAGACTGAGACACAGACTGGTAGACTGAGACACAGACTGGTAGACTGAGACACAGACTGGTAGACTGAGACATAGACTGGTAGACTGAGACATAGACTGAGACACAGACTGGAAGACTGAGACATAGACTGAGACACAGACTGGTAGACTGAGACATAGACTGGTAGACTGAGACATAGACTGAGACAGACTGAGATATAGACTGGTAGATTGAGATATAGACTGAGACATAGACTGGTAGACTGAGACACAGACTGGTAGACTGAGGTATAGACTGAGACATAGACTGGCAGACTGAGACATAGACTGGTAGACTGATACATCGACTGCTGTTAGACAGTGGTAGACAATGCATTGTCTGTCTTCGCCTGTCGAATTTTGTATTCCTAAGACACTAAACCCCTGACGGGCATCACAAATCAAGACAATGTCCGCAATCTCGTAACCTGCCTTACATCACGCTAGGTAAAAGTGAGTGTTTCATTGTTGACGCCTGTTTGGCTCACAGAACACCGGCTGGGGTGTGTCTGCCTGTGCCAGAGAAAGCCACGTGGCTTATCGCATCGACGCTTTGCATTACACCGCTCTTATCAAGGAGGGTGTTTATTCTGCAGCCCACCTAGTGTTTATGACCTGTGGGGCCTTGGGCTTCCATAAGTGAGCTTATGTAGGATCGCAGATAAATAAATACCTGTGTGTTAGATACAGGTGTGACTCAACCTGGTCACGCCCATCGTATTTTCACCTTCGTCATCCTTTCTTGTGCCAGTGCCTGCCAATTCAGGCTGGAAATCTGCAGGGGAAGGAATACTAAGAGTTCTGTTCTAAGTGGAGGGACAAGTTGGATTTGTGAGTTTTTGGTGGTTTGGAGAATGGATTGATGTGTGTGGTATCGTGCTTGTTGTGTGAACTGATGCATGCATAATGCTTGTTTTGAGGATCGATACAAGACTTGAAACAACTTTGGCAGTTTGAAGCTTGTTGCCTGATCTCGCCACTCAAAACGGGCAGCCTTTGTTCCCAGTTCAGTTCCGGGTGGGCCATCAGTAGCAGGTATGGTCAGCTGTTTTGCTAAGAGCTTATGTTTTATGGAATATCCATTTAGCTGAAGCATTATGGAGTATCCATTTCCTGTTGTCGACGAGGAATGCGTAACAAGGGGTACAACTTGATCACTCGTTTCGTCATGGGCCATTGACTTCGGCGCAACGGACGTCTCTTTATAACAGGTTTAGTCACGCCACAGATATTGATACGCCAGCTTTTGTGGCGAATAAGAGTTGTGTTCATATTTTCTGTCATGTGCCGTAAGTCTTCATGTGTGGTGTGCTGCTACTGATTTCCCATTTCAGGACATTGCCAGAGCATACCTTGTTGTCGTTTTTGGCGTGGTGTTAGCCCTGATATGGCTGTTATAGTTGGTTGGGCTATAAGCAATATGAACTTGAACTTGCCAGTGCATAGAGTTTTGCACATGTTGAGGGAGCCTGCCAGATAATTGCTGGCAGAATTGTGTGGAGGGTGTGGAGGAATTGTCGGAGTATGATGAATCCATCTTTTAACTAATTCCAAACCCCAGACTTTGCGTAAAAGGACACGAGGCAGCAGTTTGACTTCGTTTGGCTTTGCTGGTGATAAGTGTGTCAGTTCATGATGATAACTATCAGGTGCATCAAAGGTTTGCTCTTGACGAATTGCTGTCATTGACAATAACTTGCTGCACCGCAGGCTGCATGTGTTGCTTGCACGATGTCGCTGCAAATGCTGTGCGCTGTTTGAAAACATTTTATCGACCACCATCAGAAAATTGATGTCCTTTGTTCGCATCTCCTCTCTCAGATGGCTTTGTTAACGAGGTTTTAATTGAAATGAAATACGTTGACTTGCCCTGGCATTTTTGAGAGGACTCCCATTACACACACGTTTCTGGTACATTATGCTGAAACAACAAACATCAACTGCTCTGTAACCTACCAGCATTAAACTTCATCATTTATTGCTTGAAACAAACGCAAAGGAATAATTTCGAAACAAGAAAACGAGTCGTTAAACTAGGACTTAATTAAAAAAACATGATCCGACTTTGCACATCCCATTACTCACTGAAACCAGACCACATCTTAGCGACGTATGAAGCATAAGAAGAGAATTCTGTGGGCAAACCGGTTGGATAAAAGTTGACCGATGAGAAATGTAGATTTTGACGAAAACACGATGGTTTGGCGAGAGGACCGGCAGTAGTTTAGTGAGAGTACAGAGTGTGTAGTCATTCAGTCCCAAGTCAATACAGAGGATGAGTGAAGGAGAAAAGAAGGCTTGTGGTCCATGCCAGCCCTGGTGATGGGAGGCACAGTCACTGTGTTGGCTGTGCACTTCCTGCTGTCTCTTCTGGGCACAACGTGTCGTCGCCGTAAACGTCTGTCTTCGTCACTGTCATCATCATCATCATCATCATCATCATCATCATCATCATCATCATCAGCATCCTCTTCGTCGCCGCCGTCGTCGTTGTCAGCATCACCTTTATCAGCATTATCAACATCGGTATGGTCATCGTCTTCGTTGTCGATATCATCAAAGCCGTGCGATTTAGTTCTGGACACAGCACACGCAGGTAAGTCGATTCTGTTACATAATGATGTGGTTTGTACTTAGTGTTGTTAGTTTTCCTTACCAAGGCCTCGGGTGTATGTGCAGGCTAAAGGCTCATGCCAGGATCATTTTGGATGTCCTCTTTCACGTGAGGCTGCATGCTTTTGTGTCCACATGCTATTGTGTCCAAATACTATGGTGATCTTCAACAGGGCCAACGCTCATGATACCCCGAAACAGGGCTTGATGACCAAATATTGGGTTATGGTGGCCCAAAATGGGCCATAGTACCCCAAGTAGATAACAATAACCCAGTGTACGTTATGGTAATTGAAATTTGCATTGTTGTGCGAACAACGAAAGCAGAGTTCATTTGTGGTCCAAATTGAGCATGGTTGCTCAAAGTAAAGCATAGTGACTCAAAGTGAATTATGATGACCATTTTGGTTACCAAAATTATATCAAGGTAATCTGGAATGGGGCCCAAAATAGAAACATAACATACATTCATACATAC
>CM060314.1:40331304-40361304 GCA_030674185.1 Monoplex corrugatus | reverse complement strand
GATTGCCCATTGCAACTGCTACTAAATAATTATATACTGCCACTGCTACGAAATGATTGTACATTGCATGCAACTGCTACGAAATGATTGTACATTGCATGCAACTGCTAAGAATGATTGTACATTGCAACTGCTACGAAATGATTTTGTATTGCATGCAACTGCCGGAGAGATGGACGTGTACTGCAGCTGTGAAGATATGCATTCCAGCCGCTAGGGTGATGGACGAGTCTGAGTGATCTTGGAAGCAGTTGTAAGAAGCACAGGAAGTAGCTTAAACATGCTCAGGGTGATCATGAAGGGGAATTTACCGAGATGAACCTTCCAGTAACTGGCGAGGATGTGTGTAGACGCACGTGCATGGTTTCACTGATATAGAAAGGGGGATATGGCAGGGTCTAACAGTCAGGTGTACGTTTATGCGCAGGCTTATGAGACTTTTACTTGGGTTTTGTTTTGTTTTTGGTACGCCCATCATACAGTGGAGGTTGTGGTTGTGGTGTTGTGTGTGTGTGTGTGGTGTGCGTGCGTGCGTGTGTGTGCGCGTGTTCGTTGCGTTGTGAGTGTGCGTGATGTGAAGCGCTATGTCATCAAGCATGCGGAACCTTTTGTGAAGAAATGTTAAGAAAAAATGTTGAAGGAAACGCGTTTGTTTTGTAGGTTATCGCTTGAAGGCACAATACACCTCTGCAGAACACTGACACACGACGGCATTTTAAATACCACATCCTCCACACAACCAGCACACCACACTCACACATCACACACACCACCACACACACACTACACACACCACACACACACCACACACCACACATACACACACACACACACACACACACACAACACACACACACACACACACACATACACACACACACACACACACACACTACACACACACACAACACACACACACACACACACACACACACACACACACAACACACACACACACACACACAACACACACACACACACACACACACACACCACACACACACACACACCACACACACACACACACACACACACACACACACACACACACACACACACACACACACACACACACACACACACACACACACAAACATGTACACGTTAACATCGAGAACGTGCGCTGAAATTTCAAACATCCGGCTCTTCTCCCCTTCAGTTATAGTTTTTCGATGTTGTCAGGTAGAAAGATTTTGGGTGATGAAGAGGGGAGAGAGAGAGGGGGAGAGAGGGAGAGAGAAAGATTTGGGGCGATGAAGAGGGGGAGAGAGAGGGGGGAGGGAGGAGAGAGAAGGAGGAGGCGAAGAGGGGAGACAGGCAGATTGATAATTGTACCCCTGTTTCATTCCGCCCGAAAGAATAACAGCAGCCTGATGTCACGTTGCTCCGAGACCCGGTAGATGCCCTAAATTTAGGTTCATACGTGTGTGTGTGTGTGTGTGTGTGTGTGTGTGTGTGTGTGTGTGTGTGTGTGTGTGTGTGTAGTGTGTGTGTGTGTGTGTGTGTGTGTGTGTGTGTGTGTGTGTGTGTGTGTGTGTGTGTGTGTGTGTGTGTATGTGTGTGTGTGTGTGTGTGTGTTGTGTGTGTGTGTGTGTGTGTGTGTGTGTGTGTGTGTGTGTGTGTGTGTGTATGTGTGTGTGTGTGTGTGTGTGTGTGTGTGTGTGTGTGTGTGTTGTGTGTGTGTGTGTGTGTGTGTATGTGTGTGTGTGTAGTGTGTTGTGTGTGTGTGTGTGTGTGTGTTGTTGTGTGTGTGTGTGTGTGTGTGTGTGTGTGTGTGTGTGTGTGTGTGTGTGTGTTGTGTGACTTTGCTTAACTTACACGCGTAGTCTGTGCATAAAACACATATACTTACAGAACCATTATAGCAAGAGAGAGAGAGAGAGAGAGGAGAGAGAGAGAGAGAGAGAGAGAGAGAGAGAGAGAGAGAGAGAGAGAGAGAGTGTGTGTGTGTGTGTGTGTGTGTGTTATGTCATAGCGAATCGACCAAAATATATACATCTGCACAGCATCAGCATCAGCACCTGTGCCATTTTATCATATCATGCATGTGACTCCCATTTTCCGAAGACCTCTTTCTCTTAGATATATTAAAAAATACACGTGCGTGCGCCTGCAGGCACTGCCCCCCCCCCCTCTCCTTCCCCGCACAGATTGACAACCATGCACCCACGTGCATACAGATACTTCACTCGCACGCGTGCGCGCACACACACACTACATATCAGCACTACCACCACCACCACACCACAACAACAAGAAGAACAACAACAACAACACACACACATGCACGCACTACCCCACCCCACTCCACCCTCCTCCGCACCACACACACACACACACACACACACACACACACACACACACACACACACACACACACACACACACACACACACACACACACACACATACACACACACACACACACACACACATACCACACACACACACACACACACACACACACACACCACACACACACACACACACAGATAAAAGATAAATAGCAAACATAGAAAGAAAAAGAACAAAGAACCTTTCGGTTTTTTAAAAAAATGTTTTCTGAATGTTTACACCAAGTGATGGTCTTCCTTAATAATGCAAGCATTGGCACTGTAGGAAATAATCCAGTGATTTCTGTCCCTGTCTCTCTCCCTTCCTCGCTCTTCCCCTTCGTCCCCGCTCATGTCCATATAACATTATTCTATAAGTAGACGGGTGCAGTAGTCAAGTGGTTAAGGCACTGTCCTGCCAGCTTGGAGGTGTGAGTTCAAGCCTGCTTGGATGTCCTCCGGTGGGTAACAGGTGGAGATTTTTCCGATGTCCTAGATGAACGTATAGTCAGATCCGGTAGTGCCTGTACTCTCTTTGAACGTACGCAGACCATCGAAACACGCACGTGTAAAATCTGGTAAGCCGTAGCAATATTCGGTGGCTTATGACAACACGAAAGCATAAGTTGGGTGGAAATGTCCACGCCGGGGGGCGTATCCTTAGAGTGTGCACAAATGCATTGGTATGTGTATTGAATTTTCTTGTCCAGGTGTTACTTTTTCAGCGAGGTGTTGGTCTTGGAATGGTTGTAGTTCTTATATGGCTCCGTGCATTTGCCTGGGTTTTAAACAGTAGTAATAAATAAGGATAACTCAGCATGCACAACTCCGAAAACGAAGTATGACTGTCGTAATGGCGGGGGGTAGGAAAACCGCCATACACGTAAAACCTCAGTCGTATTTTCGAACTAAAATCCTCACGAACCAACCCAACCACAACAAACCAACCAAACCAACCAACCACAGCCAACCAGCCCACCAACACCAACCAGCACCAACCAACCAACCAGCCACAACCAACAACCAACCAACCAGCCAACCACCAACCAATCCAACCACACCACCAACAACCAACCAAGCCAACCAACCAACCACAACAACCAACCAGCACCAACCAACCAAAGCCAACCAACCAACCAACCAAACCAACCAACAACCAACCAACCAGCCAACCAGCCAACCGACCAGCCAACCAACCAACCAAACAACAACACCAGCCAACCCAACCACCAACACAACCAACCAACCAACAACCAACACAGCCAACCAGCCAACCAACCAGCCAACCAGCCAACCAAAGTTTCACCGCTGTAGCATATTTACAGGTGTCGGTGTTTATTTTCGAAAATCCGCGTAAGATATCTGGTTGACGTCGATTTTCTGTCTTTTGTTGGCAGGGAAAGTGGGTCAGCGTGGAAAAAAACAACTTTGGATGCAGAAAGACAGTGGTGCAAGCAGATAGGGGCTGTCTGTCCGTCCGTCTGTCTGTCTGTCTATCTGTCTGTCTTTCTGTAACGGAGAAGAATCAAAACCAACAAACAAAGGAACGCTTATTTCGATAAAAGGGAAAAAGACGAATATTATTAAACCAGGAGTGGAAAGTCTGACAATGCGGCAATAGAAATCTCTGTCTGTCTGTCTGTTTGTCTGTCTGTCTGTTTGTCTGGCTCTTTTTTCTGTCTGTTTCTGTTGCCCTCCCTCCTTTGCCCCCTCTCTCTTTGTTGTGTGTGTGTGTGTGTGTGTGTGTGTGTGTGTGTGTGTGTGTATGTGTGTGTGTGTGTGTGTGTGTGTGTGTGTGTGTGAATGTGTGTGGGTGTGTGCGTGTCTGTCTGTGTCTCCGTCTCTCTTTCTGTCTCTGTCTGTCTCTCTGTCTCTATCTCTGTCTGTGTCTGTGTCTGTGTCTCTCTGTCCCTGTCTCTGTGTCTCTGACTGTCTGTATGTCTGTCTGTATCTCTCTCTCTCTCTCTCTGTCTCTCTCTCTCTGTCTCTCTCCCCCTCTCAGCCCCTCTGCGCCTCTCATGGGTAAACGTCGAACGTGTAATCGGAAGGTCCAGGAATCGATTCGTCTAGACACCTGTGCCTAGCGGGTAAAGGGTAGGGGATTTATCTGGTCTCCCAATTCAACACGTTTGCAGCGGACCTCCCAAATACCGAAACCTCCTTCGTGCGTTTGTGCGTGCGGAATTTCAAAATACGCACGTTAAAGATTCTGTTAGTCATGTCAGTGGCTGGGCCATGAAAATACAGAAATGCCCAGCATGCACGCGGGACCAGTTTGAAAAGATGGCTTTTGGCTATTGACTTCTGCCGTTAGAAAATGTGGAATCAATCATCATCATCATCATCATCAGCAGCAGCAGCAGCA
Source organism: Monoplex corrugatus (assembly GCA_030674185.1). Lineage (NCBI taxonomy): Eukaryota > Metazoa > Mollusca > Gastropoda > Littorinimorpha > Ranellidae > Monoplex > Monoplex corrugatus. The sequence goes on along the minus strand of CM060314.1, from coordinate 40,356,606 downwards.
GCAACAGCAGCATCCTCTTCCTCCTCCTCTCTCATTCTATCTCCTCCCTCCCTCCGCTTTGACCATCTGTCTGCCCTACTGTCTCCCTTACCTTGCACATTGATTTCCACACCCTGTCCTCCAGCATCCTACGTTGTCAACCATGCTAGCAAAGCAAAAACACAACTGTTTGACTCTCTCATCCTATCCACCAAGTTCTGGCGGGAAGCTGATGGATAGAGTGAGGTAGTCAAAGTGTTAAGTTTTTGTAGTTGGTAGACAGGATGCGGGAGAGTGAGGTAGTCAAAGTGTTAAGTTTTTGTAGTTGGTAGACAGGGTGCGGGGAGTCAGAGGGTTAACTTCTCCCTGTTATACCACTGATATGTTGTGCGGCAATGAGATTCCGTCTGTGCTGTGCCAGTTTCTGTACAGTACACCCAAGAGTGTTTCAGGGTCTTGATTAAGGTCTCCATCTATTGTTCTCTTTCTCTCTACAACTAGTAAAAGAAAGCAGTCTAAATAAACAACTGGAAAACTAAGCAGCGAGACATACCGTAAAATGACAAGGAGTGAAGTATTTGAGGATGCAAACTTCAAAACAAACTTCAACAAACTTCAAAACACTGTTACTGAAGGATGATCGTAGGGTTAGGTCTGATTGGACCCGTCTCAACCCTTTGATTCCCGCACCTTGTCCTCTAGCATCCTGCATTGTCAACCATGCTAGCAAAGCAGAAATTTAACCCTTTGACTCCCTGACCCTATCCACCAGCTTCCTGGGTGAGGGAGTCAGAGGGTTCAGTTTTTGTAGCTGGTGGATAGAGTGCGAGAGTCAAGGGGGGTTTAAGTAGTCCAATTGCCACACACAGAGGTGGCAGACATGCAGTTGGATAGGTAGACTAACAAGTACAGTGTAAGTAGACAGACAGGCAGACAGGAGACGCTGTAAGCAACGGGAAAGGCAGAAAGACATACAGATAAACCAGCAGGCAGGCAGGTAGTCAGGCAGTCAGGCAGGTAGTCAAGCAATCAGGCAGGCAGTCAGGTAGGCAGTCAGGCAGGCAGGCAGGCAGTCAGGTAGTCAGGCAGGCAGGCAGGCAGGCGGGTGGTGGAGGGAAAGAGGGAGGTATGGAGGAGCTAGCTGTGTTTGGCAGAGTGTCAACAGAGTAAGCATGATGTGTGATGCGGGGCGTTCCCTGGCTTCCCTGGCGCTGACGCTCGTGGTGCCTGTATCGTGATGCTGCCTCTATCCTATCTGTTAGTGGCTGAGTTTATACGACTGCTTCTCGTTACCGAGACGGCGGTTGATCTGTTGTTATCTCATTGTTATTGCTCTTGTTGTTTAACCCTTTGACTCCTGCACCCTGTCCACCAGCATTCTGCATTGCCAACCATGCTAACAACGGAGAAACTTAACCCTTTGATTCCCTCACCTGTTCACCAGCTGCCTGCAGGAAGCTCGTGGATAGGGTGAGGAAATCAAAAGGTTAAGTTTTTGCAGTTGGTGGATGGAACGTGGGAGTCAAAGGTTAAAGCCCAGCCGTGTGCGTAGAGCCATATCAGGGCTACAGTTATCTGATGGCTGTCATTTTTTTTACACGTTGATAGACATCTGTGTGTATATGTTGTGTGAGAGAGAGAATGAAAGCATGGTTTGGTCTGAGGTGAATTATGCGGACATGTTTTGGGTCTACAGTCTATACGAGTAGACGTTACCCAGCCGCACGTGCGCTCACATATTCATATAGATCTGCGCGCCTGCACGCGCGCGCACACACACACACACACACCTTACACAGACAGACACACACACACACAACGCGCAGAGGGGAAGACGGGTGTTGGTGGTGATGTGACAAAATCACGAGTAGTAAAGCATTACGGCAGGGCTGCCCCATCCAGACTTCAACATGAAAAAAATAGGCTTCCTTCCGTGACTGAAATCTACCTTATATCGTCAGCGGAAATGTATGGGGTGCCACATTTCATTTTGAGTTAGTACAGTGAACCGTGACCATCTTTAGTGCGCATTAAAAATGGAAACATAATATTTGACCCTGGCTCAGTCTTGTAGGGGTAAATCTTTCGTACGTGGACAGAAAGACAAGCCGACACAGACACAGACACAGACACACAGACACAGACACACCAGACACACAAAAGAAAACAGACGCAGACACAGACGCAGACACACAGACACACAGACACAAAGACACACATACACAGACAAAGATACACAGACACACAGACAGACACACACACACAAGACACACACACAGACACACACACACACACACACACACACACACACACACACACACACACACACACACACACACACACACACACACACACACACACACACACAACAATCTGTTCTGTACTTTGGGACGATTCCCCACCTCTCTTCAACACGGAATGAATCTTGCATTTCATGCAGTTTTTTTTATGTATCTAAATATGAGTATGATACATATGAAACGGCATTGAAACGACACGACGCAACACGACACGATAGAACAGGACAGGACAAGACAAGACAAGACAAGACAAGACAAGACCAGACACAAGGCGATCCAAGTCCAGTCACACAGTGGACGGCCAGGCGCGGAAAGGAAGTAAGGGAGGCGTTGTTACCCAACCGTTTAACACCAGTTAAAGGCGCTAAACCCGTTAGAGGCTTGACAGAACGTCACACAGGCAGAACAGTAGAAGAAACAGGTTGCATTGCCACTGTGCCTCCACTATCACCCCTACCACCACTCTGTGTGTGTGTGTGTGTGTGTGTGTGTGTGTGTGTGTGTGTGTGTGTGTGTGTGTGTGTGTGTGTGTGTGTGTGTGTGTGTGGTGGTGTGTGGTGCGTGCGCGTGCAGTGTTTGTCAGTCGAGCAGCAACAGCACACCTCTTACCTGTCCAGCTTCCTTGTGGAAACACACTCCCCTCTCTTCCTCTCACCTTTTCTGTCTGTCTCACCTGTTGGTGTGTGTTACTGTGTCCGCCTGGCTTGCAAGTTTCGTGTTGTGTGTTTTGATCTTCTTCAAGATTTAGTCGTTGGTTGTGTGTTTTGAAAGGGGTTAGTTTGAAAAGAAAAAGAAGAAAAAGTTTTGTCTGGAAGAACTAAAAAGTTCTGGAAGATAATTGATGAATGTATATTGAAAATGCTTTTTGTTTGAAGGGAGACAAACGTTTTCTTTGGGGATAACAACCGTCTTCTGAACAACACAAATATTCTGGAAACTGCTCTGTGTATGCGCGTATTTCGAAAATTTTGTGTTGGAAAATTGAAGTTTTTTCCCTTTGCTTCTCTTTTCTTTGTGTTTTTCGTTATTTCGTTAAAAAGCTGAGAAAACGGATGAAAGATATCTTTTGAAAGACCTCTCTGTGTGCGTGTGTGTGTTAAGAAAACAGATTCTTTGAAAAAATCCCCGAAGAATAGTCCGCTTTTTGAAAATCAATCGTGTGCGTGTGCCATAGACAGTCTAACTACATTGTTTTGTTATTGTTCCATTATGGAGTGTTGTTATGTGTTTAGTTCACAGGGACAACAGTTTACTGGGCTCTCTGATGCGCAGGTTGACTGTGGGCGACAGACTTGAAAAAAATTTCCAAAATATATGAAAGCGTTTCTTCTCAAAATGTAGACGAGATTGATCTTGGATTTATCATGTTATTACGAAGAAGTGCGATTTTATTTTCATAAAAAGTTGTTGTTTTTTTGGTTCGTGTGTGCATGATATTAATCGTTTCACTCCCTCACCTTATCTACCATCTTCCAGCACTTATCCCTTTCATTCCCTCACCCTGTCCACCAGTTTCCTTCACATAGGGCCTAATCTTTTCATCCCTTCACCCTATCCACCAGTTTGTACCAGCTTCCTGCGCGTACCCTTTCTCTCCCTCCCCCTGTCCATTAGGAAGGACATGGGTGAGGGGAGGAATGAAAGGGGTGATGATACTGGGCCCATGTTAGGAGAGATCATGTCAATTCATCACACTTACGCGAAACACCAAACACCAGTCATGGTGTTTGAGACGGACAGGACACAGGCACTAACATCTTTAGCCAAAACACGTAGACCCGAACAACTGTATTTTCGTCTTTTTCTTCTCGTTGCCGACACGCATGAAGACAACTCTCGAGAGAAAGTGAACGTATAAGTACGGCAGTTTGTAATGATACTTTCATTTGTAAGAGAGGCCGTTTTGGAGATTGCGCGAAGGTTACTACTGCATTTCATTGTAAGATTTGTCACCACTGGATTTTGTCGCGTGAAAGTCTGATCTCTAATTCAGGGAAGAGCACTCCGTCATTTTACGACACCACTGAATTTCTGCTTTTTTTTCCCATGAACACTTTAGAATAATATTTGCATTAGTTCTCTAACCGACTGCTCCATTAATTAAAGACGAAAAAGTGAATTGAGACCAGTCGTTCAGTAGGACTCATTTTCACTGCAAAATTCCTTTCTTAAGAATTTACTGCCTGTTATGCCTTCGGTATGTAGGGCAGCAGCGTAGATACACCATTTCTGTCTGTTCAGGTTCAACTTCCTAATGGTTCCTCAGGCGTGTTCTTCTACTGCTGTTTGTTGCTAGGTCTTTTTGGTTCTTGCGTCTCCTGTGTCTTCCTTCTGACGTCCGGTGAAATTCAGTCTGGGGTAATGTTCATCATCATCAGGTGCCCTGCCGCATGGCGTTGGCGATCATGGACTTCCATCTGTCTCTATCTCTCGTTGCTCCTAGCATCTCCCCCACCCTCCTTGTCCCCAGCCACTCTGCAAGTCCGTCCAGCATTTTCTCCCTGGGTCTACCTGGTGCTCTCTTTCCCTCCAGCTTTCCCGTTGTGACCAGGTGCTCCAAATCCCCCTTCCTCATAAAATGGCCTATAAATGTTGCCTGTCTTTTCCTAATCTTTCTTATGAGTGATCTACTTGTGTCTGCCTCCATCAAGACTGTCTCGTTTGTTTTCTTTGCTGTCCATGGAACTCTCAACATTCTTCTTAGAAATAGAAACCACATCTCGGCTGCCTCAATCTTGTTCTGGCTTTGCTTGTTGACTGTCCACGCCTCACATCCGTACAACAGTATTGGTTCTATATAACATTCAAGAACTCTCTTCCTGATGTTAATTGATAGGCATTTGTTGGTAAGAAAGCTGTTGGATGACGTGACCAATCCATCTCCATCGTCTCTTTTGTGGTGATGGTTCTCAGAAATAACAACATTTTGATAATGATTATATTGGTAAATTACCGCAGTGAGGTACTACGGATGCAGAAATTAAAGCCTCTTTTGCTTCGTATCCACAGAAGCTATCTAATTTGCTATTAGGTGGATAGCGGTTCCTCGTTCATGTCATCCTCTCTTTTCCTTGCAAGACTCTGTCTCCTGTCCGCCTTCCTGATCATTCACCGTATTTCTTCCAGTTTCTCTTCTAAGGTTCCCGACGACGGAGTATGACTACCTATAAGACAGCATAGAGAAGGGTCGCACACGTAAAATCCGCTCCCTTTGCTAGGCAGGTAGGTCTATATGAGGGAAAGAGAACATCAGGTAGACCCAGGGAGATAAACATTGGACGGACTTGCAGGGTGGCTGAGGACAGAGAGGGTGGAAGATGTACTTGCAGCGACAGGGGATAGATTCGTATGGAGGGCCACGATCGCCAACGCCATGCAGTAGGGCCTATGATAATGATGATGATGATGATGATGATGATGAAGATGATGATGATATTTTTAAATAGGGAGTGTTTTCAGGAGCTCTAACCTTCGTAAGAAGAAAAATATTGTTAAATGACGAGAACAACAATAACAACAGTGATAAAATTAATAAGATTAAGAAAAGGAAGAAGAAATTTCTATGAAGTGGAACAGCCCTAACTCATTTTACAGCACAATATTTTGTTTGGCCGCAACAAGTGGTTGAGGCAAAAGGAAGAAAAAGTGGCAACGAGCGGGGAACGGAGATAGATATATACACGTGTATCGGTGTTGCCCGCGATACGAAGTGTTGTTTTGCTCAGAGCAAGTCAGAAGTAGTGGACCCCGAAACACGCCATGTAAATCTTCACATCAGTAGGGTGGGTGCCATTACTCTCACAGCAAATTCTCTTCTTCCACATCAGACCAGGGAGGAATGCCAGGGTTGTGTGTGTGTGTGTGTGTGTGTGTGTGTGTGTGTGTGTGTGTGTGTGTGTGTGTGTTGTGCGCGCGCGCGCGCGCACGCGTGCGCGCACTTGCGTGTGTTTTAATAATGCGGGCGCTTTGCCAAACGGCGAAAAGTGGAGATAGTAAAAAAACCTGTATGGTTTGTGTGGAGGGGCAAATTGTGTGTTTTCCTATCCGTTTGAAGGGCCAAATTGTACGTTTTATGTAGAGGGGTAAATGTGTTTGTCTGCAGTGTCAAAGTACCTTTAGCCTGAGGGAAGAGGGGGGGGGGGGAGAATGGGGTGGGGATGGGGAGTCAGGGAAGCAGGGTCAGGGAAGGGATGAAATCTGTCATCGTTTTTTTCGGAAATCCAAAATGTTTGTTTCATACGGAAATCCAAAGTATTTTGTTTCGTACGGAAAGCCAAAGTGTTTGTTTCTTACGGAAAGCCAAAGTGTTTAATACATACGGAAAGCCAAAGTGTTTGTTTCGTATGGAAAGCCAAAGTGTTTAATACATACGGAAAGCGAAAGTGTTGTTTCGTACGGAAAGCCAAAGTGTTTAATACATAGCGGAAAGCCAAAGGTTTAATACATACAGAAAGCCAAAGTGTTTAATACATACAGAAAGCCAAAGTTTTAATACATACGGAAAGCCAAAGTGTTTAATACATACGGAAAGCCAAAGTGTTTAATACATACAGAAAGCCAAAGCGTTAATACATACAGGAAAGCCAAGTGTTAATACATACGGAAAGCCAAAGTGTTTATACATACAGAAAGCCAAAGGTTTAATACTACAGAAAGCCAGTGTTTAATACATACGGAAGCAAAGTGTTTAATACATACAGAAAGCCAAAGTGTTTAATACATACAGAAACCAAAGTGTTTAATACATACGGAAAGCCAAAGCGTTATACATACGGAAGCCGAGTGTTTAAACATACAGAACAAAGCTTAATACATACAGAAAGCCAAGCGTTTAATACATAGAAAGCCGAGTGTTTAATACTACAGAAGCCAAAGTGTTATACATAGGAAAGCAAATTTAATACATACAAAAGCCAAATGTTTAATACATACAGAAAGCCAAAGTGTTTAAACATACGAAAGCCAAAGTGTTTATACATACAGAAAGCCAAAGTGTTTAATACATATGGAAGCCGAAGTGTTTATACATATGAAAGCGAGTGTTAATACATACGGAAAGACAAAGTGTTTAAACTATGGAAAGCCGAAGTGTTGTTTATATGGAAAGCAAAGTGTTAATACATACAGAAAGCAAAGGTTAATACATACGGAAAGCGAAGTGTTTAATACATACGGAAAGCAATGTTTAATCATATGGAAAGCCGAAGTGTTTAATACATAGGAAAGCGAAGTGTTGTTTCATACGAAAGCCAAAGTGTTTAATACTACGGAAAGCCAAAGTTTAATACATACAGAAAGCCAAGTGTTAATACATACGGAAGCCAAAGCGTTAATACATATGGAAAGCCGAAGTGTTTATACATACAGAAAGCCAAAGGTTATAATATGGAAAGCAAAGTGTTATACATCAGAAGCAAATTTAATACATACGAAAGCCAAAGCGTTTAATACATATGGAAAGCCGAAGTGTTGTTCATATGAAAGGCAAAGGTTTTGTAAAGACGCTCAGGTGTGTCTCTGTGAACGCACCTGCTACTTTTATTTAGAGACAGCGTGTTGTAAACTTAGAGGCGGATCTTTTTATTTTGTGTGAGAGCTTTACTAAACGTAAAGTAAACGACACTGAGTGATTGTGTGAAGAGACTAGATATGTAGACTATCTGAGACAAGTTTGATCTACTGAGTGGCCAGTATGAGATACTTTATGTAGACTATCTGAGACAAGTTTGATAATTATACTGAGTGGCCAGTATGAGATGCTTTATGTAGACTATCTGTGACAAGTTTAATATACTGAGTGGCTAGTATGAGACACTTTATGTAGACTATCTGTGACAAGTTTTACTATACTGAGTGGCCAGATGTGTTGTGATTGAGACCTTTAATCATTTACTTATTTTGTTTATCAGTTCTGGTCGTTGAAGACAGGGCTACATGGATACACACGTCATTTATACATAATCAAGATTGATCCAATGATAGATTGACACAATACTAGAAAAAAATGTAGGCTAAAATAAAACGTTGGCTAGACAGAACCCCAGGACCTGGCCAGCTCATGGGTGTATGTGCAGGTTTAAGGCTTGTGCCATGATCACCATCACATGGCACCTGTGACGTTAGTGCACATGGAATGCATTCCGAGCGCGGAGACGTCCTCTTGAGAAACTGAAACTGAAACTGAAACTTTGTATACTCCTGAAATCCTCCAACATCCGTACTGAAACCTTTTCCGTACCGAAAAAGAAAGTCAAGCTCATCGGTTTCATTTTCATTAAAGGCGGAATTGAATCGAAAAAGGGTTAGAGGGGGTAAGGAGAGGGAGCTGGGGGAAGGGAGAGGGAAAAGAGGGGGGGTGGCGGGAAGAACTCGGGGAATGACTGTGTGCCAGTCTGTCACTGACGAGTGTGTCTGGGCGTTGGGTGGGGGCGTTAGGAATGTGGCACCAGATAATCTCAGACAGCAGCGTCTGTGGAACACATACTTTTCTCTTTTTTTATCCGATACAAGATGAGCAGATTGCACGTTCTATTTGCAGAAAGTTTGTTTGTTTGCTTGTTTGTTTCTTTTCTTTATAAATCTCTCGTTTTTGTCTGTTCTCTCCTACCTTCTCATCTTATTTTTCTGTTGTTTTTTTTTCTCTTTTTGTTAGGTAATTTTTTTTAACATATTTCTTGAAAAATTCGAGTTGTTTCGTGGAGCATTCTGCAAAAAGTTGTATTTCTTGTGTCCCTGCTTTGTGTCTGTGACAATATTGTCCATCCTGATGTTGATGGTAAATGGAATTGTCCGCTTCTGATCAGTAACCGAAAGACAGCAGCTCCATTTATTACAGTAAGCTGTATGTAAAGACAGCATTTGCATTTATTACAGTGAACTGTATATCAAAATATATTTCAATAGACTGTATATAGGGACAGCAGCTTCGTTTATTGATACGTATACAACTGATATATATAAAGATAGCAGCTCCGCTTAACACAGTAAACTGTATATAAGACAGCGACTTCATGAAATTTTGCTATACTGAAATGTATGTAAAGAAAACAGCTCCAGTTATTACAATAAACTGTTAAGACAACAGCTCCATTTACTGTAATAAACTGTGAAGACAGCAGCTCCATTTAGTATAATAAACTGTTTTTAAAGACAGCAGCTTCATTTTCTATAATAAACTGTTTAAAAGACAGCAGCTCCATTTATAACAATAAACTGCAAATACAGCAGCTCCATTTATTACAATAAACTGTAAAGACAGCAGCTCCATTTATAACAATAAACTGTAAAGACAGCAGCTCCATTTATTTCAATAAACTGTAAAGACAACAGTCCATTTATTACAATAAACTGTAAAGACAGCAGCTCCATTTATAACAATAAACTGTAAAGACAGCAGCTCCATTTATTTCAATAACCTGTAAAGACAGCAGCTCCATTTATTACAATAAACTGTAAAGACAGCAGCTGCATTTATAACAATAAACTGTAAAGACAGCAGCTCCATTTATTACAATAAACTTTAAAGACAGCAGCTCCATTTATAACAATAAACTGTAAAGACAGCAGTTCCATTTATAACATATAACTGTAAAGACAGCAGCTCCATTTATTACAATAAACTGTAAAGACAGCAGTTCCATTTATAACAATAAACTGTAAAGACAGCAGCTCCATTTATTACAATAAACTGTAAAGACAGCAGCTCCATTTATTACAATAAACTGTAAAGACAGCAGCTCCATTTATTACAATAAACTGTAAAGACAGCAGCTCCATTTATAACAATAAACTGTAAAGACAGCAGCTCCATTTATTACAATAAACTGTAAAGACAGCAGCTCCATTTATTACAATAAACTGTAAAGACAGCAGCTCCATTTATTACAATAAACTGTAAAGACAGCAGCTCCATTTATTACAATAAACTGTAAAGACAGCAGCTCCATTTATTACAATAAACTGTAAAGACAGCAGCTCCATTTATTACAATAAACTGTAAAGACAGCAGCTCCATTTATAACAATAAACTGTAAAGACAGCAGCTCCATTTATTACAATAAACTGTAAAGACAGCAGCTCCATTTATTACAATAAACTGTAAAGACAGCAGCTCCATTTATAACAATAAACTGTAAAGACAGCAGCTCCATTTATTACAATAAACTGTAAAGACAGCAGCTCCATTTATTACAATAAACTGTAAAGACAGCAGCTCCATTTATACAATAAACTGTAAAACAGCAGCTCCATTTATTACAATAAACTGTAAAGACAGCAGCTTCCATTTATAACAATAAACTGTAAAGACAGCAGCTCCATTTATTACAATAAACTGTAAAGACAGCAGTTCCATTTATAACAATAAACTGTAAAGACAGCAGCTCCATTTATTACAAAAACTGTTTTTAAAGACAGCAGCTCCATTTATTACAATAAACTGTTTTAAAAGTTTTAAACGAAAGCAGCACTCCATTTATTACAATAAACTGTTTTTAAAGACAGCAGCTCCATTTATTACAATAAACTGTTTTTAAAGACAGCAGCTCCATTTATTACAATAAACTGCAAATACAGCAGCTCCACTTATTACAATAAACTATAAAGACAGCAGCTCCATTTACTACAATAAACTGTTTTTAAAGACAGCAGCTCCATTTATTACAATAAACTCTAAAGACAGCAGCTCCGTTTACTACAATAAACTGTTTTTAAAGACAACAACTCTATTTATTACAGTAAACTTTAAAGGCAGCATCTCCATTTGCTACAATACATGTAGATCTAGAAGACAAGCAACACTGTTGGCAATCGTCTCTTCGGACCCCAAAATAACACTTAACAAGCAGAGATAAATCAGTTCTCATTAGGACAAAGCTCCCAGTTTCCCTCCTCCTCCCCTCTCCCCCCTACCATCTTCTTCTCTCCCCCTCCCTCGCCATGTGGATGTGGGTTTATGCTGGTCCTAGTAATGAGGACGATGGCGCGTGCTTTACAGGGGCAGGTGGGCGGACATGGCATGGTATAGTGTGCCGTGAACACCCCCGTGCCTGTGATGATGTTAGAGGTGTGGAGCAAAGTGTGTCCCTGTGAACATGTCTATTAACTTGTAGCGACAGCATGTTTTTAGACTCAGAACCAGACCCCTGTCTGATTTTGTCTTGAGAACTAAAGCACAACAGTGTGACACCGAGTGGTTGTGTTAACGTTAACCTTTTGACTCCCGCACCCTATCCACCAACTGCAAAAACTTAATCCTTTGACTCCCTCACTCTGTCCACCAGCTTCCTGAGGGAGTCAGACTGTTAAGTTTTTGCTTTGCAAGCATGGTGAACAGTGCAGGACGCTGGTGGACAGGGTGCGGGAGTCAATTGAAGGGGGCAAACACAGAAAGAACATCAATGAAGAAGATTAGAAAAAGACAAGCAACATTTATTGGACATTTTATGAGGCAAGAGAAATTAGAGCACCTGGTCACAACAGGAAAGCTGAAGGGAAAGAGAGCACCACGTAGACTGCTGTTTGGCCATTCTGAGAAAACTGAAAGCTATGAAAAGTGGTTGCCTTGCTGAGGATGTAGACAGAGAGGACTTCACTATCCCCCAAACCACCTTCCTTGTCTTGATTAAGACTTAGAAGAGGGAATGTGAAATGCATTCCTAAGGGCTCTGCCACACTCGGGCGGGTCCATATGCGCTCCAGGTAATCTTTGAATCGTAATCAGAAAAACGCGAGGAGACGACGTAGAGTTTACTGCATGGGCCAGGTCTTGGGGTAGTAGGAGAGGAGGGGGTCATGAACAAGATTGTGTATCGAACACTTTGGGACAAGATGAAAAGAGAGAGGGTGCGGAAGCCGTGTGTTTGCTGTGCTTTATGTGGACATGTGGACAAGGTGATAGCCGTGTGATAGGGAACCGCCTGTGTATATCTGCCATTAGCTGGCTGGGGGTACGCCCGTAGATTTACCAGAGATGCTGATTAGCGGCAACAAGGTTCGTGAAACGCCCCATTAAGACCGACATGCAGTTGATTTAAAAACTGGAGTTTGGAGATAGTAGTTTGTTCAAGAGGGATTTATCGCAGTGGGACAATTCCATATGCGCTTCACCCGAATCTGCCAGCAATTCTCTGGCAGACTCCCTGAGTCTGTGCAAAACCTTATGCACTGGCATGGCGTTGAAATGGGGATGGAAGGGGGGAGGGATTTATGAAACACTTAAGCTGACACCACTAGAATGATGGAATCATTAAGATGGGCAGCGAACAGGCCAGTTTCAGACGTTGTGGGTTGGGATTAAACTTTAGATATTAGGTCTCGAGTCCACGTCAGTATATACAAAAAATTAGCCCTACAAAAAATATAAAAAATGTAGAAAAAAGCCCGTTCGAGGACTGAACTCACAACCCGTGCGTTATTAACTTGGTGCCCTAACAACTGGGCTGACGGGTCTGTAGAAACTGGTGTTTTCCCATGGTGAAACTGTTAGCAGAAGTAAGATTCTGTTGTGGAGGTGAATCAAAAGAGAATCGGCTTCAGCTGTTTATTGGTGTGTTTAACCGCCGAAACAAAATAGTGTAGCACATGTTCGCCCAAGTGACCTCTGTCAAGCGTAAGAAAGGTCACTAACGCATGAGATCAAAAGGTTTAAGAGAAAACGACAGGACAGCAGTCGCTTTGATTCGGACGGTTAGTCGGCGTGGTAAGCTTTCAAGTCTTTCATTAGGTCTTCAGTTTGTGTAGTAAGCTTTCAGACTTTCCATTAGGTTTTCAGTTTGTGTAGTAAGCTTTCAAGCCATCCATTAGGTTTTCAGTTTGTGTGGATAAGCTTTCAAGCCATCCATTAGGTTTTCAATTTGTGTGGTAAGCTTTCAGACCTTCCATTAGGTTTTCAATGTGTGTGGTAAGCTTTCGCGCTTTACGTTAGGTTGTGAATTTGTGTGATAAGCTTTCAGGCCATCCATTAGGTTTTCAGTTTGTGTGGTAGGCTTTCAGACTATCCATTAGTTTTCAAATTTTGTGGTAAGCTTGCAAGTTTTCCGGTTAGGTCTTCAGTTCGTGTAGTAAACTTTCAAGGTTTTCATTGAGCCTTCGTCTCGCAAGCTTTTGACGCTTTTATGATTGTCTAAATTTAGACCCAGCGAAAGGTTGGGAAGCTTACCGTTCCATAAAAACACTTGACGCCGTTTTTGTGTGAGTCGTTGATTTATCGTCCTTGGCACAATCAGGTACCAGTCTCCATTCTCAGATCTGTTTCTGAAGGGTTTGGTTGAAGGGTCACGTGTCAGAGACAGACAATCAGCCCCCTTTAGGACCAGAAACAACAGACAGCATTCTTCACCCTGCTGGCACGGGACAGGCCGACATTGACCTCTGTGACCCCTGGTTGTGCCACTCTGTCCCTGGCAGCAGATATCCCCCGATAGCTGCTCGCTTCCTCCGTCTGTAATAAGAGGGTCCTGTGTGGGTGATGCATTCCCCTTTCCCCCATGTACAGCTTTTTCTTTCGCCTCACCCGATCCACCGTCTTCCTTCAGCTTCTTAACCGTTTCTTTCCCTTACCTTACCCACCGTCTTCCTTCAGTTTCTTAACCCCTTCATTCTCTCATTTTATCTACCATATAGAAAAGGGTTAGGAAGCTGGTGGATAGGGTGAGGAAATGAAAGGTTTTTAGGAAGCTGGTAGATAGTGTGAGGAAGAGCAAGGGTTAGGAGGCTGGTGGTTAGGGTGAAGGAGTGAAAGGGTTAGGAAGCTGGTTGAAAGGATGAAGAAAGAAAGGGCTATGGAGCTGTTAGGGTGAGGGAGTGAAAGGGTTAGGAAGCTGGTTGAAAGGATGAAGAAAGAAAGGGCTATGGAGCTGTTAGGGTGAGGGAGTGAAAGGGTTAGGAAGCTGGTGAAAGGATGAAGAAAGAAAGGGCTATGGAGCTGTTAGGGTGAGGGAGTGAAAGGGTTAGGAAGCTGGTTGAAAGGATGAAGAAAGAAAGGGTTATGAGCTGTTAGGGTGAGGGAGTGAAAGGGTTAGGAAGCTGGTTGAAAGGATGAAGAAAGAAAGGGTATGGAGCTGTTAGGGTGAGGGAGTGAAAGGGTTAGGAAGCTGGTTGAAAGGATGAAGAAAGAAAGGGCTATGGAGCTGTTAGGGTGAGGGAGTGAAAGGGTTAGGAAGCTGGTTGAAAGGATGAAGAAAGAAAGGGCTATGGAGCTGTTAGGGTGAGGGAGTGAAAGGGTTAGGAGGCTGTTAGATAGATTGAAGGATGAAAAGCTTAGAGAGCTGTTGGATAGGATGAGGAACGAAAGGGTTAGGAAGCTGGTGGATAGGGTGAGGGACTGAAAGGGTTAAGAAGCTGGTTGATAGAGTGAGGAACTGGAAGGATTAAGAAGCTGGTGGATAGGGTGAGGGATTTAAAAGGTGAGGAAATTGGTGGATAGGATGAGGGATGAAAGGGTTAAGAAGCTGGTAGATAGGGTAAGGGATGAAAGGGTTAAGAAGCTGGTAGATAGGGTGAGGGATGAAAGGGTTAAGAAGCTGGTAGATAGGGTAAGGGATGAAAGGGTTAAGAAGCTGGTAGATAGGGTGAGGGATGAAAGGGTTAAGAAGCTGGTAGATAGGGTAAGGGATGAAAGGGTTAACGCTGCAGAAGAGTTTGTGTTTGTAGGGGATATCTTCACTCGGTCTGATAGCACAGGGACAGAGTCGTTTTGTGCATGTGTCAGGTGGGAGAGGCATTTCTGGAACGAACGTGAACGGAGGTTGAAATGACCCAAAAGTGTGATCTCTTTGTATGGCGTTGTGGCGGTATGTAAACTAGTCACTGTAAAGTGCTCAGGATGCGAGAAGCAGCTCTGATAATTGTTTCCAATTTTGAAAAAAAAAATTTCATTTTGCGTTGCAACTGCACAATACGTGTCGACAAGATAGTAACGATTTTATTGTGGAGTGTGTGTGTGTGTGTGTGTGTGTGTGTGTGTGTGTGTGTGTGTGTGTGTGTGTGTGTGTGTGTGTGTGTGTGTGTGTGTGTGTGTGTGTGTGTGTGTATGTGTGTGTGTGTGTGTGTGTGTGCGTGTGTGTGTGTGTGTATGTGTGTGTGTGTGTGTGTGTGTGTGTGTGTGTGCTGCTAATCGTACATTCACAAATCAACACCCCCCCCCCCCTCTGCGAAATGAAAGAAAGAGAGAAGCAAAGATACATACCCCAGACCCCCACCCCCCACCCAATCCAGTTTTAACGTTTTTTGTTTTACTTTATTGTTTTTCCTATCAATAGGATGAGAGAGACCGTTCTCTTGACAATCGTCGTCATTGTTTGTGGGGTCATGTGAGTGACCTACGTATCGATTACATCAGGTTACTTTTGAAAACGACTATCTGCCTTCACTAACGAGCAAGACGTGCGAACGACAAACGGAGATATGAAGGTTTATTTTGACGAATGAATCTGTGTTGTGGATGACGTTTTTCAGAACTGAAACCATTTGCTGTGGTTGTTTCATTGGAATCACGAGGGTGATGCCTTTTATGTCAGTGAAAACATAGATCAACACGCTGTCAGAGTATGTCCTCTCGGAACGCTGTGGGAAAAAAATCACATCATTGTGTAAAGTGTGAAGACATCATTCTGTGAAGTGTGTCGATGAACACACATCGAAAACTGACGGAAATGTCGTCTTTACGTTGAATTTGTGTAACATTTCGAATAATGAAACGCAGGAGAATCTGTCTGCATTCTGAAGTATCTGAGCATTGTCCAGTTACAGTTGAGTCTTTTGTTGAAACCCTGAACGTTTTAAACTGTCGGCTCTTGTTTGGAAGTGGCGAGTCAGTGAGTGGATTTCCTCAGTGTTCTGGTGTACTGATTGTTGTGTGTGTTAATAAGAACGAAATTCATAAAGGTTAGCATAGCAGTGAGGTACGATGGAAACAACATTGAAAGTAGCATAGCCATGAGGTGCAGTGAAAACAACATTTAAATTAGCATAGTAGTGAAGTACAGTGAAAACAACATTGAAATTAGCACATCAGTGATATATGGCGAAAACAATGTTATAATCAGTATAGCAGTGAGTTACATTATCTCCCTTGTCATCATCATCATCACAAAGCACCATGTCCAGCTTCTCCCGACATCAGAGGTCATCATGGCATGTGGGCTATACCCCTAGTGTCGGACTCAGCAGCAGTACCACCAGCAGCAGCTACGGAAGATACGGTAGCAGCGACTATGCCAGCAAATACAGCAGTGGCGGTTACAGAAGACACAGCAGCAGTGACTACAGTAAATACGGTTCCACAAGCTCCAGCAGTGACTACACGTCCAGGTATGGTTCTACCACTGGTGCCTCCAGCGACTACAAACTTGGTAGTGGTGGTGGTGGTGGCGGTAGCTCTACCAGCGGCTACCGACGCTTCAGTGGCATCGTGGACTACAGCAAGCGGTACGAGTTCAGCGCGGAGTATGACAAGCACAGGAACAGCGATTTCAGGAGAACGTCGGTAGATGCCTCAGCTGATTCCAGACGAAGCAGCACAAGCGAGCAGCCGCAGGAAAAGTCTGAAGATCGGCTCCGGAGACGACGCAGCAGTGGCCAAGACCATCAGGATGGAAAATCCCCAAACACCGAAGTGTGTGGTAAAACTTCCAGTAGGCGAGAGGGACAGGCAGAAGACAACACCACGGATACTAGAAGGATTAGTTCCGTCAGTCAGCAGGAGAGTTCGAGTGGCAGTGTGTCTGTGTCCAGCAGACGAAGAACGGACCTGGACAACAGGAGGACCAGCCCAGGTCTGGACTACAAACAGATCGTTGAAGAGGAGGGGGGTAAGTCTCCACATTGTCTGCAGTACTTATAAACTCATGATGAAAGCTTTCAGTTGTCTTCATCGTAGCAGAAAAAAAGCAGAACTTAAACTGTTTGTTTGTTGTTTTGCTTATTGACGGCCCAATGGTTGGGAGATAAAGGGTGGGTGGGTGGGGGGTTACATTTGTCACTGGATTTTTCCAAATGATATGTTACAAGTCAGTTCTGGCTTGATAAATAAGGGGTGGGAAGATTTGGGGGGGGGGGGGTATGCTTGTCATTGGATGTTTTCCAGTCTGATACAAACCAAAGCTGGCGTCAGAAATGTTGGCTTTAAAAACCTGAAGAACGGTTATTATTTTTGTACTAGTACTACTGTATTCAGAAACTGCATCCATCATCCAGCCACTCGGCCCAGCAGATTACCAGCAAGCTGCATCCATCATCCGACTATGAAAACAGTGCTAAGAGTGTGTGTGGTGTGTGTGTGTGTGTGTGTGTGTGGTGTGTGTCTGTGTGTGTGTGTGTGTGTGTGTGTGTGTGTGTGTGTGTGAGTGAGTGAGTGAGTGAGTGAGAGAGAGAGAGAGAGAGAGAGAGAGAGAGAGAGAGAGAGAGAGAATGTGTGTGTGTGTGTGTGTGTGTGTGTGTTCCCCTTTTCTGTGGTGGAGAATCATAAATTACATGGCTTTTGAGATTCTAGTCTTGACTGGGCTATAACTTTTTTTTTTGTCATTGAAAGCTGTAATAGCGGGTATTGCATGTTTACTTCGTTGCTTGTGTTATCTGCCTGTCTACCTGTGGCTGTCTTGGTTAGAAATAAAATTAAAAAGGAAGTTTTAGTAAACAACTTTGAATGTTAATACATAATACATAGAGCGTAATTGCCGTAGACGTTCTTTCCATCCTTTTCTGATCCCCTCTCCTCTTCTCTTTCCATCCCCTCAGCTCATCTCAACCCCCCCCCCCCCCCGACTCTCCAAACTAATGTTTCACTGAGAGGGAAAGGTATGATGAATCAGGAGGGGGCAGGAACCGTATATCCTGTTGAAAGGCAGCAGGAGCACAGCAGAGCACAGCTCAGTACAGCACAGCACAACAGAGTACAGTACAGTACAGCACAGTACAACACAGCACAACACAGCACAACACAGTACAGCACAGAACAACACAGTACAACACAGCACAGCACTGAACAGCACAGTACAACACAGCACGGCACAGTACAGAACAGTACAACACAGCACTGCACAGCACAGTACAGCACAATACAACACAGCACAGTGCAGCAGAGGAGAGTACAGCACAGCACAACACAGCACAGCACTGAACAGCACAGTACAACACAGCACATCACAGTACAGTACAGTATAGCACAAGACAACATGGGTTAACACAAAACACATGGCTCACCCAGGTCAGGCAGAGTACAGGTAAGGGCAGGTATGAAGTGCAGCTTCTAATGTCAGGTGGTTCTGGTAACCAGCAAAATGATGTATAGCTTGCGGCTGGGTGTATGAAAACGGCTGGTGCTTGTAACACAGGATACGTATAGCTTGTTCCAGAGTGTTTGGAAACCCGATAAATCACTCTTCAACACTAAGGAATAACGTTAGGATGAGAAAAAAGTTGTCAGGAATAGATGGTCATTTTTGACGGGCGCTATAGCCAGCCAGGGTGGTAAGATCATTTTTGACGAGCACTATGGCACTATGGCCAACCAGGTTGGTAAGGTCATTTTTGACGAGAACTATGGCCAACCAGGGGGGTAAGGTCATTTTGACGAGCATTATGGCCAACCAGGGTGATAAGGTTATTTTTGACGGTCATTTTTGACGAGCACTATGGCCAACCAGGGTGGTAAGGTTATTTTTGACGAGCACTATGGCAACCAGGGTGGTAAGTCATTTTGACGAGCACTATGGCCAACCAGGGTGGTAAGGTCATTTTGACGAGCATATGGCTAACCAGGGTGTAAGGTCATTTTTGACGAGCACTATGGCCAACAGGGTGGTAGGTCATTTTGACGAGCACTATGGCCAACCAGGGTGGTAGGTCATTTTTGACGAGCACTATGGCCAACCAGGGTGATAAGGTTATTTTGACGAGCACTATGGCCAACCAGGGTGGTAAGGTCATTTTTGACGAGCAGTATGGCCAACCAGGGTGGTAAGGTCATTTTTGACGAGCAGTATGGCCAACCAGGGTGGTAAGGTCGTTTTTGACGAGCACTATGCTAACCAGGGTGGTAAGGTCATTTTTGACGAGCACATTTAGCACTATGGCCAACCAGGGTGGTAAGGTCATTTTGACGAGCACTATGGCCAACCAGGGTGGAAAGGTCATTTTTGACGAGCACTATGGCCAACCAGGTGGTAAGGAAGTCTGACTTTCAGTTGGAAGGTCTGGTTCAGTCCTGCTGGGGTACATTTTAGTGTGTAAATTAAGGTGTTTCTCTGTCTCTCTCTCTCTGTCTCTTTCTCTGTTTCTCTCTCTGTCTCTGTTTCTCTCTCTGTCTCTCTCTGTCTCTCTGTGTCTGTCTCTTTGTGAGAGAGTGAGTGAGTGAGTGTGTGAGTGAGTGCGTGCGTGCGTGTGTGTGTGTGTGTGTGTGTGTGTGGTGTGTGTGTGTGTGTGTGTGTTGTGTGTGTTTTGCTTCTGTGTGTGTGTGCTTCTGTGTGTGTGTGTGTGTGTGTGTGTGTGTGGTCGAAACCATTCCTACTCTAGGAATTCCCTATCATCCGCCTTCTCCCATTTACTTTAGGACTCACATACTGACCCCATCTGCCCCCCCTACGCCCCTCGCTCTTTCAGTCCTATTCGTCTACTTTCGCCCTTCCTCCTCTTTTAGTGCAATGTTCGCAATGGTTCCATCAACGAGTCGAGAAATAAGTAATAAAAAATTATTGTACTTGTGATATACGCAGCCGAAAAAAAACAACTAGTGCAAAGCTACGAGTATGTTCCCGCAGTGCTACGTTTATCACGTGCAGTCACTGTGTGTGTGTGCTGTGTGTGTGTGCGTTCGTGCATTCATGTGTGTGTTAGCCGAGATTTTAGCTTCAAGCATGGTGTTTGGCTTGGCAAAGTGTCATACCAGGTTCTTGTGTGTGCATCATTCGTTTCTACAGTTCTTCTACTTTGCTATTGTATCCTTTAGTCTTTGTGCACGCGCGCAGGCGTGTGTTGTGTGTGTGTGTGTGTGTGTGAGAGAGAGAGAGAGAGAGAGAGAGGAGAGAGAGAGAGAGAGAGAGGGAGAGAAAGGGAGGGTGAGAGAGAGAGAGAGATTGATAGATTGTTATTCTCTGGATACCACGTTCCAACTCTGATGAACCATTTCATTTAAATGGACTCAGCCAGTTTAGCTTTCGCTGTCTTGCACCGCCAATCGGACTTAGGCGTCAATTTCAATATTTTGTTGTTGTTGCTGTTTCCATGAATTAGTAAGCAGTCGGAAAGTTTAAGTACTACACACAATAACAAAGAGCATTAAAACGTACTTGTGTTCAATATTTAGTGCTGTTGGAAGCCCTGGTTCTCAATGTATTTGACTATGGTTGGAGAGTTGTTGCTTACGCCAGCGAAAGATTTGAAATGGATCTGTTGATGTTGAGCCAGAACAAGATTGAGGCATCCAAGATGTGGTTCCTTAGACGAATGTTGAGAGTTCCATGAACAGCAAAGAAAACAAACGAGACAGTCTTGATCGAGGCAGACACTAGAAGATCATTCATAAGGAAGATTGGAAAAGACAGGCAACATGTATAGGCCATTTTATGAGGAAAGGGGAATTGGAGCACCTGGCCACAACAGAAAAACTGGAGGGAAAGAGAACACCAGGTAGACCCAGGGTAAAAATATTGGACAGACTTGCAGGGTGGCTGAAGACAAAGAGGGTAGAGGAGGTGCTTGAGGCAACAAGGGATAGAAACAGATGGAAGGCCATGATCGCCAACGCCATGTGGCGAAGCACTTGATGATGATGATGATGATGATGATGATGATGATGATGATGATGATAATGCACATTGGGTCATCATAATGTACTTGGGGGCACTATGGCATGATTTGGGTCAACGGGACCCAGCTTGGGCCATCGTGCCCTGTCTGGGGCATTATGAGCGCTGGCCTATTGAAGGTCAACATGGTATATAGCAGTTTTGGTACGTAGACACAATGGCATATAGAGCTTGCCTGATACAATATTAATCCAATCCGGTGCAGTGTTGATACAGCGGGTACCTTCCCTAAGAGCAGTTTTTTTCCCCCGGGTTGTTGGGATTGAACAGGTGAGTGATAACGCGTAGTGTGTGAAGTGTATAAGCCAGTGGGGGAGACGATGACATGTGTTGTTACAGTGTTGCTTGTCTTGTGTGCAGAACGTTATTTGTGTTTTGTTCTAACCGACATGTCTGGTTCTGTTCTCGTGTTCGTCTTGGCAAAGTGTCACGACAGCCACTGTCTGTTATGTACCTGCTCTCTCTGTGTGTGCCTGTTTCCGTTTTTGTCTGTCTGTCTGTCTGTTATGCACGTTTTCTTTCTGTGTCTGTGTTTGTCTCTCTCTCTCTCTGTCTCTGTCTGTCTGCTTTTGTCTGTCTGTCTGTCTGTCTTTGTCATCCCGTCTGTCTGTCTGTCTGTCTCTGTCTGTCTCACCCTCTCTCTCTCTCTCTGTGTGTGTAAGGCAGATGTGTCAGCAAGATTTTCTCGGCTGTTTCTGGGTGAATCTTTACCACATTCGGGTCAAAGAGGTGGACCGTTGAGAGGTCTTCAGTACATGCACACATTCAGAGGACAAGATGTCAAAGTCATGGACCAAAGAAAATTTAAAAAAAACAACAACAAAAAACAACAACAACAACACGTTTTTAAGACAGGTAAACAGCACTAATAGCACTACAGCACTTTTCTTTTTAAATGAACTTTTCCCAGAAATTAACCCATTGCACCCCGACTATTTCACAAGAAAAAGGCACTCCGTGCGTGATTGCTTTGAGAGCAAACTGCTCGTTTTTTTCGTTTTTTTTTTAAAAGTCTGTTTCGTTGTCGCAGTGACAAACAGCCTACTATTGTCGTCGCTTCACGCCACGTTCTGTTACATTCGACGCTTTTCCAGGGTCACAGGGACCTTGAAAAATACAGAAATACGAAATTGAGATTTTGTTATTTTCATATTTTTGGTTTGAAAATGGATTAGTTAGAATGGCTTGACCATCTCGTTTTTGTAGTTTTATTTTGTTTGTGTTTCTTGCCGAGATTTCTGGTGGCATCGTGGTGGTTGGCATGATACACTGTTTGGCTGTCTGTACTTCTGCGTGTGGTTTTTCCTGTTTTCTTGTTTCGTCTGCTGTATTCTTTCATGTGTGTTAGTGGTGGGGCTGGGGGGTGGGTGGGGGGGTGGGAGTGTTATGGGATATGTGTACATTTCTGTTTATTGTGATAGTGGTGGTGTTTTTTGCCTTTTTGTTCGTGTGCCAGCGTGTGGATGTAGCTTATCAGGACGTGTGAACTTTAATACTGTGATGATGATATTTAGTGTAACTCTGTGTCTTCATCTCTGCCTCTGTCTCTCTGCCTCTGCCTCTGCCTCTGCCTCTCTGGCCTCTCTATTTCTCTCTCTCTCTCTTTCTTTCTCTCTCTCTTTGTGTCTGTCTGTCTGTGTCTTTCTTTCTCCTGATTTCACCTGATGTGATTTTAGGTCTGTTTTTCTTTAATGGCATTTTAAGATTTGCGAGGTTAATGGTGAGCATGGCTTTTAACTGTGTGCGTAAACACAGGCGCACTCACGCAAATGTAGATGTGCGCGCGCGAACGCCTGCCTTACATAATTGTGACATTTTTGCAGAAGCAACTGGTTGACATTTTTTTTTGGATAAAGACGGAGTTTTTCGATGGCGTTTTGAAATTTCGGCAGGTATCCTACACTGACTGGTTTGGCCTTTTAACCCTTTGACTCCCGCACCCTATTCACCAACCGCAAAAACTTAACTCTTTGACTCTGTTACCCTATCCACCAGCTTCCTTAGGAGTGAAAAATCTGTGGCAGGAGGATTGGAATGAACAGACAGATAAAAAATTTTCCAAATCCGCCCTAGCCTGAAGGAAAGTCTCCCATCTGCTGCAGGAAACCGTAAGAAAGAGACAGTGTTATGTAGGTTACACACGTGTCACACATCCTACACTCATTCGTACCCTTTGAAAAATGAAGCACCATGGTGTATACATGTACTGTGTGACGAGCCGTTGAGCATCAGACGCCTCCTCTTCGAGTGCTGGGACTTGCACGAATTGAGACGAAAGCACTACACGGCGGACTCCTTAAAGAACCTCTTCTGAGACGTCCCTCCTGATGCATTTTTCCAGTTTTTACAATAATAGATTTCACCTGATGTGATTTTAGGTCTGTTTTTCTTTAATGGCATTTTAAGATTTGCGAGGTTAATGGTGAGCATGGCTTTTAACTGTTGTCTTTTACCTTAACGGGTTTTTTTTTTTTTTTTTTTGGACGTGGTGTTAACCCTGATATGGCTCTAGTAGTCGGCTGGGCTATAAGTAATAAGAACTGAACTGAAGCTGGAGGATAGGATGAGGGAGTCAAAGGGTTAAGTTGTTTGCTTTGCTAGCATGGTTGACAATGCGGGATGCTGGTAGACTGGGTGAGGGAGTCGAAGGGTTAACCAGTCTCCGTGCCAACTCCTCCATGCACTGAGATTTGCAGCGAGGTGAAGATGCAGAGTTATGCAATGCAGGTGGTTTGTTTTTGTTGACTGTAATCCTGCGGAAGACTTTCCCCCTTCCTTACCCCTGTGGGATCTTTATCCCCACCTTCTGGAAATTCTGTGCTAGAAGTGCTCTTCTTTTTCTTTCACTCTCTTTATTTCTGCCTTGCTCCTTTGTTTTTCGTCATCTCTTCATTTTAAAATTTCTGCCTTGCTGGTCCGTTTACCTCTTATGTTTTCCGTAAATCCTTACACGAATTGGGTACGTGTATTAACTTTAGTTTTTGGCTCCTGGGAGGTGTGATGTGCAGAAGCAGTGTTAGGTACCATAGGCTAGTTTTTACATGTTTGCGAAGTGACCAACACCAGGGGCATATCCTTAGATTATTTGCGTGAATGCAGTAATATGAGCTCTGAGTGTTCTTTTTCCAGGTTGTTATTTTCCATGGTCGTCGATGTGTTTAGACGTGTGTGTGTGTGTGTGTGTGTGTGTGTGTGTGTGTGTGTGTGTGTGTGTGTGTGTGTGTGTGTGTGTGTGTGTGTGTGTGTGTGTGTGTGAGAGAGAGAGAGAGAGAGAGAGAGAGAGCCTTCGCATATACTTAAGATTTTTCACGTAATGATATTTTCTAGATGTTTATGAAAGTGTCGGCAGGAAAAAGGGAGGGCAGAAGAATGTCATATGTAAGAACCGTCTTTACTTCTTCGTGCCAATGTCTGTTTAAGTGCAGGGCAAAGGAATTCAAAAACTATTCCAAAATTGTGGAAAGAGTGGAAAAAATATCTCTGTTCTCCCCCCCCCCCTCTTCCCCCGTTCATGAGGGGGAGGGGAACGATTTTGCAGCCGATTTCTTTTTACCTAAGCTAAAGAATGTTCCTTAAGAGATGATTGTACTGGTGGTGGTTGCAATGACGACGGTGCTTTATTTTCTTTGATGCCATGTGACGACAGCAGAAGATTTAGAAACAGGATGGTTAGGCTATACTAATTTTCCCTGTTTTTTCCTAATCAACAAAGAAAAGCTGCAAAGCTGCAATGGCTTGAAAATTTCAACAAACCAGCTGTTCGTTCTTTCAGTCAGTACTGTCCCATATTACTTGTGTTATGTTATACCTTTCATTAAATTTACTAATTTTTTTCCAATACTACACATTTTCATGCAGTTCGTTACCATTCTTTCATATCAGTATACTCTCTAACAGATTTCTTGCATATGATCAAATTTCCAATCAATTTTTTCATGAATCACATTTTTTCCGTAGTTTTTAGTTTAGGCTTTTCACTGGATTTCTGACTTGTTTCTCCCATGCCATCATATTTTCAACTACTTTATCATAATGTCAGATTTCCGAATCGTTTGTCCCATGATATCAGATGTTCTGTTCGTGAGTTTTTATTTTTTTATATTTTTCATTACGTCAGATTCCGTAACATGTTTATTAAATAACGTAAGATTTTCCAGCCAGTGTTATTCTGTGACGTTCAAATTGCATGTTGTTTTCTCCAATGGAACTCTATAGCATCA
>CM060314.1:40303804-40326304 GCA_030674185.1 Monoplex corrugatus | reverse complement strand
ACACGAGGTTCCTAACCATTCTATCAGATTACGCCTGATTTCCTATTTGGTCAGTTACAACCCATTCTCTTCAGTGGAGTCGTATTTCCACTGTGTTATTATTCTATGAACATACTATTTACGGTCAGTTTCTTCCACGACTTAACCCTTTGACTTTCATGTCCTATCCTCTAGCTGCAAAAACTTAACCTTTCAGTCCCCCACCGTTATCCCAGCTTTGGTAAAGAAGCGATGGAATGGGTGGGGGATTGAAAGTGTTGGGTTTTTGCTTTGCTATCATGGCTGACAATGCAGACAGCTGGTAGATTGGGTGAGGGAACCAAAGGGTTAAACGTTTAGTGCAGGCCTCTCAGTCAGGCCAGCACGATGCCACGTGGTGCTCGCCGTGGAGTGTCCTTAACCCAATACATTCAGGAAAGTGGAGACGCCTAAAGCTCTCACATCTATGAGGAGGCTGCCCGGTGCTTATCAACCAGAAATGACACCAACATTGGTGAATTGCTACCTACAGTGACACATTTTGCTGTACCTTGTTTTCAGTGCATTCAGCTTTAACCCATGAGGTAGTGTTGCAATGTTTTATTTTCCAGAGTATCCTCTTTGGTTAAAGCTATAAGGTTATACCAAATATGTCCCACTCCCTCCCTCCCTGCACCCCTCTGTTTCTCTCTGTTTCTCTCTGTCTCTCTCTGTCTCACTCTGTCTCTGTCTCTATCTCTCTCTGTGTCTCTGTCTCTCTCTGTGTCTCTGTCTCTCTCTGTGTGTCTCTCTCCGTCTCTGTCTCTGTCTCTTTCTCTCTGTGGCGCGCGTGCGTGTGTGTACGTACTCTTTATCTAATAGCATGTATGTAAATAGACACCAGACTGGGTTGTTGCTCAAATATCCTGGCCAACATCGCCAGTGTTTGTGTGTCTCTCAGGCTTGGCAGACTCCAGGATATATCATGATAGTGAGCGTGAAGTTCAACCCTGTTACACGGTCTTAGTCCTTCATGGAACTCCGTGGCTTCATGATCATCCCAATCTTTATCATCATCATAGATAGCATTGTAGAAACTGTTCCAGCTTCTGTGGCCATCAAGGTGGCGTGCAACATGGGGGGAGGGGAGAGAAAAGTAAAACAAAAAAGGTGAGGGCAAATGAAGCTACCTAAGCGCGATGACCCTAAAGATCATCATCATCATCATCATCATCTGTCGTCGTCGTCGTCGTCGTCGTCGTCGTCTCATCATCATCATATCATCATCATCATTCATCTGCCCTGCCGCGTGGCCTTGGCAATCACGGCCCTCCATCGTATATGTCCCTTGTCGCTGCAAGTACATCTCCCACCCTCTCTGTCCTTAGCCAACTTGCAAGTCCGTCCAATATTTTCTCCTGGGTCTACCTGGTGCTCTCTTTCCCTCCAGCTTTGCTGTTGTGACCAGGTGCTCTAATTTCTTTCCTCATGAAATGTCTTATTCTTATTGCTTGTCCTAAAGATGTAGACGTAATATTGAAGATCACATGCACACTCGCTGTACATGTATTTGATGCACATCTTGCTGTATTCTCTGTCTGGCGCCCGCTGTCTTGCAAGACATAGAACCGAATTCCTGCTTTGTTAATAGCTCAGTGATTATGGGGAGCAAAGCAGTTGTTGTCAACAGCGAGTGTAGCGTCTACACACCACGATACCGGCAGCAGTACTGCTGACGTTGCAACTGTGTGTATGATAGTTTGCATCTGTGGCGCTTGGTACCTGACCTACCTGTGGAACGTGGGCTTTGTCGGTCATTCTCGTCTACCGTAGTAGTTGTAGTAAGGTGCCTAGAGGCTTGTTGCACTTCTTACTTATAAAAGAATATGACTGCTAGGGTCTGCATTTTCCAGGACAATTAATGCAGTGCTTTTTGTCACAGCCTTGTCTTCCTGTGAAAGGTTTTGGACTTCGTTTGTGTTGTTTCAAAGTAAACAGACAGTGCTGTTGAAAGAAAGCTGTTTTGTTGATTTTGTTGTTGTTGTTTTCTGTTTGTTTTGGTCTTATTATGGCAAGGGAGACAAGTCGATTTCTTTCGTCCTTAGGGATGCCATGGGTTCTGTCAGTTTAAACAGTATCCCCATCTTCTAGAACGTCTGTGCTGGAAATTTCCTCTTTTCTGTCACTCTTTTTGTTTCTGCCTTGCTCCTTTGCTTTCTACCATCTCTTCTTGTCATTTTTGCTGGTGTATAATGTGTTCTATAAAGCCTTACATATTCTCTAGTAGGATTGATAATTGGGTACATTTTAACTGCATTTTAGCTCTAAGGAATGGAGATATATAAAAGCAGTTTTAGGTGATTTAGGCCAAATTAAATGTTCTAGTGTACTTAGTTATGTTTATACTTTTATATTCAGGCCCCCCCCCCCCCCTGTGATAAATAGGGTGGAATGGTCAACGTCTGGGTCATATCTTTAGGTTATGTGCGCGAATGCATTGATATGTGTACTTAGTTTTGTTCTCCAGGTGTTTTTTCCCAAGGCCAAGGCTTTGTTGTGTGTATTGTGAGATTGTTATAGCCTGATATGGTTTTGCGCAGTTGCTGGACTGATAACAATGATTTCTTGTTTTCCTCTCTTTGGCTGAGGACAAGTGCAATCTGCATTTACTCTCCTTATTCTCTTCGTTGCAGTTCTGTCAGTGTACTGTGCCGGTGGCCTTGAAGAGATGGATTGTAAGGATTCATTGGCTGCTGCTGAGTATCCTGAGTTGGAAAGAAAATTGCTGTCGCACTCGTTCGCTGATTATTCGGTCAATGGGGATTGAAACAGCAGCATCTAGCAGCAGCCAAATATTATCATCAGTTGTAGGTTGAAGCAACAGAAGCAACACCAAGAGCACCACCCCCCCCCCATCAACAGAAAAAAAAGCATGTATCGCAAGTACTTTTGCTAGTTCTTTCAGAGAGGATAACAACGGCAATAACAACACACCTGAAGTCGGATGGTACATGGCAGGAAGGTCGACTTGCCCCGAAGGTTCATGTCATGGTATATTAGTCCTCATGGGTCACTTGACTGATCAAGCATAGCAAAATATATTAACCGACTGGACACAAAGACTACAAGGAGGTTCCGGTACTTGTCCTGGTTACCTGTGGCAGGTGGAGATGTTCTCTGGGGCGTAAGGTGGCTGGTGTGCATGTGCACGGAAATGCTTACACCAAACACGTTAACCCTTTGACACTCACACTCTGTCCACCAGCATCCTGCATCGTCAACCATACTAGCAGAACAAAAACTTAACCTTTTGATTCCCTCACCCTATCCACCAGCTTCCTTCAGGAAACTGGTGGATAGGGTGAGGGAATCAAAGGGTTAATTTTTTTCTGTCGATGGATAGGGTGCGGGAGTCAAAGGGTTAATAGCAGCAGACAGAGGCGGTTCACTGTACTCATTACAACTGGGGTCTGCCTGGTGCTAATCCACAAGTTCTGAAATTTGTCCATTACAACATACATGAATGGGATTGGGACACTCGATGGTCCTCCTTGACACGTTGTGTTTTACAAGTGCTAAAAGGTGAAAGTGACAGTGTGACATGACATCTCCCGACAGACGTCGATAATGTCACAACAGTAGTGCAAAGAATATTAAAGTCATGGTAATTACTTTATTAAATATGTGGATTTGACAGTTATCATCAGAACATCGCCAATTTATCATCGAGTTTCACAGATCGAAGTTCTAACATTTCAACATTGCCACAATCTTTAAACGTTAATTTACCAATAGATTCAAGAAAACTTACCCGATTTCCTTCCCTGGAAGTCAGAAAAGTAACTTCTCTTCCCTAGAACTAAGTACTAGACAACGGTGCAGTAAAACACACATTGAAAAAAAAAGCCTTGGGAATGCGTGTTTTCTCTTCATGAATACACACACACACACACACACACACACACACACACACACACACACACACACACACACACCACACACACACACACACACAACACACACATCACACAACATATATATATACATATATATATATATATAATGATATAGATAGATAGATAGATAGATAGATAGATAGATAGATAGATAGATAGATACGAGATATATATATCGTATGGCTGTCAGAAGCTTCAATATATGTTATAATTAACCGATAAGACACAAGTGATATTTAAGACAAAGGCAAAAGACCAACTTGAAATAAAAGAAATATGTGAAACGAAACCAGGTACATGTTGATGAACAGCTCCAGAGTCTGTCGCCCAGTTCAGTTGGTAATGCCGCCCAGCAGAAACAGGGAACAGGACATACAGATGCAATAAGAAGATGGCAGTATCACTGTGCACTGTGATAATACGGTGAATAGAAGGCCAACGGGCAGGCAGACATGCACCAGTGTGCATCCATTATTCATAGACACAAAACGTGCGCAGCTGCGAGAAAGACACAGCTGTTTCTACTGTATTGTACAGTGTCTGGCGCCACTGCCATAATAACAATAATTTTATCAGTGAAGCGCAAAGATGCAAAGCGTGTCAAGCGTGCTCGTAGTTGTCGTTTGTAACAGGTTGTTATTAAGTTTTACATCAGCTCGTAGTTGTCGTTTGTAACAGGTTGTTATTAAGTTTTACATCAGCTCGTAGTTGTCGTTTGTAACAGGTTGTTATTAAGTTTTACATCAGCTCGTAGTAGTCGTTTGTAACAGGTTGTTATTAAGTTTTACATCAGCTCGTAGTAGTCGTTTGTAACAGGTTGTTATTAAGTTTTACATCAGCTCGTAGTTAGTCGTTTGTAACAGGTTCTTATTAAGTTTTACATCAGCTCGTAGTTTGTCGTTTGTAACAGGTTGTTATTAAGTTTTACATCAGCTCGTAGTGTCGTTTGTAACAGGTTGTTATTAAGTTTTACATCAGCTCGTAGTAGTCGTTTGTAACAGGTTGTTATTAAGTTTTACATCAGCTCGTAGTAGTCGTTTGTAACAGGTTTTATTAAGTTTTACATCAGCTCGTAGTAGTCGTTTGTAACAGGTTGTTATTAAGTTTTACATCAGCTCGTAGTAGTCGTTTGTAACAGGTTGTTATTAAGTTTTACATCAGCTCGTAGTAGTCGTTTGTAACAGGTTCTTATTAAGTTTTACATCAGCTCGTAGTAGTCGTTTGTAACAGGTTCTTATTAAGTTTTACATCAGCTCGTAGTTGTCGTTTGTAACAGGTTGTTATTAAGTTTTACATCAGCTCGTAGTAGTCGTTTGTAACAGGTTCTTATTAAGTTTTACATCAGCTCGTAGTAGTCGTTTGTAACAGGTTCTTATTAAGTTTTACATCAGCTCGTAGTAGTCGTTTGTAACAGGTTCTTATTAAGTTTTACATCAGCTCGTAGTTGTCGTTTGTAACAGGTTCTTATTAAGTTTTACATCAGCTCGTAGTAGTCGTTTGTAACAGGTTCTTATTAAGTTTTACATCAGCTCGTAGTAGTCGTTTGTAACAGGTTCTTATTAAGTTTTACATCAGCTCGTAGTAGTCGTTTGTAACAGGTTGTTATTAAGTTTTACATCAGCTCGTAGTAGTCGTTTGTAACAGGTTCTTATTAAGTTTTACATCAGCTCGTAGTAGTCGTTTGTAACAGGTTCTTATTAAGTTTTACATCAGCTCGTAGTAGTCGTTTGTAACAGGTTGTTATTAAGTTTTACATCAGCTCGTAGTAGTCGTTTGTAACAGGTTCTTATTAAGTTTTACATCAGCTCGTAGTAGTCGTTTGTAACAGGTTCTTATTAAGTTTTACATCATTTTTTTCTGTGACCGATCTGATGTTTAATGGATACGTGTAGGCACGTTGTTTTGCCAACACTGTGTTGCCGGTATGTTGGTGCACAGTCTGCGTACTCTGTCTTGGTGGCGGGCGTGCTGTGCGTTTTGATGTTTCCATAAGCCACCCGAACACTGGTATGACTTACAGGGTCTTTTACGCGCATGTTCGACGCTCAGCGTGTGTAGTGTACACAGAAATACGGTACAGGCACTGACAGGTAAGTGTAGTCACATGTTGATCTGGGAAATGGACATATCTGCACCCTTTGCCCGCCACTCAGGAGATAGGCAAGCAGGACTGGGAACCCCAGACCTTCCGATTGGATGTCTGATGTCTTACCCACTTGACTACTGTGCCAACATTTTATACTTTAACAATAATAAACTCAAAGATAAAGATGAATAGATAACCATAACAGCAGCAACAACAGCAGAGCAACTAAAATTAAAATTAAAAAAAAGCTAAAAAGAAACACCTGACGGTTCTGGATGGGGCCCAGAGCACCAGTGCCACATCATTCTTAGAACAGTCACCTGGCAAGCTCCCGATGGCACAAGATAGCAGTTTCGTCAAACAAAGGGAGGCCTTCCTGAGTTGCATGACCCATTCAGACCCAGTCATCAGTGACCTTGTTTACAAACCAAACGGCATCGTGGAGGAGATGACAAACCCGGACTAGTCACAAATGTGCACCAACCAGGTCCAGCCCAGCTACCGGACCAATAGAGAATGGAAGAGCCCTGTCTTGCCTTATTCTGGGCCTGCGTCTCCCTATTGGGCAGCTCGCCCAGACGCTAGCTCTGTTCCTCTTACTATAGTCTTGACACTAAGCAGTGGGAAGCTCTCAACGTTGCTTTCCTACAACCACAGGGGATGTTGAAACGTCCACGGAAGCGTCCAGACTCCATGCTCCAGACATAGGTCATTTCGCTGTTCAGCTAGGTCTGACATGCCGCCAAAGGAATCCCAACTTTTGCCGTCTATCCGAGCCGCCAGCAGGTCTTTCCCTGCAACTACGAGAAAGCAACGAAACCAAAATGAAAAGAAAGAACCTATACAAAAATACTACCACAGTGTGTGGAGACGTCATGCGCCATTCAGTGGCCGTGCTGTGTGATGCGGCAAGTTGTGTTTTATGTGCACATTTCGTTACATCCGTTAGTTATGTACTACACTACACTACACACTACATATATACTACACTACACTACACTACACTACGCTACGCTACACTACACTACACTACACTACACTACACGCGCACGCACACACACACACACGCACACGCACACACGCACGCACGCACGCACGCACACGCTCAAAATGTTTAAACAAAAAACTATTCTGAAACTCATTTTAAAGAAGTAACTTCAGATCAATCTTTGTCAGTTAGAATTTCAGAATCGTTGGTACACAGTCCTGTTAATGCATTACTTTAAGTTTATGAAGTTGTAGTTTTAGTGTTACATTTTCCCTTCACATTGTTGATGTTAATTGTTAGTGTTAAGGTCTTGATCCATTTTTTTTATTCTCCCACCTACTGATGTCTCTAACTCTGTCTCCACTATGCCCCTAATCCAACCCACCCAGCTCTCATCCTCTATTTTTCTCCTCGTCTAATATCACTCATAGTGAAAAGACATTAAATCAAAGAACGAACACACACGCTCTCTGTGTGTGTGTGTCTCTCTCTCTCTGTCTCTCTGTCTCTGTCTCTCTCTCTCTCTCTCTCCCGCCCTCTTCCTCCCCCTCTCTCCCCCTATTGTGTAATACTAGCACGCTTCATTGAGTTTTGGACAACTTGGAAAGTCAGTGACCTTGGCTAAACTCCCCCTGACCTCTGACAGTGTGAGAACAGCGGCGTGTTTCCTTTCTCCTCCATTGCCTTCACCGTAGGAGTCGCTGACTTGCTACACAAAAATGAATCATTCGTCACTTTTTTATAAAATCTCTCTTAAACTTTTGACTCCCGCAGCCTATCCGCCAACTGCAAAAACTTAGCCCTTTGAGTCCCTCACCATGTCCACCTGCTTCCTGTCAGTCGACCCCGCCCGCCTTCTTCCCCAAACTAAGTGTGCTGTGAGTTAGTGGGGAAGTGTAGGATCACACAGTCGAGTTTTAAACGGTTTGCGGATGCGTCACTGAGGTGTTGCGTGAATTTCCTAACATCGCAGGTGGTTGTATCTCTCGGGCCTGGTTGATGATACGATGTTGTTATAAGAGTGGGCGTAGATTACAACCCTGTCACGCAGTCTCCATACAGAAGGCACACCATAGCATGGTTGTTATCATCTTCATCGTCATGCATCCTTACAGCATTGTGAAAATCTGTCCTTGACGATGTGGTCATATCATTAAAGTTGTTGAAAAAGTGCGGGCATCAAGATAAAAAAAGAATGGGGAATAGGATATGGTTGGGTGGTAGGGAGAAAGGGGGGGGGGGTCGTGATAAGAGAGCAAGAACCTTTATTTCTAGCTGTTCGCCAGTCTGTGGACCTCTCACAGCACAGAAAGGTACTTTGACTACCAAGTCACGCATTCCCTATTCTGCGTAGGCTTGAGGAGTTGATATAGGCATGTATTGGCTGATTTATACGAGGGCATTATTTTGAAAGTGTTGTATGAGTGTGATGGAACCCCCTTCCTCATCAACCGTCTTGAAGAAAGTGTTAACTCCCGATTTCTTCTTCTCTTTGGAATGGTGCCAGTGTAAGTCTGTTGTTTTTTTTTTCGTGACTTTCTTTTTTTTCATGACTGTTTCTCACTAATTGCAGAAAATTAGGACAGTGAGCTCCAAATGCTCTGCACATTTTTTACTTAATATTGAAATGCCAATTTTGAGATCCTGAAAGGAGTTATATAGCGCGGAGCATTTACAAGTAGGAATGATCACAGTTTTCGTGGCAGAATTGAATTCTTGTGCGTGTACGAAAATTGCGGTGTAACATTTATTAAGCTCTTTTGTTTTTATTCACTTTCTTTCTTTCCTTCTTGTTTCTTTTCGTTTCGTTTCTTTTCTTTCTTTCATTCTTTTTTTCAAACTACGAAGGCCTATGTTTTTAGGTGTTGTTTTGATCTTGATAAAATGGAAACATGGGAATTATCAGGCTTATAATTATACACGTGGAGTGTGTTGTGTGGGACTGCAGTACGTCGCCTTTCTGCAACAGTTTTGCTCAGAAAAAGGAATCATCTTGGTGGGGATGCTTTAACGTTTCGTGACACTGACTTGTTGTCTGTTCATCTTAATGCCACAATCATTCTGGTGATGGCAGTATTTCATCAGTCCCGTTTCTCTCCCCACTGCAAAAGCTTGCCAGTGCACAGGGTTTCGCGCAGGTTCGAGGAGTCCGCCAGACTGGGTGAAGCGCTGTTTGCCGTTTTGCGATGAATCTTTCTGGAACAAATTCCAAACTGGGGGACCAGTTACTAAGCTCAAAACATTTTGATCTTTCGCGGTTATGTAGGTTGTTGTCTTTCGGAGGCGATGGGACAGCTAATTTGCATTTATGGGACTGTAACTATGGCTGTCTGTGAGCTCTGTACACATAATTGTAATATCATCGCTGTAACAACACTCTTAGTGTAAGAGAGAACGATAAATCAGTTACACCGATTCGATGCCAATTTACCTCTTTTGACACCACCAAGCAGATTTTACCCAGAAGATTAGTATAGCACTTGTCACCAGATTGGTTTTTTTTTTTTATCTCTCCCCCTCCCCCTGTTTTATTTTTAAATAGGAAAATTGTTTCATGTCGACCAGAGAGGGGGGAGGAGGGAGGGGGGAGACAAAGAGAGAGAGAGAGGGGGACTCTGTGTGTGTGTGTGTGTATGTGTGTGTGTGTGTGTGTGTGTATGTGTGTGTGTGTGTGTGTGTGTGTGTGTGGTGCCCCGTCCGTCCCTCATCTGATGGCAAGATTTTCTCGTCTTTTTCTGGTTGGATCTTGGCCAAGTTTGGGTAAAAGGTGTATGCTTAAATTAAGGACATGTCAATAAGGTCAAGGTTACAGAAGAAAAGTGCCTAAATCAGCTTTTTTCAGAATAGTTGTCTGAACAACTGTTGTGAAAATCCACCATTAGGCACGCTTCACGTCAAATTTTTAAATTTTTTAAAATTTTATTTCGTCTGATACTTTTTTAAGATGAACACTATGTTGATTTTCTGAAAAAGGGAGATTGTTTGAGTGGCTTAATCACCTTGTTTGTTGTTGTTATCGTTGTTGTTGTGGTTGTTGTTGTGTTTATGAGTGGTTTAATCACCTTGTTCGTTTGTTTCTTTCTTTTTGTTGTTGTTGTGCTTTTTCCATGTGAAAATTCGTTACCGCTTGTGACGTCAATAGTCTAACATAGGCTTTTTCTTGTGAAAATTGCTTACCGCTGTGGGACGCCGTAGTTACCATAGGCTTCCGTTTTCTTGAGAAAATTCGCTTACCGCCTATGACGCCCGTAGTCTACCATACATTTAGCTTGCTTGTGCTGACGGATAGATCAGTTGTGTTGCGCCAACTTCACGTCGTTTGTAGTCACCCGGGACTGGATTCCCTCTTAATTGCTGTGCTTGGGATTTGGAACCGTTTCAAAGACTGACCTTGCACATGCTTGTGATCAGTGCAGAAAAAGCACGAGCCAATTTTGAGGATAGCTTTAAGGAAGGGGTTTTGATGGGTTTTCCCCCTTCACTGGAGTAGGTGGCTGGCGGATTAGTGTGTGTGGTGGTGGGTGGGTGGGTGGGATTGGGGTGGGTATGTGGTGTGTGTGTTTTGTGTGTGTGTGTGTGTGTGTGTGTGCAGTGTGTGTGTGTGTGTGTGTGTGTGTTGTGTTGTGTGTATGCGGTGTGTTGTGTGTGTGTATTGTGTGTGTGTGTGTGTGTGTGTGTGTGTGTGTGTGTGTGTGTGTGAGAGAGAGAGAGAGAGAGAGAGAGAATGTGAGAGAGAGCGAGAGAGAGAGAGAATGTGTATGTGAGAGAGAGAGAGAGAGAGAGAGAAAATTGGGTGGTGTGTGTGTGTTGTGTGTGTGTGTGTCGCGCGCGCGTGTGCGCATTTTTCTTCATATTTTCCTCTTTTTTGGTGTGTTTATGAGAGAGAGAGAGAGAGAGGGAGGGAGGGAGGAGGGAGGGAGGTGGGTAGGTTGGGTGGGTGGAAGCAGGCAAAGGAACTGTCAGGATGGATTAGTGTTTCTTGGTGTATTACAAGCAAGACTTGAATGAGCCAAAACTCCTCGAGAACTCTTTGAGACACTTGACTACTTTTAAAGGATTCCGAGAAAAATGAGATGCGGCTTTGGTTAGCAACCACTTCTTCAATTTCCTCTTCTCTCCATCCGTCCCTATCTCGCACACACACACAAACACACACACACTTAAACGCTCACGCACGCAGTAAACCACATGCACACACGCAAGAGCTTCACCTTCCTGTCTTCCCTTCCCCCGACCCCAGCTTTCTCCCCCGTGTTACGACACAGACACACGCACGCACGCATTGGTTAATTTACAGAACTTGTTTATTGATATAAATTTACTTCAGCACTTATTTGTTTGTTGGATTGCTGATAAACCGCTGCATTATATGTGTTGCTGGCACAAGGCAAAATTGTCCCCAGGATATTCTGTATTTTAATTTTGGTTTTGGTTTTGCTGCTCCTGTGTCACTACCCCACCCACCTCCGCCCCAAAAGCCGCTCATTCCGGTTCTCCAACACACGTCCAGTGCCACTGTAACTTAGGTCAACTTGAGAGCTGGGCGTGAAGAGCCACACGATCTGGGACTTCTCCTTCTTCTTCTTTTTGCTCTTGTTCTTGTTCTTGTTCTTCTTGTTCTTGTTGTTCTTCTTGATATTGTTCTTGTTCTTGTTCTTCTTGTTCTTGTTGTTCTTCTTGATATGTTCTGTTCTGTTCTTCTTGTTCTTGTTGTTCTTCTTGATATTGTCCTTGTTGTTGTTCTTCTTGTTCTTGTGTTCTTCTTGATATTGTCCTTGTTGTTGTCTTCTTGTTCTTGTTGTTCTTCTTGATATTGTCCTTGTGTGTCTTCTTGTTCTTGTTGTTCTTCTTGATATTGTCCTTGTTTTTGTTCTTCTTGTTCTTGTTGTTCTTCTTGATATTGTCCTTGTTGTTGTTCTTCTTGTTCTTGTTGTTCTTCTTGATATTGTCCTTGTTTGTTCTTCTGTTCTTGTTGTTCTTCTTGTATTTTTCTTTTGTTGTTCTTCTTGTTTTGTTTTCTTCTTGATATTGTTCTTGTTGTTTTCTTCTTGTTCTTGTTGTTCTTCTTGATATTGTCCTTGTTGTTGTTCTTCTTGTTCTTGTTGTTCTTCTTGATATTGTCCTTGTTGTTGTTCTTCTTGTTCTTGTTGTTCTTCTTGATATTGTCCTTGTTGTTGTCTTCTTGTTCTTGTTGTTCTCTTGATATTGTCTTGTTGTTGTCTTCTTGTTCTTGTTGTTCTTCTTGTATTGTCCTTGTTGTTGTTCTTCTTGTTCTTGTTGTTCTTCTTGATATTGTCCTTGTTGTTGTTCTTCTTGTTCTGTTGTTCTTCTTGATATTGTCTTGTTTGTTCTTTGTTCTTGTTGTTCTTCTTGTATTCCTTGTTGTGTTCTTCTTGTTCTTGTTGTTCTTCTTGTATGTCTTGTTGTGTCTTCTTGTTCTTGTTGTTCTTCTTGATATTGTCCTTGTTGTGTTCTTCTTGTTCTTGTTGTTCTTCTTGTTGTCCTGTGTTGTTTTCTCTTGCTCTTCTCTTGTTCTTGTTTGTCTTGTCCTTGTTGTTCTGTTGTTGTGTTGTTCTTGTTCTTTTTCTTTTGTTGTTGTTGTTGTTGTTCCTCTTCTCTTGTTGTTCTCTTCCTTCTTGTTGTTGTTGTTCTTCTTTTTTCTTTCTCCTCCTCCTCCTTCTTTTCGTCCTTCTCTTCTTCTTTGTCTTCTTCTTCGTCTTTTCTTTTTTCTTCTTTTTCTTCTTTCTTCTTTTACTTCTTCTTTTTCTTGTTCTTGTTCTTGTTCTTCTTCTTTCTCCTCCTCCTCCTCCCTCTTTTTCTTTCTCCCTCTCCTCCTCTTCCTTCTTTTTCTTCTTCTTCTCCTTGTTTTTCTTTTTCTTTCTCTTCCTCCTCCTCCTCCTCCTCTTCTTCTTTCTCCTTCTCCTCCTCCTCCTAATATTATGATGATGAGAAGAGGGGTTGAGTAGTGATAGTGATGTAGAGTTCGGTTTTAGGTTTGTCAGGGGGGGGGGGGGGTTGGCACGTTGATTGATATCAGCGTTGTCTGCCTTGGAGTGTTTGGCTTGTTTTCTTCAATATGCTTCTTAACTTCTATGAAGATTTTTTTTGCACTTAGAGCATTTGTGACATCACCACCTCCCCACCCTCTTCATCCCTCCCCCTTCGCTTTTCCGAAACAGCGTCTCATCTCAGTGTGATAAAAGCTTTGAATCATAAGGGCAATGTATGGCTCAAAGTGTGCTTTTCGAAATTTGAATGCAATCATTACAACGTATTGAAATTGATGGATCGCGTTGAACATTTCTGGCACCCCTCTTCCTCCTCCCCCACCTCAAGACATTCTTCCTTGATTATTGAAATGATGCAGTCTGTAATCGTTGAAAATTACAGTGCACTAATTCAATTGCTTTAAAACTCGAAAGAAAAGAAAAGAAAGGAAAAAAAGATAGAATAGGAAAGAAAGAAAGAAGGAAAGAAAGAAAGAAAGCTAGACAGACAGACAGACAGACAGACAGACAGATAGATAGAGATAGATAGATAGATAGATAGATAGATAGATAGATAGATAGATAGATAGAAAAGAAAAGAAAAGAAAAGAATCAAAAAAGAAAAGAAAACAAAAGACAACAAAACAAAACCCTTTTGATACTGACATACTATTCCAGTCCAGGCCAGGTATTTTACGCAGGCATGGAAAGTCCCGTCATTCAAGGTTTAAGTCACAGACAGACGTACATACCTGGTAAGGGAACACTACCTAGCAAAACAAAATAGAAAAAAAAGCACATGACGATAAGTTGTCGGACTTCCCCACACAGTCAGTGTGTTGGCATTTCCTTTCCTTGATTTGTGAGCTGTCTGTCTGGCTTCAGCTAATGAGCTTGCAGACTGAGGATCTTCCACATCAGTGAATTGAATCCCAGTCCCTGCAATCAGACAATTGGGCAGCGAGCACGGTTTTCAGTTTTCATCAACGCTTTGACTCCTGCTCTCTGTCCTCCAACTGCAAAAACTTAACGCTTTCACTCCCTCACCCTATCCACCATCTTCTTGCAGGAAGCTGGTGGATAGGGTGAGGGAGTCAGAGCGTTAATTTTTTGCTTTGCTTTGCTAGCATGGTAACAATGCACATGCTGGTGGATTTGATGCGGGGGTCAAAGGGTTTAAAAAACTTTTAAGACAACAGTATCCGCGCTCGGATTGAATTTCATATGCGCCGACGCTATAGATGCCATGCGATGGGAAAAGTTCCGAAATGATCATCGCGTAAGTCATAAGCCATAAGCCTACGCATGCACCTGAGACGCAGGTAAGTTCTTGAGATTTTACCTAACTTAAGGTTCTTTGTACTATTGCCTGTATCAGTCTGTTACCGAAATACTTTTTGGTTTCCTGTAATGCCCTGTAAAGCCCACCTCCCCTTCAATTATCTAGAAAGTCACGAGCGCAGCATATTAGAAAGGTGTGTGTGTGTGTGTGTGGTGAGGTGTGTGTGTGTGTGTGTGTGTGTGTGTGTGTGTGTGTGTGTGTGTGTGTGTGTGTGTGAGTGGTGTGTGTGTGTGGTGATGTGTGTGTGTGTGTGTGTGTGTGTGGTGATGTGTGTGTGTGGGGGGTGGGTGGGTGGGTGGGGGTGATGCGTGTGTTGTGTGTGTGTGTGTGTGGGTGAGGTGTTAGTGTGTGTGTGTGTGGTGATGTGTGTGTGTGGGGGGTGGGTGGGCAGGGGGGTGATGCGTGTGTTGTGTGTAGTGATGTGTGTGTGGTGATGTGTGTGTGTGTGTGTGTGTATGTGTGTGTGTGGTGATGTGTGTGTAGTGATGTGTGTGTGTGTGTATGTGTGTGTGTGTGTTTGTGTGTGTGTGGTGATGTGTGTGTGTATGTGCGTGCGTGCGTGTGTGTGTATGTGCGTGCGTACGTGCGTATGTGTGTGTGTGTGTGGTGATGGTGGTGGTGGTGGTGGTGGTGGTGGTGGTGGTGGTGTGTGTGTGTGTGTGTGTGTGTGTGTGTGTGTGTGTGTGTGGTGATGAGTGTTGGGTGTGGGGTGATGATCATCATGTTTTGGTTTTAGCTTTTTCTTGGCTTTTGTTCTTAGTATCAACCTGTATGTGTACCTGTATGTCTGTTCCTGTTTACCTGTCCCTGTGTCTGTCTGTACATGTCTATAATGTGTCTGTACCTGTTTACCTGTCCCTGTGTCTGTCTGTACATGTCTATAATGTGTCTGTACCTGTTTACCTGTCCCTGTGTCTGTCTGTACATGTCTATAATGTGTCTGTACCTGTTTACCTGTCCATGTGTCTGTCTGTACATGTCTATAATGTGTCTGTACCTGTTTACCTGTCCCTGTGTCTGTCTGTACATGTCTATAATGTGTCTACGTGTGGTGAGTGCTAACCTCTTACACCAGTTTGAATGTGCACAGATGTACACCTTTTGCCTTTTTTTAAAAAGAAAAATTTCCTTCGATATGTTTGATGACTATGACGGTAAATATGAAAACAAAAAGGATCATAGTCATGATATAATAATATCGTATGACTCTTTTTTATGATCTTATATACATGTACATACATACATACATACATACATACATACATACTACATATATGCATACATACATACATACATACATACATACATACTACATACATACATCATCATACATACATACATACATACATACATACATACATATATGCATTTATAGTCTCCTAATTCCAGATTATCTCCATCACAATTGAACAGGTCCCCTAGTCTCAAATTATCTCCATCGCAGTTCAACAAGCCCCTTTTCTGTGTTACCTTTCTAAAAGTGTATGGGTTGGATGTGCTGGGTGTGGTGGGGTGATGATAATCATCACGTTGTGTCTTGGCATCATTCTGCGTGCTGACATCAGTCAGTGTCTTGAGTCGCTCACCTGTTTCCAGACATATCCTGCCAGGTGTAAACTGCACCTGAGTGTAGAGAAGTGGCTTGCTTCATCCCTTAATCAATCCCCTCCGACGCCCCGTAGACTGCTTTTCCCTTTCGTTTGGCATTATTAAACCAGAGAGGGAGGGAGGGAGCAGAAGAGAGAGAGAGAGGAGAGAGAGAGAGAGAGAGAGAGAGAGAGAGAGAGAGAGAGAGAGAGAGAGAGAGACAGAGAGACAGAGAGACAGAGAGACAGAGAGAGAGAGAGATTTTCTTATTGATATATAATTTCCAGCTTTCTCGTTCTTCTTCTCCTTCATCTTTTAACTTGTACGTACATTATGTTCGACGAAGGATGTATATTTCATGATCAGTGTAATTCACCAAATGTATCCGAGAAAGGGAAAGTAGTA
Source organism: Monoplex corrugatus (assembly GCA_030674185.1). Taxonomy (NCBI): domain Eukaryota; kingdom Metazoa; phylum Mollusca; class Gastropoda; order Littorinimorpha; family Ranellidae; genus Monoplex; species Monoplex corrugatus. The sequence goes on along the minus strand of CM060314.1, from coordinate 40,309,995 downwards.
GCAGTAGTAGTTGTAGTTAAAGTAGTAGTAGTAGTAATAGTAATAGTAGTTGTAGTAGTAGTAGAAGAAGAAGAAGAAGAAAAAGGTGTAACCGAGAAATAAGTAGTAGAAGAAGAAAAAGAAGAGAAAGAAGGAGAAGAAGATGAATAAGAACAACGGCGACAGCAGCAGCAGCAGCAGCAGCAGCAGCAGCAGCAGCAGCAGCAGCAGCAGCAACAACAACAACAACAACAACGACAACAACGACAACAACAACGACGACAACAACAACAACAACAACAACAAAATAGCAATCATTAGAACCATGACCTTTTTTTTTTTTCATCGTAAAGGTTTCAGCAAAATACACAGAGTACTGAAATCAATATATAGGTTTTACCAGCCGCTGTCGTCTGCTTTTTGTTTCGATCAAACGCCATTTTTATAAAACACAACACGATTTCTTCTGCATTGGAATGTCTTTGAGTTGAAACTTGGAACAGCAGTAGGCTACAAGGTGCAGAAACCAAGGAAGCCACCGTGAACATAAGTGAAGAGTAAAGGAATGTTGTCAGAAGATGATACAAATATAATTTTTTTTCATCGGTGAAGTTCATGCTTACAACGAAGTTTCATGTTTACTTCAGACAGCTTGGACAAGTTGTTGTCTGTCTTTCACCAGGGTCGTTTTGAATGAGTCACTGGTTTGCTCAGCATCGCTTTGCAGTGTGGTGTTAGCCAGTGTCCCCGAAAGGTCGGGATGTTTGGCGCGTGTGTTCAAATCCCTCCTCAAACAGATGGCGGGTAAGAGCACAGTGGGACACGGATGACAGGGATGAGGAACTTGTCGTCAAGACTGGGTCACACATGTTGGCGTGTGGTGTTCTGTTGAAAAGTGTCATTGGCAGGTGTCTTTTTAACTGGGGCACATCCCCACCGTGGGGATACCGGGGGCTCTTTCAGTATAAATAGTATCCCTACCTTCTGGAAATTGGGCGCTAGAAATTTCCTCGTTTCTGTCACTCTCTTTGTTTCTGTCTTTATTTCTTTACTTTCTCTCATTTCGTCCTATTGTTTTCTGCCTTGCTGGTCCCTTCACCTGTATGTGTTGAAAAAGTACTTTCTCTTAAGATGATAATGGCTTCATGTATTCCGTGCATTTTTGGGTCTATGGAGATGAGCTATGCGGAGACAATTTTATATATGTTTTGGTGTCCTAAGTTATGTTTAATTTGTATTTAGGTATGTATTTTTTAGATCCAGTGTATGATAAATTGGACAGAGTGGTCAACGCCAGGGCCACCTCCTTAGATTATGTGCGCGAATGCTTTGACACATTTCTTAATTTTCTGTACCTTTTTTTCTTTCTTGTTGAAGTAATGTGTGTGTGTGTGTGTGTGTGGTGTGTGTGTGTGTGTGTGTGTGTGTGTGTGTGTGTGTGTGTGTGTGTGTGTGTGTGTGTGTGTGTGTGTGTGTGTGTGTGTGTGTGTGTGTGTGTATTGAAACGGTTGTAGCCCTGATACGGCTTACGCAGTCGGCTGGGCTTTAAGCGACAATAAGAATTAAACTGGGGCACATGTACATGTACAGGAAACGGCTACAATGGCTGTTGTACAGTTTATGCATGAAGGCGTAACTGTAGGAAAACGGTTGCAATCTCTTCTGCGCCGTTTTGTTTGATTAAGCGTACCAGAAAGGAAAATGGTTGCAAGACGTGCTGTACTGTTTTGTTTGATTAACATGTGCTTGTATGAAAACAGTTGCAATAGCCGCAGTACTGTTTAGTCGAATAAGGCGTGTTTGTATTTTTTTTTTTTTTTTTTTTTTTGGTGGGGGGAGGACGGGCGGTAGAATCAATGCTTTACCGTTTTGTTTAATGACAATGTGAATGTTCCTCCCTCACCCCCCCACCCACCACTGAAGTGGGCTGCGTTTCTCCGTCCCACAATATCCAAATATATTGTTAGTGTTACGCTGCTTTCCTTAAGAGCCTTCGTCTTTATGCTTCCAACTTTGTTTCTGCCGCTTAAATCCACCGCAGTCGAAATGCTGCCGAAACACAGAAGGAAGCTGATTTCTGTATTTATAACCAAAAAGTATTAACACTGATGATGATGGACAAAATATACTTGCAAAATGTTTACTGTTCTAGTTTTTGGTTGCCTGGAGAGAGAGAGAGAGAGAGAGAGAGGGGAGAGAGAGAGAGAGAGAGAGAGAGAGAGAGAGAGAGAGAGAGAGGAGAGAGAAGGATTTTCTCGTGAGCTTGTCTACCCTATCGTTATACCCGAACCAGGTGTACCCCAGGTTACACACCCTCTAGTCTCAGTTCAGCCCGCGTAGGCCCAGGATTTGACTTCCCTCTGCCGTTGACAACAGATCGCCAACGGCCTAAATCGCCGGCCACTTTCAAGTCAGGGTTTAGGAGAGGTTAGAGTTACCTTTTGTGTGTTGATACCTTGTGTTTAGGGATAAGTTGTTTTCTGTACTGGGGCTGGAGATTTGTCTTTTTCTCTGCTTTTGTGTGTGTGAAGTCTTTGGGAAATTCTCTCTCTCTCTCTCTTCTGTATGTTGTGTGTGTGTGTGTGTGTGTGTGTGTGTGTGTGTGTGTATGTGTGTGTGTGTGTGTGTGTGTGTGTGTGTGTGTGTGTGTGTGTGTGTGAGAGGAGAGAGAGAGAGAGAGAGAGAGAGAGAGAGAGAGAGAGAGAGAGAGAGTACGATACGTGGTGCTTTAGCAACAAAAAAAAAAAAAAAAGGTCTGTATCAGGCATTCACTCGTGTGATGTATGTTATTTAAATGTCCAATCATTTGGCTGTAATCTGATATGTCACATGTGCATGTAGGTCAGTGTGTGTGTATGTTTTTAAAGCGTTACCTACCTACCTAACTACTTACCAACCTACCTACCTGCGCTGCCTGCCTGCCTGCCTACCTACCTACCTGTCACCTACCTCCTACCTACCTACCTACCTACCTACTTACCTACCTACTACCTACCTCCTGCCTGCCTACTACCTCCTACCTACCTACCTACCTGCCTGCCTACCTGCCTGCCTTCTGCCTGTCTTCCAGTGTCTATCTACTATCTATCTACCTATCTATCTATCTATCTATCTGTCTATATCTATCTACCTGTCTGTCTCTATCTGCCTCTATCTATCTGTCTATCTATCTATCTATCTTATCTATTTTATCTATCTATCTATCTATCTATTCTATTTATCTATCTATCGATCTATCTATCTGTCTGTCTGTCTGTCTGTCTGTCTGTCTGTCTATCTGCCTACCTACCTACCTATCTACGTACCAACCAACCAACACCAACCAACCAACCAGCCTACCTACCACACGGCATCAGTAAATGTTAAATGTACATAGAAAGCCAGTTCCACCTGTGTCATACACGTTGTCCGTTGGAGTGACAGAAGCTCATTCTCGGCCTTTGCTTATTTGGGGTTCTTTTTCTTCCATCAGCTCCCGCCCTTTTTACCCCCCCCCCCTTCTCTCTCCCCCCCCCCCCGAGTTTCCAACCCGTCCTTTGAAGTTTATCAGACCGTGGATCCGAAAGGTGTCCCTGGTTTGTCTTGAGAGGTTTTATTGGTGTATATGTAGTGATTAGTATGAAATAGTGTCTTTTTGAATCTTGTTGGTGTATATGTGGTGACTAAGTAACTGGTATGAAATAGCTGTCTTTTTGAGTCTTGTTAGTGTATAGTGGTGACTAATAACTGGTATGAAATAGTGTCTTTTTGAGTCTTGTTAGTGTATATGTGGTGACTAAGTAACTAGTATGAAATAGTCTTTTTGAGTCTTGTTGGTGTATATGTGGTCACTAAGTAACTAGTATGAAATAGTGTCTTTTTGAGTCTTGTTGGTGTATATGTGGTCACTAAGTAACTGGTATGAAATAGTGTCTTTTTGAGTCTTGTTGGTGTATATGTGATCACTAAGTAACTGGTATGAAATAGTGTCTTTTTGAGTCTTGTTGGTTTATATCTAGTGACCTAAGTACTGGTATGAAATAGTGTCTTTTTGAGTCTTTTGGTTATATCTAGTGACTAAATAACTGGTATGAAATAGTGTCTTTTTGAGTCTTGTTAATGTAATCTGGCGACTAAGTAACTGGTATGAAATAGTGTCTTTTTGGGTCTTGTTAGTGTATATCTAGTGACTAAGTAGACTAGTATGAAATAGTTCTTTTTGAGTCATGTTGTGTATGTCTAGTGACTAGTAACTGGTATGAAATTGTGTCTTTTTGAGTCTTGTTGGTGTATGTCTAGGTGACTAAAGTAACTAGTATGAAATAGTGTCTTTTGAGTCTTGTTAAGTATATATCTAGTGACTAAGTAACTGGTATGAAATAGTGTCTTTTTGAGTCTTGTTGGTTTATATCTAGTGACTAAGTGAAATGATATGAAATAGTGTCTTTTTGAGTCTTGTTGATGTATATGTGGTACTAAGTAACTGGTATGAAATAGTGTCTTTTTGAGTCTTGTTGGTGTATATATCGTGACTAAGTAACTGGTATGAAATAGTGTCTTTTTGAGTCTTGTTGGTGTATATTAGTCACTAAGTAACTGGTATGAAATAGGTGTCTTTTTGAGTCTTGTTGGTGTATATATCTAGTGACTAGTTTAATGGTATGAAATAGTGTCTTTTTGAGTCTTGTAAGTGTATATATCTAGTGACTAAGTAACTGGTATGAAATAGTGTGTTTTTGAGTCTTGTTGGTGTATATATCTAGTGACTAGTTACTGGTATGAAATAGTGTCTTTTTGAGTCTTGTTGGTGATATATCTAGTGACTAAGTAACTGGTATGAAATAGTGTCTTTTTGGTCTTTTTGGTGTACATCTGGACTAAGTAACTGGTATGAAATATGTCTTTTTGGGTCTTGTTAGTGTATATCTAGTGACTAAGTGAATTGCATGAAATAGGGCTCTTTTTGAGTTTTGTTGGTGTATATATTAGTGACTAAGTAACTGTATGAAATAGTGTCTTTTTGAGTTTTTTGGTGTACATCTGGCGACTAAGTAACTGGTATGAAATAGTTCTTTTGGGTCTTGTTAGTGTATATCTAGTGACTAAGTGATTAGTATGAAATAGTGTCTTTTTGAGTCATGTTGGTGTATGTCTAGTGACTTAGTAACTGGTATGAAATAGTGTCTTTTTGAGTCTTGTTGGTGTATATGTGGTCACTAAGTAATGGCATGAAATATGTCTCTTTTTGAGTCTTGTTAGTGTATATCTAGTGACTAAGTAATTGCCATGAAATAGTGTCTCTTTTTGAGTTTTGTTAGTGTATATCTAGTGACTAAGTAATTGCCATGAAATAGTGTCTCTTTTTGAGTCTTGTTAGTGTATATCTAGTGACTAAATAATTGCCATGAAATAGTTGTCTCTTTTTGAGTCTTGTTAGTGTATATCTAGTGACTAAGTAACTGGTATGAAATATTGTCTCTTTTTGAGTCTTGTTAGTGTATATCTAGTGACTAAGTAACTGGTATGAAATATTGTCTCTTTTTGAGTCTTGTTAGTGTATATTAGTGACTAAGTAACTGGTAGAATAGTGTATCTTTTTGAGTTTTGTTAGTGTATATCTAGTGACTAAGTAACTGGTATGAAATATTGTCTCTTTTTGAGTCTTGTTGGTGTATATATCTGTTGACTAAGTAACTGGTACGAAATGTGTCTTTTTGAGTCTTGTTAGTGTATATCTGGTGACTAAGTATTAGGTATGAAATAGTATCTTTTTGAGTCTTGTTGGTGTATATGTGGTGACTAAGTAACTGGTATGAAATAGCGTCTCTTTCTAAGTCTTGTAGGTAAACATCTATGGACTTAAGTAACTGCTATGAAATGGTGTCTCTTTTTTGTCTTGTTGGTGTACATATCTAGTGACTAAGTAACTGACATGAAATAGCGTCTTTTTTTTTTTTTTTTTGGTCTTTGAAAAATGGAGGATGTGAGGATATTTATTGAGCTCTCTCTCTCTCTCTCTCTCTCCTCTCTCTGTCTCTCTCTGTCTCTCTCTGTGTCTATCTCTCTGTCTCTGTCTCTGTCTCTGTCTCTCTCTCTCTCTCTCTCTCTCTCTCTGTCTCTCTCTCTGTGTCTATCTCTCTGTCTCTGTCTCTGTCTCTCTCTCTCTCTCTCTCTGTTGTGGTTGGGATATAAACACTGGCAGTCTTTAAACTCACTAATGTGTCTGGTTGATG
>CM060314.1:40296304-40298804 GCA_030674185.1 Monoplex corrugatus | reverse complement strand
CTAGACTGTTGGCCTGGGTGAAGTTGGCTGTGGCCGTGATGGTGACGCTGGTCTTTCCCTTTCATAGTCATTATCATTGAAGCCTGTTGCACGTTCATCCATTTTGTGTGTGTGTGTGTGTGTGTGTGTGTGTGTGTGTGTGTGTGTGTGTGTGTGTGTGCGTGCGTGCGCGCGTGTGTGTGTGTGTATGTGTGTGCGTGCGTGCGGGCGTGTGTGTGTGTGTGTGCATGCATTCTGCTGTTTTTGCCGTCCTTGAGTTTGATTGAACGTCGTTTGCCTCTGGTGTATGTGTGTGTGTGTGTGTGTGTGTGCGTGTGTGCGTGCGCGTGCATGTGTGTGTGTGTGTTTGTGTGTGCGTGCATGTGTGTGTGTGTGTGTGTGTTTGCGTGCGTGCGTGTGTTTGTGTATGTGTGTGTGTGCGTACGTGCCTGTGTGTGTGCGCGCGCGCATGCGCATTCTGACTGCTGTTTTTGCCGTCCTTGAGCTTTCATTGAACGTCGTTTACCAGTGTGTGTGTGTTTGTGTGTGCGTGTGTGTGTTTGCGCGTGCACGCATATGTGTGTGTGTTTGTAGTGTGTGTGTGTACGTGTGTGTGTGTGTGTGCGCGCGCATGTGTGTGTGTGTGTTGTGTGTGTGTGTGTGTGTGGCGTGTGTGTGTGTTTCCTCCCCATAGGTCCTTTTTATTTGCTATCGAAGGAATGACAGGTTCTTTTAGTGCACATTTCTTGTTTTATAAAGTCTGCATTGAATTGCCCTCGTAGTCTCTATCTGTAGCTTGTAACGGGATAAGAACTGGGTACAGTTCCATTTAAGGTGCCTTCCATTTTAACTTCGTGATCGACGACCTCCCGACTGACAGGGTGCTGTGCCGGCTTCAATGCTGCTCTTGTATGGCTTTTGTCGAGGGCTTAAAGAAGTTTGCTTACTGGGTCTTTAGACACTCAGTGTGTGGGGCTGTGGGTGGGGTGTGGGGTGTGGGTGTGGGTTTGAATGTGTGTGTGTGTGTGTGTGTCATGTGTGTGTGTGTGTGTGTGTTAATGTGTGCGTGTGTGTGTGTGGTGTGTGTGTGTTTGTGTGTGTACGTGTGTGTGTGTGTTGGGGGGGGGGGGTCGGTGGGTGTGTGGGTGTGAATGTGTGTGTGTGTGTGCGTGTGTGTGTGTTAGGGGGGGGGGTCGGTGGGTGTGTGGGGTAAGTGGGTGGGTGTAAATATGTGTGTGTGTTTTAATTTAATGTGTGTGTGTGTGTGAGTGTGTGTATGTTAATGTGTGTGTTAATGTGTGTGTGTGTGTGTGTGGTGTGTGTGTGTGTGTGTGTGTGTGTGTGTGTGTGTGTGTGTGTGTGTGTGTGTGGCATAGTGTTTTTACTTGAAGGCACAACCATAGATCTGGTTATAGTACAGTGTGGCTGAGTACCTGGAAGAACTGTCGGATTCTGCTGACTTGAATTATCTGCATAATCAGAATGTATGATGAAGGCAGGCAGCTAGAACTTGTTTCGAGGCGGAGGAGCCAATTACAAAAGCATGTGTGTGACGTTAATTCTGTGAACGTATCTTTTGACCGCTTAGAAGTCAGAAGTGTTATAAATAGACATCACGTCAAGGCAGGCATATGCTTTTACGTCTGAGTATGTTTTTCTTTAATTGTATTTTAGACTTGCAAAGTTAACGGTGAGCAAGGTTTTTAACTGTTGTCTTTCATCTTAACCTGGTTGTCGTTTTTGATGTGGTGTTAGCCCTGATATGGCTGTAGTAGTTGGCTTGGCTATAGGCTAAGCAATTATGAACCTGAACCTGATCTCGTCAAGGCAGGTGCAGAAATGGTAGTGCTGATTTGATTATGTCTTAAAATGAATGTTGAGATTACTGTTGTGGGTGGAACTTGATTTAAACTGCACAGAACATGGACTGATTAATGATACCACGACGAACATGAATGACATAACGTTGAATTATATGAAATTCGTTTTTCTTTTTTTTTCTTCTTTTCTTTCTGGCAGTGTGGTTAAGGTTTAGTGATCTAAAGACCGTGGAAAATGTGTAAGAAGAGAGAAAGTAGTGTAAGATTTTGCTAGTCGCTGGTTAGTGTTCAGTGAGGGAGGTATGTGCATTCGGTTTGTAGGGCACACATATACAGGATCGTGGTATTCAGAGTCTCTGTGTGGATAGGAAGATGTTCTGTTCTGTTCTATTCTGTTGAGTTTAAAGTCCTACCACTCTCAGAGTATATGAGGACTGGCTATGACAATGTTGCTCAAAGAAGCCTTAAAACATTTTTGGCTGCACTTTGAGATACCGATGCTACTGTCAGTGTATCGCATCAAATCAACCATCTTAGTTAACAGGCTCTCAGAGACAAGATGGTGAACGTGTTGACCAGTTGACCTGGTCTTCATTATGCCGGAGTTGGCAAGAGTGACATGGTGACGCTGGTGTTATTGACAAGTACTAGTCTTTGGGAGAAATCAATAAGGATCCTGAATGTTTCGGATGGCGAATTTT
>CM060314.1:40283804-40288804 GCA_030674185.1 Monoplex corrugatus | reverse complement strand
AGATAATTGTTGTTTGCCAGATAATTGTTGTTTATCAGATAATTGTTGTTTGCCAGATAATTGTTGTTTACCAGATAATTGTTGTTTGCCAGATAATTGTTGTTTGCCAGATAATTGTTTTCTGCCAGATAATTGTTGTTTGTCAGATAATTGTTGTTTGCCAGATAATTGTTGTTTGCCAGATAATTGTTGTTTGCCAGATAATTGTTGTTTGTCAGATAATTGTTGTTTGCCAGATAATTATTGTTTACCAGATAATTGTTGTTTACCAGATAATGATTGTTTAACAGATAATTGGTGTTTGCCAGATAATTGATGGCAGAGCGCGTATGGAATTGTCCGTGTGCGATGGATCTCTCTTGGACAAACTCCAGACTCCTTCATTTTCTGTTTCAAGCTTGTTTCAAACTTGTTTCAAACTTGTTTCAAACAACGAGCAAACCTACAAACAAACAGAAAACGACAACAACAACAAAAACATACAAACCATTATGAACGAAGCTGTTTATCGTACCCAATGCTTAACCTTTTGACTCCCGCATCCTATCCACCAACTGCAAAAACTGAACCCTTTGACTCCCTCGTCCCATGCACCAGCTGTATGCAGGAAGCTGGCGAATAGGGTGAGGGAGTCAGAGGGTTATGTTTTTGCTTTGCTAGCATGGTTGACAATGCAGGATGCTGGTGGACAGGGTGCGGGAGTCAAAGGGTTAAGCATTGTGTATGATAAACAGCTTCGTTCAAAATGGTTTGTAAGTTTTTTGTTGTTGTTGTCGTTTTCTGTTTGTTTGTATGTTTGCTTGTTGTGTTAGTTTTGTTGTTTTGATAATAGACAGTTTTATTTAAACATTAGCATTGAAGCTAGTTGAATGACACAGCGTTGTTATTCAGTTCTGATAGCCATTGAGTCCCATCGGATGGCAAGGCAAGTTATACCACAGAGTATTAGAGAGCTAGTTGCTTGTCTCCCTGTCCATGTCTGTGGTGTGATAGAGCTAGTTGCTTGTCTCCCTGTCCATGTCTATGGTATGACAGAGCTAGTTGCTTGTCTCCCTGTCCATGTCTATGGTGTGACAGAGCTAGTTGCTTGTCTTCCTGTCCATGTCTTATGGTGTGACAAAGCTAGTTGCTTGTCTCCCTGTCCATGTCTTTGGTGTGACAGAGCTAGTTGCTTGTCTCCCTGTCCATGTCTATGGTGTGACAGAGCTAGTTGCTTGTCTCCCTGTCCATGTCTATGGTGTGACAGAGCTAGTTGCCTGTCTCCTTGTTATGTCTGTGGTATGACAGAGCTAGTTGTCTGTCTCCCTGTCCATGTCTGTGGTGTGACAGAGTTAGTTGCCTTTCTCCCTGTCCATGTCTGTGGTGTGACAGAGCTAGTTACCTGTCTTCTTGTCCATGTCTATGGTGTGATAGACGTAGTTGCCTGTCTCCCTGTCCATGTCTGTGGTATGACAGAGCTAATTGCCTGTCTCCTTCTCCATGTCTGTAGTATGACAGAGCTAATTGCCTGTCTCCCTATCCATGTCTGTGGTGTGACAGAGCTAGTTGTCTGTCTCCTTGTCCATGTCCATGGTGTGACAGAGCTACTTGCCTGTGTCCCTGTCCATGTCTGTGGTATGACAGAGCTACTTGCCTGTGTCCCTGTCCATGTCTGTGGTATGACAGAGCTAATTGCCTGTCTCCCTGTCCATGTCTGTGGTATGACAGAGCTAGTTGTCTGTCTCCTTATCCATGTCTGTGGTATGACAGAGCTAGTTGTCTGTCTCCCTGTCCATGTCTGTGGTATGACAGAGCTAATTGCCTGTCTCCTTGTCCATGTCTGTGGTATGACAGAGCTAGTTGTCTGTCTCCCTGTCCATGTCTGTGGTATGACAGAGCTAGTTGTCTGTCTCCTTGTCCATGTCTGTGGTATGACAGAGCTAGTTGTCTGTCTCCCTGTCCATGTCTGTGGTATGACAGAGCTAATTGCCTGTCTCCTTGTCCATGTCTGTGGTATGACAGAGCTAGTTGCCTGTCACCTTGTCCATGTCTGTGGTGTGACAGAGCTAATTGCCTGTCTCCTTGTCCATGTCTGTGGTATGACAGAGCTAATTGCCTGTCACCTTGTCCATGTCTGTGGTGTGACAGAGCTAATTGCCTGTCTCCCTATCCATGTCTGTGGTATGACAGAGCTAATTGCCTGTCTCCCTGTCCATGTCTGTGGTATGACAGAGCTAATTGCCTGTCACCTTGTCCATGTCTGTGGTGTGACAGAGCTAATTGCCTGTCTCCCTATCCATGTCTGTGGTATGACAGAGCTAATTGCCTGTCTCCCTGTCCATGTCTATGGTGTGACAGAGCTAGTTGCCTGTCTCCCTATCCATGTCTATGGTGTGACAGAGCTAGTTGCCTGTCTCCCTATCCATGTCTATGGTGTGACAGAGCTAGTTTCCTGTCTCCCTATCCATGTCTATGGTGTGACAGAGCTAGTTGTCTGTCTCCCTGTCCATGTCTGTGGTGTGACAGAGCTAGTTGCTTGTCTCCCTGTCCATGTCTATGGTGTGACAGAGCTGGTTGTCTGTCTCCCAGTCCATGTCTGTGGTGTGACAGAGCTAGTTGTCTGTGTCCCTGTCCATGTCTGTGGTGTGACAGAACTAGTTGCCTGTCTCCCTGTCCATGTCTGTGGTGTTGACAGAGCTAGTTGCCTGTCTTCTTGTCCATGTCTGTGGTGTGACAGAGCTAGTTGCCTGTCTCCCTGTCCATGTCTGTGGTGTGACAGAGCTAGTTGCCTGTCTCCCTGTCCATGTCTGTGTTATGACAGAGCTAGGTACCTGTCTCCCTATCCATGTCTGTGGTATGACAGAGCTAGGTACCTGTCTCCCTATCCATGTCTGTGGTATGACAGAGCTAGTTGCCTGTCTCCTTGTCGACGTATACGGAGTCATAAAACTAGCTGTCTGTCCATTTATCCATGTCTGTGGGGCGAGAGGGCTTGTTGCCTATCTCCCTATTATTGTCTGTAGTTTGGTGCAGTGTCTATCTTCAATAATGTGGACTCGAGAGATATATCTCTGAGTTCGTTTTCAAGCCGGTACATTAACAACTGGCCTGTTGGCTGCCCGTTTGAACGTTTCCATCCTTGTGGTGGTGTCAGCTTAGTGTTTCATGGGTCCCACTCCCGCCCTTCCCATTTCAGGACCTTGCCAGCGCAGTCTCGGGAAGTCTGCCAGAGAGTTGCTGGCAGCTTTGGGTGGAGCGCATATGGAACTGCCTGAGTTGGACAAATCCTCTTGGAAAGGAAGAAGGAAAAGAAAACAGAAAACTGGAAACACCGATGACATACCATACTTTCAGCGGTGCTCACCGTTGTCTAGAGACGACTGTTGGATGAGGGGCGTTTATGATGACTATGTAGTTGTCACTGGTGGGGGCTGTTTAAACAGCTACTTCACACGTCGTTATAGACACTGTCGCCTTTACCTTCTCACAGGGGACGTGTTTTGACTGTACGTGTTTTAACGACACACTATACATGTTTTAGTCTGGCCGTTCAGCTTGTGTGCTGGGGGCGAGGGTCAAGTTGTTTGGACACGGCAGTGTTAACCCTTTGACTCCTGCACTCTGTCTCACCAGTGTCATGCATTGCCTGCCGTGCTAGCAAAGCAAAAACTTAAAAACCCTTTGCTAGTGCATAGTGTTTATGCTGCCTCAGCGGATCGATCATAAAGGCCAGTTCAGACTTCAACAGTTTGACGCAGATATCAGCGAAGAAAGGGAAATTGGAGCACTTGGTCGCAACGGGAAAGCTGGAGGGAAAGAGAGCACCAGGTAGACCCAGGGAGAAGATACTAGACGGACTTGCAGAGTGGCTGGGGACAAAGAGGGTGGAAGAGATGCTTGAGGCAACAAGAGATAGAGACAGATGGAAGTCCATGATCGCCAACGCCATGCGGCAAGGTACCTGATGATGATGATATGATGAGTTTGTTTGAATCACTGCCAGAAAAAAAGTGTTTAGATTTTTAAAAGTTCACTTATTTATCTTTATTTCAGCGATTCAGCTATTTTTCCCCTTGGATGCGTGTAAGCATGTTGTTTTGCCCACACTGTGCAGGCTGTATGTTGCTGCGCAGTATGTATACTTAGTATTCGGTGGGCGGTGCATGTTGAGTGTTTCCTTCAGTAAGCTGGTGGATAGGGTGAGAGAGTCAAAGGGTTACATTTTTTGTCGTTGTGGATAGGGTGCGGGAGTCAAACGGTTAACATTTATCCAAGGAAACCATGACTTATGACTCAAACTTGGAAATACATTCACGGAATTGCATGGAAACGGGAAGGGGTGGGTGGGAGGGTGGTCATACACCATATATAATGTAGGATTTATTGGGAAATCCTTTACTGTATGCAATGATCCCGCTGTTTGTGTGTATGGATTTATTCCCTGGACGACCGTTCATAGTAATCGGAAGATGTTAGTTTCGTTTCATGTTTATTGGCCCAGCGCCACTGGACCCTTTTCTTGTCGTGATAATTCTCTTCTCTCTCTCTCTCCTCTATCTCTCTCTCTCTATCTCTCTCTCTCTCTCTCACTGCGTGTGCGTGCGTGCGTGTGCGCGCGCGTGCACGTGTGTGTATGTGTGTGTGTGTGTGTGTGTGTGTGTGTGTGTTGTGTGTGTGTGTTGGAGTGAGAGAGACAGAGGGAGAGAGAGCTCTTAAAATGTATGATTTCTCTCTCTCTGTGTTTCTGTTTCTCTCTCTCTGTCTCTCTGTCACTGTCTCGTCTCTGTCTCTGTCTTTGTCTCTCTGTCTTTGTCTCTGTCTTGTCTCGTCTGTCTGTCTGTCTGTCTCTCTCTCTCTGTGCTGTGCGCGACGTGTGTGTGTGTGAGTGAAGAGACACAGGGGAGAGAGAGCCTTAAAATGTATTTCTCTCTCTCTCTCTCTCTCTCTCTCTCTCTCTCTCTCTGTGAGAGACTCTGTTTGTGTTGTGTGTGTGTATGCGTGCGTGCGTGCGTGTAAATATG
>CM060314.1:40278804-40281304 GCA_030674185.1 Monoplex corrugatus | reverse complement strand
ATTAACCCTTTGATTCCCTGACCCATCTACCTGCATAGACAAAGGGTTAAGGTTTTGCTTTGTTAGCATGGTGTTGACAGTGCAGGATGCTACTGGATAGGGTGTGGGAGTCAAAGGGTTAAGCGAGTTGCTCCCTCGTTCTGTCCCCCTGTTTCCTGCAGGAAGTCTTGAGGTTGGGGTGAGGGACGGAAAGGGTTAATAGCCCAGCTGACCATTATAGGACTGACTGTTTCAGTTTGGGGTGAGGGATGGAAAGGGTTAATACCGTGACCATTATAGTACTGACTGTTTTAGGGCTTTGAAAATGTTTCAGAAGTGAAGAGCTTAGTACCTCCCTGACTAGTTTCAGTTTTAGTTTGCTGAAGAAGAAACAGAAAACTTGTGGTTGGATTTGAAATAACTCCTCACTGGCTGCAAACTGGTTTGTCCTTAGCCTCTCCCTTGGCCCCCACTTGTATCACGGAAATGGGTGGCTTGCTGCTCGGGTAACAGCAGCTTCTGCACATCACTATGTGTGGGCGTGTGACCGGGAAATACTTAACCCTTTGACTCCCTGTCCACTATCTTCTTGCGGGATTGTATTTAGTTATACCTCAGAACCCACCTCAGGTGGTATGGCCGACGGGGATTAACATCCCACTTACATCAGAGAAAGTGGGCTTATCAAATCCTACAATGACGCCACCACCACAACAGTTTCGTTGTTACTGTTATTTTTGTTTAAAGCCCATCCGACTATGTAGAGCCATATCAGGGCTGTAACATTTCAAAGCATACATAATACCTCAACAGGAAAGAGGAAAAGAAAATGAAGTACACATATCAATGCATTTGCGCAAATAATCTAAGGTGATGCTCCTGGCGTTTACCTCTTCGTCCAGTTTATCACACAGGGCATTTAAAAAAGACAACACCTGAACACAAATTTTTAACATTACTAAGGACACTAATACATATATAAAAACGGGCCTAAATCACCTAAAATTGCTTCCGCATATCTCATTTCCATAGAGCCAAAAATATTCTTAATACATGTACCCAATTATCAATCCTAAGAGAAAGTATGTAAGACTCTATCGAACACATACAGGTGAATGGACCAGCAAGGCAGAAAATGATAGGTAGAAATGACAGAAAGCAAAGAAACAAGGCAGAAAAAAAAGAGAGTGACAGAAAAGAGGAAATTTCTAGCTCAGAATTACGAGAAGGTGGGGATACTATTTATACTGAAAGAGTCCCCGACATCCTCACGGGGGAACCATAATAGCTGTATTTAGAAGGGCACTAAGAAGGTTTAGTGTAGCATACCACAGGTTCGACCCCAGAACCATTGAAATGTGAACGCAAAACTCCACCAACTGAGCTGAACAGTGTGTTAACGAGATGTCCTCTGGATACGAGTGACATCATTGTGAAACGTTTTAGAATGTATATAACTTGACAGACTGTAGGCTATTACAAATGACAGTAGCCATTGTTATACCTACTTGTAAGTGAATCTGTATAATTATGTGTGTCTTTAGACATACCCATTTGTACGTTCATTGTTATATACTCTGTTCATACAAGTCATGTGTTGTGTATATATTTCAGTAAATACACCAAGTCACTCACACACACATTCACGTATCACACGCACACACACACACACATGCGTGCACATGCACACGCATATATCAGCACGCACACATACACCTGCACACTTGTACACGCGTACACACACACACAACACACACACACACACACACACACACACACACACACACACAAACACAAACATACATATGCACACACACACACACAAGCAGACACACACACACACACACACACACACACACACACACACACACACACACACACACACACACACACACACACACACACACACACACATACACACACCCAGCGCGGGCACGTATACCAGTACACACACATGCGTGCATGTACACACACAAACACAGACACAGACAGACACAGACACACAGACACGCATAAACACGCGCACATGCACGCATGTACACACAAATACGCAAACACACACACAACAAAACACAACACCAACACAACACCAGCAAAACACAACACAACACAACCACAACAAAACACCAACACAACACAACACAACACAACACCAACACAACACAACACAACACAACACAACACAACACAACACAACACAACACAACACCGACACCGACACCGACACCAACACGACACGACACGACACGACACGACACGACACGACACGACACGACACCAACACAACACCAACACAACACCAACACAACACAACACAACACAACACAACACCAACACAACACCAACACAACACAACACACACTATGTAATCTTTTACTTACCTGATTGTCGTATTGTCCTAACAATGGGTGTAAGTTGCTACCTATTCATGTTTCAATATGTTTTGACAGAACTGTGTCACCCAATAATTGATGATAGTTGTGTTTGACGTCTGGTTTCAGTTCAAAAGCATCAAGATAAA
>CM060314.1:40258804-40273804 GCA_030674185.1 Monoplex corrugatus | reverse complement strand
TATTCGGGATCGATCTGGAAGACCTGAAGTGGAGCAAAGCCATGTGATGTCAAGGTCTGAGGGTGTGAAAAAACTGATCGTGCCAACTAGTCTGACGGCTTTGTGTGTGTGTGTGTGTGTGTGTGTGTGTGTGTGTGTGTGTGTGTGTGTGTGTGTGTGTGTGTGTGTGTGTGTTGTCTGTCTGTCTGTCTGTTGTGTGTGCTGTGTCTGTTGTGTCTGTGTGTGTGTGACTTTGAGTTCTCCTACCTGTATATGATCCTATTTAGGATTGGGGAAGGTAAATCACTGAGGGAGCTAAGCTTGCTTGGGGTTGTCTTGGTTTGCTCAGAGACCTTAAAACAGACAATGTCTGATTTGCCCGAGTTTTGCTGATATGCCTTGACAGTGATCAGGGCATACACGAAGGTCCCCACAGGGACGCAGGGGACTCTCAGTATAAATGGTATCCCCACCTTCTGGAGATTGTGTGCTAGAAATTTCCTCTTTTCTGTCACTCTCTTTGTTTCTTTCTTCCTCCTTTGCTTTCTGTCATCTTTTTCTGTCATTTTCCACCCCGCTGGCCTGTTCACCTGTATGTTTCTATAAAGTCTTACACAATTTTTATCAGGATTGATGATCGGTACGGGTATTAACTGCATTTTAAGCTGTAAGGAAATTTGATATGCGGAAGCAAGTTTGGGTAATTTAGGTAATTTTTTTTATGAGTTTTAGTGTACCTAGGTATGTTTATATATTTGTGTTCAGGTTTATTTTTCTTTAAACCTTGTAGTGATAAATTGAGCGGAATGGTCAATATCAGCAACGTGTCCTTGGATTATGTGCGGGAATGCATTGATATGTGTACTGAAGTTTCTTTTTCAGTTTTTTTTCCCAGGTCAGCGAGGTGTTGCGTGTGTTTTGAGATAGCTATAGCCCTGACATGGCTCTACGCAGTCGGCTGGGCTTTAACCATTAATAACAATAATTAACGATAACGCGTGAATCAGAAATACAATCATCGTTACCATGCTGAAGTGGTTAGTCCCGTTTGACCGTGTCTGTGTGTGAGCTGACGTATGTTGGTGTTCCTTTGTGTCTGTGTCTGTGTGTGGTCTGACTGACTTCATTTTGCTCTCCCAAAGGATCGACTATCCGATCTGAGCTCAACGGGAGTTCCAACAGCAGTTCCAGTTGGGCTTGGCCTCCTATCTTATCACAGCGTTGAACAATTCCCTCTCCCGCTGTCCCACACATTTCAAAGGCAAAGTCAACGTAGGCTACATGTCTAAGAAGCCCGCTGTCTGTCAGTTCATGATTAAAATCATTATCACAACGTTCCGTTCTTTGAGCAAAGTCGGGCCGCCACATGGTCAGCCACTGATAACAGGCTGTAATCATTAACTTTGTGGACTGATGGCTTGACCACCGCCGCGATGTGATCGGTCAGTTTGAACCCATGGTGATCACTGCCCCATGGAGAGTTAGTACGATAAGCACAAAGCCTGTACGACTGGTCACCACCCACCCAGGCTGTGGGACAAAGACAAGAGTAAAGCGTTGTGGTTTAGGTTATATTAGAATGGAATTAACTAAACAAAAAGGTTTGATAAAAACTGTTCTTGAATACTTGGCTTTTGTTATTTTTGGCAGTTATTTTAGTATTTATTCGGTCTAAATTGTAACCCCCCCCCCCCCCCTCTTCTTTTCCGACCTGTTTTTGAATTCTCGATTTTGTTTTTGAAAGTTATCTTAGTCTTTGTTCGATCTGCATTTTAATTCCCCCTTTTTTGTGACCCTGATACTTATATGAGTCTGTTCGATCTATATTCAAATTTCCCCTTTCTTTTCTGACTCAGTTGTCATTCTCTCTCACAGCCCCCCTTTTAGCTCAAATCTCCCGTCAGAAACTGAACAGGGAAATTGTTTGATATCAACCGGAGACGTGTGTTTATGTGTGTGAAATTAATTAAGATGTTCTCACGTCTTTCTGGTTAGATCTTTACCACGTTTGATTCAGAGGTGTGGAACGAACATTGAATGATCACACATGCCCTGATGACGTCTGCAATGTATTGTGATGACATCTGCGATGCACTGTGCTAACGTCTGCGATGTATTGTGCTGACGTCTGACCTCTTGAGCAGACTTGAAATTTCTTTTGGTATTCGTGGCACTGCACTTGCATGGATCGCTTCTTATCTGACTGAACGTACATTGAGAGTTTGTGTGAATGGTGTTTATTCTGACTTGTCACCCCTGAAGTACGGTGTACCGCAGGGTTCTGTGCTAGGCCCAGTCCTCTTTGTGCTGTATGCCTCTCCTGTGTCCGATGTCATCAATGGTCACGCCATGTTGCACGAAAGCTTTGCCGATGACACTCAACTTCATCAGTCAGCCTCCATTGCTGAAATTGACTCGTTGATGGTACGGACGCAGGAGTGCATTGCAGACCTAAAGACCTGGATGACTCTTAATAGGCTTCAACTAAATGACGACAAGACCGAGCTCATGTTAGTCTATCCGAAAAAACTTCAACACTCTGATCTTCCTGATTCTATGCTGATCAATGACATCCCTGTTCCTTTCTCTTCAGCAGTTCGAAGTCTCGGTGTGACCCTTGACCAGTCTCTTTGCTTCCAACAACATATCTCTAATGTCTGTAAGGCTGCCTATTTGGAACTGCGCAGGATTAGTTCAATTCGTCAGTACCTCTCCAGTGAGGCAACGAAAACACTTGTATGTGCTTTTGTTCTGTCTAGGATAGACTACTGTAATTCACTCCTGGCAGGGATTCCAAAATATTTGTTAGACCGACTCCAGCGAATCCAAAACAATGCTGCTAGGCTCGTCTGTAAAGCTTCTAGATCTGAACATATCACTCCTCTTCTTCGCTCTCTCCATTGGCTTCCTGTACCTGATCGTATATCGTACAAAGTATCTACTTTGACCTTTTCTGCTGTTTGTGGTTCTGGCCCAGAATATCTTTCTGAACTACTCCCAGTGTATACTCCATCCCGCCAACTGCGTTCCTCTTCTGACACTCGACTTCTCACGATACCATCTGCAAGAACTAAGACTTATGGTGAAAGGTCCTTCTCTTTCCAAGGTCCCAAAATATGGAACAAACTCCCTGGCAGCCTTCGTCACTCTGACTCCCTCGTCTCTTTCAAATCTGGTCTAAAGTCACATCTCTTCTCGAAGAGCTCGGATACGACTTAACAGAAGACATGTCTGTGAGTCACTATCACATGTGCATAAGCGAGTGTGTGCATGCATGTCAGTGTGTATGTGGGGGGAGGAGGGGGGATAAATGTAGCTGTGTGCACGTGCGTGTATATTGTGTGAGTGGAAAACTTGGACATTGCTTAGTCTGTTAGTGACCGTACTTAGAATGTGTGTAAGTAAGTGGGAATGTATTTTATGTGCTTGTGTGTATAGGATGCTGACGTATGTGCGCATGTTAAACACGGTATTTTGTATCGGTTTGCTACCCTCTGTTGTCTAATGACTAGAGTGTTTGTGTCGATTTTGTAATGCAATACTATTTTGTATGTTATTGCTCATGTCATGTTTCTTTTTGTCTACAATGCCATGTCTATGTCCACGTAATGTGCTACAATTGTGTATAGATCTAGCATCGATTTGTGAAGCACCTTGAGCAGTTGTCTGGATAGTGTGCTCAAAAAGTACCCATTATTATTATTATTATTATGTATTGTGCTGACGTCTGTGATGTATTGTGCTGACGTCTATGATGTATTGTGCTGACGTCTGCGATGTATTGTGCCCAGCTCCAAAAGTTTTACAGCAAACTAAGAAGTACAACGTCCAGCTCTAACCAACAAGTCAAAGCAATACTAATAACATCATCTTCTACCTACCATCCCGCCAACGAGTCGAAGAACCTTTCCGAACTCATGGCGTCTGTGACTGTTTCCATTCCGCCTATTTTGGATGAAACGAGAAGTTCTAACAAGTTCTTGTTTGCTTTCTACCGTTGGTGGAAGAGGGTTTTACCTGTTGGTGGAGTTCCAGATGAATGTCGTGGGATTTTGTTATCATTTCCCTTCAGTGTTTCTGTATTAACAGCGGTGTGTTAAGGGGATGGCAGCTACGTGTTCCATTCTCTTTCAGTATCGCTTGATCGGTTTGAATGACTGGAAATAATGGCCCAGATCTGGTCGAGGGCTGTTCCCAGTGTCTTAGAGACTGTCTGTGTCTGTGTCTGTCTGTCTCTGTGTCTGTGTCTGTCTGTCTGTCTGTCTCTCTCTCTCTCTCTCTCTCTCTCTCTCTCTCTCCCTCCTTCCCCCTACTTTTCCCATTGCCTACCCACTGGCCTGAAATCCACGTTTGTTTTCTTGGGGTAACTCCAGTGCTGTCTATAAGTGGTGATAGTTTGTCATGGGTTATTTAACTGTCCTGATGGTTTTATACATGTGTGTGCATGGAAAATGGCGCTGCCATGATTGTTATGTTAAATAAATAAAGAAAACGGTATCACAATAAATGATGCTGTGACCGATATGACAAAAAACAACAACAAGAAAAAAAACCCCAGCAACCTAGTATTGATCGAAAGTGGAAAACACATCCATGTACTGTGTTTATTCACTGCTTCTGATTATAAACAAACAGATAAGTCATTACCGTTATTAAAAGAAGTTGTGATCTTAACACTGTTAGATAAATCAGTTAACACACAACACGCCAGTGGGAAACTGAGACAAGGGCGTCAGGTATAATTAGGTCCTCACCACACACCGCCCCACACCCCTCCTGCGTGGACCCCCAGCTGAGTACGCCCCCAAACAAAGGCACTGAGATTGAATTGCAGTTTGTGCCATTGCTCTGGGTTTCCTCGCCTTGGAGTGGTCGGAAAGGGATAGTCTTTAGTGATCACCTCAAACACCGCTTGCTCCGTCCATTTTTTTCTTTACAAAACAGTGAGGGTTAGGGTGAGGGTGATCGTTTCATATCGACAAGAGGGAAAGTTGTGTGTGTGTGTGTGTGTGTGTGTGTGTGTGTGTGTGTGTGTGTGTGTGTGTGTGTGTATGTGTGTGTGTGTGTGTGTGTGTGTGTGTGTGTGTTTGTGAGGGAGAGAAGAAGAGAGAGTGAGAGAGAGAGAAAGAGAAAGAGAGAGAGAGTGTGTGTAAACACTGTGATCAAAATATTCCCAGGTGTTTGTAGGTCATTCGTTCTACGCACAGTCACACGCGCGCGCGCGAACACACACACACACACACACACACACACACACACACACACACACACACACACACACACACACACACACACACACACACACACACACACACACACACACACCGCACATACGCACACACGCACACACGCACACACAAATTAGAGAAATAACGCAAAACACATAAAAGAAGAAAACAATAAGAAAAGAAAAGAATTTACCAAAAATACTTTCATGAAAAATATATTGTAAAAAAAAAAAAAAAAAAAATACGGGTCTTAAGTCCGTTTCACAGTGAGTAGTCCTGAGTGCATGACATAACCATGTCCAGTGTTTGAACAGGGGCGGTCCAAATAGTAAAAGCATTTACTGGAAGATGTAAGCTTATATCGGCTGTTTGAGGACGATTTCTACATTTTGGTCAAAAGTATTATGGCGTAGCGACAAACACCAGAAAGAAGGAGACAAAACTCACTTAGGTACAGTACAGAGACTGGTTCAGAAGAGACAGGAGGAAGAACCTTCTTTGCTGAGACGATTGTCTTAGGCGTAGCAAAGTGAGACAAAGCTAGCTGTCTTTGCTGAGACGAGTTTCTAGCGTAGCAAAGTGAGACAAAGCTAGGTACTTTGCTGAGACGAGTTTCTTAGGCGTAGCAAAGTGAGACAAAGCTAGCTGTCTTTGCTGAGACGAGTTTCTTAGGCGTAGCAAAGTGAGACAAAGCTAGGTATCTTTGCTGAGACGAGTTTCTTAGGCGTAGCAAAGTGAGACAAAGCTAGTACTTTGCTGAGACGTGTTTCTTAGGCGTAGCAAAGTGAGACAAAGCTAGTATCTTTGCTGAGACGATTTCTTAGGTGTAGCAAAGTGAGACAAAGCTAGGTATCTTTGCTGAGACTATTTCTTAGGCGTAGCAAAGTGAGACAAAGCTAGCTATCTTTGCTGAGACTAGTTTCTTAGGCGAAGCAAAGTGAGACAGAGCTAGGTATTTTTGCTGAGACTAGTTTCTTAGGCGTAGCAAAGTGAGACAAAGCTAGGTATCTTTGCTGAGACGATTTCTTAGGTGTAGCAAGTGAGACAAGCTAGGTATCTTTGCTGAGACTAGTTTCTTAGGCGTAGCAAAGTGAGACAAAGCTAGCTATCTTTGCTGAGACTAGTTTCTTAGGCGAAGCAAAGTGAGACAGAGCTAGGTATTTTGCTGAGACTAGTTTCTTAGGCGTAGCAAAGTGAGACAAAGCTAGGTATCTTTGCTGAGACTAGTTTCTTAGGCGTAGCAAAGTGAGACAAAGCTAGGTATCTTTGCTGAGACGTGTTTCTTAGGCGTAGCAAAGTGAGACAAAGCTAGCTATCTTTGCTGAGACTAGTTTCTTAGGCGAAGCAAAGTGAGAGAAAGCTAGCTAAAGCGAGCTCATCAAGCGTGCGGGTTTCTTATTGTCCCCTTGAGCGAGCAAAGCTAGCGGCTACGTTAGCCAAACGTAGTGGTCTCGAGAGGTGCTAGCTTACGATTCCAAGATGGCGACAGCGTGTGCATCAGGATTCACATCTTTATCCTCTGTTGCTATCGTAGTTACATTTGCAGCAAAACTGGTTATGATGTTCGTCAGTACTGAAGAGAGATCAGGCGAAGAAACAACGGCAATTTCACTCAGAAGAAGCAACATCGTGTGTTTTTTTATGCGTTCCACCATCTTGGAGTTGCTAGGTTTGCTAGATTTGTTGCTACCAGTTTCGTACACACACTGTCCCTTAGAATAGCTAGCCACTAGCATCTAGCTGTAGCTTGATTCACTACGCGTAAGACACTCACCTCTGCCCATCATGCCGATAGCGTGATGGGTAGTAAGTAAGGATGTATGGTGACGTGGAATAATGCAGTCCTGCATTGGTGATGAAGATCCTTTCAAGTCAGAATGACTTGGATCTTTAATCCATATCGATCAAAAGTGCAGGATTAAAGTACTGTACTTCACCATGCAAAACGTTTACAAATAACAGTAATCATGTATCACACAGTTTGATTCGGTTTGGGCGTGTCTGCTGCATGGTTCCAAGGTACGGTTCAGTATTCAAACCCCCGTGAAAGTGTCAAAACGAAACAAAACATCCCCTTAAAACAACAAAAACAAACAAACCAAAAGCAAAACAAAACAAAACAAAACAAAAACCACCTCTATCTAGACTGTTCTCGAACTGGTTGGAATCAAACTTATGTCGTGATATGTGGCATTGAAAGAAACCCATCAGTGAAAAAGAAAAATGAGATGGCTTATTTACAAGATGAATACTGCACAAAACAAGTATTGCTTAAACATGAAAGTGTAATTTTTAGGTTTGTTTTCAAGGTGAATATCCCTTAAGGCAAATACTACCGGAAACAGGAAGGTATAGTTTAGGTTGTATTCATGGTGGAATATTGCACAACGCAAATATTGCGCAAACAAGATGTTGTACCTAGTTTTTGTCGTCATTGTCAGGTGTTGGTGATTCTGAAGCGTCAAGATGAGTTGATTTTCAGGATGAATATTACACAGAATCTTGAAGGAGGCAGACACAAGAAGAACATTAATGAAGAAGATTAGGAAAAGACGAGCAACATTTATAGGACATTTATGAGCAAGAGGAATTAGAGCACCTAGTTACAACAGGAAAGCTGGAGGTAAAAAGAACACCAGATAGGCCCAGGGATAAAATATTGGATGGACTTGGAGAGTGGCTCAGGACAGAGAGGGTGGGAGATGTTCTTGCAGCGACAAGGGATAGATTCGTATGGAGGGCCATGATCACCAACGCCATGCGGCAGGGCACGTGATGATTATGGTGATATTTCACAGAAAGGAGGTTTATTGGTATGGTTTGTACTTTTGTAAAATATTAGTGTCGTCCTGGGGGACTTGTGATTTCCTCTGTTAGTGTCGGTGTGGTGACCAGGAGTTTCTTTCCCACACATGCTTACAGTCCTGTCTTTTGTTCTGTTCTGAGGGTCGCCTTTCATGTCTTTCTTGACTCAGGACTCGTAGAGAGAAAGAAATTGAAGGTTTTAGTAGTATGACTGTGTGTGTGTGTGTGTGTGTGTGTGTGTGTGTGTGTGTGTGTGTGTGTGTGTGTGTGTGTGTGTGTGTGTGTGTGTGTGTAAGAGAGAGAGAGAAAAAGAGAGAGGGGGAAAGAGAGAGAGTGTGTGTGTATGTGTGTGTGTGTGTGAGAGAGAGAGAGAGAGTGTGTGTGTGTGTGTGAGTGAGTGAGAGAGAGAGAGAGAGAGAGAGAGAGAGAGAGAGAGAGAGAGAGAGAGTATTTGGGAGATCACATTTCAGGTCATGGATCATGTCTTACAGTGAAAAGATCAGGGTACTTAAATGGGGAAAATAGACCTCCCCATCCCTCTCTCCCCATTCTCCCCCTTCTCCCCTACTGCTGCAGGTGATCGAATTGAAAGGTGTACGAATATGAAAAGTTTATGGTACAATAACAAGTGAAAAATGACTGTTTCTGATATGGTGCAGTTGGCATAATAATAATGTTGTAGTACAATTACAAGTGAAAAATGACTTTCTGATATGGTGCAGTTGGCATAATAATAATGTTGTAGTACAATAACAAGTGAAAGTGACTGTTTCTGATATGGTGCAGTTGGCATAATAATAATGTTGTAGTGCAATAACAAGTGAAAGTGACTGTTTCTGATATGGTGCAGTTGGATAATAATAATGTTGCGGTAGAATAACAAGTGAAAGTGACTGTTTCTGATATGGTGCTGTTGGCATAATGATAATGTTGTGGTACAATAACAAGTAAAAAATGACTGTTTATGATATGGTGGTATTGGCATAATGATAATGTTGTGATAGAATAACAAGTGAAAAATGACTTTTGACATGGTGCTGTTGACATAATGATAATGTGATAGAATAACAGGTGAAAAATGACTGTTTCTGATATGATGCTGTTGGCATAATGATAATTGTGATAGAATAACAAGTGAAAGTGACTGTTTCTGATATGATGCTGTTGGCATAATGATAATGTGATAGAATAACAAGTGAAAGTGACTGTTTCTGATATGATGCTGTTGGCATAATGATAATGTGATAGAATAACAAGTGAAAGTGACTGTTTATGATATGGTGCTGTTGGCATAATAATAATGCTGTGGTACAATAACAAGTGAAAAATGACTGTTTCTGATATGGTGCTGTTGGCATAATGATAATAATGTTGTGGTACAATAAAAAGTGAAAAATGACTATTTCTGATTTGGTGCTGTTAGCATAATAATAATAATGTTAAGCATGAATAGGGATGATCGTCTTAATTGGAGAAATGTGAATGGAACAATAATTGTCAAACAAATTTCCATCCGTATCAGACGTGACGGTTCTCTGACTACCCGGCAGACAGATTATAACCCACACGGAAATCCAGATCCCTCAAACCTGTTGGTACACATGCCCTTTGTAACGGACAATTGTACTCATACATTCATCAGAGTCAAAGAGTTTGTTCAAGAGGGATTCATCGTATTCGGACAGTTTCAGTCAGCCCTATCTGGTGAACTCCTGGACTTGTGAGCTTGCGGAAAACCTTTGGTGCTGGCAAGGTTTTAAAATGAAGAAGGGGATGGGTGGATCCTCCTCATCCTCATTTTGTTGCCCTTCCGCATGGCGTTGGCGATCATGGCCCTCCATACGAATCTATCCCTTGTCGCCGCAAGCGCATCCTCCACCCTGCAAGTCCGTCCAATATTTTCTCCCTGGGTCTACCTGGTGTTCTCTTTCCCTCCAGCTTTCCTGTTGGCTGGGTGAATCCATAAAAATAACACTAAGCTGACACCAGCAGAACGATCAGAGCTTTTAAAGTGGGCAGCGAACAGGTCAGTTTTTATGTTGCGGGCTGACCATGAACTCCACACATCAGTTCAAGTCTCGAGTCCACGGCTTTGTCAAGAGAACTGACCTGCCCCGAAACTTGAAAATTAGACTCGCTGTTCCTCCTCCTCCTGCTCCACTCTTCCGAAACATAGAGAAACGCAATGAAAACAGGACGAGCTAAAACTTGGCTTAAAAGAACGAATCGCAGGATAACGTCATCATGAATGTGTATCAGATATGTAGTCCTCTCTCTCTGTGTCTGTCTGTCTCTGTCTGTCTCTGTCTGTCTCTCTCTCTCTGTGCGCGCACGCGCGCGCGCGCGCGCGCGCGCGCGTGTATGTGTGTGGAAATAGGCCAATTTCTTTTCAGGCCGTTTGACCTCCAGACTAGGCCGTTTTCCATTCAAGCTTAAATTATACCTTACACCTGGTATAATCCAAATGTGATTTTACGATCTGGCTATAAAATCTGCCAAGCAGTTCTTTTTGCCAACTCTCATTCTCTGTCTATCTCTCTGTATTTCTCTGTCCTCTCTCTGCCTCTCTATCTCTCTCTTTGTCTCTCTCTTTGTCTTTCTTTCTGTCTGTCTGTCTGTCTGTCTGTCTGTCTCTCTCTCTCTCACACACACACATACACACACGCATACATACACACACCATCATGAGCGCGCACATGAACACAAACACACGCGTGCGCGCGTGTTTGTTTTGTTTATATGAAAGGAAGCTGAAAATAGGCCTTGTGTATTGTGACATGGGTCAGAGGAGGAAGAGAGGGCAGTCAATATGCCTGAAGGACCTGCCCCTTCTGGCATCAAAATGAATGCCAGAACATTTGGGATGGAATCAGTCTGTTAAAATATACACTCACCCACACAAACTCGAACATGTACACAAACACATATACACGTACAGAGAGAGACACAAATACATGTACACACACACACACACACACACACACACACACACGCGCGCGCGCGCGCGCGCGCACACACACACACACACACACACACACAATACAAACAATACACACTCATGACACGCACAACACCCGCCCACACACGACATACACGGCGCGTGCACGCACACGCATACGCAAGCAACACACACACACACACACACACTGTCTCTCTCTCTCTCTCTCTCTCTCTCTCTCTCACTCACTCATTCTCTGACTCTCACACACACAACACACACCACAACACACACACACCACAACACACACACACCACACAAACACACACACACACACAACACACACACACACACCACACACACACACACACACACACATACACACACACACACACACACACACACCTCAACCCGAATCACTTTGTATATAAAAACAAATACACAAAAGCCGAATCTTGTTTTGTCATTGCATTAGGAGAAAGCAGTCAAGTTTACCTGTAAGGCAAAACTGTTTTTGTCCAGACCAAAACGAAGGAGAAAAACATTCCGAGCTGTCAAATCTATTAAGGTAAAGCCTTTTGCTGCTTGACCAACGTATACCCCTCGAAGCCAGTTGGCCCCCAGGGTCAGTGGGAGCGGCACAGACCGTTTTACAAGAGGTCCTGTGGGGGAGCGGTTGGTAGGCCATAGCTGGATATATCGGCCCCACTAGTTGGGCACATCAGCCTTAAGTGGTATCTGTCTGTCTGTCTGTCTGTTTCTCTCTCTCTCTCTGGCTCTCTCTCTCTCTCTCTCTCTCTCTCTGGCTCTCTCTCTCTCCCTCTCCACATCCTTCCCTCTCTCTTAGTCTTCCCCCTCTCTCGTTTTTAAGGCTGTATGCTTTATATGTAATAGAGTAGCAAGGACTCTCTCTAAGATCCACCAGGACCTAATGCTGCTGTCGTCGAGTAATAAACTCTTTTCAAATGTAGGCCATAACTGGACATATCAGCCCCACTAGTTGGATATACCAGCCTTAAGTGGTGTAAATACTGTGTGTGTGTGTGTGTGTGTGTGTGTGTGTGTGTGTGTGTGTGTGTGTGTGTGTGTGTGTGTGTGTGTGTCTGTTTGTCTGTCTGTATGTCTCTCACTTACTCACGCACTCACTCCCTCGCTCACTCACTCACTCACTCACTCGCTCACTCACTCACTCACTCACTCGCTCGCTCACTCACTCACTCACTCACTCACTCGCACGCTCACTCGCTCACTCGCTCACTCACTCACTCGCTCACTCACTCACTCCCTCGCTCACTCACTCATTCACTCACTCACTCACTCACTCGCTCACTCATTCACTCACTCACTCACTCGCTCACTCACTCACTCGCTCGCTCACTCACTCTTTCCTTCCTTTATGTTTTGCGTGCAGCGTAGCAAGGACAATTGTAATCCAGGTTCAGTGGGACCTAATTCCATTGTCCATGAATAATACAGTGTTCTGAAGTTTGAACTCTGTCTGTCTGTCTGTCTCTGTCTGTCTGTCTGTCTCTGTCTCTCGTCCCTGTCTTGCTCTCCCCTTCTCTCTTCCTCCCCCTCCCTCCCTTCCTCCAAAAATAGCACGGACCATTTGTAAGACAGATGCACCTGGACTTAATGCTGCTGTCGTTGGGTACTAAATT
Organism: Monoplex corrugatus; assembly: GCA_030674185.1. NCBI lineage: Eukaryota > Metazoa > Mollusca > Gastropoda > Littorinimorpha > Ranellidae > Monoplex > Monoplex corrugatus. The sequence continues at coordinate 40,261,193 of CM060314.1, read as the reverse complement.
GTTTTCACATGTTACGTTTCTCACACTAACACACACGCACAGAAACACAGACGCATACACAAAACACATACAACACACACACACACACACACACACACGCACGCGCACACACACACACACACGCGCACACACACACACACACACACACACACACACACACACACACACACACACACACACACACACACACACACACACGACATACTCACATACACGACACCCATCCACTCCCTACCCCCACCCACACACACACATACATACGCACGCACACACGTACGTCTTTACCGATTAGTAGAAAGTTCAGAGAGAGAGAGAGAGAGAGAGAGAGAGAGAGAGAGAGAGAGAGAGAGAGAGAGAGAGAGAGAGGGAGGGAGGGAGGCAGGCAGGGAACGCGGATGAGCGCAAGTGTTGCTAGAAAGTTCACGTCGATACGTAATTCAAGGACCAGCTGCCAGTCCTATAGTCGGGTAGATAAATGGGTGAGAGATCCTCGAATACTCTCACATACAGACATAAAACACTTGAAGTCACAAGAGATTTACCCACACACCACTATTAGAGTTATTGGGAGTTACTTCAAGAGGGATTCACCCGGCTCGGACGGCTCCATATGCGTTCCACCCAAATCCGCCAGCAAATATCTGACAGACTTTCTAATCCTGCACAAGACCCTATGCGCTGGCAAGGTCTTGAAACGGGGAAAGGGGAGAAAGGACCTACCAAACACTAAGCTGACACCACCAGAATGGTGGAAACGTTAAGATGGGCAGCGAAGAGGTCAGGTTTTAATGTTGCGGGCTGGGATTGAACTCTGGCATTGAACTGAAAGTATCAGACCTCGAGTCCATGGCTCTACCAACTAGACCGCCACTATTCAAGTCTGCTTCTTTTTGAAGTGTTGTGTTAATGCAACATTGTAGTTGGAGAGGGGTTCTTAGACGGTAATGGACCGCTTCTCCCAGGCCTGCAAAGATTTTGGTCTGACCATCAGTCTTAAGAAGACAAACGTCCTGGGCCAAGACACGCCATCTCCACCAACCATCACCATTGATGACTACGAGCTTGAAGCCATCCATCAATTCACATATCTTGGGTCCACCATCACCGATAACCTCTCCCTTGACACAGAGGTCGACAAGAGGATCGGGAAGGCAGCCACAACACTAGCCCGCCTCACACAAAGGGTGTGGACAAATCCCAAGCTGACCATAAAGACAAAGATGGCTGTATACAACGCCTGTGTCCTCATCACCTTGCTGTATGGCAGCGAGGCGTGGACCACGCATGCTCATCAGGAGAAAAGGCTCAATACCTTCCACCTGAGAAGCCTACGGCGCATACTTGGCATTTCCTGGCAAGACAAGGTGACCAACACCGAAGTCCTAACCTGCGCTAGCCTCCCAACCATGCATACCATGCTGAGACAGCGTCGGCTGCGCTGGTTGAGCCACGTTCGCCGCATGGAAGATGGTCGCATCCCAAAAGACATCCTTTTTATGGTGAGCTTGCCACAGGGCAGAGAAACATTGGCCGCCCACAGCTGAGATACAAAGACGTTTGCAAGCGTGACATGAAGGCGCTTGAGATCAACACTGAGTCCTGGGAGGACCTCGCAGACGACCGCAACAGCTGGAGAACTACTCTCAAGAAACAGCTGCGGATTGGTGAGGACAAACTGTCAGCTGCTGCAGCAGAAAAGCGAGTTCGCAGAAAAGGGATGACAGCCAACAGACCAGCATCAGCATACACATGCGACCGATGCGACAGAGACTGCCTCTCTCGCATTGGTCTGTACAGTCACAGGCGACGCTGCTTGGACCAAGCAGACAGCCCATCTAGACATTAGAACGGATGTACTTTGTCCATGGTCAGTCATGACCGAAGGAGGCCTACTACTTCTTTTTGAAGTGTTGTGTTAATGCAACATTGTAGTTGGAGAGGGGTTCTTAGACGGTAAGGATGGCTACTACTGTTCCGGCAAATCACAAAGTGTGTTGTGTCTTCTCTTTAGGATTACCTGGGGAAACGCTTCGGTGATGTGCTGTGAGCACTCAGAACGGTTGCTATGAATCCGATTCTTGCAAACACGGTCTGTTCAAATAGGCCTTCTCCCGCTGGGGATTTAAACTTACATTGGGAGAGTATCTGCTACTCGTATTTCCAGCAGCATAGGGGCATCCAGGCGGCATGACCTGGATGCGGCCTGGCCCCCTTAGAGTGTCAGGAGTTAAAGGCTGACAGGTGTGGCCCCCTTAGAGTTTCAGGAGTTAAGGGCCGAAACACTTGCTTGACGGGACGGGGGTTTCTCCTCTAAGGACGTTCCGCTGTCCGGCCCTCCCATGAGTTTCTTAATACTAATGCTCGTATTTCCAAGACCCATAGTGGCCCA
>CM060314.1:40251304-40256304 GCA_030674185.1 Monoplex corrugatus | reverse complement strand
TTTGTCTGGGAGGGAGAAAAGGTTCTGTGTGTGTGGGGGGGGGGGGGGGGGGGGGGTTACCTTAGATGCATGCGAACACACATGGTTTCTTTTTTTCTTCCGTTTCTTTTTCCTTTCCCAGTTTTCCCCTCTTTTTTCAAATGCTGGTCATGTTCTTCATTGGTTCATCTGTATTTTGGTTTATTTTCTTTGTTTCTTTGTTCGTTTTTGTCTTCTGTTTTTCTTTTTTTCTCTCTGTCTTTCAGATGCATTTTGTTTTTGCATATATACACTATTTTAAATCGATTAGTTTGTACAATATAGATTGAAACTGTGAAATGGACAAATTATCTGCCCTTGTCTGTCTCTCTCTCTCTCTCTCTCTCTCTCTCCTTTCTCTGAGTTGGACAATCTCTCTCCCTCTCTCTTTCTCTGAGTTGGACAATCTCTCTCTCTCTCTCTGAGTTGGATAATCTCTCTCTCTCTCTCTATCTCTCTCTCTCTCTTTGAGTTGGACAATCTCTCTCCCTCTCTCTTTCTCTGAGTTGGACAAACTCTCTCTCTCTCCTCTCTCTCTGAGTTGACAATCTCTCTCCCTCTCTCTCTCTGAGTTGGACAAACTCTCTCTCTCTCTCTCTCTCTCTCTGAGTTGGACAATCTCTCTCCCTCCCCTCTCTCTCTGAGTTGGACAATCTCTCTCTCTCTCTCTCTCTGAGTTGGACAAACCATTCTTCCTCTGTCTCATCTTCTTTTCATCTGATTTGGCTTCTTCTTTTCTTCTGTTTCTCTTTTCTCTCTGATTGACAATCTCTGTTCTCTTTTCTCTCTCTCTCTATCTTCTGAGTTGGACAATCTCTCTCTCTCTTCTCTGAGTTGACAATCTCTCTCCCTCTCTATCGTTGAGTTGTACAATCTCTCTCATCTGTGAAGTTGGACAATCTCTCTCCCTTCTCTCTGATTGACAATCTCTCTCCTCTCTATCTCTCTGAGTTGGACAATCTCTCTCCTCTCTTCTCTCTCTGAGTTGGACAATCTCTCTCCTCTCTCTCTCTGAGTTGGACAATCTCTCCTCTTCTCATCTCCTCTGAGTTGGACAATCTCTCTCCCTCTCTCTCTCTGAGTTGGACAATCTCTCCTCTCTCTCTCTCTCCTGAGTTGGACAATCTCTCTCTCTCTCTCTCTCTCTGAGTTGGACAACTCTCTCTCCTCTCTCTATCTCTCTGAGTTGGACAATCTCTCTCTATCTCTCTGAGTTGGACAATCTCTCTCTCTCTATCTCTCTGAGTTGGACAACTCTCTCCTCTCTATCTCTGAGTTGGACAATCTCTCTCTATCTCTCTGAGTTGGACAATCTCTCTCCCTCTCCTCTCTCTCTGAGTTGGACAATCTCTCTCCCTCTCTATCTCTCTGAGTTGGACAATCTCTCTCTCTCTATCTCTCTGAGTTGGACAATCTCTCTCCCTCTCTATCTCTCTGAGTTGGACAATCTCTCTCCTCTCTATCTCTCTGAGTTGGACAATCTCTCTCCTCCTTCTCTCCTGAGTTGGACAATCTCTCTCCCTCTCTATCTCCTGAGTTGGACAATCCTCTCTCTCTCTATCTCTCTGAGTTGGACATCTCTCTCCCCTCCCTATCTCTCTGAGTTGGACAATCCTCTCTCTCTTCTCTCTGAGTTGGACAATCTCTCTCTCTCTCTCCTCTCCGTCTCTCTCTCATCTTCTTCTTTCCTCTCTCTATCTCTTCTGAGTTGGACAATCTCTCTCCTCTCTCTCTCTGAGTTGGATCAATCTCTCTCTCTCTCTCTCTGAGTTGGACAACTCTCTCTCTCTCTGTCTCTCTGTCTGTCTTCTCTCTCTCTCTCTTCTGAGTTGGACAATCTCTCTCTCTCTCTCTCTGAGTTGGACAATCTCTCTCTCTCTCTCTCTGAGTTGGACATCTCTCTCTCTCTCTCTCGAGTTGGACATCTCTCTCTCTCCTCTCTCTCTTCTGGCTCTTTTCTCTCTCTCTTCGATTGACAATCCTCTCTCTGTGTCTCTTCTTCTCTTTCTATTGTTCTCTCTCTTGTCTTTCTCTCTCTCTCTCTCTTTCTGAGTTGGACAATCCCTCTCCCTCTCTCCCCCTCTCCCTCTGCTGTCTGTCTGTCTTTTTCTTTTCTTTTTCTGTCTATGTCTGTCCGTCCGTCCCTCTCTCCTTTCTGAGTTGTACATCCCCTCTCCTCTCTCCCCCTCCCTCTGTGTCTGTCTGTCTTTCTTTCTCTTTTTCTGTCTGTGTCTGTCCGTCCGTCCCTCTCTCTCTCTCTATCTCTGAGTTGTACAATCTCTCTCTGTCTCTCTCTGTCTCTCTCTTCTCTGTCTGCTCTCTGTGTCTGTCTCTGTCTCTCGTCTCCCTCTCTCTCTCTTGTTAATAGCCTTTGTTTTTATCTGTGTGATTTGACCTTAGAAAAGAAAAGGAATAAAGGCAGTCCTGTGTCCATTAGTCCCTTGACTCCAAGGTCGGCAGTGAGGTGGTAGAAAACATAATACACCGTGATCTCTCTCCTTCTCCCTCCCTTTCTGTACCTCTCTGTTCCCCCCCCCCCTCTCTCTTTCTCTCCTCTCCTCCTCTCTCTTTCTCTCTCTCTTTCTCTCTCTTCTCTTTCTCTCTCTGTTTATCTCTGTTTATCTCTGTTTATCTCTCTGTGTGGCTGTGTCTCTGCCTATTCTGTATTTTCTTTTTCTCCCTATTTGCGTCTTTTTCTCTCTGTCTCTGTCTCTGCGTTTGTCTCTGTCTCTATCTCTGTCTCTGTTCGCTTGTCTTTGCTCTCTTTCCTGTCCCTCTCTTGCGTCCTCCTCTCCCTCTCCCCGTATCTCCCTCGCCCTCCTGTCTTCTCACTGCGTCGTTTTTCCTCCTTTTTTTTTTGTCTCTCTTTTTGACTTTCTGTGTCTCTCTGTCTGTCTCTCCCCCTCTCTCTTTCTTTCTCTTTGTGTAAGGGGCGTTACTACATATTTGTTCCCTTTTATCAGCGGTGGTTTTAATATATATATATAGTTGGCAAAAGGACTTTTTATTTTTTCTAACGTGAACAAGGGACGTTCAAAGCCAAGATGACAAAAGTGCCTGACTGGACCGTCTTCAGGTTTATTATGCACGTCTTTTGAAATGCGACAAGACAGAAAGTCTTTGACACCGGCACGTCCCATGTCTGCTGTTCTGCCCAGCAAATCCTCCAGCTCTTTTGTGTGCAGTTCCCCTGTCAGACCTGTCTTTGTGTGCTGTACCTGTGGGCATGAAAGTCGCTGACTGTCAGCCTGTCTTTGTGTGCTGTACCTGTGGACATGAAAGTCGCTGACTGTCAGGCCTGTCTTTGTGTGCTGTACTTGTGGACATGAAAGTCGTGACTGACAGGCCTGTCTTTGTGTGCTTGTACCTGTGGGCATGAAAGTCGCTGACTGTCAGCCTGTCTTTGTGTGCCTTACCTGTGGGCATGAAAGTCGTGACTGTCAGACCTGTCTTTGTGTGCTGTACCTGTGGCATGAAAGTCGCTGACTGTCAGGCCTGTCTTTGTATGCTGTACCTGTGGGCATGAAAGTCGCTGACTGTCAGACCTGTCTTTGTATGCTGTACCTTGTGGGCATGAAAGTCGCTGACTGTCAGACCTGTCTTTGTGTGCTGTACCTGTGGGCATGAAAGTCGCTGACTGTCAGACCTGTCTTTGTGTGCCTTACCTGTGGACATGAAAGTCGTGACTGTCAGCCTGTCTTTGTGTGTTGTACCTGTAGATTTAGCGGTTTTGAACAATGTTTCTGTTCTTTATTTTAACCCTTTGACTCCCGGCATCCTGCCCACCAGCATCCTGTATTAGCAACCATGCTAGCAAAGGGAAAAACTAACCCTTTGATTCCCTTACCCTATCATCAGCTTCCTGCAGGAAGCTGGTGGATAGGGTGAGAGAATCGAAGTGTTAAATTTTTGCAGTTGGTGGAGAGGGTGCGGAAGTCAAAGGGTTAACGTCTGTTTATATGATTTTAGACAACGCAGTGAAAAAAGCGGAGGAGGGGGGGGGGGGAGTGTGGGCTGTGTGGGATGCATCATATGTTGAAAAAAAAAAAAGATTGTATCATATTCAAGTAATAATGAAAAAAGTCGAACAAGCAAACAATCAAGAGAAAAGCAGTGTTTTCTCGGACGAGCGTATAAACGCTGTTTGCCCCCCCCCCCCCCCCCCCCACACACACTGTGCAGTTCTAATGTTGCTGCACACTCTGCATAAGCCGTCTTTGGCGGGTGTACTTTCAGGATATTTTCCCTGTTTACTTCAGACATCGCACATTGATATGGCTTACAGGGGTCTCTCAATGCGTGCACATATGTTTACCCAAGAAAATCAGAAGAAAAAAACCTCCAGCCTTTACCTCCCTGAAGGTGGCTAGGCAGGTTGGAACTCAAACCATCCGATGAGTAGTTTGACATCTTAGCCATCTGGATATGGTGCCTGTCATGGATGGTCTGTTGATATATGGGCTGGCGATAGTTTGCCTGCTTAAAGACGACTTATGATGGCATTGATCATGACCCACTTTCTCGGCTTAGTTTTTCATAGTTCCTGCCCACCCCCCTTCTTCCCTCTGCTCTTCTCGTTTCAAGACCTTGCCAGCGCATAGGATTTTGCGCAGGCTTGAGGAGTGTTAGAAAGTCTCTTCCTTACACACACTTTCTCTCTCTCTCACACATAAACACACCACACAGACACAGACACAGACACAGACACGACAACAGACACAACACACACACACACACACACACACACGCACACACATACACACACGCACACACACACACCTACGCTCTCTCTCTCATTCAGTCTTTCATACGCTTTCATATTCACACACAGACACATTCTCCTTCTCTCTCTGTCTGTCTGTCTGTCTGTCTGTCTTCTCTCTCTGTCTCTTTCTCTCTCTCTCTCGCTCTTTCTCTCTCACACACATACACGCATGCACACACAGACGCACACAGACACAAAGACACACAGACACACAAAA
>CM060314.1:40241304-40243804 GCA_030674185.1 Monoplex corrugatus | reverse complement strand
GATGAGATGGGGTTCTGGAATGGATTGAAGTCATTTAATCTGTGTGTGAACACTTACTGCAAGGACATTTGGACAACCGTCGATGTACATTGTCACTGTCACCAAACAACTCATTCTGTTTCTGTAAATGTCAAGCCATTCATTGTGAACGGTTTCTTTTCTTCTCTTCTCTCTGCTCTTCTTTCTCTCTCTCTCTTCTCTCTCTCTCTCTCTTTCTTTCCTTTCTCTCTCTCTCTCTTTCTCTTTCTATCTCTCTCTCTCTCTCTCTCTCTCTCTCTCTCTCTCTCTCTCTCTCTCTCTCTAATGATTTAGTATATGAGAAACGAACAGATACCCATTGTTTGTTCATTCATTTGTACGATGTATTCAGTTTGTTAAAACTATTGCACATGGAAGACAAAAGACTGCCGAAAAAATCCCATAAGATGCTTTTGATCTAGATTTTAAAGGTAAAAAGAATTGGGTAACTACTAAACGTATGTGTCCTGAATGAATATGGTTTGGTGTTTGGTTTTTCCAAAAGCTGGCGATGAAGACATTTTAGTCGTGATTTTCTGCAAAGACTGATTGATTGTAGATGGCAAAAGTGAATGACCATATACAGACAATGGAAGATATTTCTTCTACAGAACTGTCATAGATTCTCACGGTGTTAAACCATACATAAGCCTTGATCTGGATTATTAATTTGAAAAAAAAAGCAATAGAAAAATTTAGACTTGGTTTATCAAATTTGAAAGCCATCAATTGAGATACAAGCAACACAGAGAGTCCTGATTTGCTCTGTCCCTTTGTATGCGAACTGAAGAAGACAAATACATTTTGTTCTGTGTTGTCCAGTTTTAGATAAATCTTTCAAGGTTTATCCCTCAAAAGTATTATAGACGCCCAAATAAGTTTAAATTGTTTTGTTAATGTGTTCAACTCGTTTCGATTATATTAAGAATTTTGGTTGTTCCTGCTTAAAGCAGCTAAATCAGGGAAATTGCTTTATCGTAATGTACAGTTCATTTTGTTGTTGACTGTTAATCCATATGATGCTATCTGATTATTCATTATATATTTACAAGCACCCTTCATAGGGGCTATGGCCTTTCTTGATAAAATTCTTGAAGTCTGGACTCTCTCTGTCTGTCTGTCTGTCTCTCTTTCTCCCTGTGTGTGTCTCTCTCTCCCTGTGTGTGTGTCTCTCTCCCTGTGTCTGTCTGTCTGTCTCTCTGTCTGTCTGTCTCTCTCTCTGTGTCTGTCAGTCTGTCTGTCTGTCTGTCTCTCTCTCGTCCCACTTATGAAGAGCAGTTTTGTGTGCATTGATGCTGCATGCAGTGCGTTTAACGGATTGCCCTGCTAGGATTAAGAACCTGTACGGTTTATGTTTGTTGCTTGTGTATTCATATATTTTGTGTTTTCTTTATAAATTATATCAGTTATGTACTTACGAAAGTGAAAAATGCAGTAAAACTGACAACCAAAAATAGTTTGAGAAAAGTAAGAAGATTGGAAAGTTATTTTCCTTTTAATTTCTTTTACATCTTCTTTCGGCTGAAAAAAAAAAAAGACCGGTATTATGATTATAGTTATGCAAATTGCACGAAAAATACCAAAATATCTTTAAAAGAGGGATATCGGCGATACGTATTTTTGTCTTGTTGCTTTGTTTTTGTCACTCTTTTATTACATAGCGTGTTTTTTTCTGTCAGTAAAAACCTGGATGAATTGCAGAGAGAGAAAAAATCAAGAAAACTGTTTTTGTATTTTGCAATTTTTTTGCCGGTATAAGCTAATAATATATTTAGCCTGACATAGGAATACCATCGTAAATCACAGTGAACAAGCACACACGGTATCAGCATCATGAACAATTTATTGTTGGCTTAACAGAAAAGTTGATAAGAAAAAAAAAAAGCAAAAAAAAAAAAAAAGCAAAAGCAACACAAAAAGGCACAGGCTCACTCACACACTCTTACAACAACACACACGCACACACACACACACAACATACACACACACACACACACACACCACGCATGCACGCACACCGCACACACACACACAAACACAAACACACGCACGCACGCACGCATGCACACACGCACGCACGCATGCAACAACAACACACACACACACACACACACACACACACACACACACACACACACACACACACACACACAACACACACACAAACACACACACACACACACATACACACACACGGCTCAAGATTTTTTTTTTTCACGTTTTGTATGAAGCAAGTAATTGTGGCGTTATAAAACTGGTGTGTTGTTAGACACAAGACCAGCTGTTGCATTCTGTGGATTTTTTTTCCCTTTTTTCTTTTCTTCTTCTTTCTCCCCCCCCCCCCCCCCCTTTCCCCCTTTTTTTCTTTCTTTTTGTTTCTTTCTAGCCACTCTTGTGTTGAGTTCATTGGGAACACAGCTGTGTATTCGCAGAGTAACTCTCACTTGTGTTTAGCCGTCAGCCTGAACGTTTTCCTTTCTCC
>CM060314.1:40153804-40226304 GCA_030674185.1 Monoplex corrugatus | reverse complement strand
ACACTCTAAGGTCTGCATCCAGGTCATGACTCCTGGATGCCCCTCTGCTGTTGCCTTTTTTTTTTTAAATAGAAATTTGTCCGTGCGCGCGCGTGTGCGTGCGTACGTGTGTGTGTGTGTGTGTGTGTGTGTGTGTGTGTGTGTGTGTGTGTGTGTGTGCATGCAAGCGCGTGCATGCATACAAACAAGTACTCACATGTAAATAATAATAATAATAATATATTTTATTTATATAGCGCAAAATCTTGATAAAATCAAATCTAAGCGCTGAGCGTATACATGCATACATACCTACATACTTATGAGCGTATACATGCATACATACATGCATACATACTTACATACATAAATCTAAGCTGAGCGTATACATGCATACATACATACATACATAATCTAAGCGTATACATACATACATACAACATACACACATACATACATACGTACGCACATGCATACATAATAATTACAATATTTATATAGCGCAAAATCTCGACAAAATCAAATCCAAGCGCCGAAAAGACACACACGCACGCACGCACGCACGCACACACACACACGCACACACACACACACACACACACACACACACACACACACACACACACACACACACACACACACACACACACACACACGCATGGCCACAAATGGGGAGAAAGAATAAAAGCAATAAAAGCAAGAATAAAAGCAATGGAAAACCACAGAGAGCACATCATATACAATTATATATTAAAACAAAGTGATTCCCCTCCGAGCGGAGATAGGCTGCAGAGGGGGGTTGAGTGAGGTTAGGATTTTATGCAGAGGAGAAAAGGTGAGTTTTGAGAGCGGACTTGAAGGAGGCAAAAGTAGGTTGCTGACGGACTGAGAGAGGAAGTTTGTTCCAGGAGAGTGGACCAGAAACAGAGAAGGCTCGTGGACCATAGGTATTGAGCTTAGTGCGTGGAAAGCGAAAAGTCAGAGGATCGGAGGCAGAGCGGAGGGTACGTGAGGGAACATAGATCTCAAGTAGGCTTGACAGGTAATCGGGGGCTGCGTTATTGAGGCTTTTGTAGCACATGGTGTCTAGTTTGTACTGTATGCGCTTTGATACAGGGAGCCAGTGAAGTACACGATATTCGTCCAGTAAAAGTAGGACCAGTCACACTCAACCACTTCACCTAACAAAGAGTCTCCAAAGAAGAGTAGAACGTCGCCTCCTAAGCATCCCACTAACTCTGTTTAGAGTGTTTTAGTTATAAATAGTGTTACCATTGCACCTTGATTATGTAACGCTTATTACAGACTGATAATCGTACAGTACCCTAACAGTGAAAGCATTTAGTAATGTTGGTAATTTTTTTTCCAGCTTGAGGAACTACCCATTGCCCAGGAGAAGGTGGCTGCCTTACAACAGAAAGTGGAGAATCTTCAGGCCATCATTAACATCAAGACAGAGCACGAAAAGTAAGTCACTGTCTTCGATGTACGTGTCTGGTTCAATAATATGTACACCTGCTCGTTAACCTCTGAGGTTCCTTTGGGTTTTTATCGTTTGGGATCACATTTACGTGGATGGACTGGGTCTGAGTTACAAATCTACAGAAAATGATTTGACGGGTTTATTCTTATGCACGGGTACAGACAGACATTCAGTGTTCGGCATGTGCAACAGTAAACTACAGTTAGCTAAGCGGAGAAAGTTAAAGTGTGTACCTTAAAAATAGAATCCCATACACACCTCTCTCTCTTCTCTCCTCTCCCTCCTTCTTTCCAACTCTAATCCCCCGCTCTCTCTCTCTCTCAGCATTCCCCTCCACCCCACCCCATCCTCACTTCAAAAGCACCCAATCGCATCTCTATAAAAATAAATTACAGCTAAACACTTACTGTATGACATTATGGATAGTCGTGGAAGAAGGTGGTATGACAAGAGGACGGGGGGGGGGGGGGGGGGCAAGGCAGCGGTGGAGGGTCAGGCTCGCTTGCTTTTAAGGTTTCCTTCTTCCTCTGACGCAAAGGCTGAAGTTCAAAAAGTATTGTGTTTCAAGATGAACGTAGGATAGAAGACAATCGTTCATGCTTCCTTTTCATGTCATGATAATATCATGTTTTTAAATAGTATCTGTTCTCTTAATTCTTGAACTTACATGTAGAACCAGAGTGGAAGCATTTACGACTGTGGTTATTCTGCACAGTCAAAAGAATGACAACTTCTCTGAAAAACCACCTGTTTCGCTAGCGGCAGCATATGGACATAAATGCTTATTATAAGCAGTAGGTATGAAACAAGACACAAGTCAGATAAACTCATTTGACAATCTACTCTGCCAATTGTACTTCGTAACAGGAGGATCAACTTTCATGCTTGACTTGTTTTTGCAGACAACTGCACGAGAAATGCCAGGTGCTGATGCGCAAGTACGACAGGGAGTCTCGCGCCAACAAGCGCCTGTCCATGGACTACGAACAGGTGGTGTGGCGCATGTCGCAGTCTGCCGACTTCACGGGGTCCATGGAGAGTGTCAGCCCCCGTCAGCTGTCCCGCTCACCCAGCCGTGGTGACCAGCACAGTCACGGCTCCAGCCCCGCCAGAAGCCTCAGCTCCTCCTCGCAAGGCGGTGACAGCAACGGCGGCGTGGTTCGCCGACACAGAAAGGGGTCAGCAGGAGACGACCACTCCGCCGACCACAGACGGCGAGCCAACACCTTCTCCTCCGACACTTCAAAACACAAGCGGCCAGGAGAGGGAGGGGGACAGCGCCATCAACGGACCTGCCTCTTCAGGGAAGCAGCGGGTCTTGTCCAAGTCTGGGGACTACAGTGACCTGGTGAAGAACGCCAAAGAACACGAGGAGTCGTTCAGCTCAGGCCATGAGTCAGGGGACATGTCGGACTTTTTATCCAGCCTGGAGAGTAACGTTATTCTGGAGACTGCCCAGGGCGTGTCTTTTCATGTGGTGGACAAAATGGCCACGGACGGTGTTCCTAGTCAGGATGAGGTGTTCACGGAGGAGATGTTGCTGAACGTCACTGACGAAGGCTTGCCTGCAGACAGCAGTCTGCCCAGTGACAGCATGGACAGTCAGACTGAAGTCACGGTGGTCATCTCCTCCCCAGCCTCTAAATGAAGGGGGATCGTGTGATCGTGACGTTCAAAATGGCCAGAGATGGGTTTCTCTGATACACACGATGTCTTTTTGTCGTTAAACCTGCGTCTCAAAAAAAACAAAAACAAAAAAACTTTAGTCTCTGTTACTCATTTTTGGTGTTAGTGATGAATTCAGTTTCTCTGGTACACGCCAGTCCACTGTCAGCTTAGTAGTGAATTCAAGAGCGTAATTTTTTTTCTGGCACCAATGCCAGTCTGCTGTCAGCACGGTATCTTTTGTGCACTTGTAGTATTAGTGACCATTTTCGAGCATCGAGGTCTGATGCTTTGCAGATGCTGATATTCCTTCGATTATTGTACTATTAGTCTTTATCAAGAGTAGTTTGTATTGGAGGATGTGAACGAAGGGTAGGAAGATTAAGCACCTGTGCTTACCTCAACCTCTTCTGCATAGAGATGCTGCAAAACACCGGTATGTCGGACATTTCACATAGGGTAGGGGTAAAAGGAACACTTGTTCACGAAACGTTGGCACTTTGTCGCACAAGGGACGCAACTGATCATTTTCCCTTGTTTGCTAAGGGAAGCTGGACATGTCTTTTTGTACATACCATTTCGACATTTCGACTTAAGGCATGTTAAGCGGTTACGGTTACGGATAGGGCTGCGAACCAAGCAGTATGTGGGACGGTTTGTGGTGGTATGGAGTTTGACTGCTAAGGTGTAGAATATAACCAGTTAGTCAGGACATTGCCAACCTGATAAAGTTGGTCTAAGTCACAATATTTGATATCGCCAAATATTTCCGCTTATACTTAGAAAAATTTAGATAAATTTTAACATGGATTTTTTTTGTCTTGTGCTTTTAATGAATTACCATCCACGAAACATGTTACTCAATGTCACTGCTTTCGAATTGTTATCTGATAACTAGAGCTTTTTTCAACTTTGTGATGTATTTTTTGTGTGGTTTGTGAGAGGAATAGATGAAAAAATAAATCATGAATAAGGAAACACTGCCTTTGCATAATAGTTTCATCATCAGTGAATATAATGAATAGTATATTACATGAATCGGTTTGTGTCAATCAACTTAAAGTTGTTTTTTTGGGTATCAATCAGCTTAAACGCTTGCAAGAGTCATGTTCGGTCATTTTAAGAGAAACATTGATAAAGACATTACATTTTAACATTTCTACACGCTAATGGATTGATAGCCTACAGGAAAGGCCCACTGGAATTTTTCTGGACTTAGCTATAGCTAATTCAAAACAAGTGTGACTGCCCACGTTCAAGCAAACATGAACCAGAAAAAAAACACGAAAAAAATTGTATTTAATACAACAAGACAAGACAGGCGCAAATTTTCAGCCAATTGGCCTTTGTCAGGCATAAGATCACAAACAAACACCAGATACAAAAATTAGGAGAAAAAGGCTGAAACTTCCCTGCTGCTCTGTCCTTTTTCCACACTGGTCAGAGCAGCAGGGAAGTTTCAGTCTTTTTCTCCCATTTTTTGTATCTGGTGTTTGTTTGTTTGTGATCTCACGCTTGACAAAGGCCAGTTTGGCCAAACATTTGCGCCCGTCTTGTCTTGTTATAGTAAACACGCGCTCTTTTTCTTTTTTCGTGTTTTTTTTTCTGGTTCCTGTTAGCTATAGCTGCTGTAGTTGTTGCTATCTGCACTAAGTTTATATTCCGGTTGACTCGATGCTTCCATTTCTCACTTTTGCTGTTCTACTTAGAAGCTAACTTTCATCTTCTTTGATAGATCTGGACGTCATTTTCAGCTTCGTCTGTGGCAGTACTTGGTGCTAAAATGACAACCATTTCAAAGTTCAACCTCTTTGTTATACCACACTCATCATCATCATGCTCATGGTCCCATCGATCGTTAACACTCTCATTGCTATACTAGCCATTCCAGAAGTTCGTTGCTTGTACATACGAGGACAGAAATCCCGTTGTGACTGTGGCTGTCAATATTTTGTTTTGCCTTGTAGATTTCAGTGTTCATTTCACAATGGGCAACGATGCTCGAGGTGTGAAAGTTTGTAGAATTATCGTCTTCTAGAGAGATCGCTTTCGTGTTATGATCACATGTTGTTGCATATTGTGGTTTGCACGAACACTGGCTGTCGTACGGTCAGTAAGTTTGTGAGTGAATTTGTGCATGAAGTCAAATATAGGATGTCAATATATCAGACGTGATGGGAGTAATGGGAGTATGTACTATATCGGTATGTATTAAAAGATGGCGAATGGTTGGAAGATTGAAGAAAGCAAACGTGACAAAACATTATGCTGTTTCGAAAGTACCTTTGCCTTGTATGTATTCCCACCCTCACCCCATCCCCACTCCCATTATTTTTTTCTTGTGCAAGACTAGACTGCTTTGATTGTCTGTGATATGTTCATCTGTTGATTTCTCAGTTCTGTCTCGTGGTTCTCTTTACAGCACATCATCCCTGCTGACCCCCACCCCACCCCTCGTCCCGCTATCTTTCCACTCTTACCAAAAATTGAACTCTTCTCCTAGATATGTGCATGTGTTCTACACTTCAAAATAAAGTACACACATTGGTGTCAAATACAGATGATGTACTGGTGGTGGTGATTTTCAAGGTGTGTAATAAGTCTGTATCTGTGTCTGTGTATGTTGCATTCCATGGTGATGGCAAATGTAGTTGAAACGCACTCGTGGCTAAAATGAAGACACAGTTCGACGGGCACACATCTGTATGACCCAGTTAATATCTAAAATCAGCCTTTTTGTAAGGATAAACACCAAGAGAACAGAACTGACTAAAAGAAGTGACCAGAATTCATGTTGGGGTGGGGTGGGGTGGGGTGGCTGTGTGGAACAGAAAGCAAGAGTACATAGATGAAGTGAAACAGCACACGAGTGTGTGCGTTTGTGTGTGTGTGTGTGTGTGTGTGTGTGTGTGTGTGTGTGTGTGTGAGAGAGAGAGAGAGAGAGAGACAGAGAGAGAGAGACAGACAGACAGACAGACAGAGACAGAGACAGAGACAGAGACAAAGAGAGGCAGAGATTGACAGAAAGACATACATGTGTACAGAGACAGAGAGAATGAGAGAAAGAGAGAATGAGAGATAGACAGAGATAGACTGACAGACAAACAGAGAGACAGACAGAGAGACAGAGACAGAGACAGAGACGGAGGCAGAGAGAGAAATACAAGGCATTTTAACCAACGGAATGAACTAAATGCGAGAAAACTAGTCAAAATGTGAAATAAATTTTACATAACTATATTCACCTCTGGGTCATGCTATGTGATGGAAAATGCGTCAGTTGATACTTGCTCTTCTCTGTAATTAAGTTGTTCTGTGTCATTTAGTGTATTGTGGTGTGCAGAGCACTTTATCTTTTGTCACAGAATAAGGACAATACATGTGCACCAGGTCACGGAAAATATACGTGCTATTTCAATCATGAATCAGTAATTTTTATTTTGAAATGAATATCAGATTGACAGAATACATACTATACAGCGATTACACATTTTTTGTTAAAAAGAACAGAAGTGTGGCGGTATAGAACTTCAAAAACAAACAATGAGATGTTCGAGCCATTTTAACAATCCCTCGTTTAATACAAAAATGATTACACTGAATCCAGATTCTGTTTTTGAATTTTTAACGTCATTATGACCTATAAGAAGCTTGGCGTGCACTAAGAATGATGGTAGGCAGGTACTTCAGTAAAAAAAAAAAGAAAAAAAAAAGCAGATTTGTAGACGTTGTCAGTTTCTGAGAAAGTGCCGTCTATACACCTTAAATCGAAAGTAGAAACGCGCAAAGTTAAGGTACTTTTTGTTCCATGTGACCTTGACCTTTGTTCATTATCTTCAAAAATTACACTTTCAAGAGTACTCAACAATCCACGCCTTCGGCCGAAATTTTGTAAGAGATCACAAAAAAATAAAGCAAAACGAACAGAAAATTTTGCTAATCAATTTTGTCACAAATACACAGACAGACACGCATCAACAGACGCACAACTCTCCTCCACTTGATATGAAACGTTCTCCATTTTCAGAGGAAAAAGAAAGGACAGTATTTGGACTATATGGACTCAAAAGCAAAAGAAAGATTCAAACAGGACACCGTAGCTTTCAAAATCAATTATATAATATGCACACACCTGAGATCTACACAATAGTACTTGAAATTCACGCAAGAACGTGACACAAATATATGCATTGTACTATTACGTAGTCAGTGCGCGAATGAGAATATGTAACTATCCAAAAAAATGAAATAAGCTTAGACATATTGAATTATTAAACAGCCATCTAGGTAAAACAACGAAAAAAACACATGCAACCAATCAATAAAATAGCCCTCACTCCCACTCCACCCTCCCAAACAGCCCTGGTACAATGATAAGGGTTTGAATATGTTTAACCCTTTGACGCCCGCACTCTATCCACCAGCTGCAAAATCTTAACCCTTTGATTCCCTCACCCTACCCACCAGCTTCCTACAGGAAGCTGGTGGATAGGGTGAGGGAGTCGAAGGTTTAAGTTTTTGCTTTGCTGTCATTGTTGACAATGCAGGACGATAGTGGGCATGGTGAGAGAGTCAAAGGGTTAAGTCATCTGATAAATATAGATCTCGTTGTAGCACTGATGTAACCCTTTGACTCTCGCACCCGATTCACCAGCTGCAAAAACTTAACGCTTCCTGCAGGTTCCTGGTGGAGAGGGTGAGGGAATCAAAGAGTTAAGTTTTTGATTTCCTAGCTTGGTTGACAATGCAGGGTGCTGGTGGACAGGGCAAGGGAATCAAAGGTTAAAGGAACTATAAAAGGTTAACCTATGGCGAATGTTGAACGTAGGAATACATGGTGAAGTTAGTTGACCGTGGAATGCAAACAGTCATGATGAAGTCTGTCCTATAAAGAAAAAGCTGATGAGGCGAACGCTGACAACATGAACATGATATTGGAATGCAAGTGGGCGGGATAAACTTGGTGTTTGGAGTGGGGGTGGGGGTGGTGGTGGAAGAGATGGAATTAGAAATACAGGTAAACGAGATGAACTTTGGGTTCAGGTAAGGGGGAACACTTCATGTTGGAATGTATCTTTAGCTAGGCATACCGGTAATTTTCACTTTGTTCAAATTTAAATGCTGATGTCATGAGCAATACACTAGGAACACATGCTTAGTCCTCGGTGAGTTTAATCATTCCTAACAATAACATGTTTTGATAGTTCAGTCACGTAAGCTACAGACGCAGTTACCAGAGACGGGTTCAGTAGTAAGAAACTCTGGGGAAAGCTGGACAGCAGATCTTCAGAGAGAAACCCCGTCCAGCAAGTGTTTCAGCCCTGAACTCCTGACACCCTAAGGGGCTCGGGCCACATCCAGGTCATGACTCCTGGATGCACCTTCGCTGTTGCCGGTTTTTTCGTTTGTTTTTGTTTTGTTTTAGAAATTTGTCCTCCTCGGGGAATCAAACCTGAGCATCTTAGGTGGTCAGGTTTCCCGAGGCAAAGTCACCCTTGTGACGGATTTCTTAACCGCTTGGCTATCGGTCATCAGCAACATATGGGGGAATTTAAAGCCTTATGAAGTTCACATTTGTTCCTCCTGGTCCAGATCCAGCTGGAGCTTTTTCCGCTGGTTCTGCCATTGCCTTAGGGCTCTGGTCCTCTCTCCCTCCCATATTGAGAGCTGCTTCATGAGATCACAGGTTAATGGGCATGTCAACCCCCTTGCTCCAACCTCTATGACGAGGACTTTGGCTTGAACGCCAGATGTCCTCAAGCTTCAGGCTAGACTGGCATATTTTTCAGTCTTGTAGATATATGGGTTTCCGCCATTCTACTTTTGTTCACTTCCATAAGATAGAGACGCAGTTAACAGAGACTCGGTTTCCATAACCTATTACTCGAATGAAATGAAGATTGTGGTGTAAGGGAAACAACTCTATCATGCATTGTAGTATTTGAAGTCGTTCACTTCCAAGAGCTGGACTTGCGGCGGGGGCAGTTTTGGGCATGTTCCTGTTAAATTTGTAGGGTATTTTCCCTTAGGTTTTCATTCCGTATATTTCTGATATATGTCAAAGTGTCACAGTAACTTGTTAATATTTGATTATGAACGAAGTGTATGGTACTTTTTCTGTTTTGTCCTCTGTGTGTGTGTGTGTGTGTGTGTGTGTGTGTGTGTGTGTGTGTGTGTGTGTGTATGTGTGTCACATATATGCTTTTATACCATGTGTGTGTATGTATGTGTGTGTGTGTGTGCGTATGCGTGCGTGTACGTGTGTGCGTGTGCGTGCGTGCAGGTGTGCGCGTGTCTGTGTGTGCGTGTTCGTGTGCGTGCTTGCGTGTGTGTGTGTGTGTGTGTGCGTGCGTGTGTGTGTGTGTGTGTGTGTGTGTGTGTGTGTGTGTGTGTGGTGTGTGTGTGTGTGTGTGTGTGTGTGTTCATTTCCATTTTTCTTAATCGTAATAAACCTCGAACAAAGAAACTATTTTACAAACCTATACAGTAGCTGAACTGAATCAGGAAAATTAAAACAAAAATATTGATGTGTGTGTTTTGTCCTAATCTTCATTGTTCTCTCTTTTTGCTGTCTTCTTCATAGACTTGTCAAATGCCAGAATTGTTTTCGCCTGTCTGTTAATCATATGTTTTTATTTAAGTCCAAAGATGCCGCCAGATTTGAGAGTAATGACAGGAGGTCCTCTATTGTGGAACAGGAAAACATTGGCAAAAGTCAGGCTGCTAGACACTGGTAGAACTGGACACATTGGCAGGAACACTAGATACTGATAGAACTGGGCACTATGGCAAGAACACTAGACACCAATAGAACTGGGCATATTGGCAGGAACACTAGACACTGACAGTACCGGGCACATTGGCAGAAACACTAGACACTGACAGAACTGAGCATATTGGTATGAACAGTAGACACTAATAGAACTGGGCACACTGGCAGGATCACTAGACACTAATAGTATTGGGCACATTGGCAGGGGCATTAGATGTTTCACAGAACCATTCATATTAACAGGAGCTCAAAAACCCATCAGATTCTGAGAGCATTTAGTGTATTTCCAGGAGAACTGGTTACTGGTATAATCAGGCAAATCAGCAGGAGAGTCCTTTCCTCTCTTTCTCTCGGTCACATTTCCTATCTACAGTACTGTCAATGTAAGTTTGAATATCCAATCTGGCATATCCCAGACTATTCACTTGCTTGACATATACTTGAAACTTTTTCCTTCAAGACAACCATGCTAACAAAATTATATTATGATAACTCTAGATGGAAAGAAGTGTTACAACTAATTCCAAACAGAACATATTTCCAGTGCAGTTCACAACCCAGCTGATTAGTCAGACTATTCAATATTGACAATATATGGCCGTTACTGTTATACACATTTTATTAATTCATTTTACAGTCCAAAGACCAAACAGGGTATGTCAAAATTAATAGTGTATACCGATTACAGAGAGAAATGCATATCACTAGTAGAGAAACAAGACTGTACATCATATTCTTCAGGTTACATATGCTGTGCAATACAACAAGAAAAGATGAAGCTGTGGGCGAAACAATACAGCTCAGTCAGCTTTGTTATTGTTATTGTTATTGTTGTTCAAAGCCCAGCCGACTGCGTAGAGCCATATTAGGGCTATATAACCACCTCAAAACATACAAAACTTCAAAATGGAAAAAGGAAAAGAAAATTAAATACACATACAATGCATTGGCGCACATAATCTAAAGACATACCCCCTGCGTTGACCACTCCATCCGATTTATCGCACAGGGGATTTAGAAAACATACCTGAACACAAAATTTAAGCATACCTCAGGACACCAAAACTATATAAAAACGGGCTTAAATTACCTAAAATTGCTTCTGCACATCTCATTTCCCTGGAGCCAAAAATGCACTTAATACACATACCCAATTATCAATCCTAAGAAAAAGTACGTAAGACTTTATCGAACACGTACAGGTGAATGGACCAGAAGGCAGAAAATGATAGGAAGAAATGACAGAAAGCTAAGGAACAAGGCAGAAACAAAGAGAGGGCAGAAAAGAGGAAATTTATAGCACAGAATTTCGAGAAGGTGGGGATACTGCTTATACTGAAGAGCCCCCAGCATCCCCACGGGGGTGGGGGTGGGGGGGAAAGCTTAGTCAGTTACCGGATCTACTACATCATCACAAACAAAAATAAAGAGATACTATCAAGGTTACCATTTTCACAATTATTTTGAATGCATCAAACATCGAGAACATAACCAACATCAGTGGCCTAAATATTAAAAAAAAACTGTTCACAAAAGTCAAAACAGCGGCCTGGAGGAAGGTGGTTGATGTGAAACAGTGAGCGGCCAACACTAAACCTTGCAACGCCGACAGGTGAGACAAGTAAGGTGTGAATGCAGTGCTTTACGTGTTCTCGCCTCTCATTCACTTCCCAACCACACCGTGGACAGAAGACAGAACAAAGGAGCTGAGTCACACAATCAACGTATTTTTGGGACACAGCTTGGTACGACCAAGGCTTAAGTGCAAAACGTTTATATCTGAGTTTTTTTTTAACCCATATTGAGATTTTAAACTTTATGAATTTAACATGCGAAAGATTACATTTGATTTATCAATTATAGTTTTCCACGTTGGATGCGTTTTTGAACTTTGTAAGTGTATTTTTACAAGGAAGTAATACACTCATAATGTTTTGAAAAAAAAAACGCCATATTTTTTAAAATTAATGTTTAGGATGCTTTCAGTTATAAGACATGATAAAACTTTGGGAAACTGAAGATTAGATGTTAAAGACTCGAAATATGTAAAAATCTCAATTTGCCTAATTTTGACCCATTCCAACTAATTTTAGCCACAAGCTATGGTGAGCTGGCTGCTTTTACACCTAGGTTTATCCATGCTGCATCACTTTTTTGTCAAAATTACAACAATTTATGTCCCAACCCAGAATCTGTAGGTTACCTGATATTTCTAACCTTTACTCAAAATTTAAACATAAAGTCTTATATGTATCAGTAACCTCAATACGGTCACACCCTGATGTAATTATGTACAAAATGCAATGTGACAAAGATGACGATGACGATACATAATAGATGATGGCGACGATGAAAGCCAGCTCCTCACAAATATCAAAAGACATGATCCAGACACACACCGTCCGTGGGATACAATCTACCACGACTTCTGTCACCACAGAGACCAAGGCGCAACTATTGTCCAGCTTATCTCAAAATGAAAATAGTGCATATGTCTGACACTAGTCACAGTATAGAGACTCATCAACACTCTTGCTCCTGTAGTGTTGATACAGGATCCAATCACTAGGGATGGAGAAAATGTAGGGCTCAACTCCAACCTTTGCAAGAACCATTTAACCCTTCGACTCTTGCACCCTGTCCACAAACAACCTGCATTGCCATCCATGTTGGTGAAGCAAAAACATAACCTTTGATTTCCTCACCCTATCCACCAGTTTCTTGCAGGAAGTTGGTGGATAGGGTGGGGGAGTCAAAGGGTAAAGATTTTGCAGTTGGTGGATAAGGTGCAGGAGTCAAAGGGTTTATTAAATATGTAGAAAAAGTACATGTATGTCCATTTAACCAAAACACAACATACAAATTATAACATTCAGGAGAAACCATCCCTGCGCCTCTCAATAGTTTTGAAAGAGTTGCTCCCCCTGTAACAATATACACAAAACGTTTACCAAAGAAAGTTCTTACCCGCATACCTACACAGATTATAACTGTAACTTAATCCAAACAGAAATCTTGTCTCATTTGGCTAAAAGCTGGAAATGGCTTTCCTTTCATCTGTTCAAACCACGATTATAATGACCAACAATAACAGTTACCCAGACCAACCAAACAGAAAGTTCTCCATTCCAACATTCATTCTGAATCTATCATAATTTTCTTCTACAACATCTGTCCTCATGTAAAATTACCAAACTCAACTTCAAACATTTTAAATACGTTAACTTTAAATTCAATATGTTATGCAGATTTTCGGGTATAAAAATGTATCTACTATGCCACACAATTCCTCAGCATATCTTGGAGACAAAGTAAGCCACAGCTGACACAAGGTCCCAAAAGAAAAAAGAATGTCACAATTCCTATAAACATTGTTTATACCCAAGGTATATATGTGCAGAACAAGCGCTCACACGTTAAACGTTTCCCACATAGAAAAATACAATTTCTCTCATCACAATGCCGGACAACAAGGTCATGGTGAAAAACTCATCACCTTGCGTTCTTGACAACTGGACACTGATAGAATTGAATATATGTTGGATTACATTGACCCCCAAGAGAATAATAAGAATTGGGCCCATTTGGAGTACAATGATAACCGGATACTGATAGAATTGGGCATAGTAATCAAAAACACATTGGCTACCAGGTGTACTTAGACTGGACACACTGACAAGTGCGACAATGTCCATCAGATATCGATAGCGCCAGGCACATCACACAAGAACTACAAGGACTACTGGATACTGATAGCATCAGGTACATTGACAAAAAATGACAATGTCTATCAGATATCGATAGCACTGGGCACATCGACAAGAATGACAATGTCTACTAGATACTGATAGCATTGGGCACTTGACAGGGTCAAGGTCAGTGTATGGGACAGGGCGACGTTCGTTCCGTTCCTTGACTGTTTGGCTGATGTCTGACAGCTCCTGGCGAAATCTGAAAGAAAAAACAGGAAACCTGTATTGTTTCTGATGGAACATGGATTTAAAATTAGTAAGAATGTGTGGCAGGAATGGCGCACAACACACACACAACACACACACACACACACACACACACACACACACACACACACACACAACATCACACACACACAACACACACACACACTCACACTCACACTCACACTCACAACACACACACACACACACACACACACACACGCTCACACACACTCACACACGCTCACATACACACATTCACACACACACACATACAGACAGACACAAAAAAAACACACACACACAACACACCACACACACACACACACAATACACATACACACAACACACACACACACACACCACACCACACACACAAACCCCAAAACACGACACACACACACGCGCGTACGCAGATGTTAATTACAAAATTCAAATGTTCCGATTCTCTAACATTTCAAATGTATATGTTACCCTCTAGCCTTACTGTTTGTGACTGGGTGTTCAAATTCCTCTTGCCTTATAAAATGTCCTATAAATGTTGTTTGTCTTTTCCTGACCTTCTTCATTGATGTTCTTTCTGTGTTTACTTCTTACAAGACTGTCTCGCCTGTTTTCTTTGCTGTCTATGATGAAACTCTTAATATTCTTCGAAAAAACACATTTCAACGCCACAATCTTGTTTTGATTTTGCTTGTTGATTGCCCAAGCCTCGCATCGGTATGGTTCTATGTAACACAGAAAGCCTCTCTTTCTGGACACATTGATAGGCACATGTTGGAAAGAACGCTTTTCATTTTCTGGAATGCGGCCTTAGATTGGCCAATTCTGCTGGCTATTTCCAATGTGCTTTCTGTCGTCTGGTGAGATGACTGTTCCCAGAAAAAACCCAGATATTTAAGCTTATCGGTTCGTCTCAATCTTATGACATCTGCTGTTATTTTACGTGAGGAATTTCCTGTTTTTACGATTACCAAGACTTCAGCTTTCTTACATGTTTAGCTTCAGACCTTAATGTCTGCTTTCTATTTTCTATAATATATTCACAGGATTTCAGTAGATATGTTTCGTTTTCTGCAGTTATAACAAAAATTGTTCATTATTTTCTCTCCAACTTTTACCCCAGTGAATTCTTCTAGGTTTCTCGTGATGGTTTTGCTATAAAGTGAAAACAAGTCTAGTAACAGAACACATCTTTGTATAGCCCCTCTTTTGACATTTTTGGAAAGAGCTTAATATATCATTTTCTACTCTTCTGCTGTTTGTTCCCAATACATATTCTTTATTATCCCTTGATCTTTTCCATCAGTAATGAGCTTTTCCAGTTGGTTGATAAATTCTTCGTGTCGTAGCCAATCAGAAGCCTTGGAATGATGAAAAAAACAACAACAACAAACAAACAAAACACAGCTTCCTTAGCTTCGTTACATTTGTTCCTGATCATTACCTATCCTTTTGCATTTTCCTCTTTTTCCTTTATCTTTCCCATGTTCATCCATCAAACTCAACATTTCTTTTGTCATCAAATTCTTTTTGCTTTTCTTTCTACTCTAGGGATTTCTTCACAAGATTTATATATTGAGTTTTTTTTAAAGTTTTCCATTGTTCTTCAGTGTCCCCAACATTTTTCAGGGCACTGACTTTGTTTGAAAAATATACTCTAAATTTTGCAGGAGTTGCTTCATCTGTCATTAAGAGGCCCAACATGTTCTTTGATATTATTTTGGGTTTGTTTTCTTCTCTTAGTTTCAGTTTAAATTTTCCAGGACAGGATTATGGCTACTGTTGCAGTTTGTGTATGGCAATTTCTTTGCTACCAGTAAAGATTTTCTAAATATCTTATTCATTAGGATTTTAATCAGTTTTATTTCTTGCGCTGTCTCCTGGTTACATCAATGTCCATTTTTCTTTAGCTAGGCTGCTCAAACCAAATGTTTCCTTTTAAGAATTCATTTACTTGTGCCCACTCAATACGCTTCTCTCCCCTTTCATTTCACGTGTCCAGGCCATGAAGTTTGACAATTTCCATCTACATTTTTCCTGTCCCACTTCAGCATTAAAATTTCTCATTACAATTGTAACGTCAGCGATTTACATTAAGCCTTAGCTGTCTCTAATTCTACGTAAAAGTTGTCATTTTCTTCCTCTGCACATGCGGATGTTGGCGCATATACTTGGGCGATGTTGATAATAAATGGCTTGCCATCCAAGTTAATTAGTAATTCACAGTTTTGATATTGCCAAATATCCTTTGATAGATTTTTCCCTTTAGCTCATCATAATGCCTACCCTTACCTGTGTCTTCTCCAGAATACATACGTTTATGCTTGCCTAGTATCATCATGCCTGTTTTATTCCATTTCATCTCTCCTATTCTTAACATATTGATGTTTAATCTTCCATTTCTATCTTGACATTTTCTAGTTTTCCCTTTTGGAGCATTGTTATTATCCATACTTTATTGTTTTGTGTTTTGGACCAATGACTTTTTCTGGGGAAGAAAACGATAGCGGTTTCCATTGCCGTCTATTGGATTTTCTTTCAGGTTTACTCTCTTAGTCTTGGTCTCTCCCGAAAAATCACAAGGCACTGGTGGCTTTCTGTCAGGGTTTACTCCCTTAGTCTTAGTCTGTCTGAGACAACCACAGGAGTTTACTCCCTTAGTCTTGGTCTGTCCCGAGACACCCACAAGGCACTGGTGCTATTTACCCATAGCTGGGGGGTCACGTTCTGGGCACCAGGCATGTCCATACGCGGTGGTGCTGTGTGCCACGTGTCTGGGGGCCAGACCTCCTCCGAATCACTCGAGGGTTTTTCCTGAGTCCGTTGAGGTGCTCAGTTACTGTGTGTCGCCATGTGGAAGCCACAATGTAGGGCTTGCTGATGGAGAAGCTATGTACTGACAGAGAGAGACCTACGCACTCTGCTGTCCTTTTTGCACAGTTGCAAGTAGCAGTGCTAGCCAGCGGTGGGGCTAAAAGCGAGAGGTGACAAGCACACAGTCACTAGCCATTACATTAGATGCGTCACATCAGTCATTAAGGCACACGGGGATGATCATAGCATCTTTAAAATCTTGAGAAACCTTTTTCTGCCATATAGACGAGGTACAGGGCTGGCAGATTCTCCTGTAGCATCTCGCGCCCATTCCTGTAGACATGTTCAAGGTACCATCAGTTTCTCGTGTCTTCCCAGGTGGGTGTGCTTGAGAGTTTTTCTAATCGCAGCACTGGAAGGAGGATTTACGGAGATTGTTTCATTGACAGTTAGAGGAGTGCTGTCATCTTCAGATGGGCTGGTGATTTTCTTGTTGAAAAGCGTGTTCAGATCTGTTTTCCCTGTCAGCAGATTGGATGGTCGAAAGTAAGGACAGCTTATTAAGCTGGAAGTCTTTGGTCCATACACTACACATGTCCATGTCCATGGGCACCATCCACAGCCAATCCCAATCTTCTGGAAATTCTGTGCTAGAAATTTCCTCTTTTCTGTCACTCTCTTTGTTTCTGCCTTGTTCCTTTGCTTTCTGTCATTTCTCCCCATCATTTTCTGCCTTGTTTGTCCATTCGCCTGTATGTGTTCGATAATATTTTACGTACTTTTCTCTTAGGATTGATAATTGGGTACATGTACTAAGTGCATTTTTGGCTCTAGGAAAATGAGATATGCAGAACAATTTTAGGTAATTTAGGCCTATTTTTACATGTATGTTTTAGTGTCCTAATAGTTATGTTTGAATTTGTATTCAGGTATGTGTTTAAATCACCTCTGTGATAAATCGGACGAAGTGTTTTACTTCCAGGGGGCATCTCCTAGATTATGTGTGCGATTACTTGATGTGTATTTTAATTTTCTTTTCCATTATTTTTTTTTCATGTTTGAAGTACTGTATATGTTTTGAAAACGGTTATAGCCCTGACATGGCTCTATTGCAGTCGGCTGGTCTTTAAAGAAAAATAACAAAAATTAACAAGCCACAGCCAGGATTTGTGGCAGCTTTCATTTCCCTTGTTGGCTTTTTCGTTTGCCATGTTTTTCTTGGGACAAGCTAATGAAACTTCCTGCAAAGTACAAAATACAACTGAATAAAATATATGATACATGTCTCACTTTGCTTACAATTTCTGCAGCCTGAGGATCAAAAACGTAATTGACTTCAAAGTCACCAGACTGTTGGTTGTCTTCCGACTGAGGATCCTGGTGACGGCCATAATTTCCAGGGTTGTTTTGTGGTCAGGTAAGCACTTCATGATGTCTTTTCTCTGTAACGGGCATCCTACAACAAGAACACGACACAATGTACAATTCTGCTTCTGTCACAGGAGAATGTTTCTGTGTGAAATGAGCTGTTCTTTTCAAGGACAGCGTGTCCCATAGGCTACTATCACTGTGAGGTACTGCGGATGTAGAAATGTAGAAATGTAGAAATTAATGTCTACTACAGTTTTGGAAGCACAGTGGGATATCTATCTTTGGGTTCCTCTTTTCTGTCATACTCCTCTTTTCCTCACTAGACTCTCATTTCTGCCTTCCAGATCATTCACTTTTATTTTCTTCCAATTTTTCTCTTTAGCTCCCCAAAGAATAGAGTATGACTACTTTTAAGATGAGATAAATAACAGTCTTACAAGCAAAATTCCCGCCCTCTGCTGGGTATCTCACAGGAGCTCTAACCTGCGAAAGAAGAAGAAGTACATTGTATACTGCTACGCCATGCTTTTCTCTTCCCCATTCCATCCTGCCTTTTTTTTTTCCTGTGTGTGTATTTTGTTCTCCTATCACAGACATTTTATGGAATGTTGCAAGGAGCTTCTGTATCGTGAACTGTTTACAGGCGCTAGGCGCACGCTGCACACAAAAGCTCTGTGATTTTATCTGATGGACTAGTACCCAAACCACGACTTAAGGTTTTGAGGAGATCTGAAAATTCCCCCAGACATCAGAATCCCCACCTAGAAGGCCAGAACACAACGAATTATAAAGTATTGATTAATGTAATTTCATAAAGTACGGACCAAAGTCATTTCATAAAGTATGAATTAATGTCATTTCATAAAGTATAGATTGAAGTCATTTCATAAAGTAGAATTAAAGTCAGAATCAGAATCAGCTTCAGAATTAGACATTTATTCAGTAGGCCAAAGCCCCATTTAAAGGGATATGAACACATCTTAAGTACTATGCAAACACAAAATGCAATAAATGGTTGTTCTTGGGCAATGCATACTTCAAATAGTTTGGAATAATGACAATTAGGGACCCGCAGCCAAACTTCAATAACACAATATGAACATACAAATAGATTTGGCAACACTCATCAAAACAATTTAACTTTATGATAAGGCAATCTCTTCTCTTAAAAGCTTTAGAGGTGTATGTTGCCATTTGTCTAATGTACGTTCATGTTTTTGAAGCCATGAGCATCATTTTATCTGAAATCATTTCGGTTTATGGATTCAAGTCCATTTCATACAGTTTCAGTTTCTCAAGATGCACTATCACCACAGGTGCCATGTGATGGAGAAAATCCAGAATGATCACGGCACAAACTTTAATCCCGCACATAAACCCATGAGCCAGCCAAGTCCTGAGATCCTACCTCTAGATAGTTCCATAACCCTGAGGTCGTAGGGGAGCGAGATGACGGAGACCTCAACTTTCCCCGGGGCCAGCAACACGAAGGCGGCACCCATCCCCACTCTCTCGATTCAAATTCATATTCATATACACTTTTTTAACCAAGACTTCAGAAAGGCAAGAAGGCTAATTGGTCTTATCAGTGGGGGAGACCTGGAAAATCAACCTATCTCTCCAATTTTATACCAAGGCATCCAAGCAATGCCCTGCTCTTCACGATTTTCAACAACCGTGGGATCTTAAGCGTGCACAGCCAGAAGGCACACGGGTCCGACTCGTTTTTTCGTCCCCTTCCAAAGTACAAAACGTTCAGTTCAATTTTCCGGTTAAAACTGGAGGAGAAAAGTCGAGGACTCTACGGGTAGCAAACATGGAAACCTCGAGTTTAGTTTATTGGTAGGCGAACGTCTGAAACCATTCTGCCACTCTTCTCCCTCATAAAGTATGGATCTAAGTTATTTCATAAAGTATGGATCTAAGTTATTTCATAAAGTATGGATCTAAGTCATTTCATAAAGTTGGAATCAAATCATTTCGTAAAGTAAGGATCTAAGTCATTTCATAAAGTATGGATCTAAGTCATTTCATAAAGTATGGATCTAAGTCATTTTCATTAAGTATGGATTCAAGTCATTTCATGAATCATCAATCATCATCAGGTGCCCTGCCGTGTGGCGTTGGCGACCATGGGACTTCCAACCATCTCTATCTCCTCGTTTGCCCCCAGCATCTCCCCCACCCTCCTCATCCCCAGCCACTCTGCAAGTCCATCCACATTCTCTCCTGGGTCTACCTGGTGCTCTCTTTCGCTCAGCTTTCCCGTTGTGTCAGGTGCTCCAAATCCCCCTTCCTCATAAAATGGCCTATAAATGGTTGCTTGTCTTTTCCTAATCTTCCTTATGAGTGATCTACTTGTGTCTGCCGCCATCAAGACTGTCTCGTTTTGTTTCTTTGCTGTCCATGGAACTCTCAACATTTTCATGAAGTATGGGATTAAAGTCATGTCATAAAGTATGGATTAAAGTCATGTCATAAAGTATTGGATTTAAGTCATGTCATAAAGTATGGATTTAAGTCATGTCATAAAGTATGGATTTAAGTCATGTCATAAAATATGGCACAGTTAGCTCTCAGTCTCTGCATGTCGAGGCCTTACCTTAGTCTTGGGCGGTTGGCCTCTGAGTACAGTCGGGTAGTTGGGAGGGAACCCATACTCGTCATACTGGGAGAAGTTGGCGGAAGCATGCATGACACTGGACGTGAAGATGATGGAGGTGAGGATGGTTGTCAGCTGCGTCGGGCATGTTAATGATCCTCACCAGGGACCCCTTGCACACAAAACAGCAATAAAAGCAAGATGGTCAACCCATTTTTAAACATTTTTTTATACAAAACGCATCACAGAAAACCCGATTCTGTACTTCTCAAAGTCACTGTGACCTTTAAGAAGCATCTGATCGAATAAATAAAAGGTGATACGAATGCCAATATTAGTCTATCATGACAGTGAATAAGGATTTAAAAATGATCTTTTTCGAAGATTTTGAGAAAGACTTGTGTACATACTTTCATAAAATAAAAGTACGGTACCGATTTGGGGCAGTTTTTGTTGTTGTTGGTTATTGTTTTTTTTGTGTGCGTGTTTTTTTTTTTTTGTCCCTGTGAACTTTTTACCTTGGTGCCACGATTTCTTTTCTAAACGATTGCATTGGCGACTGCTTTAAAACTATACACATGAGACCAAATTTTGGTAAAGATCTTCTCTCTCTCTCTCTCTTTTTTCTTTTTCTCTTTCTCCTCTCCCCTTTCAACACCCACAGCGGGCACACCATAAACACACCATAGGTGCAAAACAAACATTTTAGGTGCAAAAAACACAAAACACAAAAACCAAACAACGCGCGCCAAAACACAACAACCACACACACACACACAGAATGCAAAAAAATGTGCCCCATGGAAAATCAGAGTGCGCGTTTTTGGCTATCCCCCTTTTTTGTCATCTCCCCTCCTTGCCATTCTTTTGTAAACAAGGAAACTGAAACTGGGCCCAAAATTGGGTAAGGAACCCCTTGGTAAAACCCAAAAAAAAACATAAAGATAAATCCTTTACGGGGCTACCTCCTATAAATAGTTTGGGGATAATTGGCATTAATTTTCCCCCTTTTCTTAAAAACACCCCCCGTTCTTTGCTATTTTCTTTTGATTTTGTTCTTTGCTCATCATGTTTTATTTTTTTGGTTTTTTTTACAGACAAAATCAAGCTGTTTTTTGCGATGGAGTTCAAAATTTACCTCCGTTTTTTTTGGAAGGCAAGGAAAATTGATTTTGACAATTTTGGGGTTTTTTCCTGGTGTCTAAATTTAATTTGGGGGATGTTTTAAACGGTTATGATGATCCTACTACTACTACAATTTCTACTATTCCACTCACTTTTTTCTAAAAAAAATACTACTACTAAAAACCATACTAATTCCACCCCCCACCCCACCACCCCCCAAACCACCATTACAAAAAAACAAGTCCAGCGCCACAGCCACCCTATCACCCCCCCATTCTCTGCCCCTTTTTGATGCCCAACCCTAATTTTTCTTTCCCCTGTTTCAGCTTCTCGCCTTCTCATTGTTTCACACACCAACACCCACACACACACACACCACCCAAAACAAACAAAACACACACACACACCACACAAACACACAAAAAGCGCGCGGGGCGCCGGCACATACACACACAATTTTAAAAAGAACCAATCAAACAAACACTGACACGAGAAAAAACACAAAACACACAACACCACACCACACACAAACCACCACACACACACACACACACCACAAACACACACACTCTCTCTCTCTTTCTCTCCTCTTTTTCATTTTTCCCCACTCTCACTCCCCCCCAAACGCACACCAACACATATTTTTAAAAACAACGCAAAAAACAAATTCCAGCCACACACCAACACACCCAAACCCCCGACAGCACACACACACACCAAAACCATACCAAAAAAATTCCCTTTTTCTGACAAAAAAAAACCCCAAAAACACAAACACAATACCCATACACACCATAAAACACAAAAACACCACACAAACACTAACCCCCACACATTTATAACACACACACACACAAAAAATTAAAACCAAATGCGAAAAAAAAAAACACCACACATCCCCCAAACACTTACAACATAACACACAAAAACACAACATACACACAGACAAAACACAGACACAAAACAAACAAACCACACAAACAACACCCCCCACACCACAAACACACACACACACCACACACACACATTAAAATCCAAACCCCAAAAACTCCCAAGTAACAGGAAAAAAGCCTGACATATCTATGGATGGTTTTTGTACAAAGAAAAGCATCGCCCCGGGGGGGGACGGGGCAGGTACCTTGGGTTTCGCCCCGAAATTTTCACCCCCAAAAGGGCCATTGTTCCGCCCATTTTTTACTTTCCCTTCGCATTTTGTTTTTTTTTAAAACCAAATACTCCCGGGGCCAATTAGGGTTTAAACCCCTCTCAAAAGGGACACAATCGTATCTCATCATCATTTTCATAAATTTTCTATGCCCTCCGAGGGGGTTGGGTTTTTATGGCCCGTCATTGTACCCTGGGTTTTTTCCGCAAGCAAATCTTCCCCCCTCTCTGCCTCACCACTCGCAAGCCGCCCCAATTTTTTTCCCCGGTCTCCCCGGTGCTCTTTTTCCCCCCCAGTTTCCTTTTGGGGACCGGTGCTCAATTCCCCCTTTTCTTTAAAAGGCTTATAAATGTTCCCCGTTTTTCCTAATCTTCCATATCAATGATCCCTTTTGTGTCTGCCCCAAAAAAGACTGTCTTTTTTGTTTTCTTTTATGCCCCCGGAAATCTCAACATTCTTTTTAAAAACCCCCATCTGGTGCCCCAATTTGTCTGGTTTTGGGTTTTGGGGCTGTCCACCCCTGAAATATCATTATCGTTTTTGTAAAACCTAAACCCCTTTTCCCTTTTTTTTGAGGGCTTTGTTAAAAGAATTTTTTCCTCTTCTTGAATGCTTTTCTTTTTATAGTGGGGAAAGGAAAAAAAGGGAAATTTTTTGAAAAATTTAAAAATTACAAAAACCGACTGGGGGAAAAAAGGAAAAAAAATTTTCTTCATATAAATGAAATAAAAACCCTATAGGGGGAAAAACGGAAAAAAAATTCGTACCTATTTTTGCATTTGCACCATAATCTTGATATACCCTGGCATTGCCCAAATCCTTTTTAATTTATCATCGGGGGTTTTTTGAAAACAAACCTGAAAAAAAATTTAATCGTGACTAAACACAAAAACAACACAAACCACACAACCCACACCCAAAACACAAACACAAACCCACACCCCAAATAAACATATATATATATTTTTTGGGGGTATTTTATATGGGGGGTGTGTTGTGTGGGGTGTGTGTGGTTGTGTGTGTGTGTGTGTGTGTTTTACAAAAAATTATTTTTTGGGCCAGATTACCAAAAAACTGTTCTGCCATACTTTCCCTTTTAAACCCAAAAATGCATTTTTTACAGTCCCCCAAGTACCCCCCAAAAAGAAAATATTGAGTTTTTTTAAAAAAACGAAATACGAACAGGCACGAGGCTAAAATTAAAAAGAGATAACAGAAAGAAAAAAAGAAGGGGCGAAACGAAGAGAGTGACGAAAAGAGCATTTTAAAAAAAATTTCGGGAAGGTGGGGATACTTTTTATTTTAAAAAGACCCCCCGGCTCCCCACGGGTTTGGTGTCATTTAATTTTTCCTTTTTTTTTTTTCCTCTCATCTTCCTTTTCAATGGTTACCTGCGCATAACATTTTTATAAAACGTGAGCTTGTGGTCTCATAGGGAATTGTTCCCCGTGCAATAAAATCCTTGAACAAACCCCCTTTTAAATTTCCCTTTTTTTAGCCCATACTGAAAACAGGTTCGACTAAGCGGCAGGGTATTTAACTGACTCCACAGTCGCTCCCCAAAAAGCTTATTTTTAAGGGGTATGATGTTTTCCCTGACTTTTTAAAAAAACGCCCCACGCAAAACAAAAAACAGAAAAGATGTCATTTTTTTAAAAAACCCTTCCATTTTCTTAACTTTTTTGTTTAAACAAAAAATCCCCCCGTTTTTTCCCTATCTTAGAATTTTTTTTTTTTTTAAAAAGGCGGGACAATTTTTTAAGGGAAATAATTTAAGCGGTATGTAAATTTTTATACGCTTTTTTTTTTTCCCTTGACCGTCAAACCCCTTTTTTGGTTCTCGTAGGGGGTGTTTGCTAATGTGTCTGGAAGTCGTTGGAAATGAAAGCAGTAGCTGCACAGACCCCTTAAACTTTCGTCTTTTCTTTTTCGTGTCTAATGTAAAAATTCATTTTAAGCTAATTCGGGACACGGGGAAAATTGTGAAAAAAATCTTTTTATTGTAAGGGGTACTACATGTCTTGAAAGGGAAAAACAGGGGGCCAAAACTTATTTTTCACCCTGTATGTATGCATATTTTGAATTTCCCAAAAAAAATTTTTAAGAAGCATCCGGGGGAAACTTTTTTGGGGAAAGTTTTAAAAATATCAAATTTTAAAACCTAATAAAATGTTTAAAAATCAGTTAAATTTTTTGCATTCTTGATCATTTTTTTGAAAAAATCTGTCGAAAATTTTTAAAAAAAAAATAAAAGTCCCCCTTTTTCTGATTTTTTAAAAAAACGCGTGTGCAAAAAAAGTGCATTAATTTTCTTAAAGTGCATTTTGGGGAAAGGAAGCTTTTCTTTATCTGGTTATTTGTGTTATCAAAGACAAAACCCAAATCCTTAATCTGTTATGATCCCCCTGAAGTAAAAGCTACTTAAAAAGTCAAAATTTTCCCTTTTTTTTCTCTTCTTACAGATGCTCTTTCAAACCAAAAAAACCATTTCGCTTTTTTTAAGAAATTTTTCCCCTTTCCCAAAACTTTTCCCCCCAAAGAACCGCTGAAAATTTTTTCACTTTACTGGAACAAAATTTTTAATTTTTGTAAAAAAAAAATTTTCTTTTTTCCTCTAAATTTAAAGAAAATTTTAAAAAAAAAAAATCAAATTTTTCAAATTTTTTTGGAAAAAAAAAACAAGGACGGAAAAGCCGTTTACTCAGGGGTGTTAGCTTACCCCTCTACTTGGGGGTCCTGTGGTTTTAGTTCCTGGTTTTCCGTCTCAAAGTCTTGTTTAGGGGCTTTTAAAAAACAGACAAGCCATTCCCCATTGCCCTTTGGTAAATATTTTAAGAAATCTAGATTTTGGGGGTTACTTCACACGGTATTTTTTTATCTTTAAAAAACTTGGGGTTTTTAAAAAATTTATTTATTTTTTTTAAAAAAAATTTTTTTTTTTAAAAATCTAATTGTACTGTGTCTTCACCCGGTATTTTTGTCTCGAAGAAGGTTTGGTTTTACATTATTCATTCATTCAATTTTTTTTAAATTTTTTTTTATTTTTTTTATTTTGTTTTTCATTTATTTCCCTTTTTTTTTTTTTTTTTTTATTCATTCTTTTTTTCATTCAGTAAAATTTTTCATTCACTCAAATAATTGTCCCGGTTTTAAACCGCGAAATCAAAATCTGGGGGAAAGGGTTAATACCTAACTCTATCATGAAAATCATTGTTGTTGTTAAAAACCCCCGCCGAAAAATTTTTAAAAAATGTTTCAGGGCTTAAACCACCCGGGAAAAACACAAAAAAATCACTGACTGAAAAAAATTTTATCTGGACAAGAAAACTACGTTTACTTTTTTTTTCATTCCCGCATATAATCAAAGGGGGTTTTTCCGCCAGCGTTAACCTTTTCCCCCCAAATTTTTCACCGGGGGGTTTAAAAAAAAAAAAACAACCCCCCCGTTTTTTAAAAGTAAACTTAAGGACACTAAAACATAAAAAAAAAAAAATGGTCTTTTTTAAAATAAATTCCCTTTCGTCACATTTTTACAGCAAAATTTGATGAAAAACATGTATCCATTTATTTTGGGGGTTTTTGTTTGAAAGGGGTTTTTTCAGAAAACTTTTCGGTAAATTTGGGCCGAAAGGGGGAAAAAAATTTTGGTTTTGGGAAAAAATGTTTTGAATGTTTAAAGGAAAAAAGCCAGGAAAAAAGGTTTTTAAAACAAATGAGGAAATTTGTGGCAAAAAGTTTCCAGAGGTGGGGATTATTTATAAAAAAAGGGGCCCCCGAAAACCCCCCCCGGGGACAAGACAGAGAAAGAAAAAGAGAAAGAGAGGCAGACAGACGACAGACAGAGAGGAAAAAAAAAAGAGGGAGAGAGGAACAGAGAGAGAGAGAGACAAGACAGAAAACCCGAGAGAAAAAAACAAAAAAAAAAAAAGAACGAGAGAGAGAGAGAGGGGGAAAAAGAGAGACAGAAAGAAAGAGACAAAAAAAGAGAAAGTAGGGGGGCGGGGCGGGGCCGACGACAACAGAGAGAAATTGGGGACAGAAAATAAGAGAAAAAAAAAAAAAAGGAGAGAGGAGAGAAAAAGGGGGGAAAAGTGACACAAAAAAAAAGAGAGAGAGAGAGAGGGGGGAGAAAATGAGAGAGAGAGAGAGAGAGAAAGTGCCCCGAAATAAAGCGAGGGGGGAGAGAAAAATTTTGTGTGTGGGGGGGGTGTTGTGTGGGGTTGGAGAAGAGAGGAGAGAGGAGAGTTTTAAATTTCCATAATTGTCCATTCCCCCCCCCCTAAACAAAAATCGGGGGACTGTTTTATGTTTTAAAAAATTTAAAAATTTGAAATGAAAAAAGGGGGGAATTTTTATTGGAACAAAAAAAGGGGGGAACAATTTTGGGGGGAAAAAAGGGGGAAGAAAAAAAAGGGGTAGGAAAATGCACCACTTAAAACTGAAAAAAGAGAAAGGGGGAAAGGGTTTTTTCCCCGGGTTTTACCGTCTGAAATTTTAAGTCTATCCCCCAAAAACGGGGTTTTTTTAAAATTTTCTGGGAATGATCATTTCAGGGGGCCCCCCGATGCACACCCCGAAAAAAGCTACCCCTTTTTTCGGCCAACCCAAAAAAAGCTTTCCCCGAAGTTTTAAAAACCCCTTTTACCAAAAAAATTTTCCTATAAATTTAAACCCTCAAGAAAAAATTTTTTTGGGGAATTTTTATATAAAACCCCATAAGTTATAGGGGTTTTCGAGCGTGGGGGAGTCAACACACAAAGCCGGGAATTTTTGGGGGACCGAGATGTGGTTTTTAAGAAGAATTTTGGGGGATTTCCCTTTTACAAAAAAAGGAAAAAAAAAACAAAACCCGGGCTTTTTTTGGCCCCGGGAGACACAAAAAAATTATGGAAGAATGGGGAAAAAAAAGGAAAAAAAACCCTTTTTTTGGGGGCCTTTTAGGGGGGGAAAGGGGAATTCCCCCAAAAAAGTGGCACAACAGGGGGGTTTTGGGGGGAAAAAGGGGGAGCACCGGGTTTGGGCCCCCGGGAAAAAAAAACTGGAGGATTTGCAGGGTTTTTTAAAGACAGAGGGGTGGAAGATGTGCTTGCGGCAACAAGGGGAAGATGAAAAAGGGGGGGGGCCTGTTTTCCCCAAAAAACCCTGGGGGGAGGGACTGATGATGTTTTTTACAAAAAAAAAAAAAAATAAAAAACCAAAAAAAAGGAAAAAAAAAAAAAAAAGGGGAAAAAAATTTTGTACACAAGCAAAAGTAAAAAAGTTCACAAATAAAGTTTTCCGAATTTAAAAAAAAATAACTCGCTGCCTAAGATTCCCAAAATTTTAACAAAGGGTTTTCCCCCCGGGCCCCCCCCCCCCTTTCCCCCCCCCCCCCCCCCCCCCCCCCCCCCCCCCCCCCCCCCGGCCCTTTTCTTTGGGGGCCCTTTTTTAAAAGTTTTAGGATGCTTAATCTTTGGGGCGAGGTGGAAAAAACGGAGGTCACATTTTTTTCCCATCCCCTTCGGCGCACAAAAAACCTTTTTTTACTCCCCCCCCCATCAACTATCTAAATTCAGCGATTCAGAACTACGCGGCTGCCTTTTTTTCCCCCAAAAACCCAGGCGTGAGAGTGCAAAATTTTTTCTTTTGGGGAAAACTTTATTGGCTCCCGGGGGAAGGGGGGGGATTCCCCAAAAAAAAGTTGCCTGTTTGCTTTTTTGGGGGACTATCACGAGAACATTTTGGGCCCCCCCCCCCTTCCAACCTCCTGCAGGGTTACAAACCCTTTTTTGAAAAATTTTCCCCCCCTTCTGACACCTCCATTTTTTACTGTTCCCCCCTTCTCCCCTTTTTAAACCCTTTTTGGGGTTAAAAAAAAAATTTTTTTTTTCTTTGGCCCCAAAATTTTTGGAACTCTCTACCACTGTTTTCTCAGAAAAAAAAAAAAGGGGGTTTTTCAACCTTCAAACGGAACCCCGAAAAAACCCCCTCTTTCAAACTCATCAAACCCCCAAAAGCCTTAGTTTTTCAAGTCTGTCATCAGGGGGAAAAAACCCCCCGGGGCCCCCATAACAGTATTTTGTATAAAAAGGGGTATGGCAAAAGGGGCCCCCTGTGTGTGCGGGCATGTGTGTATGTGTGGGGGTTTTGTGTGTGTGTTTTGGGGGGTGTGTGTGTGTGGGGTTTTGTGTGTGTGTGGGGTGCTTGAGGGGAGCAGGGGGGTGTATCACTGTTTGTGTAAAGCTGAGGAAGGGTTTGGGGGAAATTGAGTGGGAAAGAGACTGAAATACTTTAAGAAACTTTTTAAAATTTGTTTGTATGTAAATTGTGATGTAGGGTTTAAAAAGAAAAAGTTTTAAAATTTTTTAGGGGAATTTTGATTGCAAGGTATTAAATTTTTTGGGTTTAAAAATGAAAAAGTAAGTTTTTCCCCCATATGGTTTTGAAATTTTTCTGTTTTTATCTTATTCAAAATTTTTTATTATAATTTTATGTACAATATTGAAAGCTAAACACACACCACGCATGCAAACCCTAGCCCGCACACAACACACACAACCCCCTTTTTTCTTTAACACACCACTCCACAAACCACCAAAAATTTTTCCCAAAAAACACGCGAAAAGCAAAAGCACACGCACGCACCCCCCCACACGTTCGCAAGCCACACACAGCAGCAATTTTTTAAAAACAGTAAGCCTCTTTATTCATATGAAAAAAACTGGGGTTAAAATTTTTTTCATTTTTTAAGTCAGTGGGGTTTAAAAATTTTTTTTCTGTGGTTTTTATGTGTCTTTTACTTGTATTGCTTTAATGTTTGTTGTTATTTTTTATTGTGTATGAAAATTGGAACATTTTTTATAAACCTTTGCCTTTCTTGCGAATGTAAAGGCTGGTGAGCATGTTTTTTTGGGGAATTTTTGCGTATACAAATAAACATTTTTTTATTTTTTTTTTGACCAAACTGCAAAACTTAACCGTTTTGACCCCCCTCACCCTATCCACCAGCTTCCTGAAAAATAAATAACCGTTTGAACTCCCTAACCCTATTCCACCAGCTTCCGCAGGACAGGAAGCTGATGGTAGGGTGAGGGGTCAAACGTTAAGTTTTTGCTTTGCTGCCATGGTTGGCGTTTGCAGGATGCTGGTGGCAGGGTGCGGGGAGTCTCAAGGGTTAAAGGTCCCATGGCAACAAAAATATCCGCCCCCTGGCATATTGTGCAGAATTTTTAAATTTCACACAAGTCAACAAACCGGCAGCCATACAGGGGAAAAAGGAAACACTGGGTAATGCTGTATATGCTGAAAGTTGGGGAAGAGCGACACCAGCATTTCACACTGACTGAGAGCCTTTTTTCCCCCCAAAACATTGAGAAAGGAATGGAATCACGGTAAGTCTGTCCAAGTTTTTTTGATGCCAGGGGGACAAAGAAACAGTTACCTCTTTTCCACTTCCAGCAGGCCTTTGCTTCCTAGTTCATGATATTGTCCAACACGCCATTCTTGATGCAACGTATCCTGGGCTTTTCTGCAACAGCAAAAACACAACACCACCCCACACACACACATACGCGCGCACCACACAAACACACACACACACACCACACACCACGCCACCCACCCTTTCATTACACATATACTTTATATAATATTTTTATGTATATTTATAGAGAGGAGATCGAAAAGAGAGATAGATAGTTTGTAGGAGAGAGAGAAAGAGGGAGGGGTGAGAGGAGAGGAGGGGGGAGGGAGGGAGAGAAGAGAGAGATAAATACACGCATGTGCCCGCATGGGCACAAACACCACATACACGCCAAAGAAAGCAATTTCAAAAGTTACCCATGGGAAAAAAAAAATTCTGTAAGCTATAACTCAAGTAAAGGAAAAAATACAAATCTACAAATACTAGCTGAACTGAGACAAATTTTTTGTATAACACATTGCGTTCCGGTACTAGGATTTTGATGGGCACATAGTGAATCGGCCACTTCGTTTGTATCAAACAGATGTACGGGTGACATGTTTTCAATACAGACACACGCCCCAAAAAATCCTGGGGTTTTTATCTATTAAAAAAGATTCTCTGTGATATTGAAATGAATATGTATGACAAAATAAATTGGGCAGAAAAATGAGTTACCTTGATGATTGTATTAGATAAAAATTGGGCAGATAAAGTAGTTACCTTGTATTGTATTAGATACAAAACAATTTACAGACAATCAAGTTCCTCAACCATCGTTATGTTAAATACGTTTACTGAATTATAGAGACTTCTTAAACAATTAAACTACCCCCAAAAAAATCCAGAATTTCTTTTGATGCAAAATGATGCATCCATTCGGATACCTTCAACCAAAGTTTATTATAAATCCATTAAAGCGAATTTCAGTAACGTACTTAAATTTAAGGAATTTAAAACTACCAATACATATCTGGAATTATATTAAAATCGCCTGTGTTCGGGGGGGAAATTAACAAAGATTGATTTTAACCGCATGAAATTTAAAAACACTAGCTGTTTTAAAAACCATCAACTGCTGTCAACTGCTTGGCAAAATGTCTTTAGTGTTCTTGTGTGTATTTAGGAGTCCCTGGAAAATCCTAGTCAGCTACTAAAGAGTTAATGGCGAGGATGTAGAGAAAGTGAGGGGCCATCAGTTTGAAGACAGGGTGGGACTGGGACAGTTTCTGTGTGAGGCTATCGTCACC
The DNA here is from genome assembly GCA_030674185.1 of Monoplex corrugatus. Classification (NCBI taxonomy): domain Eukaryota; kingdom Metazoa; phylum Mollusca; class Gastropoda; order Littorinimorpha; family Ranellidae; genus Monoplex; species Monoplex corrugatus. The sequence goes on along the minus strand of CM060314.1, from coordinate 40,194,678 downwards.
CCCTCCATCAACAGGTGTGTCAAGCCGGCACACAAAACAGCCATGAACAAAATAACAGTTATCTTGAAACAGTACGTGTTCATCATCATCATCATCAAGTGCCTTACCACATGGCGCTGGCGATCATGGCCCTCCATATGTATCTGTCCCTTGTTGCCACAAGCATATCTTCCACCCTCTCTGTCCTCAGCCAATCTTCAAGTCCGTCCAATATTTTTTCCCTGGGTGTACCTGGTGCTCTCGTTCCCTCCAGCTTTCCTGTTGTGACCAGGTGATCCAATTCCCCTGTCCTCAGAAAAATGGCCTTTTAATGTTAAGAGTCTTTTCCTAATCTTCCTTATGAATGATCTTCTTGTGTCTGCCTCCATCACTACGTGTTACACACACGACAAATCAATTACGACAGTCTCTAGTGTTAACAATATTATTATGTATATTCTGTATGCTATATGGAGTTCATATGTCAACATTGTCTTTTCGTATGTGTGTAATTTGTTGTCAATTTTTGGTTGTCACATCGTGTGTTAGATGTCTGTTTATTGTGAAGCAAAAGATGGATAATAATAAAAAAGTTGATAAAAAAAAAAAAAAAATAAGTGGACAGTCGAGCAGTTCTACGGAATTTCCTTTTTACACATAGTTACAGAGACTCTGGATTATGTACTTCTCAAGGTCACTGTGACCTTGAAAAAGCATTTGAGAAAATTCAACTTGATGTGTCGGGAGGTCAAGAGTGCAGTATCTCAACACTGACAACAGATCGTACATATTATCAGAAAGTGATAATAAGCAACATAACCCTTACTGTATTGTATCTTGCTTGGATACACACACACACACACACACACACACACACACACACACACACACACACACACACACACACACACACATACACACACACTCACACTCACTCACACACATACACACACACTCAAACACACACACACACACACACACACACACACACACACACACACACACACACAACACACACACAACACACAACACACACAACACACACACACACACGCACATCCAACAGAACCCGCCCAAGTCTCATCCCCCAAGATGACAGACAAACAGACAGACAGACAGACAGACCGACAGACAGAAAGCGAAGAGGGTTGCTACACACCAAGATGGCAAGACAGACAGACAGACACAGACAGACAGACAGACAGACTGACAGACAGACAGAAAGCAAAGACGGGTGGTAACACACCAAGATGAGTAAGAGCTTGATGGTAAGCAGCATCAGCATGTTGTACCACATCTTGACCAGGACCCACAGCACGGGGTCATCAGTCGGCAAAAAGATCTGCGACACACGATGGTCAGTCTCACTTATCTCACCTGTCTCACCTGTCAGCGTCACCGGGTTCAGTGTTGGCTGCTGCACTCTTTGACAATGGTCAATACAGCACAGAGAAGGGAGGGAATGTTATGAGTATCAATCCATCATCATATCGTCTCCCTTAACTCTGTCTTCCTCTAAGCCACGCTTGAGGACAGTACCTGAATGTCCAGAAGTGATTTTCCCATTTCACCCAGTTTATTCCCCAGTCCCTTTGGTCCTTCGTCTCCAGTAGTGTATATGTTTTGTGCCTGTACGCTGTTTATTGTCAATGTTGATTGATGAGAGTGTGCGAGCTGAATTGATTCATAAGTCAACGTTTAGAGAGCTTGGATAATAATAATGACGATGAGGAGGAGGAAGAGGAGGAGGATCATCATCAGTAGTAGTAGAAGTATAGTGGTAGTCGTAGTAGTAGTAGTAGTACTATTATTGTTATTTGTTGTTGTTGTATCATCATCATCAACGTCATCATCATCAGTATGGCTTTGAGAATCCACTTTCCACCTTGTCAATAAGAGAAATCTTGCGGTTTTCTCTAACAGGAAAAAATTCATCGGATTCATAAAATGATGAAACATTAAGGTGAAGGAGTGATGGGCAATGATAATGATGGAGATCATCAGCATTACACTACTTTTGTTGTTGTTGGTGGTGGTGGTAGTAGTGGTGATGGTGGTGGTGGTGGTGGTCGTCGTCGTCGTCGTGTGTTGGTGGCTGGGGTGATGGATGTGTCATTGATATTGCTGGTTACTGTTTTGTTGTTGTGTTGCTACTGGCGTTTGTTTACCTGATTTCACATTAAAACCTCATCAACAGACGGACAGACAGACAGACAGACAGACAGACAGGACTGGGGAGAGTGGGGAGAGGGGGGGGGGGGGAGAGAAATGAACTTTTGCTTTTCAACAATACAGGTATTAGTACGGAGATACAGAGAAAGACAGACACGAAGAGAGAGAGAGAAAGACACAAAGACAGACAGACAAAGACAGACACAAGGAGGGAGGGGAGAGAGAGAGAGAGAGAGAGAGAGAAAGAGAGAGAGAGAGAGACAGAGAGACAGAGACAGAGACAGAGACAGAGGAGGGGGGGGAGGAGAGAGAGAGATAGAGAAACAGACAGCAGACAGAGACCAAAGAAGAGAGAGACAGCGTCAGACAGACACACAGACAGAGACAGAGACGTGTGCGTGTGCGTGTGCGTGTTGCGTGTGTATGTATGTGTGTGTGTGTGTGTGTGTGTGTGTGTGTGTGTGTGTGTGTGTGTGTGTGTGTGTGTGTGAGTGAGCCGCTCGTCCTGCGTGTGCGTGTACCGTTTGCTTGTGTTTGTCTACCCGTATTCGGTGTGCGTGCACATGTAAACCCAAAACCAAGAGCTGGGATCAGCGACTTACGGGATTATCAGACGAGGGTTTCTGGAAGAGTTGAATGGCCACGGCTTCAGGTGCTGGTCCTTGTTTCAGAAACAGCAGACAGATGGGGGCACACAGCTGAAACACAACCACACATTACCACTGATGCTCTATCGTCCCAACCAGCGGTTGCGTGCGGTTAGGACCCAAACCCACACATTCTTACTGGACGTAAAAGCAAAGCAAAACAATACCAATCACCATGGTCATTCTGTCCGTCTCCCTTTCGAGCCACAATTATAGGTTAGCTTCAGTTTCCGTTTCAGTTTCTCAAGATGACGTTCTCCGCACTTGGAATGAATTCCATATGCACTATCGTCAAGGTGCCACGTGATGGAGAAAATCCAGAATGATCAAGGCAAACGCCTTAAGCCTGCACATAAACCCAAGAGCTGGCCAGGTCCTGAGGTCCTACCTACATAGCTCCATAACTCCGGGGTCGTGACAGAGACCTCAACTTTTCCCCGGGGCCAGCATTATGAGGGCAGCGCCCATCCACTCTCCCTCTCTGCAAATTCATATTCATATTCACATTTTTTTTTATCAAGACTTTAGAAAGGTAAGAGGGCTAACTGGTCTTCAATGGGTGGGACCTGGGAAATCAATCTATCTCTCAACGTTTTATACCAAGGCAGCCGAGCAATGCCCTACTCTTCACGATTTTTAACTGCCGTGGGTGTTTAGCGTGCGCAGCCTGAAGGCACACGGGTCCGACTCGTTTTTGTCCCCTTCCGAAGGACTAGACGTTGAGTTCGATTTCCCGGTCAAACTGAGAAAAAAAGTGGAGTTTAGTTACTGGCAGGCGAACGTCTGAACCATTCTGCCACTCTTCTCCCTAGCCAGAGTCATCATCATCATCATCATGTGCCTTGCCGCACGGCGTGGGCGATCATGGCCCTCCATACTAATCTATCTCTTGTCGCTGCAAGTACATCTCCCACCCTCTCTGTCTTCATCCACTCTGCAAGTTCGTCCTGTATTTTTTCCCTGGGTTTACCTGAGTGGGGAATGCAATTAAGAAAAGTGAGGATGCACTTTCCGACCCAGGTGTAAAACAAATATTGTTTGCAGTAAAATTGTCTATTTTTTCTCTGTCACTGTAAGTCTGTACATATGTTAAAAGTTCGGCTTCTGTAGGAAGCGGAGAACGCCCAATCAATAAAAGCATTTTTATATTTATTGATATTTCTTTGACCACTACGATCCCTTTAGCTTTCCTGCTGTTACTAGTTGCTCAAATTTCTCTTGCCTCATACACAAAATATGGGTTCGTGCTCGGAATAACTTCTAAAATCATTGACGCAACAACTGCCGTGTGATGGAGATCTAAAATGATCAAGGCAACAGTCGTGAACTTGCCCATGAACCCTTATCATCATCATCATCATCATCATCATCATCATCATCATCATCATCATCATCATCATCATCATCATCATCATCATCATCATCATCATCATGTGCCCTGCCGCATGGAGTTGGCAATCATGACCCTCTACACGAATCTATCCCTTGTCGCTGCAGTACACCTCCCACCCTCAAACCATTTGACACGAAAACACACATTTGTGTGAGCGTAACAAATGACATTTGGTCGAAAAATTGTGCTTGTCTTGTTTCGTCAGTCAATGTACATGTTGTCATTCAGTGTTTCTGGTTTTCAGTCATTTTGATCTTTGTGTCAGATTTAATTGTCTAACCAAACTGCCGTACTCTCATGTATAGTAGGAATACAAATGTTTGACTGTTGGGTGGTTAACAGAAAATCGTTTCTATAGGAAGCGGAGGACATCCCATCAATACAAGCTTATCCTATATTTGGTAATATTTCTTGGCTTCTGAAATCAAACCGTTTGACACCAAAACACAAATGTTCAAAAATAAAATCAGATGTTGTAACAACTTTTGTTACTTGTTTACGTAAGGCAAAAAGGATAGTAAAGCGATTGATGTTTTTTTTCGTTTTACATCATGTTGATAATACAAAAAATGTTGGTGACCTGAACAATGGCCAAAGATTAAGTAAACCTTTAAAACTTGTCACTGAACTGCATAATCCAAAAATTGTCACATTCGGTTAACAAGTCTTGGGATTCTGTCGACACGGATATTCTTCAACACACCTTTGGGTGTGACCTTTGAATTGTGCCAAAGTCATCCAAACCTTGGTGTTCGCCAGCCTGACTCAAGATATTAATAAACTTATGAAATAAATCGAGTTCACTTTAAACTGTGAAGATGCTGTTGCTGTTCACAGATAAATAACAACAGTATTGGTTCCATATAACATTCAAGAACTCTCTTCCTGATGTTATTTGATGGGCATTTGTTAGTAAGAATGCTTTTCATCTTCTTGAATGTTGTTTTGGCTCGGCCGATTTCTGCTGGCTATTTCTGATGTGCACCTGCCATCTGGTGAGATGACTGTTCCCAAATGTTTGAACTTATCATCCTGTCTCAAAGTTGTGCCCTTTGCTATTAGTTTTAATGAACTCTAGGTGCTGGCAAATGTGGAGAAGAAGAAAAAAATGTGGGCCACTTGGGGATGGAACCTAAGTGCCAGAAGGTACACTGTGCCTCACCGTATACTTGGTTCTGACTGGTACGTCCTGCAGTAAGTGAAGGTCACAGATGAAGAGACGTTTCTGCTCCAAAGCCTGCTGGAAACTTAGACCTTCCAGTACAGGGCCCAACATACTGTCCTCCACTGGTAACCTGTACACCACAGCATACCATGCAAATTTACCAAGTACGTGAAACCTAAAATACAATTACAATAACAATTACAAAAAGCTGCTATTGGTTTTCTTTCCTAGTCGCCTTTTTCTCCTGATGGTACCTTATTTGATTCATCGATTATTCAGTTGGCTGCTTGCTTGTCTGCTTAATAGCTTGACAGCTTGCTTGATAATTGATTGATTTTTGACTGTTTGCGTTTGACATCTAAATCAAAGTCACTTCCGAATCGACTGAGAGAGAGAGAGAGAAAGAGAGAGAGATAGAGAGAGAGAGTGTGTGTGTGTCTGTGTGTCTGTGTGTCTCTGTGTCTCTCTGTGTGTCTCTGTGTGTATGTCTGTGTGTGCGATAGAAAGACACACACACACACACACACACAGAGAGAGAGAGAGAGAGAGAGAGAGAGAGAGAGAGAGAGAGAGAGAGAGAGAATGCACAGATTGATGTTTTGTACACAACTGAATCTAAAGTTCTTGTTTATCGCTGACGTCTCATATTATTATCAACAGTGAAGATTGGTGTCCTTATGTCCCCATCTGCAGCAACACACAGTCCATTCTGAACGCATTCTATTTGTAAGGGATCTGTCTGCGTGTGTTTGTTTTCCTATGAAAGTTGAGGGAGGGGATGTTTCGTTTTGTTTTTCAACAGAATATGCTGCACACAGGATATCATCATTTGATCCCCAAATTTGTACACTGATGTATTTTACAAACGACTATGTACAGACTGGTGTACACTTTTCATACTGATTACAGGAAAGATCTTTCTTTGCAAGACAAACAATGGACTTACTTGTCGACCGTCTAAATCGATGCAGGAAAGATCTTTCTTTGCAAGACAAACAATGGACTTACTTGTCGACCGTCTAAATCGATGCAGGAAAGATCTTTCTTTGCAAGACAAACAATGGACTTACTTGTCGACCGTCTAAATCGACACAGGAAAGATCTTTCTTTGCAAGACAAACAATGGACTTACTTGTCGACCGTATAAATCGACACAGGAAAGATCTTTCTTTGCAAGACAAACAATGGACTTACTTGTCGACTGTCTAAATCGACACAGGAAAGATCTTTCTTTGCAAGACAAACAATGGACTTACTTGTCGACTGCCTAAATCGATGCAGGAAAGATCTTTCTTTGCAGGACAAATTATGGACTCACTTGTCAGGAATGGCAGTGCACAGTTCAATGAGGGTGTTGTTGATGCTGCTGGTTCGTTGAATACCAAAATACACATCATCTCTCCATCTGTCCACTCCCTGTAAGTGGTACACATCGTTCTCATTGTTATTCTTTGTTTGAAACCCAGCCGAGTGCATACAGCCAGTAATAAAAGCGTTTTGAATTCAACTGAATTGAACCTTCAGTAATAAAGCGTTTTGAATTCAACTGAACTGAACCTGTAATAATAAAGCGTTTGGAATTCAACTGAACTGAACCTTCAGTAATAAAGCGTTTGGAATTCAACTGAACTGAACCTGCAGTAATAAAGCGTTTGGAATTCAACTGAACTGAACCTGCAGTAATAAAGCGTTTGGAATTAAATTCAACTGAACTGAACCTGCAGTAATAAAGCGTTTGGAATTAAATTCAACTGAACCGAACTGAACCTGCAGTAATAAAGCGTTTGGAATTCAACTGAATTGAACCTGCAGTAATAAAGCGTTTGGAATTAAATTCAACTGAACTGAACCTGCAGTAATAAAGCGTTTGGAATTAAATTCAACTGAACTGAACCTGCAGTAATAAAGCGTTTGGAATTAAATTCAACTGAACTGAACCTGCAGTAATAAAGCGTTTGGAATTAAATTCAACTGAACTGAACCTGCAGTAATAAAGCGTTTGGAATTAAATTCAACTGAACTGAACCTGCAGTAATAAAGCGTTTGGAATTAAATTGAATTGAATTGATTTGTGCTGTTGTTAATGATACTGATTTACAAACGAGTTTACAGTAAAACGCAGACAAAACAGGCCTGTCATAAACCAACCAACCAACCAACCAACCAACCAGCCAACCAACCAACCAATCAACAGCCAACCAACCAACCAACCAACCAGCCAACCAACCAATCAACCAGCCAACCAATCAACCAATCAACCAGCTAACCAACCAACCAACCAACCAACCAACCAACCAACCAACCAAACAACCAACCAGCCAACCAACCAACAAGCCAACCAACCAACCAACCAACCAACCAAACAGCCAACCCAACCAACCAACCAGCCAGCCAACCAGCCTACCATCCAACCAACTAACCAGCCAACCAGCCAACCAACCAACCAACCAGCCAACCAACCAACAGCCAGCCAGCCAACCAACCAGCCAACCAACCAACCAACCAACCAACCAGCCAACCAACCAGCCAGCCAACCAACCAACCAGCCAACCAGCCAACCAGCCAACCAACCAACCAACCAACCAATCAGCCAACCAACCAACCAATCAACCAGCTAACCAACCAACCAACCACCCAACTAACCAACCAACCAACCAACCAACCAACCATCCAACCAACCAACCAACCAACCAACCAACCAACCAACCAACCAGACAAGGCCACCTACTCTGGGCACGTGGAAGTGTTCAGTTCTGTAGAGAGCCAGCAGGTCGTCTATGTTGTTCCAGCCACAGCCGAACAGGTCCTTCAGTTTCCCCAGCACCCCTTCTATTTTGCTGGTATCAATCAGCTTCATCTTCATGGTTGTGATGTCCCACTGAAACGTCAACAGATTTCACAATGCGCATCATTTATATGGCAAGACGAATTAAAGTAATTACGGTACCTAGTTACTACAGGAAAGCAGGAGAGAAAGAGAGCACCAGGTAGACCCCCCCTCCCCCCCCCCCTACACACACACACCAGCAAACGTCCCGTCAAAATGAAGCAATCTTTTTTGACAAAAGAGGAAAATAACTGGAGGAAATAAAGCAGGAAATAAAGCACGGATCGTCACAGCAGACAAAGTGACCTGACTGGTTCCAACGTCATCTTATTAAACCAGTGTCACTCATCATCATCATCATCATCATCATCATCATCATCATCATCATCATCATCATCATCATCATCATCATCATCATCATCATGTGCCCTGCTGAATGGCGTTGGCGATCATGGCCCTCCACACGAATCGCTGTGCTCTGTATGTGTGTGTATGTGTGTGTCGCTGCAAGTACATCTCCAACCCTCTCTGTCTTCAGCCACCCTGCAAGTCCATCCAATGTTTTTCTCCGTGGGTCTACCTGGTGTTCTCGTTCCCTCCAGCTTTCCTGTTGTGACCAGGTGTTCTAATTTCCTCTCCTCATAAAATTTCTTATAAATGTTGCTTGCCTTTTCCTAATCTTCTTTATCAATTATCTTCTTTTGTCTGCCTCCTTCAAGAATGTCTCCTTTGTTATCTTTGCTGTCCTTGGAACTCTCACCATTCTTCTTAGAAACCACATTGCAGTTGCCTCAATTTTGTTCTGACTTTGCATGTTGACTGTCCACGCCTCACAACCGTACAAGAGTATAGGTTCTATATAACTCCCAGGAACTCTCTTCCTGATGTTAATAGACATGCATTTGTTGGTAAGAACGCTTTTCATCTTCTTGAATGCTGTTTTGACTTGCCCGTTTTTGTTGGCTATTTCTGATGTGCATCTGCCGTCTGGTGGGATGGCCGTTCCCAGATATTTAGATTTATCAACCTGGCTCAGCGTTGTGCCATTTGCTGTTATTTTGCATGAGGGGATCTCTTGTTTGTTTTATAGATTACGATGACTTCAGTCTTCTTGAAACTTAGCTCCAGCCCTTTATTTGTGTTTTCTATTTCTGTTGTATTCTCAAGGTTTTGTGAAGACTATAACCATCTCAAAAAGGACACTATACTTCACTGGAGAAAAGAAATGCAAAAGTCAGAACACATATCAATACATTCGAGCACAGAATCTAAAGATACGCCCCTGACGCTGAACACTCCGTCCAATCACCAGGGGCTTTAAAAAACAAATCTGAATGCACACGTAAACATAACTAAGGAGACTAACGCATATGTATATAAAAACAGGTGTACATTGCTTAAAACTTCTTCTCATCATTATTATCATCAAGTGCCTTGCCACATGGCGCTGGCGATCATGGCCGTCCATCTGTTTCTATCCCTTGTTGCCTCAAGCACCTCTTCCACCCTCACTGTCTTCATCCGCTCTGGTAGTCCGTCCAATATCTTCTCCCTGTGTCTACCTAGTGCTCTCCTTCCCTCCAGCTTTCCCGTTGTGACCAGGTGCTCCAATTCCCCTTTCCTCATAAAATGGCCTATAAATGTTGTCTGTCCTTCCCTAATCTTCCTTATGAATGATCTTCTTTTGTCTGCCTCCATCAAGACTGTCTCGTTTGTTTTCTTTGCTGTCCATGGAATTCTCAACATTCTTTTTAGAAACCACATCTCGGCTGCCTCAATCATGTTCTGACCATGCGTGTTGACTGCCCACGCTTCACAACCGTATAACATTATCGGTTCTATATAACATTCAAGAACTCTCTTCCTGATGTTAATTGATAGGCATTTGTTGATAAGAATGCTTTTCATCTTCTTAAATACTGGTTTGGCTTGGCCAATTCTTCTGGCTATTTCTGATGTGCATCTGCCGTCTGGTGTAATGATCGTTCCCAGATATTTAAACTCATCAATCTGTCTCAAGATTATGCCGTTTGCTGTTATTTTGCACGACGGGATTTCATGTTTTTCACTGATCACCATGACTTCAGTCTTCTTGTTGTTAAGTTCCAACCCCTTACCTTTGCTTTCTATTTCTAATATATTCATAAGGTTTTGTAGGTCCCTTTCATCATCTGCAATTAGCACGGTGTCATCTGAGTATCGAATGTTGTTCATCATTTTTCCTCCAACATTTTAATCCAGGGTCTTCCTCGATGTTTCTCATGATGTTTTCGCTATATAGTGAAAACAGATCTGGTGACAAAACACAACCTTGTCTGACTCCTCTATTGATATTTTGGAAAGAGCTTGTATCGTTTTCTACTGTCATTGCAGCTGTTTGTTCCCAGTACATATTTCTGATTATTCGTAGATCTTTTCTATCAATATTGTGTCTTTCTAGTTGGTTAATCAATTCTTCATGTCTTACCCGATCGAAAGCCTTGGTATAATCAACAAAGCATAGATATAAATCCTTATTCATCTCGATTGACCTCTCTATGATAGTTCTTAGGATGTCTATGACATTAATAGTTCTTTTCCATTCGACAAATCCACACTGTTCTTCTGCTATTTCTCTTTTGATTCTATTCCTTGTCCTTATCATAATTATTCTAAATAGTTTTGCTACATGACTCATCAAGCTGATTGTGTGATGGAGTTCGCATTCTATAGCCCCTGTCTTCTTTGGAAGTACAATGAAAATTGATTTTGACATATCTTTGGGGATTTTTCTAGTGTCATAAATTTCATCTAGGAGGACTGTTATTTAATGTTTTTTTCTGATAACACGTTTCCTTAGTACATGTACCCAATTATCTGCCCTAGCACAAAGTTTGTACGGCTGTATAGAACACATACAGGTGAATGGACCAGCCAACCAGCAAAACAAAAAACGATAGGAAGAAATGACACAAAGCAAATAGCAAGGTAGAAACAGAGAGAATGACAGAAAAGAGAAAATGTCTAGCGCAGAATTTCCAGAAGGTGGAGATACTATTTATACTGAAAGAACCACCAACATCCCAGGTAGTGGAAGTAACAGTAATTGCAATATCATAGTGCTAGCAGTAACAGCTGTAAGTGTAATTTCAAAGTAACAGCAACCGTAACAATAACAGCAGTAACTGTCATATCATAAAAATAGTAGTAACAGTAATAGTAACTGTCATAACAACAACAACAACGACAGCTGTAACTGTCATATCATAACAAGAAGCAATAACAGCAGCTGCAAATGTCACATCATAACAACAACAACAACGACAGTTGTAAAGTCATACCATATCAACAGTAATAACAGCAGCTGTAAATGTCACATCATAACAACAGTGATAACAGCAGTTGTAAAGTCATACCATATCAACAGCAACAACAGCAGCTGTAAATGTCACATCATAACAACAGTGATAACAGCAGTTATAAAGTCATACCATATCAACAGTAATAACAGCAGCTGTAAATGTCACATCATAAGAACAGTGATAACAGCAGTTGTAAAGTCATACCATCATCATCATCATCAGGTGCCCTGCCGCATGGCGTTGGCGACCATGGAGTTCCAACCATCTTTATCTCTCGTTGCCCCCAGCATCTCCCCCACCCTCCTCATCCCCAGCCACTCTGCAAGTCCGTCCAGCATTCTCTCCCTGGGTCTACCCGGTGCTCTCTTTTCCCTCCACTTTCCCGTTGTGACTAGGTGCTCCAAATCCCCCTTCCTCATAAAATGGCCTATAAATGTTGCTTGTCTTTTCCTAATCTTCCTTATGAGTGATCTACTTGTGTCTGCCTCCATCAAGACTGTCTCGTTTGTTTTCTTTGCTGTCCATGGAACTCTCAACATTCTTCTGAGAAACCACATCTTGGCTGCCTCGATCCTGCTCTAGGCTTTGCTTGCTGACTGTCCACGCCTCGCATCCGTACAACAGTATTGGTTCTATATAACACTCAAGGACTCTCTTTCTGATTTTAATTGATGGGCATTTGTTGGTAAGAATGCTTGTCATCTTCTTGAATGCTGTTTTGGCTTGGCCGATTCTGCCAGCTATTTCCGATGTGCATCTGCCGTCTGATGAAATGACCGTTTCCAGGTATTTGAACTTATTAACCTGTGTCAAGGTTGTGCCATTTGCTGTTATTTTGCATGAGGGGATTTCATGTTTTTTACTGATCACCATGACTTCAGTCTTCCTACTGTTTAGTTCCAACCCCTTACCTTTGCTTTCTGTTTCTAGTATATTCACAAGGTTTTGTAGGTCCCTTTCATTTTCTGCAATTAGCACGCTGTCATCTGCATATCGAATGTTGTTTATCATTTTCCCTCCAACCTTTAATCCAGGGTCTTCTTCTAGGTTTCTCATGATGTTTTCGCTATATAGTGAAAACAGATCTAGTGACAAAACACAACCCTGTCTGACTCCTCTTTTGATATTTTGGAAGAGCTTACATTATTTTCTATTCTCATTGCAGCTGTTTGTTCCCAGTACATATTCCTGATTATTCGTAGATCTTTTCCATCGACATTGAGTCTGTCTAGTTAGTTGATCAATTCATCATGTTGTACCCGATCGAAAGCCTTGGTGAGTCAACTAAGCATAAATACAAATCCTTATTCATTTCAATTGACTCTCTATGATAGCTCTTAGGATATATATGGCATTAATAGTTCCTTTCCCCTCCACAAATCCACACTGTTCTTCTATTTCTCTTTTGGTTCTATTCCTTGTCCTCATCATGATTATTCTTAACAGGATTTTTGTTACATGACTCATCAAACTGATTGTGCGATGGAGTTCGCATTCTATATTTCCTGTCTTCTTTGGAAGTGCAATGAAAATTGATTTTGGCATATCTTTGGGGATTTTTCCAGTGTCATAAATTTCATTTAGGAGTACTGTTATTTTTTCTATGCCAAATTCCTCCAGGGCTTCAATCATCTCTGTAGTAATGTTGTCTGGTCCTGGGGCTTTTCCTGGTTTCATCTTTTTCAGTGCTGCTCTAACTTCATCTTTCATTATGGGTGGTCCTTCAAAGTTCTTTTTTATAATGTGTTCTTCGTTTCTGTCATCCTCAAAAAGGTCTTTAATGTACTCTCCCCATCTATCTAATATTTTGTCTTTTTCCATGTTTTCGATTTTAAGCAACCAGTTGATGTGCATGTATTTTTCCTGTGGACAATTTCTTCAATTCGTCTGTACATACCCTGAGGATCCATTTTGTGTCGTTCTTCTATCTCTTTGCATTTTGTGTTCAGCCAAGCTTCCTTAGTTTCATTGCACCTATACCTGATTTCTTTGTTTATCTTCCTGTATATCTCCTCGTTTCTCTTTGCCTTCCTCCTTTCCTCCATCAGGCCCAAAATTTCATTAGTCATCCAGCTCTTTTTTGCTTTTCTATTTGCCTTAGGGATTTCTCCACAAGCTTCATTTATAGAACTTCTCAACTTTGTCCATTGTTCCTCACTGTCACCAACGTCTTCTAGAGCACTGAATTTGTTTTGAACATGTACATTAAATTTTTGACGTATCATTTCATCTGACTTTAAGAGTCCAAGGTTTAGTTTGATGTTGCTTTTGGTCTGTTTCCTTTTCCTCAATTTCAGCCTAAACCTTCCCACTACCGGATTGTGGTCACTGTTGCAGTCTGCGCCTGGTAGTGTTTTTGCTGACAGTAAAGAATTTCTAAATCTTTTGTTGATCAGGATGTAGTCAATTTGATTTTTGGTATTATCTCCTGGACTCATCCAAGTCCATTTTCTTCTGTTAGGCTGCTCAAACCAGGTGTTTCCTACTATGAACTCATTCATCTGTGCCCATTCTACAAGCTCCCCCCCTCTTTCGTTTTGTGTACCAAGGCCATGAGGTCCAACTATATCCTCCACCCTATCCTGTCCCACTATAGCATTAAAATCTCCCATTATGACTGTAACTTCTTGTGATTTACATTGGACCTTGGCCATCTCTAAAACTTCATAGAAGTTGTCGATGTCTTCCTGAGTACTTGCGGATGTTGATGCATACACCTGTATGATGTTGATATCAAAAGGTTTACCTCCGAATTTGACCAGTAAAACTCTGTCGGACACTAGTCATACCATATCAACAGTAATAACAGCAGCTGTAAATGTCATCTCATAACAACAGTAACAACAGCAGCTGCAACCGTCATATCATCATCAAATTATACAAAAGTTATGATCGCTATCTGTTCAAACTGGTTAATGCTTTTATGGTTTCGAACAAATGTCGCAGAGCGTAAAAGCGCTGAAACCAAAAGCAAAAACAACTCACCATATAATCCCAGCTGAACTTCTCGTCCTCTGGTAAGGTCTCAATCTGTGCAACATACCATCATTATCAAATCAAGACACACACACACATACAGCTCAGTAACTTATTTGTCTTTCATTCACACATACAGTTCATTTTCCTTTCAATTTTTCTTTGCAAAAATAAGGATATTTCATTTCTTGCCAAAACATTATATACAAAAGTACAATTACAACATTTCTTGCAAGAAAAGAATTAACGTTGTTGCAGCTGCCTTTGATTCATGAAATGCCAACAAAATGTAACCAGACAGAACAGAAAGGTTTTTAACGTACAGAACTACAAACGCACGACATGAAATTGGAATCCAAGTGACTGCCAACCTTCAAGCAAATATGAATCAGAAAACCACAAACAGAATCAGAACGCGTATTTAACATAAAAGAAGACAGGCACAAATGTTCGGCCAAATGGTCTTTGTCACGCGTATATAAGGGAGAATAGTCGCAGTATGGTTCAAACGTTCGCCTGCCAATAACTAAACTTTTGATCCCCCCCCCCCCCCCCCGAAAAAAAAAAAGAATCGACAAAAAGGGAACGTAGTGTATCTTGACATATCTTTCCATTTCTTTTTGTTCTGTTTCTTTAAATGTTTCAGTGTGCCCTGTGAAAAATCCAAAGGTAGAAAACTGGTGAGTATGCGTTTGTGTGTGTGTGTGTGTGTGTGTGTGTGTGTGTGTGTGTGTGTGTGAGTGGGTGGGTGGGGGTGATGGTATGTGTGCATGCGCTTGTGTGTGTATCTGTGTGTGTTGGGGTAGACTTATACATATCCACATATGTATATATATTAGATCCATCAAAGGGCGCCAGCTCTGGAGAGCTACCCGCGGCCATCTAGCTAAGGGAGTAAACCCTGACAGTAAATCCGGTGTGGGGCCCCTAAGGCGGTTGGATGGCAAACTTTGTCACTTTCCGGCAGCTCCTGCGGCCGCGTTGGCACCAAAACGTAACAGCCCTGCTGTTCCTTTGGATCTGTCAGCGAGGTGGAGAGGGGGGACAGGTTGCATGGGCAACAGCCTGTCTTCCATATTACACTGCCCAGGCTTACATCCGGCATTCATCCACAAACACTCTGCACCTACGACCTGGAGAGGACACTCCAGCCTCGCTACTAACACTACGTCGGCACAACACGGAAAGCAACAGATACCGGTGATAAGTCATTGCTCAACTGGCGTAGAGCTGACGCCAGGGTTGCTTTTAATGGTGGGAGAGACCTTCATGTCTTACTGGACAGCTACCGCCCACCTAAGCTGGGCAGCCCCCAGCCAGTTAGGTGCTGTCCCGCCACGACCTGCCTTCTTCATTGAGTGCATGAAGATTAGGAGAAAATGTGACAAGCAGGTCGTTAATTACCGCACCAATCAAAAAGAAAAATTCAAATTCAAGAAACGGATCAGGAAAAGGATCAGCAGTGACACTGGGCTGTTGGAATGTCCGAACAATATGCCTGGGCTCTCCCAAGATCTGCAAGACATCAGCGACGCCAGAAAAACCGCCGTCATAAACAGCGAACTAAAGAGGCTCAATGTGGACATTGCCACTCTGCAGGAAACACGGCTGGCTGATTCAGGAACACTAAAGGAAAGGGACTACATCTTCTTCTGGCAAGAAAAGAGTTCTGATGCCCCAAGAGAGCACGGAGTAGGCTTTGCAATAAGGAACAGCCTGCTGAACATGATTGAACCAGGCAGCGGCGGTTCAGAACGACTCTTGACTCTCCGCCTCAACACCAACGAAGGCTATGTCACTCTCATCAGCGTTTATGCCCCAACTCTGTCCGCCTCTCCAGATGCCAAGGATGAGTTCTACGAAAATCTTGCATCAACCATAAGGAACATCCCCAGGACAGAACAACTTGTTCTCTGGGCGACTTCAACGCCAGAGTGGGTGCAGACAATGACTCATGGCCCTTCTGCCTCAGTTCCTTTGGAGTGGGGAAAATGAATGAGAATGGACAGCGACTGCTTGAGTTTTGCGCCTGCCATGAACTGTGCATCGCCAACTCCTTCTTCAAGACGAAGCCTCAGCACAAAGTCTCCTGGAGGCATCCCCGCTCAAAACATTGGCACCAACTGGATTTGATCCTAGTAAGACGTGCCACTATCAAAAACGTTCTCCACACTCGCTCTTATCACAGCGCAGACTGCGACACAGACCACTCTCTGGTATGTTGCCAGATCAGGCTACAACCAAAGAAGTTCCACTGCTCAAAGAAACAAGGGAACCCTCGCATTGACGTCAGCAAGATGTCTCAGCCAGATCTTGTAGAACAGTTCGCAGAGGCCTTTGAGAGAGAATACGATGCATTGCAGCCCAGAGACTCTGCCACTGAGAGATGGAAACGCTACGAGACACCATGCACCGCATTGCTATGGCCACCTTTGGGAAGAAAACTGTGAAGTCCCACGACTGGTTTGAGGCCAAATCATCAGGGATGACTCCCACTGTTGAGGCCAAGCGTGCCGCATTCACCAAGTATAAGCGGTCACCCAGTGAGAAGAACCTGCAAATCCTCAGGCTGCCAGAAGTAAGGTTCAGCTTAACGCCAGGCGCTGCGCAAACGAGTACTGGACAGAGCTCAGCGAAGAGATACAGAGTGCTGCTGAAAGAGGCAACATCCGAGGAATGTATGATGGCATCAAGAAGGCACTGGGACCAACACAGAGCAAGTTCGCCGCCCTCAAATCCTCCACTGGGGAAGTAATCAGCAATCCTAGCCAACAGATGGAAAGATGGGCGGAACACTACTCAGACCTCTACTCCACACAGAACATGGTGTCCCCCCTTAGCCCTCGATGCCATCAAGTGCATGCCGCTAATGGAAGAACTTGACGCAGAGCCAACTGCGGACGAACTCAGCAAGGCCATTGATAGCCTGGCATCAGGGAAGGCACCTGGCAACGACGGAATTCCCCCAGACCTCATCAAGCACTGCAAGACTTCTCTTCTGCACCCTTTGCACGCAGTTCTCTGTCAGTGTTGGAATGAGGGAGCTGTACCACAGGACATGAGGGACGTCAAGATCGTCACCCTGTACAAAAACAAGGGCGAAAGGAGCGACTGCAACAACTACAGAGGTATCTCGCTCCTCAGCATTGTTGGCAAAGTCTATGCTCGGGTCCTCCTAATCCGCCTGCAGAAACTGGCTGAACGTGTTTACCCGGAATCACAGTGTGGTTTTCGAGGAGAGAGATCCACGGTAGACATGGTCTTCTCCCTTCGCCAAATCCAGGAGAAGTGCAGAGAGCAGCGGATGCCCCTGTATGTGGCATTCATTAACCTCACCAAGGCCTTTGACCTAGTCAGCAGAGATGGCCTTTTCAGGGCTCTCCGAAAAATCGGCTGCCCCCCCCCCCCCCCCCCCCCCCCCCGCCAAACTGCACAGCTTAATTGAGTCCTTCCACTCAAACATGAAAGGGATGGTGCAGTTCAACGGAAACCTCTCCAAGCCCTTCGACGTACGCAGCGGTGTGAAACAAGGCTGCGTCCTGGCCCCAACCCTCTTTGGAATCTTCTTCGCTCTCCTCCTGAGGCATGCGTTCAGCACAGCACTAGAAGGGATCCACCAGCGGACCAGATCAGATGGCAGGCTCTTCAACCTCACCCGCCTCAGAGCAAGGACAAAGGTCCATGAAGCCCTCATCAGAGACATGCTATTTGCTGACGATGCTGCAGTTGTGACCCATACTCAGCGGGACTTGCAGTCACTAATGGACCGCTTCTCCCAGGCCTGCAAAGATTTTCGTCTGACCATCAGTCTTAAGAAGACAAACGTCCTGGGCCAAGACACGCCATCTCCACCAGCCATCACCATTGATGACTACGAGCTTGAAGCCATCCATCAATTCACCTATCTTGGGTCCACCATCACCGATAACCTCTCCCTTGACACAGAGGTCGACAAGAGGATCGGGAAGGCAGCCACAACACTAGCCCGCCTCACACAAAGGGTGTGGACAAATCCCAAGCTGACCACAAAG
Source organism: Monoplex corrugatus (assembly GCA_030674185.1). Lineage (NCBI taxonomy): Eukaryota > Metazoa > Mollusca > Gastropoda > Littorinimorpha > Ranellidae > Monoplex > Monoplex corrugatus. Next base: position 40,176,147 of record CM060314.1, on the reverse strand, counting down.
ACAAAGATGGCTGTATACAACGCCTGTGTCCTCAGCACCTTGCTGTATGGCAGCGAGGCGTGGACCACGCATGTTCATCAGGAGAAAAGGCTCAATACCTTCCACCTGAGAAGCCTACGGCGCATACTTGGCATTTCCTGGCAAGACAAGGTGACCAACACCGAAGTCCTAACCTGCGCTGGCCTCCCAACCATGCATACCATGCTGAGACAGCGTCGGCTGCGCTGATTGGGCCACGTTCGCCGCATGGAAGATGGTCGCATCCCAAAAGACATCCTTTATGGTGAGCTTGCCACAGGGCAGAGAAACATTGGCCGCCCACAGCTGAGATACAAAGACGTTTGCAAACGTGACATGAAGGCGCTTGAGATCAACACTGAGTTCTGGGAGGACCTCGCAGACGACCGCAACAGCTGGAGAACTACTCTCAAGAAACAGCTGCGGATTGGTGAGGACAAACTGTCAGCTGCTGCAGCAGAAAAGCGAGTTCGCAGAAAAGGGATGACAGCCAACAGACCAGCATCAGCATACACATATACAAATATATAAACATAACTTTGGACACCAAATCACATTTGTATATAAAAAGGTCTAATTACCTGAAATTGCTTCTGCACATCACATTTCTGAAGAACCAAAAATGCAGTTAATTCATGCGCCCAATTATCAATCCTTAGAGAACGTATAGAAGGCTTTATGGAAAACATACAAGTGAATGGACTTGCATGGCAGAAAATGATATGAAGACACTATATAAAGCAAACGAGCAGGGGCGAAGCAGAGAGTGACAGGAAAAGAGGAAATTTCTAGCACAGAATTTCCGGAAGGTAGGGATACTATTTATACTGAAAAGCCCCCAGCGTAGCCATGTGGGATAGTGGAACGGTGCTTCTGGTCGTTCATTCTCTTCCTATTTCAGCACAGGTTCATTCTCTTGGAGATTAGGAGTATAGCAGAGAAGGAGTCAATAACCAACATTTCAACATCAAGAAACCAGGCCACAGGTCTTTTGAAGCTTGGGCGATTTTTTTCTATAAATCTGTGTTCATCATGGTATCACTATGGCACCATTACACCCTGTCTCAGCCTGAACTAAACAACAAACCTGCTGGCTTCTTCACATGCTGTCAACCACATTTTCACATCTGAACAGCTGACATAGGCCTATCTTTAACACGCCGTATTTAAACGTGTTCACTGTTACGGTTAGCCAATTTTACTTTTTAAATCGTTAATTATGGTAAAGTCATTTGCTACGTTTTCCTTCTCGTCCTCGGCACAGTTGCATTCTGGTTCATTTGTTGTTTTTTGTTGTTGGTGTTGTTGTTGTTGTTTTTGAAGATTGACTATTTTCAAATATCCTCTTCACTACTCATCTATCCCCACCTTATTGTGTTTGTTTGAACACCTGTAATCATTGACATTAACGTTTAAACCTTCACCTGAACACCTGTCATTACTAACAGTACTTCATCTGAACACCTGTCATCACTAGCAATACTTCACCTGAACACCTGTCATCACTAACAGTACTTCACCTGAACACCTGTCATCACTAACATTACTTCGCCTGAACACCTGTCATCACTAACAGTACTTCACCTGAACACCTGTCATCACTAGCAATACTTCACCTGAACACCTGTCATCACTAACAGTACTTCACCTGAACACCTGTCATCACTAGCAATACTTCACCTGAACACCTGTCAACACTAACAGTACTTCACCTGAACACCTGTCATCACTAACAGTACTTCACCTAAACACCTGTCATCACTAACATTACTTCGCCTGAACACCTGTCATCACTAACAGTATTTCACCTAAACCCCTGTCATCACTAACATTACTTCGCCTGAACACCTGTCATCACTAACATTACTTCACCTGACACCAGTCATCACTAATATTACTTCGCCTGAACACCTATCATCACTAACAGTACTTCACCTGAACACCTGTCATCACTAACAGTACATCACCTGAACACCTGTCATCACTAACAGTACTTCACCTGAACACCTGTCATCACTAACAGTACTTCACCTGAACATCTGTCATCACTAACAGTACTTCACCTGAACACCTGTCATCACTAACAGTACTTCACCTGAACACCTGTCATCACTAACAGTACTTCACCTGACACCTGTCATCACTAATATTACTTCACCTGAACACCTGTCATCACTGAGAGTACTTCACCTGAACACCTGTCATCACTAACAGTACTTCACCTGAACACTTGTCATCACTAACAGTACTTCACCTCCATCGCACAATCAGTTTGATGAGCCAAGTAACAAAAATCCTGTTAAGACTAATCATGATGAGGACAAGATATAGAATCAAAAGAGAAATAGCAGAAGAACAGTGTGGATTTCTGGAAGGGAAAGGAACTATTAATGCCATATATATCCTAAGAACTATCATAGAGAGGTCAAATGAGATGAATAAGGATTTGTATTTATGCTTTGTTTACTACACCAAGGCTTTCGATCGGGTAAGACATGATGAATTGATCAACCAACTGGAGAGACTCATTGTTGATGGAAAAGATCTACGAATAATCAGAAATATGTACTGGGAACAAACAGCTGCAATGAGAATAGAAAACAATGTAAGCTCTTTCCAAAATATCAAAAGAGGAGTCAGACAGGGTTGTGTTTTGTCACCAGATCTGTTTTCACTTTACAGCGAAAACATCACGAGAAACCTAGAAGAAGACCCTGGATTAAAGGTTGGAGGGAAAATGATAAACAACATTCGATATGCAGATGACACCGTGCTAATTGCAGAAAATGAAAGAGACCTACAAAACCTTGTGAACATACTAGAAATAGAAAGCAGAGGTAAGGGGCTGGAACTAAACAGCAGGAAGCCTGAAGTCATGGTGATCAGTAAAAAACATGAAATCCCCTCATGCAAAATAACAGCAAATGGCACAACCTTGACACAGGTTGATAAATTCAAATACCTGGGAACGATCATTTCATCAGACGGCAGATGCACATCAGAAATAGCCGGCAGAATCGGCCAAGCCAAAACAGCATTCAAGAAGATGACAAGCATTCTTACCAACAAATGCCTATCAATTAACATCAGGAAGAGAGTTCTTGAATGTTATATAGAACCAATACTGTTGTACGGATGCGAGGCGTGGACAGTCAACAAACAAAGCCAGAACAAGATTGAGGCAGCTGAGATGTGGTTTCTAAGAAGAATGTTGAGGGTTCCATGGACAGCAAAGAAAACAAACGAGACAGTCTTGATGGAGGCAGACACAAGTAGATCACTCATAAGGAAGACTAGGAAAAGATAGGCAACATTTATAGGCCATTTTATGAGGAAGGAGGATTTGGAGCACCTAGTCACAATGGGAAAGCTGGAGGGAAAGAGAGCACCGGGTAGACCCAGGGAGAAAATGCTGGACAGACTTGCAGAGTGGCTGGGGACGAGGAGGGTGGGGGAGATGTTAGGGGCAACGAGAGATAGAGGCAGATGGAAGTCCATGATTGCCAACGCCATGCGGCAGTGCACCTGATGATGATAATGATATGTTTATCGGTTTTCAAGTGATATCTTTTCAAATATATTTAATGAAATATGTGCATTTCATCCATATCTACCTGATGGACATGACATTTGCATATTGTGTTTGTATTTGTCTATTTACAATTTACTTTAAAACATCTAAAAAGAAACAGTATAAAATTCATCTCATCTCGAGTTTCTCTATTATTTATAGCGTTTATTTCGTAGTTTTCTTTTTCAATTTCCAACACAATATATTTAGAAACAATGTTAGAAAACAAATAATTGCATACTTCACTCGGTTTGTTTATTCTGTTTTAAAGCAGTATGCCATTTGTCATCTTTTTTTAATGAATCTGTCTTCCAAAAGCCCTTAAAACTTAAGCAGGTCTGCTTCATATTTGAAATGTCCTTTTGTTTGGCGTAATATATATACATATTTCTTTTTGTGTAGGGTTTTGCTTATTTGTTTGTTTGTTTGTTGTTGTTTTTTGTTTGTTTGTTTGTTTTGTATTTGTAGTTTTGTTGGTTCTTTTTAGGGGAGGGGGGAGTGTTTGAAATTTTTTTACAGTTGATTTTCATGAACAATGTCATTAAATGCAAATATTTGATCTGAAGAATTCCTTTGGGAAGTGTTTGTTTTTAAGATAGTCTGCATGCACCAACACGCAAAGTAAGAACAAGACTGAGGCAGCTGAAGTGTTCTTTCCAAGAAGACTGTTAAGAGTTTCATGGACAGCAAAGAAAACAAACGAGACAGCCTTGAAAGAAGCTCTCACACAAACAATATCAATGAAGAAGATTAGAACAGGCAAGCAACGTTTATAGGACATTTTATGAGGAAAGAGAAATTTGAGCACCTGGCCACAGCAGGAAAGTTGGAGGGAAAAAGAACACAGAGAGAAGTTAGTAAACAGTTTTGCAGACAGATGGAGACAGAAAGGGTAGGGGAAATACCTGCAGCGATAAAAGATAGAATCGTATGGTGGGTCATGATCGCCAACGCCACGCGGCATGGCACCTCTCTTTTTTAAGGGATGGTAGAATCGTGTGTTAACCTCCCTTTTTTAAGGAAATATAGAATCGTGTGTTAACCTCCCTTTTTTAAGGAAAGAGAGAATCGTGTGTTAACCTCCCTTTTTTAAGGAAATATAGAATCGTGTGTTAACCTCCCGTTTTAAAGGAAAGATAGAATCGTGTGTTAACCTCCCTTTTTTAAGGAAATATAGAATCGTGTGTTAACCTCCCTTTTTTAAGGAAAGATAGAATCGTGTGTTAACCTCCCATTTTTAAGGAAAGAGAGAATCGTGTGTTAACCTCCCTTTTCTAAGGAATGATAGAATCGTGTGTTAACGTCTCTTTTTCAAGGAATGATAGAATCGTGTGTTAACGTCTCTCTTTTAAGGAATGATAGAATTGTGTGTCAGCCTCCCTTCTTTAAGGAATGATAGAATCGTGTGTTAACGTCTCTCTTTTAAGGAATGATAGAATCGCGTGTCAGCCTCCCTTCTTTAAGGAATGATAGAATCGTGTGTCAGCCTCTCTTTTTTAAGGAAAAGGCTCGTTGGCATTGAGGATAAACCATCCATCCTGCCTGCCTATCTGGCAGTTTTCCATGCTGGCCCGGAAAACTTGGTGCGTGCTTCCTTCAGTCTACCCAGCTGCAGTTTTAATTTCAGTTCCAGTTTCAGTTTCTCAAGATGATGTCTCCGCGCCCGGAACGAATTCCATATGGACTAACGTCACAGGTGCCATGTGTATGGTGATCACGGCACAAGCCTTCAGCCTGCACATAATTCCATGAGCTGGCCAGGTCCTGAGATCCTACCTAGTCTATGTTTTTTACACTAGTACTGTATCTGGAACAAACTTGGCTACATGTAAAGGATATGTTATTGTTATTGTTGTTTAAAGCCCAGCTGACTGCGTAGAGCCGTATCAGGGTTATAACCATTTCAAAACAAACATAATATTTCAACGGGGGGAAAAAAGGAAAAGAAAATTAAGTACACATATCAATGCATTCGCGCATATAATCTAAGGATATGCCCCTGGCGTTGACCATTCCGTCCAATTTATCACACAGGGGTTTAAAAACAAACATGAATACAATTACTACCAATCTAAACATAATTTAGGACACTAAAACACATAAAAACGGGCATAAATTACCTAAAACTGCTTCCGCATATCTCATTTCCATACAGCCAAGAATGAACTTGACACATGTACCCATTGATCAGTCCTAAGAGAAATATGTAAGACTTTATCAAACACGTACAGGTGAATGGACCAGCAAGGCAGAAAAGGACTAGAAGAAATGACAGAAAGCAAAGGAACAAGGCAGAAACAAAGAGAGTGAAAGAAAAGAGGAAATTTCTAGCACAGAATTTCCAGAAGGTGGAATTACTATTTATAATGAAAGAGACCCCGGTATCCCCAGGGGAGGGGGGGGGGGGCGATTTTGGGAGTCAAAGGATCAGCGTAGTCATAGGATCTTGTTACACGGCCAACCAACTATTTTTTTCATTTCTTAGCTGATATCCAGCAGATCTTTACATAGTCCCACGCCCTGTTTTTCTTATTTTCACATACCATACTTTTGTATCCAAAAGACAACATGACGGGCGTGTTCTATGTGCGTGAGACAATTTTTGGAATCCTTTATCTAACCCCTCACCCTCCGTCATTATTTTTCTCACTTTCAACGTTGACATCGAAAGCTGAGAGCTCACCTTTTCCGACAAACGTTTTGACCTTTTTACTTCGGGACGTGTGTATCACTATAAGCTTTTCTCATTCTGTGTGTCTGTCTGTATGGGGGGTGGGGATGTGGGTTCTTGCGTGCGGAGCTGTGTGTGTGTGTGTGTGTGTGTGTGTGTGTGTGTGTGTGTGTGTGTGTGTGTGTGTGTGTGTGGTGTTTGTGTGGGGAATATATATATATATATGTATATGTATGTATGTGTGTGTGTGTGTGTGTGTGTGTGCGTGTGTGTGCGTGTGTGTGTGTGGTGTTTTTTTGTGCGGGGTGAGAGGGGGGGGGTGCGTGTCGTGCGTGGTGTGTTTGCGTATGTGTCGTGATGTGTGTGTGTGTGTGTGTGTGTGTGTGTGTGTGTGTGTGTGTGTGTATGTGTGTGTGTGTGTGTGTATATGTGTGTGTGTGTGATGTGTGTGATGTGTGCTTGTGTGTGTGTGTGTGGATGTGTGTTTGTGTGTGTGTGTGTGTGTGCATACGCGCTCGCGTGTGTTGTGTTTGTGTATATGTTGTATGTTGCATGTGTGTGTGTGTGTGTGTTTGTGTGTTTGTGCAAGTGTGCGTGCGTGCGTGCGTGCGTGCGTGTGTGTGTGTATGAGTGTGTGTGCTCGCGAATACAGGGAGAAGTGTGTACACCACACAGGGAAGAACGTTTCGGATTCTTTGTCAATTTTTTTGCTCCCCAACCGCCACCCCCCAAACACACACACACACACACACACACACACACACACACACACACACACACACACACACACACACACATACACACACACACACACACATACATACACACACATACAAAGTTTTGTAATGTCGCCATAAGTTTTTCCAGCATAATTCTACATCGCACGCTGTTATGTCTATAATTCGTATGTCACGAGCGTTTAGTCTGCAAATGTACATATACAAATCAAAAAATTTTTTTTCATGCACAATACCTCTACCATAACAGATAGCGCTCTTACACGTACGGTTTTGTGCTTATGTTTTGCCTTAAAGAGGAAAGTGGACTATGTGTAAGATAGGTCCAATGGGCCTTTGGTTTCTCTTCTTGAGTAAGAAAGTAAACTGTAGATTCAAGAAAAGAAAAGATAGAAGTTTGCACATACACCGTTGACTAAGCCATGGAAAAGCCCTGACATGGGTATCAACACTGTCAACCACTACTAAACACAATTCTATAGATTCGTGTAAACACAGAAAGACTGCTACATGCTTTGCAGCTTATGTAAAAAAAAATTCTGACACACATACATACACACACAGAGACACACATAGAGACACACACACAGACACAGACACAGACACACACACACACACACACACACACACACACACACACACACACACACACACATGCACAGAGTGAAAAGGATAAAAAGACAGAGGGACAGATAGATAAACCGAAAGGGAGAGAGACAGACGCACGGGGAGGGAAAGAGAGAGAGAGAGTAGTGTGTGAGAGAGAGAGAGAGAGAGAGGGAGAGAGAGAGCAGTGAGAGAGAGAAAGGGAGAGAGAAAATGAAAGAAAAAGAGAGAGCAGTGAGAGAGAGAGAGAGAGGGAGAAAGAGAGAAAGGGAGAGAGAGCGAGCAATGAGAGATAGAAAGAGAAAGAAAGACAGAGAGAGAGAGCAGAAAAAGAGAGAGCAGAGAAAGAGAGAGAGAGAGAACGAGAGAGAGAGAGAGAAAACAGAGAGAGAGAGAGAGAAAAGGAGAGAAAGGGAGAGAGAGCGAGTAGTGACAGATAGAAAGAAAAAAGAGAGAGAGAGAGCAGAGAGAGAGCAGAGAGAGACAGAGAAAACGAGAGAGAGAGAACGAAAGAGAGAGAGAGAGAGAGAACGAGAGAGAGAGAACGAGAGAGAGAGACAGACAGACACACAGACAGACAGATGTAACATCACTGGACCAGAGAGGAAAGGACAGCCAGTGACGTAAGTATTGCAGTCATCATTGTGAAAGATGACAATTTCTTGTTGACATTTCTGTTGCCGTTAAGATCAAAGCCAACATGATTCCTGTTAGTGTTCCATCACAACAACAGTTCTGCTGTCCTTGTACTATTTCAACAGTCATGGTTTTCTGTATGGTGAAATGCCATCCCACATTCAAACACGCCAAAACGCTAGTGTTATCTGACTCATCACACTTGGCGAAAAAAGACCTACATACATGTGCTGTTTTGGCACACGGACGCGCGCGCATGTACACACACACACACACACACACCGCGCAAACACAATAACAAACACACACACGCGCGCACACAAACACACACAAACAAACACATACATATACATACATACATACATTTAGATAGACAGATAGATAGATAGATAATATAAATAAATATATATATATATGTATGTACATATATACGCACATACACACACATTAACACATACGATCAAATACAAATACACACACACACACACACACTGCATTGTAAAAAAAGTGTGCCAGCTTCTGTGGCCATTAAGGTGGCATAGAAAATGGGACGAAAAAAGAGGTGAGCGCAAAGGTAACCTCCCTGGGTGCGATGATCCTAAACACACACACACACACACACAACACAACACACACACACTACACACACACACACACACACACACACACCCACAACACACACACACACACACACACACACACACACTCAAACACAAACACACATATACTAACACACACACACAAACACACACACTGCATTGTGACACGACATTCAAGATGGCGGAGACTACTGACGGATAAAAAATTTCGGCAGTCAGAGAAAACAGGAAATAGTCTCAAATGACCAGAACAAGACGGGGGCGCCTTGCTGAACAGAGGCAAGAAGCTACGTCTGCGGAAAAGACCGATTACGAGAGGCCGTCGACCAGCGACAAGCGAGACAGGGTCGAAAAGGCAGAGATTGTCCCTACAAATGGCGCTTCGACCGCGGTTACCACGGGCACGCAGAGCGGGACAACTTCCATCACATCTATACCCAGCTCTGCAGAACTCGTGAGTACGATCGTTGAACTAAAAAACATCGTACTGGATCTGCGCAACCAGGTCAGTACCTTAGAAAGGACTGTGCTTGCGCAGATCGAGGCCCGGTCGACAGCAACCGCCACCATCAAACCGACCAGGAACAGTCATACACAGACAGATAATTCCACAACAACTCCCACGTACGCAGACGTTCTAAAACAAAAGCACACACGCAGGCAGGACGTCCAACAGGCACAACGATCAAACACAACAAAAACTAGCAGCAATACTCGAGCGAAAACAGAGCCTGAAAAGAAAACCAAAGACGGGAAAGAACACCATGACATCAAAAAAGCTAAAGACGTCACATCACAGCTCAAGGACGCAACGTCACACACCAAAAAGATTTCAGAACAACGTAAAACAAATTACGACCTTCCCTATGTTCCGACTATCCATGATTCGGTGTTGAAAGGTGTCAACTCGAGACGACTGGGACGATCTTATGGTTTTGAAGGAGACTCAAGTACTGTGAATAACATTCATGACATACAAAAATCTTTAGACAAGACACTTTCCAACTTTGACAATCCTGCAGACTGTATTGTTTTACACTGTGGTGTCCACGAACTGAATAGCAAAGATCTCAAAGCAACAACACAAAATTTAGCTTCTTGCATCAAACATAACACAAAAATATCCAAACTCAAAGATAGTCATCAGCAAGGTCGCCCCTGTACGACATTCACGTATGGAAGTTCGGCGGAATTTGTTTAACGCCTTTTTATCTGCTGAGCTTGTTAATATAAAAAACCTATCATTTGTCTCCCATGACAACCTTCGAACTAACCAGCAGTTTCTACACGACAATATTCACCCCACCGCCAGAGGAAGCAGCGTGATAGCGGGGAACCTGGGAAGACACATTCGGGATCTATTTTGGGAGATGCCTAGGAGACCAGGAGGATCACGATCTTCACGGCCACACGCCTCTAGATTCTCCCGAGGACCGTTCCCCTATTTTGGCAGCTATGAACCGTGGTGGCTATCATACAACATGTTTTGAATGAATTCGTAGTAGATCTACAGTGACCAACGTTTCATGTCACAGGACTTTTTCCTCGTCATCTCTGACAGTTCTCTTGGTGAAAGTGTTTAAACGCTAGGAATTAGTCAGTCAGGACTGAGACTATAATATCTGTACATTTGAAGGCGTGTATACTATTATTTAATTTATTTATAATTTATTTCTGTTCTAGATCAAAGTCTTATCTTGATTAGTAGGATTTCTTTTCTCCATAGTTATACTCTTTTTTTTCTTCTACCTTTCCTTTGTAGTAAAAGTAATCATTCTCCCCCTCCCCATTTTCCTCGTACACAGAAAACCAAAGCATACGTGATTTTCAAACAAATCACCGTTAATTGAAAATAAGGGATTAGCCAACAATGAAAATCAATTTTTTACAGTGGAATTGTAGGTCTATTTCCACCACTTCAGTATACCTGGAACATTTCCTCGCCTCAAATCAGTGTGAAGTCTTGATTCTGCAGTCGCTTAATGTTATACCAACCAAACTTCCCAATTTCCAAAATTACTATTATCCACCAGTGTATGCCTATGGGAATCCCGGGAAGAAAGTAGCCACTGCGATATACATACTTAAAGAGTTACAATATCACATATTTACTTCCCCAGTTTTAACGTCAACTGAAGACTTACACGCTTGTGCCGCTACAGTACAATTCAGTAATTCTTTTATCCTGAACGTTTTGTCAGTCTACCTGCCAACAGGTTCAAATGACCAAAACACAGAATGGCTGCGCACGATTCCGGATCTGCTGCACGGTAAATGGCTAATAGGTGGAGACTTTAATTCCCACTCCCCGTTTTGGGAAAAAGATTGCTGTACTGTGACAAGCAATCGTTTAGTAGAAAATATAGTTGACAGTTCGCTTTACCTTTTGAATGATGGGAGTGTCACTAGAATTCGTGATATTTCCAAACATCGGGCAACAGCCATCGATCTGTCTTTAATCTCACCAGAATTAGTACCCTGCTGTACCTGGGACACTCACAGAGATACTTTAGGAAGTGATCACTTACCTATCCTCATAACACTAACTAACGAAAACATCAGGATGAAAGACAGCATTCCTGATATTATACCAAAATATAATTATACACGCGCTGATTGGTCCTTGTTTCAGACTGTTCTTTCCAATCGAGATTTCACACATTATGAAAGTGAAAATGTAGACGTTATGTTTTCTAAATTCCAGGAGTCAATTCTAGCTGCTGCAGACCTTTCCATCCCGAAACTCAAAACTTTTAAGTCTAATAACCGTTTGGGTAATGTTTGGTGGACGGAGGCATGTGAGCAAGCAGTTCAGTATAAAAAAGAGAAATACAAAATCTACATCAAAAGCAGGAAACCTGAAGATCATATGGAAATGAAAAAAGCTAACACCCAGTGTAATAAAATCATCGCTGAAGCAAAGAAAAATTATTGGGCATCATACTGCACAAAAGAAATTTCAGATTTCAAGGATTTCCATAAAGTCTGGACAAAAATGAATCAAATGAAAAATGGAGCCAACTTACCTAGGTGTCCAATAATGATTGATACAAGTCACAAATTTCTTTCCGACATGGACAAAGCTGAAACTTTTGTGGAACTTTTTGCCCAAAATAGTAAAGTAGATGGTTTGACTCCTACCTGCAAACACTACAAGGAAATGGCAGCTAACAACCCTATCTACACTGATCCAGTACCTCAGAATGATCGCTGGTTTAATTCTCCAATCACCTTAGAAGAGTTAAAAAACACTATCTTGTCTCTACGCAACAAAAGGAGTTCGGTAGGTGTCGATGCAGTTTCAACTGAAATGATTAAACATCTTCCAGAAAACTATATTATTTTTTTACACAAAATTTTTCAGAAATGCTGGGTTCGTGGAACTATACCACAATTATGGCAAACGTCTGTTGTTATACCAGTATTAAAAGCAGGAAAGCCTAAAAACAATAAAAACAGTTACAGACCTATTGCTTTAACGAGCAAACTATTGGAAAAATTGGTATTAAACAGACTTGAACATTACTGTGATAAAAATAACGTTATTCCAGTAAATCAGGCTGGTTTTAGAAAAGGGGATCTACAGTTGAGCACCTGGTTAAACTTACCACTCACATCAAGAAACAGTTTGCCCGCAGAAAAAGTCTTTTAGCTACATTTTTTTATGTGAAAAAAGCTTACGATCAAGTTTGGCATACGCGTTTATTGTACAAGCTGAAATCTATTGGTTTATCTGGCAATATGTATGATTATATTAAGTCTTTTTTAGCCAATAGAACTATTCAGGCAAGAGTGGGAACTAGGTATTCTACTTCACGACATCTTGATATGGGAATTCCACAAGGTTCAGTGGTAGCACCGCTTTTATTTAATATCCTTATACAGGATATTCCTAAAGCACTCTCAAATCGTGTTGTTTTGGCACAGTATGCTGATGATATATGTATTTGGATGAATATTACTTTAAAAAAGACAACTCCACAGAGAGCACAGAATTACATTAGGAAATTGTATCAATCTGATCTTGATAATCTTGGAAACTATATGTTAGAAAATGATCTGTTGTTGTCAGCGGAAAAAACTAACATGATGCTATTTAATTCTGGTGGTACTTTAAGTAACTTGCCTACTTTCAGATTGCTTGGTGAAGTGTTACATTACAAACAGGTTGTAAAATTTCTGGGAGTCTTTATGACATCGAAATTAAACAGGAACGTCCATTTTGATTATATTTCAACAAAAGCAAGAAAAGCCCTAAATTTTCTAAAGATAATAAGCCGATTATCGTGGGGAATGGATACGAACATATTAATTCATCTATCAACAGCACTTGTACGATCTAAATTATCCTATGCGCAAGAAGTGTTCTTCAGTGCACCAAAATATTTATTAAAGAAGATACAAAGCTTAGACTGCAAAAGTATTAAAATTGCTCTAGGTGTCCCTCTCATGCCTCTAATCTGGAAACGTACAAAGTTGCTGGAATTCTGCCTCTGAACAACTATCGTGAGCTAGCGACAGCAAAATTTGCAGTTAGAACTACTTCACAAACGGACAATTTTGTGAGTAAGGAAATTAAAATCAGGTCTGATGTTGACTTTCCAAAGCGAGCAAAAAGCATTTCATCACAAATGACTGTTGCAACTTACATATCTGACTTGGTCAAACAGTCTAACATAAATATGGATGAAATAGCTGAGACACCATCCACAACGCCTATCCCTACATGGGAAATGCAAAAAAGCCTCTTTTGATATTGATTATACAGACGCTAAGAAATCTGAAAACGTCAACATTTCGATATCCACAGCAAGAGAACACATCGATGAAAAATACCGTACCCACCTTCACATTTTTACCGATGGATCAGTCTTAGAAAATGAATGTGCTGGAGCAGCAATTTATGTTCCAAAATTTAAGATAAAAAAGTCATTTTTCGTTGGGGCAAACTTATCTTTACAGCGATCTTTACAGCGGAATTAGTCGCTATTAATCAAGCATTGCATTATCTAGTAAATCTTAAACCCATGTCTTTCAAAGTAGTTCTCTTTGTTGACTCAAAATCTGTATTATATGCCTTACGGTCTTTTAATGCCGACACAAGACCTGATTTAATTACTGAGGCAAATCATCTTATACATCGTTTAAGGGTCAGAGGTACAGATATCAGTTTATGCTGGGTGTCTTCTCATGTAGGTCTTCACGGCAACGAAGTAGTTGACAGAGCAGCTAAGCAAGGCGCCCAGAATGCTGATAATGCTATAGAATTACATGTTCATACCTCCGTAAAAGAAGCTTGCAACTTGCTCGAATCAGCCTCATGGACTCGATTTCATGAACATTCAGATGAACAGTTTGTGTCACAACAAATGATAAAACTTACCGTTCAAAATGTATGTAAAAAATTGCAGTATTCTTCCATGTATCATTTGAGATCGATTGTTGCTGTTTGTTTTCGTATTCAGCTAAACGCATTGAAAACAAAATATTGTAAAAATGTCAAGTGTGTTTGCGGCGAACAGTTCACACTGTTTCACTGTTTATTCTACTGCAAAATGCTACGTTCTTTTTTACCGAAAATGTTTACTCAAGAAAAGTATTCTGAAAATCATTTCCAGAAAATTACCTCAGATCAAACATTGTTAGTTAGAATTTCAGAATCATTAGTTCACAGTCCTGTTAATGCATTACTTTAACTTTATTCGGTTTGTATTTTAGTGTTACAATTTCCCTTCACGTTGTTGAAGTTAATTGTTAGTGTTAAGTTCTCGTTCCATTTTACTGTTCCCCCACCTGCTAATGTCTTTTTCCTCTGTCTTCCCTCTGCCCAAATCCAACCCGTCCAACTATCGTTCTAAGCTATGCACAAAAAGTTAAGGATCACTATGAGAAAACAGGTGCGTAATAAACTCAGTTCGCTACTATTATTTATTTCTCAGTCCAGCCAAATTGTTATGAATTCTTGTTCAGCTGTAAGTGGGCGATGTTGTGTTAGTGCGAAAATTGCACGGGATTCTCTGCTACTGAGCTTGGCCGCAAAAGGAAAAGCGGAAACTTGCGAAAAAGGACCTTGTTTTGGACCGTTCTGCCTGAACACATTGCACAAGCCAGATGGAAAAACCATTATGCACGTGCAAGCACTGCTGTTTATGTGTGAGATGCTGTCTCTTGCTTGGCTTTATAAGAAGACATTCCACCAGTAGTAGGCCTGATCTGACAATGCCTCCACGACGAAAATTGAGCGAGTTTGAGAGGGGACGAGCTGTTGCATGGTTCCAAGATGGTGTTCCCAAGCGAGAAGTGGCCAGGCGACTTCAGGTGTCCATCTCGGTCATTGTCAGACTGATTCAATGCTTCACAGCCACTGGGAGGGTCCATGAAAGACGCAGATCTGGTCGACCGAAGAAGAGACAAACCCATGTGAAGATCGTCTCATTGAACGACAAGCCCTGCAGACAAGAACAGCCTCTTCCAGCATCATTCGAAGACAGCTGAGTGTGGCTACTAACATCAGCATCAGCCAGCAGACCATACGGAACCGCCTTCATGGGTTTAACCTCCGTTCTCGTCGCCCACTGTACGGCCACGCTTAACTCCAGCCCATAGGGTAGCACGCCGCGCCTTCTGCAGACGTCACGTGAGGTGGACACATCAGCAATGGTCCCAGATCCTGTTCAGTGATGAATCACGCTTCACCATGAACCACAACGACGGCCGACTGAGGGTCTGGAGGCGCCCAGGGCAACGCTTTATTGACACCACTGTCCAAGAAAAGGTGGCCTTTGGTGGAGGTTCTGTAATGGTCTGGGGGGCCTTCAGCCTTCACCACAGAACACCCTTGTATCATGTACAGGGTAACCTGACTGGCCTCCGATACCGGGATGAGATCCTTCGACCGCTGGCTGTGCCTACACTGCAGCAGATGGGACCGACGGCTGTCTACCAGGATGACAACGCTCGCCCCCACAGGGCAAGGGTGGTCAACGACTTCCTGCAGCAGTCTGGAGTCAACAGAATGGAGTGGCCAGCATGCAGTCCCGATCTCAACCCGATTGAGAACCTATGGGATGAGCTGGATCGCAAAGTGAGGAGCAACCACCCCCCTCCCAGGGATGCCCAACACCTCTACCAGATGCTGCAGGCTGAGTGGCAGGCGCTTCCACAGAGGATCTTCACCAACCTGGTCAACTCGATGAGGACTCGCTGCGTCGAGTGCCAGAACAGCCATGGAGGGTTACACGCATTACTGAACTTTTGGGAGCATCAGAATGCCCTGTCTTGTGATTTCAATGACTTTGGGAAATCAAATTTCGATACTACCCACTTTGATCAAATGTACACACCAAACGATTGCTCGAAATTGAAGGCAACTGTGTATCGTTATCACTAAAGCATGGAATTAAATGTTTGCCAAACTTCAACGCATTGGCTTTCTTATTTTGAAAGTTATGAATTTTTGTGCAAGTGATCCTTAACTTTTTGTGCTTAGTGTACATTTTATTTTGTTCACTTTTTTTTTTTAATTTCCCTTCCCCCTCTGCCCTGTCTAATATCACTTATAGTGAAAAGACGTTAAATTAAAGAACGAACACTGCATTGTAAAAAAAGTGTGTCAGCTTCTGTGGCCATTAAGGTGGCATAGAAAATGGGACGAAAAAAAAAGGTGAGCGCAAAGGTAACCTCCCATGGTGCGATGATCCTAAAAAACTACAACAACAACAACAAAAAACACGCACAAACACACACACGTACACACGTACACACACACACACACACACTACACACACACACACACACACACACACACACACACACACACACACACACAACACACACACACACACACACACACACACACAAACAAACACACACACACAACATAACACACAACACACACATTAACACCACACACACAACACACACAACACACACACACACACACACACACAACACACACACACACACACAACACACACACACACACACACACACACACACACACACACACACACAAACAAACACACACACACAAAACACACACAAACCACACACACACAAACAAAACACACACACAACACAACACACACACACACACACACACACACACACACACACACACACACACAACACACACACACACACACAACACACACACACACACAACACAAACACACAAACGACACCACAAAGAGAACCCCACCTGCAAAGGAAGACCAGACGCCTTTTGAGTGTACCTGTAAATCAGCCTCTTCTCCTCCAGATCCTTCTCCCGTTGCTGGTGATACTGGTCATGCTGAGGCAGGGAGGTGTCATACAGCTGGATCACGTACTGATAGTCAGGCCTCACCCACCGGTACACCGGGAAGACGAACAGTGCTTGGGTCCGCCTGTTGTCCACACTGATCTTGTCCACGTACCAGTCACTGCTCACCCCTGACTCGTCCCTCCAGAACTCCACCTTGGAGATGTCTCCGTCCATCTGCAGCCCCTTCAGGTCGCTCTCCGTCAACTCGAAGATGTCGGCCTTGCGGCGTTCGAAGTCGTTTTTCCAACAGTTGTCGAGGTTGACCGTCTGGGATTTGTTGCCTTGTTCATCGTGGAGAATGATCCTGATGTTGGCGTCCGTGCCCGCGAATTTCTTGTCGCCAGTGTGCACGTGGATGAAGACGTTAGACTTGCCACTCATTTTGAGTTGTGGAGGGTGGGGTGGAGCTCAGCGATGTGAGGTGGGTCACCGTTCTCTTACCTTCAACTAAAAACAACAAAGTGGAATAAAGTGTGAATTAACTGTAGCACGAGTGGTAAGAATCAGAGTCACTATGGACCTAACAGTACAATAAAACTGCAAGCCACTGGTACTTAACAGTACACTAAAACTGTATGCCACTAGTACCTAAGAGTACACTAAAACTGTATGCCACAACCTAACAGTACACTAACACTGTATGCCACAAGTACCTAACAGTGCACTAAAACTGTATGCCACTAGTACCTAACAGTAAGCTAAAATTGTATGCCACTAGTACCTAACAGTACACTAAAAGTGTATGCCACTAGTACCTAACAGTACACTAAAACTGTATGCCACTAGTACCTAACAGTACATTAAAACTGTATGCCACTAGTACATAACATTACACTAAAACTGTATGCCACTAGTACCTAACAGTACACTAAAACTGTATGCCACTAGTACCTAAGAGTACACTAACACTGTATGTCACTAGTACCTAACAGTACACTAAAACTGTATGCCACTAGTATCTAACAGAATGCTAAAACTGTATGCCACTAGTACCTAAGAGTACGCTAAAACTGTATGCCACTAGTACCTAACAGTACACTAACACTGTATGCCACTAGTACCTAACAGTACGCTAAAACTGTATGCCACTAGTACCTAACATTACACTAAAACTGTATGCCACTAGTACCTAACAGTACACTAACACTGTATGCCACTAGTACCTAACAGTACGCTAAAACTGTATGCCACTAGTACCTAACAGCACAGTGTCAATTTCAGTTTCTCAAGATGACGTCTCTGCGCTCGGAAATTCCAAATGCACTAACGTCACAGGTGCCATGTGTATGGTGATCATGGCACAAGCCTTTAGCCTGCACATAAACCCATGAGCTGGCCAGGTCCTGAGGCCCTACTTAGACTATGTTTTGCTTAGTCTATATTTTATACTGGTATTTTATCAGCCTACCGCTGGAATAATCTTGGTTACATGTAAATGACATGTGTATATGTGTCTTATCTTCAAAAAATGAACATATATGTATATATATATATAAAGTGAATAAATAAATCATTACAGGTCTCAATCACAACACAACTAGCTATCCTGTATAAACTCGTCTCACATGACAGAACCCCACCCCTCCCCCAGTCAATGTCCAAATGCTCAGCTGTCTATCAACTAGGTGATGACAATATTTTCTTAATCAACATGCTTGTCTCGTACGGTGAAACCTAACAGAATGTTAAAACTCTATGCCTCTGGTACAGTTAGCTCAATAAAGTTCTGCATGTAAACAACTGGTTTCGAACACCTTGGCTTATAAACACACTGACGCACCAAAACACTGAAGTGAACAGAGGTGAGAAGTCGGTCGACTCCAGTTCAATTACTGCGTGCTGGCAGAGATTTTTTTTTATTTCTACCGGAATCTTTTTTTCAAACGGCGGCAGAGGAGACTAACAAGCATGCACAACAGAAGATCGTAGCTAGAGGCTTGGCCAGTGATCCATTGTGGAGAGATATATCATCAACTGAAATACGTGCCTACCTGTCGATCCTTATTATGATGGGAATCAACTGTAAACCGCGGATTGATATGTACTGGTCGACTGATCCACGATTCAGAGACCCTTGGATTAGCAGTATTATGCCTAAGACAAGGTTTCTGAAAATCAATCAGTATTTTCACCTGCGTGACACATCGAACACACCTGGGCGTGACAGTGCGAACTACGACCCTCTGTATAAGATCAGGCCTTTCATTGATATTATCCAGCCACTGTTCAAGTCACGATACAACCCTGGCCGTGACTTGAGCATTGATGAATCAATGATTGGGTACAAAGGGAGGGTGTTTTTCAAACAGTATATGCCCGGAAAACCTACCAAGTGGGGGATCAAGGTGTGGCAACTGTGTGATGCAGAAGTGGATACTGTGTGGCGTTTGACATCTACACGGGTCGTCATAGCCGCCAAAAAACCAACATCAGCCTGGGGGAGGAGGTGGTCGACAAATTGGCCTCAGCTTACTACAACCAACACAGGCACCTTTATTTTGACCGCTTTTTCTCGTCAGTGCCCCTTTTGAAACACCTGTCCAGCAAAGGGACCTATGCCTGTGCGACAATCATGCCAAACCGCAAAGGACTTCCTGACGAGGTGAAGGCGGCCAAACTACCCAACAGAGGTGATCTGCTACAGGTGCAACAAAGTTCTCTGATGGCCACCGTGTACAAAGACAAACGCCAAATCTACATGCTCAGCACCAATCAGCCACCGGGCAAATCAACCGTAGGTGACAACGAGATCCCCACTGTCATCGCTGCCTACAATAAGTACATGGGAGGCGTTGACAAGTGTGACCAGTACATGGCCTACTATCCCGTGGGACATAAAAATAAGAAATGGTGGAAATACATCTTCAATTCCTTTGTCAACTTATGCATTGTACAGGCTTTTCTCACCTGGGAGAAATCGACACACGATCCACCTGTCAAGAAAAGGTACGATCATCTCGCCTTCCGAGCTGATATCGCCGACCAACTGAGGGGTGGATTTACTTGCCGTAAGTTGACAACAGGAAAGCGGAAACAAATCCCCGAGGCTCCGATTACTGTCCAAACAATCAACCACCACAAGCTGATCAAAATAGAAGGACGCAAAAGAGTCTGTCGCCAGTGTGTCATCGTAGGGCGACTGACATCCACAAATCGATAGGTAGAAACGTCATTTCAGTGCGGATTTTGTCAAGTTCCACTGTGTCGTGTCGGCCGTGACTGTTTTAGGGACTACCATGACAGCAATCTTGTGCACCAAAACAACAACCAATAACTACACGCAAACAAGTTAGGATCTGCACCTGAAAGTTGACAATTTTGTGACACTGAAATGACTCAGATAAAATGACAACCAACCAGCACACTGGCAGTGACCGACACGATTGTACTCTCAGATGCATACATATATATATACATATAGCTATTTGTTTTTCTCCATAAAGTGTACAAAGTAGACTGTGTAACAGTGTTAGTTTGTAGTGCTTTTCTTGTTCTTTGACTATAAACACGTATAGTTGGTGACATGGATTTGGTGACACTGACAATTCAGATGGATTACCATAGTGACGGGAGTGATGGGACAAGTTCAGGTAGGCCTCTCTGTATTGTTTGTAACTCACAAACGTCTGTATGTCATGTTACACCGTGTATCTTTACTAACATCATGATGTCACCTCGAAAACATCTGTGACATGTGACAATAGAGGGGACAACGACACGACATCCACAAGTGAGACACACATATTGACATGCAAACCAAAGTATGTTCACTCATAAACACTTCTGTCAAAAATTGTTGCTCTACGGCAAATGACAGCTGAGTAGTGCTTATAGCGTACATGAACCATATTTTCCTTGAAAAAAGCTGAAAAACCACGAATACTAGGGAAGTTTCACTGCGAGCTATGCAAATGGGAGAGGGTTAAGCAAACGCCACACTAGGTCAGGTGTGGAGTGGTTCGTTACAATACATGTACAAGCCTGCGCTTATTCAAGATTTGATGCGTTGTATTGTTCAAGCAAGCGTCACATTAGGTCAGCTGTTGTGTTATTCAAGATTTGATACGTTGTATTGTTAAAACAAACGTCACACTAGTTCAGCTATTGTATGACTTGTTACAATACAGGCGTACGCTTATTCAAGATTTGATACTTTTGTATTATTTAGGCAAGCGTCACATTAGGGTGAGCTGTGGACTGACTTTGTTACAATACAGGTCCAGGATTATTCAAGATTTTATCAGTTGTATTGTTAAGGTAAACATCACGCTAGGAAGGCTGTGGGCTGAGTTTGTTACAAAACAGGCCTACTCCTATTCAAGATTTGATACGTTGTATTTTTAAAACAAACGTCACAGTAGGTCAGCTGTTGTATGACTTGTTTCAATACAAGCCTACTCTTATTCATGATTTGACACATTATATTGTTAAGGCAAGCGCCACACTGGATCAGTTGTTGTATGGCTTATTACAGTATAGGCCTACGCCTATTCAAGATTTGATCCATCGCATCGTTAAAGCATGAGCCACACTAGGGCAAGCTGTAAGGTGAGTTTGTTGCAATACAGGCCAACTCTTAGTTCAAGATTTTTTTTCGACCACTGTACATGACATATATTGATACAATAAAATGCAAAAGTATGCATGACATACAACAAAATGTAGTGGAATGGTTTTCTTTTCAACATGTCTGTATGATTCTGACTCTTAAATACATTTCAGTTAAGAAACATCAACCACATATTCACCCTGACACACATATACCACGACACAAACATGCGCAGACACATAATCATACACACCCACAACACACACACACACAAACACAAACACACAAACACACACACACACAAACACACACACACACACAAACACACAAACACTCGCACACACAAACACACACAAACACACACACACACACACACACACACACGCACGCACGCACGCACACACACACACACACACACACAACCAACTATGCGTACACAACATGCTTTTTGCACTTGCAACAAATATACATCTAAATTTCGCGTAGATATTTGAAAGAACATGTGGGAGAATTGGCACCATCAGAATCGTATATTCAAGATAATAATATTCAATAGAAGCAAAGTTGGTATGTTTATTCATGATTGATGTCGTAACTGTTAAAACAGTACATACAGAATGAGCGTTAGGATATTTCAGAAGGACTTCACAC